>CM057350.1:210203774-210898774 GCA_030015575.1 Agapanthus africanus
TCAGATATATTAAGCGATCACATCACAGAATATAGGCAGCAAAAACACAGATATGATAATATAGGATATACTAGGACGTCCGTATTTAGTATTTAGCCAACAATAGAAAATACGGATTCCACGGTCGTGATGAATAGCCAATCCCACACCCTAGACCCCTACGAGAGCGGCAAGCGACCCTACCAATTCTAGAGTTAGGAGACCCGGTCTCGACTCCTCGAGATAGTCTCCCACTTGTAAGTTGATGTACAACACCCCACGACTAGCGCGGAGGCGGAAATATGAAAAACGATCTTGTTCTTTGCTTAAACATCGACTAACCGCATGAATCGAAGCTAAACGATAACTAACATCAAACATAGAAGTTAACAACTACTATGTAAAGGGATTATACCTAAAGAACCGTGTCCTTCATCTTTACGAACTCCACCTCCTCCTCGGCCTTCTCGAAGTAGTAGACGATCCACCCGAGAGCTTTACTCCAAGCTTAGCCTCTAAACTTGAGGCAACTAACTTTCTTTAAGTGCTAATCAAAGAAGCTAGGTGATATAGAGTGAGGGTTATGATTTAATTAGTCTAACTAATCCTTATACTCAACACATGAGAGGGGAGGATTAGGGTTTGAAGAGGGAGAGCTTGAGGAGAGAGAAGATGAACATAATAATGAGAAGAGAAAATGAGTTATCATAATATATATCAAGCATTTTATTTTATCAAGAAAAGAAAAGAAAATGATTTACAACCATGCTTGATAAATATCTTGTGGTGATTCATCTCCATGAGTCATTAAGCAATTATGAAGCATTAATGACATGGATGAATCATCCATATGACTCACTAATCTCATTCAATGTATATGCCACCTAAACCTCCTTAGTCACCATCTTCTAGAAGCTTCTCGCGCAATTACGAGAACGCCCCTCCTTTCCGCAAAAATACGGAAAAACTTTGGACTGTATAAATCCAATAACCGGATACCAGTAACTAGCTTAAACCAAAGCCGACTGGTAAAAACTGTCCGAAAGTCGTACGTGCGTAAACACACGTATGCGTCCGAACCCTTGTCGTAAAACCGTACGACCTCTATATCGTTTCGCCTGGAGTAGGGAAACTCTCTGTGTGGGACTCTAGAGACTCGACTACTACGCTGGCAGCGGGTTTAACCACAGACTGCAAGCGGCACTAGCTGTACGTAACGGTCCCCGGGTAGATGTCGATAAGAAGGCCGATGAGGAAACCCATCCGAACTCCTACTGAGTCTGATGTGACAATCTCCATACAGTCCGGTCCGTTCGTCTAAGACTATCGCATATCGGGCCTAGGGGGCGGCAAGCGTCAGTCTCCTAATAGCGGTATAAGTCGTGTCGGAGCGAAGCCCATTACACCCTGAGAAACTACTGGAACCTACCAGCAAATCTCGCTTGCCCTGGCCATGGACTTTGCGTAATGGCTCTCTGACACAGCGCGATATCTGTAAGTCCACGTTGCGACCCCCGGTTCTTACGGGGAGGCGGAAACGGTATAAAATCAAAATTTTAACGCAAGAGGCAACATGGACTAAGCTAGGTCGGGATCTTTACCTAAACTAAAACTAGCATACTAAGCTAAAGATATTTAGCTACTCGGATGAAGATGGTTATACCTAAACTTGAACTCCTTCTCTTCAAGCTCCGATGGTGGTTCGATGGCTCCTTCTCGTTGTCTCCGTACGCCGAAGATAGATCCACTTGAAAGCTCCAACCTTTAGCTCCTTCTTCGTTCTTTGAAGAAACTAGTTCACTTGGTTTGCTAAACCTAGTGAACTAGAATGAGTAGAGACGATTTAGAATGGGATTTTATCTATGGTTCTTGATTCTCAACTCATGAGACAAGAGAACCATAGATCAAGAGAGGGAGCAAGAGGTTGAGGGTGAGAGCAAGAGGAGAGCTCAAGAACAAGAGAGAGAATGAGCAAGAAAGAATGAGCAACTCTTTTGTCTTTCACCCTCTCATAATCCAAAGTGATCATAACTCATCATATCAAAAAAGTCTTATGTGATGGTTAGAAGCAACCATAACCTTATCATGTCATGCACTCATTTTACTCAAATGAGCAAGCAAGAAAAAGTCTTTGGCATGAAATGATAACCATGGTTATCATGATGGTCAACTAGTCAAGCCTAGTCAACCGGTCAACAAGTCAACAAAAGTCAACAAGTCAACAAAGTCAACAAGTCAACAAAAGTCAACAAGTCAACAACCATATCACCATAATACTTAATTAATATAATAGTTAATCACATATCATATTCTCATTAGGGTTGAGCAAAAAGTCAAAAAGTCAACGGTCAACTGTCAACAACCCTAATGAGAATCCGCTGTCTGTGCCTCCCTGTCAACTGTGCATACACACCCGCATCCGCGTTTCGAGGAACACGAATGCAAACTGGATAAATCCAATCCCATAAGGTACACTAGGATCTGGTTTAAACCAAAGCCCGCTAGTGTAAACTGTCCGGACACTGCACGTGCACAAGTGCACGGATGTGACCGAACCCTGTCGCAAAACCATGCGACCTGTCGCAATACCATGCGACCTCTACTCTTTTGCCTAAAGGCGAAAATCTTTCTGTGTGGGACTCTAAAGACTCGACACTACGCTGGCAGTGGGTTTAACCACAGACCGCAAGCGGCAAACTACGCTGGCAGTGGGTTTAACCACAGACCGCAAGCGGCACTAGCTGTGCGTAACGGTCCCCAGGTAATGCCGACAAGAAGACCGACGAGGCGAAACCCATCTGAACTCCTACTGAGCCTGAGTGTGACATTCTCCGTACAGTCCGGTCTGTTCGTCTGATACATCGCATGGCGGGCCTAGGGGGCGGTAAACGTCAGTCCCCCAATAGCGGTACAAGTCGTGCCGGAGTGAAGCCCAATACACCCTGAGATGACACTGGAAACCTACCAGTATATCTCGTTTGCCCTGGCCAGGGACTACTCGTGTAATGGCTCTCCTAGACACAGCGCGATGTCAACCCCCAATACCGGGAGAGACGAATCCTGTCTAACCGTCACTGCCTCCAAGTGCTTCGGGACTGCACCCAACCACCACCTGTTTGCACGACTCCTTTGAGCCGTGGTAGGGTAGTGATCAAAGTACAGTGGGAACACACCCGAGGCGAAGTGACAGTGTCAAGTCAGCGGACTAAGCTGTACTCATGTCACCTGGGAACTGATAACTGACGATAGGTATAATACCAACTAGTCAGTTCCCGACGAGTCCTGTCCAGTGTACCCGTAACCTAACGAGCACCCGCATACTATCTCAAGTACGACGTACTGACGGCTGTGGGACAGACCGTCTCCCATACTGGGATGAGAAGCGCATGCGCTGGTCTACTCCGGAGTATCGATGCCCTGTCTCGATAGTCCTGCGACCAGGGACCTGAATAAGGATGTGCTTATAGATTACCCAGCCCCCACTAGTGTGACTGCCATCACAACGCTGGTAATCAAGCAAAGATCCTAAAGGCTCCACTAATGCGTATAAGTGATATACTGAAATAAACACAAGTACACATTGAAGTAGAAACAAACCAAGTAGCATACTACTATTTTGAGCAAGATTGTATATACAAGGTGAATATCCCAAGCATCCATTAAGTAATATACAAACTAGTATGATACAGTAATGGCCTCTAGGGCATATACACTAACAATCTCCCACTTGCACTAAGGCCATGTACTGGCGTATCGAAGACCTATCATCTCGATCAGCCGCTCGAACTGAGTCTGGGGCAGGGCCTTGGTGAATGGATCAGCAGTGTTATCTTCTGAAGCGACTCTCCGAACCTCGATCTCCTGGCGATCCACGATCTCCCTGATCAGGTGATACCGCCTCAAGATGTGCCTGGATCTCTGATGGGACCTGGGTTCCTTCGCTAAAGCTATAGCCCCGTTGTTGTCGCAATACAGGGGTATTTGATCAACAATGGACGGAACCACCTGAAGTTCTTTCAAGAACTTCCTCATCCAGACAGCTTCTTTTGCGGCATCAGATGCAGCGATGTATTCCGCTTCCATCGTCGAGTCTGCAACGGTTTCTTGTTTGGAACTCTTCCAACACACCGCCCCTCCATTGAGGGTAAAGACAAAACCCGACATGGACTTGGAATCATCTTTGTCACTCTGGAAGCTGGAGTCAGCAAAGGCCTCGATCTGGAGGTCCTTTCCGCCATACACCAAGAACATCTCCTTAGTCCTTCTCAGGTACTTGAGAATGTTCTTTACCGCTATCCAGTGTTTCTCCCTAGGGTTTGACTGATACCGGCTTACCACACTCAGTGCATAAGCTACATCCGGTCTGGTACACAACATCGCATACATTATAGAGCCTACCGCAGAAGCGTAGGGTATAATAGACATGCGATCCCTCTCCAAATCAGTCTTAGGAGACATCTCTTTAGAGAGGGTGATCCCGTGACAAGCCGGTAGGTTACCGCGCTTGGAATCTTCCATACTGAACCTCTTCAGTATGGTGTCGATGTACCTGGACTGTGAAAGTCCTAATATCCTCTTGGATCTGTCACGGTAGATCCGGATACCCAGAATGTATGAGGCATCACCCAGGTCTTTCATGGAGAACCTGTGTGACAAGAACCCCTTGACAGATTGTAGCATAGGAATGTCATTTCCTATTAAGAGAATGTCATCCACGTATAAAATGAGGAATACTACAGTTCTCGCTACAAATCTACTATAGATGCATGGTTCATCTGGATTTTTGATAAAGCCAAATTCTTTGACCGTCTCATCAAAGCAGATGTTCCAACTCCGCGATGCCTGCTTTAGTCCATAAATGGACTTAAGCAACTTGCACACCTTTCCGCTGCTCCCACTCTGAATGAAACCCTCTGGCTGGTCCATACAGACACACTCCTCTAAATTTCCATTTAGAAAAGCTGTCTTTACGTCCATTTGCCAGATCTCATAATCGTGGAAGGCAGCAATGGCAAGAAGGATCCGAATGGATTTCAGCATGGCTACTGGAGAAAAGGTTTCGTCGTAGTCCAAGCCAGGTCTTTGACGAAAACCCTTTGCTACCAGCCTAGCTTTATAGGTCTCAACCTGTCCATCTACACCAATCTTCCTTTTGAAGATCCACTTGCATCCTACGGGTTTTACCCCGTCTGGAGCAATGTCCAACGTCCATACCTTGTTGGTGTACATGGACTCCATTTCGGTCCGCATTGCATCCAGCCATTTCACTGAGTCAATGCTCTGAACGGCCTGCTGGAAGCTAGTAGGCTCATCATAATCTATGATGCAATCCTCTCTATCCCCGTCTATGAGAAAACCGCAGTATCTCTCGGGCTGATGAGACTGCCTACTACTCCTGCGGAGTGGCGCAGGAATGTCCTGTTCTGTTGAACCCTCTGGTTCCACTAAGCTTTCAGTAACAGTCTGTGGTTCTGGAACTTCTTCCAGTTCTATTGTGTTCCCACTTATCTGGGTTTCCAAAAACTCAGTTTCCAAGAAGCGGGCATGCTGAGAAACAAAGACCTTCTGTTCCTCAGCTGAATAGAAAAGATACCCCCTAGAGTTCCTTGGGTATCCCACAAACTTACACTGTACTGAACGTGCCTCAAGCTTGTCTGCATGCTGCTTTTTTACAAAAGCTGGACATCCCCATACCTTAAGATACTTAAGACAGGGTTTCTTCCCAGTCCACATCTCATATGGGGTGGTAGGCACAGTCTTGGTGGGAGCCTTGTTCAAGAGATACGCAGCTGCTTCTAGTGCATCTCCCCAGAATGATCGCGGTAACTCAGCGTTACTCATCATGGACCGAACCATATCCAATAGGGTTCGGTTCCGTCTCTCCGATACACCATTATGTTGCGGAGTGTATGGAGGAGTAAGCTGAGAGAGAATACCATTCTCTTTTAAGTAATTCAGGAATTCGGCACTTAAGTATTCTCCACCTCGATCCGATCTTAGAATCTTAATACTTTTGCCGGTCTGTTTCTCTACTTCATTCTTATACTCCTGGAATTTTCCAAAGGCCTCGGACTTATGTTTCATCAAGAAGACATAACCGTACCTTGAGAAGTCATCTGTAAAAGTAATGAAGTAAGAATGTCCGCTTCTGGCATGTGTAGACATTGGACCGCACACGTCACTGTGTACGAGTCCTAAGAGCTCGCTCGCTCTTACTCCTTGTCCAGTAAACGGAGTCTTTGTCATCTTTCCTTTGAGACAAGATTGACAAGTGGCATACGATTGATATTCGAACGCATTCAAATATCCTTCTGTATGTAACTTAGTCAACCTTCTCTCATTGATGTGACCCAATCTACAATGCCATAAGAAAGTCTGATTCATTTCCGGAGACTTTCTTTTGTGTGTATTCTGGACGTTGAAAATCTGTGGTTGGTTTAACACGTATATACCATTACTCAATGTACCTGACCCAATCAAAACTTGATTAAGGTGAATGTTTACAACATTACTTACAAACGCAAATTCATAACCTTCTTTAGAAACTAAAGATACAGAAATGATATTACAAGTTGCGTTGGGTACAAAAAAGCAATTACGCAAAACCAAAACATGTCCATCTGACATTCCCAGGTGATAGTCCCCCACGGCTTTAGCATCCATGCTAGCTCCGTTCGCAACTTTGAGGGTCATGTCACCTGCCTTCAAAACCCTACGGTTTCTCAACGCCTGCAAAGAATTACAGATATGAGATCCTGATCCGGTATCCAATACCCAGGAAGTAGAGTTTATTGAAAGACAGTTTTCAATAACATACACACCTGAAGCTGAAGCTGCAACCTGCTTCAATTCCTGTGTTCTGGCCTTCCAGGCCCTGCAATCATTCTTCCAGTGTCCTTTCTTATGACAATAGAAGCATTCTTCCTTATCCACAAGCTTCCCCGCTATCTTTGTTGCTTTTGCTTTTCCCTTCGTATCCACTTTACTAACACCGCCCCTTGGTTTGGCGGGGGCCTTCTTCTTCTTTCCCTTGGCTTTCGCCTTGGACCTAGAAGAAGATGATCCTCCTACAAACAAAGTGGATGTTTCCCTACCTTTCTGTAGGGTGCCCTCTGCGCTCCTCAGCATGTTGAGGAGTTCTGAAAGTTCAACCTCTTTTTCTTGTAGGTTGAAGTTCAGTGTAAACTGGGCGTAAGTGGAAGGAAGGGACTGGAGAACTATATCCGTATATAGCTCACTCTCCAATGTGATCCCTAGGTCAGCGAGCTCCTCAATGTAGCCGATCATCTTTAGCACATGCTCGGCTACTGATGATCCGACGGCCATTCTTGTCGAAAATAACTTTTTCGACGCTTCGTATCTTGCGATACGTGATTGCTCTCCATACAGTTCTTTTGTATGGAGCAATATGGACTCCATGTCCATATTCTCATGCCTCCTCTGATGTTCGTTGTCCATCGAGGCAAGCAGGAGGCACTTGGCCTTCGCGCTATCAATCTCCCAAGTCTTGCGGATTTCCTTATCCGCGACACTGGAAGTTGGACCAGGGACAGGGGGAGCTTTGGTGGTAAGAAGATACCCCAGCTTGTCATAAGTGATTGCTATCGTGACATTCCTGAGCCAATCTTTGTAGTTTGGCCCTGTCAGTTTGTTTTTATCTAGGAGTAACTTAAGTCCAGTCATGTTGATTGGTCGCTGCAATTAGGAGAGAGAAGAAGAAACACTCAGCATGATGCTCTTGCAAGTTTAGAGTGGTTTTTAGTTTGTCTAAACAGGATGGCTCCCACTGTTTCTCGAATCCCTCCTCAAACCATAAAGGAAGAATTAGTCAGGATCAATCCCACCGTACAATACTTGCTTAACCGTTCAGCCAGGCCGGTGTCGGTACTTCGAGGGAGGTTTTCCAACGCTTTCGCGAAGTTCCTTAATTAGAGAACCTCTTTTCCCTGGGGGCGTAGCCCCGCTAACACCTTTCTAGGCACCTACTAGGTTTATAGCATTGATCGTTAAGTGAGAAATTTCCCGAGGAGTAGCATATACTCACAGTAGGATCGGGATCCAAATATCATCGCGTGACGAAACTGAAGGAATCCTACCAGAATCATCACACTCCAAATGGTATGCAAATCTAGCAAGTTTCAGTACTTATGAAACTCCCGATGTGGATTTTTGCCCCATGCTCTTATGACCTTGACGAAGGTCAACAAATCATAAGTCACATGTCAAGTTCTGCCCGTCATTATCCAGGTTAATTTGAATCCATCCGTATATACCCTTGACGAAGGTCAACAAGGTAATGCGAATGTCCCAAACCAACGCATCTATCTATGCTACATATGAATACCCAATAGCTACCAATCACTATGCCTTGACGAAGGTCAACAAACACAGCTTGAATACTATTGAATATTCATACGAAACGACGGAGGGCTACGAATGGTTTTGGCAAAACCGTGAACGTAGTGAACTTGATTTGGTCGATGGAACGAGATAGCTTTTAAAAGGAGTGGCTCAAGCTCCGCATTTAAAAGTTGTTTTTGAAAAGAACCGAGTGGTTTTTCGAAAGTGTTCCAACGACTTTAGCTTGGTTTATTATCTTGCATTAGTTCTTTTAATGCGTGATATTCTTGCATTAGTTCTTTTAATGCGTCCCATCATTTAATCCTACCATTGCAGAAAACAACCAAAATATGACGTACGCTTATGCCATTCGCATTCGCCACGGGGCCCCGTCATTACCCGTTAGGTTACTTAACTAACGACAGAGCGGGGGCTGGGCTAGCGCGTCTGTAAAACATAAGCAACGCCTAAATAATATCATATATAGATATACTGCAATGATAAACATTTCAGATCACAGATAAATACATTGGATATACTAGCAATCTGTAATTTGTACGAGCCTGTAACAAAAACAGATAACACGGTCGCGGTGAATAGCCAAAACCCCACCCAAGACCCCTACGGGTGCGGCAAACTACCCGCCAAGTACCCGAAGCGTAGCAACCTACCTCATCTCCATGAATAGGCCACTCGACACTTCGGCATACCCGGTAGTTTGTGCACCCCTCCATGGGTCTATCCTAGGAGCAAAAACAGTAAAAAGAAATTATACAATGACGGCTACAACCCCGACCCGGTTGTACGTCCATACAAATAATTATTACATCAATTTACAAAATTACATGAATTGCAAGAAAAGAAAACTCTCGTCTCACAACCCCCGGCTATTCACCCGCGACAATCCAACATATTTATATACACATTCCAGCACATTACAGATCATGTATAACCCCGACCAATCGACTTATAGCGATTGGCCGACGTTCAATACATGCAAACATCACAGATATAACCATCATAGTCAAAGTGCAGTGAAGTTCGGAAAAATACGGAATTATAGGACCCCAAAAGGAAATTTCTTTTCTGGAAAATCTGGGCACATATAATATATTTCAAAAATCCCAAAACCAACACAGACACACACTGCACGAAAAACGATGCAGAGAAGACGACAAACCGCGGCGCTTCCGCGGCACATTCCTACCTCGTGCGGCGGAAGCGCGGCGGTTTGAACGAAACAGTGGACCGTTTTTCATGGGTGTTCTCACAAAACCTTGAGACGAATTTAGGAGTATAAAGTTTTTCATTTTGACCAGAAAAAATTTCAACAGAAACTCAGATTTTGTAAAAGTTTGGTTTTTGGATTTTTCCGGTTCCGAACTTCGTTACACTTCACTACCAAGCTAGTTTAAGTTTAGTTAGGCTCTGATACCACTGTAAGTCCACGTTGCGACCCCCGGTTCTTACGGGGAGGCGGAAACGGTATAAAATCAAAATTTTAACGCAAGAGGCAACATAGACTAAGCTAGGTCGGGATCTTTACCTAAACTAAAACTAGCATACTAAGCTAAAGATATTTAGCTACTCGGATGAAGATGGTTATACCTAAACTTGAACTCCTTCTCTTCAAGCTCCGATGGTGGTTCGATGGCTCCTTCTCGTTGTCTCCGTACGCCGAAGATAGATCCACTTGAAAGCTCCAACCTTTAGCTCCTTCTTCGTTCTTTGAAGAAACTAGTTCACTTGGTTTGCTAAACCTAGTGAACTAGAATGAGTAGAGACGATTTAGAATGGGATTTTATCTATGGTTCTTGATTCTCAACTCATGAGACAAGAGAACCATAGATCAAGAGAGGGAGCAAGAGGTTGAGGGTGAGAGCAAGAGGAGAGCTCAAGAACAAGAGAGAGAATGAGCAAGAAAGAATGAGCAACTCTTTTGTCTTTCACCCTCTCATAATCCAAAGTCATCATATCAAAAAAGTCTTATGTGATGGTTAGAAGCAACCATAACCTTATCATGTCATGCACTCATTTTACTCAAATGAGCAAGCAAGAAAAAGTCTTTGGCATGAAATGATAACCATGGTTATCATGATGGTCAACTAGTCAAGCCTAGTCAACCGGTCAACAAGTCAACAAAAGTCAACAAGTCAACAAAGTCAACAAGTCAACAAAAGTCAACAAGTCAACAACCATATCACCATAATACTTAATTAATATAATAGTTAATCACATATCATATTCTCATTAGGGTTGAGCAAAAAGTCAAAAAGTCAACGGTCAACTGTCAACAACCCTAATGAGAATCCGCTGTCTGTGCCTCCCTGTCAACTGTGCATACACACCCGCATCCGCGTTTCGAGGAACACGAATGCAAACTGGATAAATCCAATCCCATAAGGTACACTAGGATCTGGTTTAAACCAAAGCCCGCTAGTGTAAACTGTCCGGACACTGCACGTGCACAAGTGCACGGATGTGACCGAACCCTGTCGCAAAACCATGCGACCTGTCGCAATACCATGCGACCTGTCGCAATACCATGCGACCTCTACTCTTTTGCCTAAAAGCGAAAAGCTTTCTGTGTGGGACTCTAAAGACTCGACACTACGCTGGCAGTGGGTTTAACCACAGACCGCAAGCGGCACTAGCTGTGCGTAACGGTCCCCAGGTAATGCCGACAAGAAGACCGACGAGGCGAAACCCATCTGAACTCCTACTGAGCCTGAGTGTGACATTCTCCGTACAGTCCGGTCTGTTCGTCTGATACATCGCATGGAGGGCCTAGGGGGCGGTAAACGTCAGTCCCCCAATAGCGGTACAAGTCGTGCCGGAGTGAAGCCCAATACACCCTGAGATAACACTGGAAACCTACCAGTATATCTCGTTTGCCCTGGCCAGGGACTACTCGTGTAATGGCTCTCCTAGACACAGCGCGATGTCAACCCCCAATACCGGGAGAGACGAATCCTGTCTAACCGTCACTGCCTCCAAGTGCTTCGGGACTGCACCCAACCACCACCTGTTTGCACGACTCCTTTGAGCCGTGGTAGGGTAGTGATCAAAGTACAGTGGGAACACACCCGAGGCGAAGTGACAGTGTCAAGTCAGCGGACTAAGCTGTACTCATGTCACCTGGGAACTGATAACTGACGATAGGTATAATACCAACTAGTCAGTTCCCGACGAGTCCTGTCCAGTGTACCCGTAACCTAACGAGCACCCGCATACTATCTCAAGTACGACGTACTGACGGCTGTGGGACAGACCGTCTCCCACACTGGGATGAGAAGCGCATGCGCTGGTCTACTCCGGAGTATCGATGCCCTGTCTCGATAGTCCTGCGACCAGGGACCTGAATAAGGATGTGCTTATAGATTACCCAGCCCCCACTAGTGTGACTGCCATCACAACGCTGGTAATCAAGCAAAGATCCTAAGGGCTCCACTAATGCGTATAGTGATATACTGAAATAAACACAAGTACACATTGAAGTAGAAACAAACCAAGTAGCATACTACTATTTTGAGCAAGATTGTATATACAAGGTGAATATCCCAAGCATCCATTAAGTAATATACAAACTAGTATGATACAGTAATGGCCTCTAGGACATATACACTAACAATATCAACCCCCAATACCGGGAGAGACGAATCCTGTCTAACCGCCACTGCCTCCAAGTGCTCGGGACTGCACCCAACTGCTACCTGTTTGCACGACTCCTTTGAGCCGTGGTAGGGTAGCAATCTAAGAACAGTGGGACACACTCGAGGCGAAGCAGCAGTGTCAAGTCTGCGGACTATGCTGTACTCATGTCACCTGGGAACTGTTCACTGACGACTGGTATAAAACCAACCAACAGTTCCCTGTGAGTCCTGTCCGGTGTACCCGTAACCTAACGAGCACCTGCATACTATCTCCAGTACGACGTACTGACGGCTGTGGGACAGACCATCTCCCCAACTGGGATGAGAAGTGTACACACTAGTCTACTCTGGAGTATCGATGCCCTGTCTCGATAATCCAACGACTAGGGACCTGTATAAGGATGTGCTTGTAGACTATCCAGCCCCCACTAGTGTGACTGCCATCACAACGCTGGTAGTCAAGCAAGATCCTAAGAGCTCTATCAATACGTATACTCACATATTAAGATAGAAAAACCAAGTAGCATACTACCATGTTTAGCAAGACTGTTATATACATGTGAATATCCCAAGCTTCCATTAAGTAATATACAAACTAGTATGATACAATAATGGCCCCTAGGGCATATACACTAACACCACTGGACTCTAGAACCCGGTCACTTATGCTCTCCACCTTGGGTCTATCCTAATGCGGAAAAGTAAATAATATATATCAATGGTGACAACATCCTCAACCCGGAAGTGCCCCAAATAAAAGAATATTACATTACAAATGAATTTTACATGAATGAAAAGTAAAACTCTCATCTCATATAAAACCCCCCGGCTTTTCGATCACGACAATCCTATACATCACAACACAGCAACACATAACATCACAAGTCATCAACGTAAACAAGTATGCATACCCCAATTGCCGTTGACATATAGTAACGAAACCGGCGTTGTGCATAGTACGCTTATGGTCGCAGAAACAAGTATCACATACTACTAGGCGATGTTAAACCCTTCGATCGAATTAACGAACACCCATATTCCCCAGCAAGCTCAACACTTGAGCGCCGTCAAACAATACCCAAAATCTATGCCACAGTATTTAATGGACCAGCCGTAGAAGGGCAGACCCAAGCCTCATTTGTGGCGCCAATAACTACGGTAAACCCTAAGGTTTAGTCGCAGTTTGGTGGTCACATCTTGAGTTAGGGTTACATTCTTCTAGAGGGTCCATAGGAATACCTGCATTATATATCGAGTACGTTCAACCTGGAAAATATGAGTGTTTGATAATTCGATCGACCTGTTTGACGTCACCAACGTTACCAATACGATGATATAAAAATACGAATACGAACTATTCCGCAAAGAGCCCAATACCAAACTTACATCACATGCAATTCTGGACATCAAAACAATACT
Source organism: Agapanthus africanus (assembly GCA_030015575.1). NCBI lineage: Eukaryota > Viridiplantae > Streptophyta > Magnoliopsida > Asparagales > Amaryllidaceae > Agapanthus > Agapanthus africanus. The sequence continues at coordinate 210,217,166 of CM057350.1, forward strand.
AGAAACCCCAGATCATAATGTACAGAACACTGGAGCAAAACGACACAGAGGGGAGCACCAACAACCGGCGTCGTCGGAAAATCCTCATGGGTTGCCGGATTTTTCCGAGCCCCTCCATCTCGTTTTGCACCAGTTTTCTTATATCATCTTAAATGCCTCTCTGCAGTTGTTTAAATAATTTTCAGGCCACTTTTTAAAAAATTTACAGAGAGCATTTCTTGGGTTTTCTAATTTCGTATTTTTGCGGAAGTTTTCGTTTTCGTATTGTTGTAACATCGTCTAGGCTTCTAATTAGGCTCTGATACCATGAAGGGTTTTCTACAGCACTACTACAAGGATTTGGTAGCAACACACATGCCATATTAAAAATTATAGGGGGCTAAAAAAAGATCCTAAGGATCAAACTAGAAAAGCTAGGGTAACAAAACTTATAACACCATCACAAGTAGTAAAAGGCTAGGGTTTGAGAATACAACCTTTTTAGCTCCCTACGCTAGACTCCTTGACCACTTGAGAGTTGAAAGAAGCTCGCTTGAGATCCTCTAGATCCACGACGATCCACCCGGAGTCCTCTTTGTCCAAGCTTGAACCTCCACTAGATCAAGAGAAGAAGTAGAACCCAACACTCTAAACTAATGGTCAAGAGTAGTGTAGAATGGTGATGTGGTTTGTTTTCTCACTTCAAAACCTTAACTTGATCACTCTTTTGTTCACTAATGAAAGCTAGAGAGCAAGAGAGAGGAGGAAGAAGATGATAGCAAATGAAGAGCTCAAGATAATGATAAGTATTGAGATAAGAATGAGAAAAGAATATATATATATTTTCTTCTTCTTACTCTTAACTCTAGTTTATAAATATCTAGATATTTTCTTTTGGAGAACTAATGGCTATAGAATAATAACTCATGGTTAAAGAGAGGTTTAGTGAAGGAATATAATAATCAACCATGAGTGATTATCCATTTCCATTTTCTTTTCCAAAAATAAATATCAACATATTTATAAGTGTGTGAGTCTTATATTGCCACCATCCATTGTATCAACAACCATGATACAAGAGTGTATGCATGTATGTGTGCATGCACATCCATATGTGCATCAATGAGAATAAATGCGTACATGCATGCATACAACAAAAGATAAGAAGGGTTTAAAGTGAAAATGCAAATGGTCAATGTTAAATCAACACTTGATTTAGCAAACCGGTCATATCTTATATGACCCGACCAATAGCAAACCGCCCGATTAATATACGGTATCATATATGCGCATTTAATCGGGTCCCGGCTTATATCTCATATGCGCACCACATCGTTTCTCCTGGAATAGATAACTCCATTGTGGGACTCTAAGACTCGTCAATACGCCGGCAGTGGGTGATGATCATATCAAACCCCCCCAAGCCGCAAGAGGTCAGCTAAACGTAACGGCCACCCGGGTATTGAGCGATCAGAAGAAAACAAGCGAACCTGTCACAACTCCTGTGGAGCCAACCGGCAACACTATCGTACAGTACGGTCTCTTCGTCAGATATGCTGCATATCAAGTCTAGGGATGGTAAAGTCGACCCCAATAACTCAATAAGTCGTGCCGATGAATGGTCTATAACAGATCGAGAAACTACTGATAACGCTTATCAGTATATCTCAACAGCCCTGGACAGGGACTTACTGATATAGCCAATCGAGCACAGCACAGTATCAACTCCTAATACCGGGAGAGACGAAACCCCTCCTATCGCTCACTGTCTCCATGTGTCTCGGGACTGTACCCAAAAGTCACCTGTTTCCATGACTCAGTAGAGCCGTGTTAGGGTGGTAATCAAAGTACAGTAGGAGAACACACAAGACTCTATGATGATCTCGGGTCTACAGACTAACCTGTACTAGTGTCACCTGAGAACTTCTATCCGACGATAGATATAATACTATATAGGAGTTCTCGGCGAGTCCGTCCAGTGTACCCAGTCACCACTGAGCACCCGTATACGATCTCGATGTCAAACATCAATGGATGTGGGAACATCCATCGCCCATCATATGGGTCTAGTATCGTATACGCTAGTCTACTCTGGTATATCGATGCCCCATCTCGATACACCTACGGCTAGGGACATTTCAGGATATGCTTATAAACCACAGACGTCCTACTAGTATGATCTCCATCATAATCACAGTAGTCAAGCAAATATCCTCAGGGCTTTATCAACATGTGTAAATGAATAATAGCATGATCAATTCAGCATGTCAGATAAAGAAGAACCAGATAGCATACTATCATGTCGAGCAAGAATGTACACTAAACACACACACACACACACACACATGTATAAATACATCCACTATCATATAATGGCCTCTAGGGCATACATATATCCAACAATTCATAACATCAATACATACTTGCTCTTTTGCAATCATTCATAACATCAACAACTAAATTTACAAAGCTCCTCATCCTCTTCTTCCTCTTCATCTTCTTGTTAACGGTTGGTAGCGAGGTGATAAGCAAGGGTCTTTCGCTAATAAGTGTGGTTACTGATTGATAGTGTAATTTTGTAAAAAAAAGAGTAGTAATAGAATAACCGCAATCAATAACGGTATCGCATGGAGCGAATCTTAGTGAGTACGGGTAGTCCTCTGGGATTCGTGGAATTTCTTGGTTCTTGCTTTAGACGGGTCGAATGAAATAGAAAAGTGAAAGGAAATAGAATCAAGAAAATAGTTTCAAGATCTAATTGAATTATCAAGAAAATAGTTTCAAGATCTAATTGAATTATGGATGTAAATTTTATATGAAGAAGGCTTGTAGGATTCATTAGAATTTAGTAGCCATGGATGAATAATAAAAATGACTTCTCTTATCTATTGATAGATTTAAAACTAGATTGATTGCGATGAATGAGTATTAGGGTTCTTTGGAAGAAACTAGGGTTTCTCCCTTAATGACCCATGTCCTTTCATTTGATCTCCATTCATGTCTAGCTCTTAACAAAAAGATCGTCAATTTTATCTCAAATCATGGTCGAGATTATCAAGGAATTATTATTGCGCCCGATAAGGATGTTGACGATTCTTTTGTTAAAATTTATAAACTTCATAAGACTTAAAAGGAGTATATTATTTTCTCATCCATTGATCTACCCTAATCCTATGAACCCTATCAAGCGGAGAATTACTCGCGCATCATGAAAATAAATGAACAAAGAATAGAGAAAGAATTCATAATGCAGAAATTAAAAAGAAAGCGAAATGATAGAACTAATTATCTACCTTTATTAATCAACTTCCCAAATACAATTCTTCGAGTTTAGAGTACAAGAGAAAGAAGAAATTACTCTCGATCTCTGCCTCGTAGGAAGTATTTGTTCCGTCGATTATCACGTCGTATTTTCACCTTGAATCGCGAACCTGTCTTGGATCACTTGTTTTTTCACGGTGATTGGCTTCGTGTAAAGGAGACTTGATTGATCGCTTGATAGAATTCTCGAGGAATTTCTTAATCTTGGATTCTTTTTGAGATTGATTTGAGACTCTAGATCTTTTAGATTCTAGAGATGTCTTGAGATTAGATTTTTTTTTTTGGATTCTTTGAGATCTAGCTCTCGGTCCTTTTTATTGTTGGAGATAGTGCCCTCAGAGTCAATTATTAGGTCACAGGTACGTGATTGCAATGATTGATGGAGGACCTATCCCGGTAGGACAGTCTTACTCGAGATGATAGTATGCTATCTGGTTTACCTTTATCATCGTGTACTGTTTTAAGTGACCTGACACGTCGCTATTACACGTTGATAGAGCCCCTAGGATTCTTGCTTGACCACCAGCAGTATGAGGGCGATCATATAAGTGGGAGCTGGGGGTCTATAAGCATATCCTTAAAAGGTCCCTAGTCGTGAGAGTTTCGAGACAGGGCATCGATTCTCCATAGTAGACTAGTGTATACAGTCGAGACCCCGACGAGGGGCGGTGGCCGGTCTCACAAGCCACTGGTGTCAGTTGGATCACCTAAGATGTATACAGGTGCTCATTGGGTTATGAGTACACCGGACAGGACTCGCCGGGAACATGCTAGTTGGTCATATACCAGACGTCAGATGGCAGTTCCCTGGTGACATGTGTGCAGGTTAGTTCATCGACCTGGGGATCGTCATTTGTCTCGTGTGAGTTCCCACTGTACTTTGATTACTACCCTACCACGGCTCAAAGGAGTCGTGCAAACAGGTTTTAGTTGGGTACAGTCCCGAGCCACATGGAGGCAGTGAGCGTATCTTCAGGGGTTCGTCTCTCCCGGTATTGGGGGTGAGGTCGTGCTGTGTCTAGGAGAGCCATTACACGAAGCCCTCGGCCGAGGCAAGGAGATTTACTGGTAGGTATTCCAGTAGTATCTCAGGGTGTTCTGGGCTACACTCCGACACGACTTGTACCGCTTTTGGGGGTCTGACTTTTACCAACCCCCTAGGCCCGCCATGCGATGCTCATAGACGAACGGACCGGACTGTACGGATATTGTCACTGACAGGCTCAGTAGGGTTGTCAGGCTGAGTTCGCTCACAGACATCCCTTTTAGTCAGTACCTGGTAGCCCGTCACGTATTGGCTTATACCTCTGACGTGCTAGTGGTTAAATCCACAACCGTGGTGTTGACGAGTCTTTAGAGTCCCCCACATTCAGTTACTCAGCTTTCGGGCGAAAGGTTGTAGAGGCCGTATGGAGATATGGCAGGGTCTGATCAGATACGTGCGGTATTGCACGAATCAGGATCGGACAGTTTGTATTATAGGCCGTATGGTTATATGGCAGGGTTCGATCAGATACGTGCGGTATTGCACGGATCAGGATCGAACAGATATTGCTAGCCGGCTTTGGTTTAAGCCGGATCCTAGTATAGTACAGTGTAGACTTTGTCTCATTGCATTTGTATTTCGGTCGGAATACAAATGCGGGTGTGTATGCACAGTATCGGGGTTTTTCCTGTAATTTATTACGGGACCAGTTTTCTGGAGTTGCCTGTTTGCTTTTCGTTTCGGCCAATTTCCTTTGTATCGTTCATTGGCCGAAGATTGGTGGAGGAGGGCTTATTTGCATTGTTGCAAATAAGTATTTGAGGAGGGGGTATTTGCTTATTCTTGTATCATGATGGTTTTCATGATGAGCACCATTCCTTGACCTTGACCTCTTCATGATGGCTTGACTTTTTGAAGTCATCATGCTTGATGATTGTTGATGATGGGAGATGGTATGGTTGTTGAGTGAGGACTTTTCTTTGTGATCATTATTTTCCATATGATAGCTTTCTCTCTCTCTCCATTTTGTATTATTGGAGGGCTCCTTCATTCTTACCCTCCTCTCATTGCCATGGCCGGCCACTCTCATGGGTGGGCTGTCCAACATTTTGTGTGTGGGATTTTGGTTCATTTGAGGTTGCAAAAATCCCACAAGATCATTCCAAAAAGCTCCAAGTTCAATCCCTCCACCAAAGGCAATTCCTACAACCCCGAAATGAGACTTCTTCTCTAGATATTCTACAGCGAACCTTGGGCACGTCGAGTAGCCGGCTTCGTGCCCGAGTTGCCTCGGCATTGAGGTGGGAGCCCGTAAAAGAAGTAGGCGATGTGGTGCACTTCCGGCGACGAGGAGGAGACAGGACATTCCGCAGGAGATCGGGACGATGACGAGAAGACCGGAGGACTTGGATCGTCGGTATATCTCTCTTCCCTTTCTTGTTGATAGCTAGGACTAGTTAGTGGTTCGATCCGGGTTTTAGTGCGCGGCGGTTTGCCAGTTCAAGAAAATTTAAAGTTTATCACCGCTTCCGCATTTGGCCGTCGGATTGACGGCCGGGGCGCCGCCGTGCACTTACATTTATAGCCCCAAAACCAGCAATAGAAGATCCCAACAAACAGATGTTGTTATGAAGATCCTAACAGAAAAATCTCAAATCCTAACTCCTTGACTCGGCCGCGGATCCGTCGCGACTCGGCTTGACTCGGCCGCGGTTCCGCCGCTTCTTGGTAAGTTCTTGGCTTCAAACTTCTGGAGTATTCTCATATTGGTACTTTGGTATTTATTTGATGTTTGGAACCTTCGTATCTTTTCTGAGTCTCGGCTAGTATTTGATTCTCCAATTTTCTTTAACTTTATCGGCAGATTCTTAATTCCGAATATCTCAACATCTTGATCTACTGACCTGAGCTAATTTTGCACAATATCTCAATGAATAATGCTAGTTATATTTGAGATATTATCCTAACCAATTTGATATGCTATTATAGTTTAAGAATATTGGTTAAGGATATTTGATATGATATGCGTATCAAAATATTATGCATATTTTCCTTCATAATATTGATTATAATATATAAACATATGGTAAATGGTATTTTGCAACTAAATCTCAAATATGTTCTATATTTATAACAAATATCTTTAGATGATTAAGAAAAGTAAGAAAATTTTCATGTTAAAAATACAATATTTTCGACTGAACAAATACCCCCAAACTTACTTTTGATCGTCCCGGGCAAACTATTTATTCAAGAGGAGGAGAAAAAAAAGAAAAAGAAAAAAAAAACTAACTAGCACACTTTCGTAGGCAACACGATTGCACTGAGCACGTGCAACAAGCCGGTAAACCTCTAGGTGTCCCTAGTAGGAGGATTGTTGTCTCCCGAGGGTTTTCAGCGGATTACACCCATAAAATTCTATAATAAAAGAAAGACAGTGAAAATTACATATAAAAATAATGATTTATAAAAGAAAGAATTTGAAAATAAGAGTTTCCAACTACACTAGCTTTTCGGTTGCCATGAGCCCTATCTTAATGGTCATGAAAAGATGTCAGAAATCACATCATCTCTCAATAAAACATCGCCTTTAGTCTTCCTCCCTACCTTTCTTCCAAACACCAATCATATACCCCTACGTGTGTGTAAAAGACATACCTACACTCGGAGAATTCAATTCAAGCTATCATACTCTTGTCCATCTACCTCAGTACTTTTTAGTTGGTGAATATTTCAGATGTAATTGCTCACACATTTTTCATGCAATCGTTAATACTTCTTGAGATACTAACCGACCGATTACTAAATATGCTTACTTATTAGGCGTAATTAGCAATTTTCTCGTCTTGCAACACCTAAGGCTTAGCAGTGACTCCCAAACCAGTTGGTCTAAGGCACTAGGTGATGAAGCATCTACGCTATATTTTTTTTATTCGGCCTTGGTGATTACACAACCAGTGTTCATTTTTCTTCACAATTTTATACTTTTATGCTTCGTTTATATTTTCTTCGTACTTTGGCTTTTAGACAAGAGCATTTCAAGGTATCCTTTACTATCCCGAGTTTCAAAACGTGTGTAAGTGCGTATAGTAGGGTATCAACGTTCAAATGTTTGGCCTTAAGAATATGAACTATTTTTCAGACTTATTTTTATCCTCAGATTAGTGACTTCCATCATTTACTAACCCTTGGGGCAACGGCTCATAATTACTTATTACTAGTTTCGTTTAACAAATCATCTAACTTTCTTGTTTTTCTTAAACTCTTCATATCTTTCAAATGTAATTTTTCACTTTCTAATCTTTCATCATCAAAGAAATTTTTTTGTGCTTATGCAAAGTGTAATGCAAATTAATGCGTAAATAAGCACAAACCTCCCCCAAACCTGTTTACAGCAGTGTCCTCACTGTTGTCATCTTTTAAATCTAAAAAAAAAAACTTGAAGACTTGGGAGAAAAAGTTATTAACGGGGACAAGAATAAATGAATGTGGAAACCTCCCCTAAACTTATTTTTGGCTCACAATTTTGTGTAAAATTTTTATTTTTAAGAGCCAAAATATGTTTCTCCTCCCCAAACTTGAGTTAAACAATATTAAGCTTTTAAAATCATAAGAGGGGGGTAAAATTATTGGTCTATGCAAAGTTTTACAAAGACAAAAAGTTAACACCAACCATTCGAATATTTTATCAATGTAACGCACCGATTGGTGGAAGAATATTTTATATATGGCCAAGAAGAAGTGGGGAAGAGATAAGTGGTGTAATAGAACGGGTTTGCGTCTCGATTTGTAGAGACAAAATAATGATGGTGAATAAAAACGAGAATGTGAATGATTAGGAATGAGTGGAATATTAGCATTCTCGTATTTTATAAGAAGAAAGGGTGGCGGTTCAACTTCTTTAGGTGGATGTTGATTAATTACAAAATCTGTGTCATTTAGAAATGCGAGTTCGTCGGCGAAAATATCTTCGAAACTTTCATCGATGGTCTGATTGAACATTTTAATGTCAATAAGTGTTGCGCCAGAATTTAACATACTTGATTTATCAAAAATTATGGAGGTAGGAGACTCGAAAAACTCATCTAGCTCATTCTCAAAAGTTTCTACATCAAGTTGTCTTTCAAGAATTATCGAACTCGAAATATTGTATTGTGATTCATAAACACTCGCTATCATTAAAGGAAGATCAGAAGAAGAACCAGACAAAGTGGAAGATGAAATGGGTAAATAAATTGGTGTGTCGAGTATTGATGAACCAGATGTAGGAAATGAAGTCCGAGTTTCGTTATGCTTTTCGGATATACAATTATCATTAACTTCAAGACGCATATAGGGTTCGGGAAGAATACTTAAAGGTTCGAGATGATGACCACACGAGAGTGAAATGACCTGATGAGTTGGTGGGACAAACTCATCCAAAATTTTGGGTTCATCATTCAATATACACCCAACGTCAATCTCCCCAATCATGTGAAGGTTAAAATTCTCAGACATCTCATCAAAAGTATGGTTTTCAATCAATTGTGGTTCTAGAGTGGAGGTGTAGAGATCATAAGGATTGGGTGTGGTTTCACTTGAAATGAACCCCTCACAATCGGGTAAATCAAACACTACAAAGTCACACAACTTATCAGACATTCTATCTTCAATTGGTGAATCATTTGGTGTACTCGATAGATCTGAGAAACTGGAGTTGTGGATTTCAATTTGGGATGGGGAGGTTTGATTAGGAAGGGTGTACCGTTCTCTCTCACTACCCAAATTCTCAATTTTTCCTATGGCCGTATCATACATTGAAATTTTTTGAGCTGGTTCAAAAATAGTTGCTCATTCGTTTTGTTTATTGAGGAAGCCATGCACTCATTCAATTCCTCTCTGGTGTGCCGCGACGCTACCATATATTCTTCTAATGTCTGCTCAAGACTAGACATGGGTCGATAAGGGGTTTCAGCATAAGATTGAAATTCTTGTGGATATGTAAAACTCCTAAATGACTGATTAGAAGGAATGTCTAGAGATGGTGTAAAAGTTGGGTAGGATTGATAGGAATCGAATCTTTGTGAAAATTGGGCAAGAGTAGGATCAACATTGTGATAAGAAGAATATTGTTATTGGTTGGTGAGTTGGTGACTTTCAATATATGTCATATACGCCACAAACCGAGTAGTAAAATCTTCTTTAGAAGATGGTGGCGTTTGTTGTCCTAATGGTTTGACCAGATTGAAATTTTGACCATTAGTCCTCGCTATATGCTCAGAGATGGACATGCGTTTAGGAGTTCCCTCACTCGGAGTATCAACTAAAGAAGATGTAGAATTTTGATACGGTTAATGGGATCTGGAGTGAGGTGGCCAACTGTTTCTTTTCGTTTGCTCTATCCGATCTCTTAAAGACATGGTAGAGTCAGATGGTATACTGAGGCGATTACGAAAACATGAAATATCTGGTTCTGGATAGCAAAGCTCAGCAAGTGTTCTTTTATTTGGGTTACCCGTTATAAGAAGGAAAGAGGAAAAAAGAAAGGGTGAAAAGATTTAATCTCTATTTGGATTGTTTTTCTTTGAAAGCGGACTTGGGGGTTGACTCACAAAATCACAAAAATGCACAAACAACCCTAAAACTAAGGTTACCTAGGTCAAGCACTAGACTGCTCCTAGACTTCCAAAGGACAAGCAGCAGGATCAATCATTTACCGCCTCTTTATCTCTCTTGTGGCTAGGTAAGTGGGAGGTATCCTGTCACGACCCGAAATGACACGTGACTGGCACTTGAATCATATGAAGTCTATAGGACCTCATCTAAATCAAGTAAGCCAAGAAACCCCAGAAATTTTTTGCGAAAGAAGTGAAGAAAACATGTTTTAAAATAAGTGGTTTTAATAACATAAGCCGAAGTATGCATTTTTAAAATCTCAATTCTTTTCTGAAAATTTCGGCAGAGTTTCCTTTCTAAATACTGGCCCCAAAAGGGGTACAACATGCATAATATGAATAAATTCATTCCCAAGCGGGAGCTAGCTCTTCGTCAATCGACGGTCACAACCACGCAAACAAAATAATATACAACGCCGAAGGGCGAGGATCAAAACTCAAAGGAAACTCAAAATATCAAGAAAACCCATAATAATACAAGCGCGACTCTACGGTCGAAAGAATAATACACTGGTTTTCTAAGTCTGAACTAAATACAAGTCTGGTTGATGGAGTTTACTAGATACAAATGAAATAAATACATGTACAATGGCGGTCATGATGCAAGTGAACCCACCTAACAAAGCAATCACCCGGAATGAAAGCAGTGTGCCAGCAAAGCCGCAATGAAACCTGTACGGCAAAACATGCAAGAAACTGTGGCACAACAGGGTGAGTTGCCAACTCGTGAGTAGAAAACATCATAGAGCAGAAATCGTATATATGACTCAATCCTAGGTCAAAACGATCAATAGTATATATCCTCAATATGATAAGGTCTGAAGCATGATAAGGTGGCAAGGGTAAACATCTATACATAAGTGTAATTACCAAGTGCTCGTGTCAGTACCTCAGGTAGCAACATATCATAAATATGAGGTATTATCAATGAAATCAGTGCCAACTATAGTATCAAGTCTATAAGTATATGGATATCACTCAACAATGTAATCAATGCATGTAAGCGTGTGGATATCGTCCACATGTCAACCAATGACACAAAACATCATGTATGTAAATATCATAAAGCATATGCATGAAAGTATGAGGATATAAATCAACGTGTGTCCCTCGCGACACATCAAAATCATGGAACCTGAGTGTCTAGCATCGACACTCGAAAACATCATGAAACCCATGCCCAGCATCGGCACGTAAATCCTCATATATCGGGCTACGTCAGTTCGGATCGGCCCACGGGCTCCGTCAGTCCGGATCGGCCCTTATCATTCTCGAATCCAGTCGGTATCCTCCGGATATCCACCGAGCCCAAATACTATCACCGGTAGGTAGTAGTCCTTCTGCCAGGCTCACCGTCTGCAGCACAGCAATCCGTTCTTGCCCCGGGGTACCATACCGGGTCCACCATGTACCCGCAATCGGCCTTATCCGACTCCTCGAATCGGGTTTCACATGTCATACGTCTTAGAACCAAGAAAACACATGGTGGACGCACTGAAATATCATATCAAGAGAAACCGCGTTTTTTAAAACAGTACATGCTTTCTTTTGAAATAGCCACGGTTCTCAAATCCAGAAATCTCATGAAAACAACATATCTCAATGCGTATAATCATAAAGCATGATGTAGGCGACGTATAATAGAAATGTAAGCACATCAGTATATCATGCAACATAAACAGTAATATGCACATATCGAGGGAAAACCGCTCTTTTTAAATGAATCCAGTTTTAAAGTATATCTTGCGGTTTCCAAATCTCCAAAATCTAGCCAAAATCATCCATGTATGTGCAAATATGTTTGTATGCAAGTATGGGTGTACAATATGTATGTACGCAAGTATGGGTGTACGCAAGTATGTCATGCAATGAGTCATATCCTGATGCAACAATCCTACTGTGCGGTGACATGGCAATTATCGATGATGAAGTATGTGAGCCGGCAAGCAGGTGTACGTGGAGCATACGCATCATCGATAATGGTGTTGGTGTCCTGACAGCATGGATTTAATATACTATAAATCACAAGTATATAAGCATGCAATGCGCTAATAACCACATGAATATATGGAAATGGAATGTAAATGCAACAATAAGGAATTTACTATACGAGTCATACAGTTTGTCATTTAAAATCACACAAATCGTGGTGTTTTGGAAAAATAGGGCTACATTGTTTTTAAGAAAAGAGGTACGTCCTTTGAAATATCCGTAGAATCCCTTGGTATGTCTTTAAAAATTCTCACAATTCGTTAGTTTTGGAAATAGGAATGACTCGGGTCCAGTCTAACATCTACTAAGTAAACTACATGTCTGACTAACAAACCAATCGAAAGTGTAAGGAAACCACATAAATCTGAGTCGATATATATATACAAAAATAGTCAGTGATCCCGCCTCAATAGCATCACATACGATGCAATGTATAATATGACATCCTCAAGTCAAGAGTGCGGATCAATCATCATAGATATCTCGTACGGTAAATCCATCGTACAGCATCCCAAAATCTGGGTACGGGTCAACTATCACATCTATCTCATCATTTATCTGGTATCCTTATCATCGCATCATGAATTAGGGGTACTGATCTACAATCTAGTACAATCTGATACCATCAACATATATAAACGCGTGTGTATGAAAACACATCTCCTACAGATCCGCTATCATCACATGTCGTATCTCATAATACGATCCAAGTCCCATCACCGATTTCGTGGCATCATGCCTAATCTCATCGGCTTATCTCCAAATATCATCCACTATCCTCATTATCCATGTATATGTATACGTATATATATATATATATACATACATATATATATATACATACATAGTCCCATAGCTATGTGTATGTGTGTGTGTGTGTGTGTGTATACGTATCCCCATATACGCACAAGTAATAATAATGCATGCAAGGGTGTGTATGCGTGTGTGCAAACCTATTCTATGGTTCGCGACTAAGAAATCAACCACGACACTATCATCCAAATACACCAACATTTATCCAATGATCTTCTAAGATCCTACTTGTTAATCATCCAAATTCAAAACACATATGTAAATGTATAACATAACATAAGATACCCTACGAACTGCGGGGGTGCTATACGCCATCCACCCGACTTCCCCCGTAGATATATATCTACTCACCTGCTCTTGCTTGCCGATGTCGATGCCGCCATCCTCTTCTTCATTGTCTTAAAATCCCCATGGGGTACCTACATATCATAACACATCGCAAATGCGTATCAAAATCAAGTCGGAAACCAAAACGGCACACGTTCCGCCCATAGGTCAAAACCTATAGCCTCGCATGAAAAACACGATCAGTAATCCTAGCCGTTGACGTTCGAACGCCACACGACGGAAACACAATATCAAAAACCATAACCAAATTCATTAAAAGCCGCAAAACGAATTAAGAAACTTAGAAAACATGCTCCAGATTTTACCATAAGTGAAATTAGCCAATTTTGCATATGCCTAGGGTCTAGATTACAGATAAAGGAGCCACGGAACCAACACGAGGCAAAACAACCCTAACCTGGCCGCAATTTGCGGCCAGGATGAATTAATCTGCGGCCTAGGTGGTTGGGTAGGGGCTTGGGTCTTTAGGGTATGCTTCTGGTCACCTGTACAACTCTTAGTCTTCGCTAAATAATTTTACAGGTCCCCGGGTGTTAGCAGATTTCATTTTCCCTACACAATTTCCACAAAATACGATATCGGGGATTTCTAAGTTCGTTAATTGGGGTTCTAGTCTCAGGTTTAGGTCTTTAATCAAACACCACAGGGGTTGTAAGGGCTCTACTAAACTCATTTACACAATCCCAACTCAAGAATCTCTAAAACCCAAATTAGGAATTTTCTAAACTCACTAAATCAAACTTAAACACTTCTAAACATGCAAGGATGCTAAAGTAAAAGTAATACTATGCTAATGGTGACGAAATTATCTCATTTGGCAACTCAAGAATTTTCTTGAGTTGCCCAAAGTGTCCAAAATCCTTGCTTTCTTGGTCCAAAGTGTAGCTAGAAGGGTTGTGCACATTTTTAATGAAGTAGGGATGATGTTTTGGGGGTGGGGTTGAGGGTGTTTGAAAGGTTTGAAGTGGAGGGGGAGATGAGGGCAGCCATGGAGGTGAGAAGAGGGAGGAAGATGAAGAAATAATGAAGAGGGAATGGCCAAGACTAAGGTTGACCCCTCACCCCCCCTCTCTCTCCCATGCCCATCCTTCCTTATTCTATTCTTTTCCTTTTCTTTTCCTTTCTTTTCTTTTGTTATCTTTTCTTATTTTAAAACAACAACCATGCATGATAAAAGGAAAAGCCATGATAAAAAATGTAACAACTGCTAAAATGTGACATGATGCATGTCATGTGCACAAATCCGGCTTAATGCGCGATTAGCGATATTTAATCGCGATTAGCATTAAAATAGTGTATAATGAATCATAAAATTTCATAATTTGCCTAAATCCAATAAAACACCATCTTTTTAGTAATTTCCATAATTTTCCAAATTTTTCCCAATTTATCGGTATTTAATTATACCGCACTAATAAAATATTCAATATATTTATTATTAAATTATAAAAATTCCCAAAAATAATATTTTATTTTTCTGAAATGTTACAGTATTCCCCCCTTAAAGAAATTCGGTCCCCGAATTTAAATTTAAACTTCCCCAATTTCAAAAACATTTCAGCGAAATGATCATGTCGTCGGGGCTCCGAAATCATAAATACATAAAACACATTGTAGCGCAAAGCATGCGCATGAACAATGAGCAGATAACTCCAAATCAAAACTCCGTCAAGCATCTCGCAATCATCGAAGTCATGGTAAAGACACAAATGTCAAATCCAATATGAAAACCAATATGATATAACTCAAAACCATACATGTAAACATCAAAACTATACAGGTAAACATCTGAAGGAAATGCATGCCAAACCTTTTTAAGTCGCTGTGCGATGCGCATATCTCGGCACAGTGGCATACGTTTATTATAAGAAAATAACTATGCATATATGCCCTTTGTTTAACATATACGTCCCGCCGTTTTGAAAATAATTTAGAAGGGTTTTCTTTATAAAATGTTTCGTGTCATCTCGGACAGTAGGTAAATACTGATTCTATAGCTCCTGTGTGGAAATCCCTTCGGTAACTATCAATGCATGCAAAAATATATTCAGGTACCGTCCTCTAACTAGTCCTGCTCAGTACGAAAATAGTTAGCAAATATCATAAAAACGTACTGCTCCATAAGAAATCAATCCCAAAATGTGCATATGATGCTACGTGCGTCTAGTGCGCACGGAAATCGAAATCCTTGAATGTACCATACATGTGCACAGAAACAAAATCTAAGTGCAACGGGTGTGCACGAAACACCTATCAAAGGCAACGGGTGTGCCTGACAACAATATTAGTTGCATCTGATATGCACGAAGAATCTCGATTTAGTGTATCTGGTGTGCACCAAAATCGCATCTCATAACATGCGCCCTACATGCGCGAAAATCCAAATCAGGTGATCCCTCATGCATAAATAAAATCTAAATCATGTGCATTCAACATGCACGAAATCACGAAATCCAATATCAAGCGCCGAACATGCGCAAAATCCAATCCGGTGCACAAAACAAATATCGAGTATCACAATCGAAATCGACGGTATACAACACATTTCAATCAAAATCCAAATCAGGTATACCGTGGTATATAATCTCATAGCCATGTGCATTAGCGTGCACAAAAGTAGATCAAATACAAAAAGTGCATGAAAACTATGCCGAAGGTATAAGTCAAATCACATGCATACTATAGGTATGAACTCAAAAATCAATATCTCGAATGACATCAAATCGAAGTCAGGTGCAACTATGGTGCACAAAATCTCAATCATGCAAATAAATCGTTCAAAAAAATATCAAATCAAAGATGGCGGAAATAGTCCCGCTCTTGCACATCCTCTAAAGATCTCTGGCAAACTATCCCGTCGACGATGCCGAAATCTGGCCTGCTGGGTGTGCACAATATGACCGCTCCTGGGTCCAAGTCTTCTCGTATATTATTCCAGAAAGGTTCTGTCGAAGTCTCTCCCAAATCTCGTTTCTGCCGAACTGCCCGGTAGCCATCGTCTTTTACTAAATCAATTCCTTGTTCCGGAACGGCTGCATACTCATCGCGACTCCTTCTGGAAGGTATATCTATATACAACGCCTCTGCATGCGTATTACATCTAGGATGTCGGCGGAGTGGAACGTCATCTCATCAAGATCTCGTACGAATCTCTTACTCCACTTTTATCTAATTTCGACTGTTTCGGACTCGTCTCTTCGTGGCTGCATGGACCGCGCTCCAACGGCTATACTCGTATCTGGAGTCTCCCAAGCAATGTATCCCATCACATGATATCCGAATGATGTCGAACCTTTCGATCAATTCGTCAAGGTTCCATAATCCCCTAAGAGCTCAACATCTTGGGTAAACTTTAATAGTATTCTAGTACATGCCACGGTACCTATGAACCAACCGTAGAAGGGCAAACCCAAGCCTCACTAATGGCACTGCTGAACTGCCGCAAACCCTAAGGTTTCAAAGTGTTCTCATGGCCATTATGTCGAGTTAGGGTTTCATTCTTCTAGAGGGTCCATAGTATTACTTACATTTGTCTCTGAATACTTTAAACTTGGAAAATGGGCTTCTGACATTCGATCGTCTCTATCGACTCCCAATGTACCTACGTGAAGTCGTCTCTAGCTGGAATCAATCAATCTGATGACCTTGCATCGGGGTAGGCAACGAATCACATGTCCTAGTCCTTCCTCCATGGGTGACTAGCGATCTTCTATCATCTCTAAGTACAACTTGTGCGGCAATAGCTCCAAACATCTGGGGCGATATCTCGTCATTCGCCGCAACAATTGGCTCATTTGTCCGCACGCTGAACAGTGCCTCAATCATCAAATAATCGGTGCATCGACGGTCATCACATTCTGGCTGGCCTCTAGCAGTAGCCTGATCCTCTGGTGCTAATCTGCATGTCCGAGAAATTTCGTAAAAGCTATCCATCAAACGCTCATGGCGCGAAAACACAATAAAATGACTCCCCTATTCAATCGTATGTCCCTCTAATCATACCCTGGTCAGTCCTCGTCTATGACGAGCTCGTGCTGACGCAACTCTAGCCGTAGCTCTCTCTGCCCATGTAATCGTGGCAGCAAATCCATAAACCAACATCGATGAGGATAGATCATAGGAATGAATATAATGTTATGCAAGGAAATATACATCCTAAGGCTTTTTAAGCGGAGTAGCGTATCGTAAGTATGCCGCGGAACATAAACATGGCACGTTACTCTACTGAAGTCACCTACTCCATCAACCAAGGTCAACCTACACGACGAAAGTTTGGGTATAATACCCCCTAGACTAAGTCTAAGTTCCGTAAGGTCAAGCCTAAGTTCCGAATATATACAAACGCTTTAGGCTCCGCATAGTCAAACTTAGACTTGAACCAAGGTTAACTTAGGGCTCTGATACCAACTTTGTCATGACCCAAAATGGCACGTGACCGGCACTTGAATCATATGAAGTCTATAGGACCTCATCTAATTCAAGTAAGCCAAGAAATCCCAGAAATTTTTTGCGAAAGAAGTGAAGAAAACATGTTTTAAAATAAGTGGTTTTAATAACATAAGCCGAAGTATGCATTTTTAAAATCTCAATTCTTCTCTGAAAATTTCGGCAGAGTTTCCTTTCTAAATACTGGCCCCAAAAGGGGTACAACATGCATAATATGAATAAAGTCAATCCCAAGCGGGAGCTAGCTCTTCGTCAATCGACGGTCACAACCACACAAACAAAATAATATACAACGCCGAAGGGCGAGGATCAAAACTCAAAGGAAACTCAAAATATCAAGAAAACCCATAATAATACAAGCGCGACTCTACGGTCGAAAGAATAATACACTGGTTTTCTAAGTCTGAACTAAATACAAGTCTGGTTGATGGAGTTTACTAGATACAAATGAAATAAATACATGTACAATGGCGGTCATGATGCAAGTGAGCCCACCTAACAAAGCAATCACCCGGAATGAAAGCAGTGTGCCAGTAAAGCCGCAATGAAACCTGTACGGCAAAACCTGCAAGAAACTGTGGCATAACTGGGTGAGTTGCCAACTCGTGAGTAGAAAACATCACAGAGCAGAAATCGTATGTATGACTCAATCCTAGGTCAAAACGATCAATAGTATATATTCTCAATATGATAAGGTCTGAAGCATGATAAGATGGCAAGGGTAAACATCTATACATAAGTGTAATTACCAAGTGCTCGTGTCAGTGCCTCAGGTAGCAACATATCATAAATATGAGGTATTATCAATGAAATCAGTGCCAACTATAGTATCAAGTCTATAAGTATGTGGATATCACCCAACAATGTAATCAATGCCTGTAAGCGTGTGGATCTCGTCCACGTGTCAACCAATGACACAAAACATCATGCATGTAAATATCATAAAGCATATGCATGAAAGTATGAGGATATAAATCAACGTGTGTCCCTCACGACACATCAAAATCATGGAACCTGAGTGTCTAGCATCGACACTCGAAAACATCATAAAACCCGTGTTGGGTTACCTACAACGGCAGCAAGGTTTCGGGTGGCATCTCTCATGCCAATTTGAAAATTTTCCATTATAGATAACCCTAAACATAGGAACTTTAACTAGAGAATCAAACAAAACTAGCATGTTAAACACTTTAACATCTAAGAGTTAGGGATTACAACCTTTATAGTCCGTTCCTTCGCTTCATAAGCTCCGTGTTGAGGTCCTTTCGCTGCGATCATCAAGTACCCGGACTCTAGAGAGGCAGCATGAAGAGAATGATGCATCTTCCTTGAAGTCTTCTGTCACGCCCCGAAAGTACGGAACATGACCGGCACTTAAACTACGAACGTCTCAAGGCGTACGTATTCTAAGTAAGCCGAAAACCCAGAAATCCAAACCAAGAAGAGTAGTAGAGGGTAGGAAAACCAATTTAAATCCAGAAGTTTTAATAGCATAAGCCGAATTATGCGGTTAAAAAAAAACATCAAATATTTCCCGAAAATTTCGGCAGAGTGTCCTTTGTAAATACTGGCCCCCAAACGGGATACAACATGAATAGTATACGAAATCAATAAAAATGCATCCCCAAGCGGGAGCTAGCTCTTCGTCAATCGACGGTCACAACCACACAAACAATTTAATATACAACGCCAACGGCGAGGATCAAAAACTCAAAAGGGAACTCAAAACCACCAGAAAACTGCAGAAATATACGCGCGACTCTAAGGTCGAAAGAATAACATCACTGGTCTCTATCTCAAAAATAAATACATGTTTGCTTGATGGAACTCCTAGATACAACAGAATAATGATATACAAGATATATAATGGGGGGTACGATACAGTAAACCCACCTACTAGCAAATCACCCGAAGGAAACTATGCCCGCAAGCCGTAATGAAACCTGTACGGCAAACCTGCAAGAAACTGGGGCACAACGGGGGTGAGTTGCCAACTCGTGAATAGAAAAACATCTACGAACAGAAATCGCATAAATAACGCAATCCTAGGTCAATGATCATAATATATCCTCAAAAATGTATATAACATGCAGCCTATAACAAGGCTAGGGTAAATATCTAACCCGAGTGTAATCTCATGTGGCCGTGTCTGTGCCTCAGGTAGCAATATATCATATGAATGAGGTATGAATGCATGAAAACAGAATACATGTAAATGAAGAAACTGTTTTCATAAATTAGTGAGATTTCCTTCGTATTTTTAAACTGAGGTATCATAATGAAATCAGTATCAATAGTGTCTAGCATCGACACAAAACATAAATCTCACTGTCTCGAAATATCAATGTCTCAATCTCAATATCTAGGGCGCCGTCAGTCCGGACCGGCCCCTACCATCCATCTCAAGACCACGACGGTATCCTCCGGATATCCGACGCGTCGGGTAATATCACCGGTAGGTAGTGCTCCCCTGCCGGGCTCAACGTCAACACCACATTCATCTTGCCCCGGGGGACCATACCGGGCCCACCATGTACCCGTGACGGTTCCTCCACTCCTCGACACGGATCTCCAAAACCACAGCAAACTCATGGTGGACGACACTTTACATCACTAGAAAACCGCAACATTTTATATTTTAAAAGATCATAAGTTGTAAATTTTGCGGCTTTCCCCGAAATCCAGAAATATCATAAATCTCAAGAAATCATCACAGGTGCATATGTCAATGATAATGAACTAGGCATGAACAACTGAATAACAGTATGCATGAAGTGGTAGGTAATAACTACAATGTCTAATATGGCATATAAGGGAAGTACACTAATATCATGTCAAAACTACCAGCTAACAATCTAAGTCAAGCAATTATATTCTCTAAAGTGTACGTGACATGGCAATTACCGATGAAGATGTGTGTGAGCCGGCAAGTAGGTGTACGTGGTACATACGCATCATCGGTAATGGTGCTGGTGTCCTAACAGCATGACATCAATAATGGAATATGCAGCAAAATAAATATGCGAGGCAGAGCGAACAGCAATAATGTGCGGGAGCTGAATACTAGACACAACGATAACTAATCTGCAATAATCTAATATAAGTCCTACGAATGGTGTCTTTTGAAATAACACGAATCATGGGGTTTTGAAAATAGGGGCTACGGTGTTTTTATGAAAAGATACGTCGTTTTTGAAATATCCGTAGATTCCCTTGAGCTGTCTTTAAAAATGCCCACGATTCGTTAGTTTTTGAAATAGGTAAGAAGTCTAATCTAATCTAACAACTACACTAAACTATACGGCTGAACTAACAAGCTGAACTACAGGTAAGGAAACCGCCTATCATCTGAGTCGATACATATACATACCTGTATATGTATAGTCGGTGATCCAGCCTCAATAATATCATATCCGATACCATATCTATAATCAGGCATCCCAAGTCAAGAGTGCGGATCAATCATCAATATAGCTCGTACGTAAATCCGTCGTACGGCATCCCAATCTGGGTACGGGTCAATATCACATTCATCATACTATTCACCTGGTATCCTCTTTATCAAATATCATGATCGGGGTACTGATCTACGTCTAGTACCATACTGATACCGCCTACGTATGCATGGACGTGTGTGAAACACTACGTCAAGGACCCGCTACAACGTCATGTCGTATCTAAGATACGAACCCTGCTATATCACCGATCTCACGGCCTCGATCCAATCTCATCGACTCAGCTCAACCCCAAGTATCATCCTCAATCCGTATGTGAACACATAGTCCCATACCCATGTGAACACATAACTATAAAGAATCCCATGAGCACATATCAATAGGAATGTATGCAAGTATGTATGTGTGCAGGTGTAGTGCAACACTACCCTAGGGTTCGCAACACTAAAAATAGTCCAACACACCAATATCCATCCTAAGCATCGTTATTAATCCTAAATAACATATAATAATTGTTTGTGTGTATACGCATCTGTATACACCACCACGGACTGCGGGGGTGCTATACGCCATCCACCCGACTTGTCCCCGTAGATATAAATCTACTCACCTGGTCCTCGCTAGCCGGTGCCGACGTCGCCACGCGCTTGCTTGTCGTCTCGAAGTCCACATGGGGGTACCTACATATCATAACGCACCATATCGCATTAAAACTAAATTCGAAATCGAAACGGCATACGAAAATCAAATCGGCACGCGTATCACGCATAGGTCCAAACCTATCGCCTACGCATGCAAGAATAGTAAAACCAACCCTCGATGTCGATGTACAAACGTCAACCCATCGCGAAAAATTCAATCACACTCATTTGCACATTCACGAACACTAATTTTAATATAAACTAGGTTAAAACTCACAAAAACCCCAATTTCACTTAAAAGGTCATTTTTCCGAAAATCTAGCAAGCACATTTCGCCGTTTTTGTACAAAACATGATATTTAAATGAATGTAGCGGCCAATATATTTATTAAATATCTTAAATAAGTCATATAAACAATTTCCGGAATTTAATCTCATTAAATTCCAAAAACCCTAATATTCTAGTTTACAAAAATACCCTTTTTAACAATTTCAAAGCAAAAATGCACAAACTACAATCTAGCTTAGATTTGCATGATCCAAAGCATCAAACCACACTTAATAAAGTTAATGAAGTCATGAAAAACCTAAACACATTTTTAACCTCACATATAATGCATTTTATAAAACCCTAGTTTACACAAAAGCTTAATTTGGACATTTTACATGTTACAATTAGCAATAAGTAACAAATTTAAGTTGCATAGCTTAAGATGCAAAAAAAGAACATCACACAACCATGAACGCATGATCACAACCTAACTTGATCTCAAACTCTTTCCATTACAAACTAAATCCCAATTAGAATCGCATTTAAACTTAATAGACCTTGATGAAAGAAACTATCCAACAATTTAAATTTGGCTTGGGATTTATACCTCACAAAATCGAGAGACCAAGCTTGAAATATAGCCTCCAAAAATGGCCTCCAAGCTCCTAGATCCATGCTTGCTTGGGCAAGAAATAATGGGTAAGGGTTCGATTTGGAAAAAGCTTTGAAATTGTATGGATTTTGAAGTTTTTTTGTGGATTTTTGAAGCAAAATAGTGTGGATTTTGGGGGGGGGGAAGGGCTGCTGCTGTGGGGAGAAGGATTCGGTCAGAAATGGGAGTGAAGAGAGAGAGGGAGGTAGAGAAAATGGGGGGGGGGACAAAGTCAAGGTCAAAGCAAGTCAAAATTCTAACTACTTTATCCATTTTCTATTCTTTTCTTTCATTTCCTTTCATTTGAAAATCAAGTGGGGAAAAAATAGGGTGGCTGCTGAATTCAGCCATGGGGAGGAGTAAGTGGGTGTGTGTGGGTGTGGGCACGGGTGTGGGGTGATGAAAAATGATAAATACAATACCCCAAACATCCATTTACGCTAAAAAAAAGCTTTTTTTCTTCAATAATTTCTAAACCGTTTTGGCAAATGATTTCGTTCCAAAAACCACATGATAAATTTTCATTTAATGTTTTATGATGCACAAAATTTGTTTCAACTCATTCCTATTTGTAATTTTCCCTAATTAAATGTATTAGTGACGGCTTAAAAT
Organism: Agapanthus africanus; assembly: GCA_030015575.1. NCBI lineage: Eukaryota > Viridiplantae > Streptophyta > Magnoliopsida > Asparagales > Amaryllidaceae > Agapanthus > Agapanthus africanus. Next base: position 210,240,335 of record CM057350.1, read on the forward strand.
AATAATAAAATAATATTTTTTTCAGAAAATTTGAAATTTCACCAGCGGCTCAATAAACACCAAATAATAGCAATTACATAGCTAGAATATGTATATTTAATTTTTATAATAAGATATTTGTATTTTGACTTTTTACAGAAAACCCCCTTATTTTACCGATTTTCCGAAATTTCACCGAAACGATTTTCAAAACGCTACAATCTTCCCCCCTTAAAGAAATTCGGTCCCCGAATTTAAATTCAAACTCCCCCAATTACTAAAACATCTAAGAAAAACCATCAAGTCGTCGGGGCTCCGAAATTGTAAATATATAAAACAAATCGTAGCGCAACGCATGCGCTTGAAAAATGAGTATATAACTCAAATCAAAACTCCGTCAAGCATCCCGCGATCATCGGAGTCGTGGAGAAGACATCAATGTCAAATCCAAATCAAACTAATATGATATAACTCGAAACTATACATGTAAATATCGAATCTATATCTGTAAGTATCTGAAGGAAATGCATGCCAAATCTCTTTAAGTCGCTGTGCAACGCGTATAACACTGCACAGTGGCGGACGTCTATCATAAGAAAATAACTATATACATATATACCTTTGTTTGAAACGTACGTTCCACCGTTTTGGAAACAATTTAAAAGGGTCTCCTTGTTTTAAACATTTCGTGTCATATCAGACACGTAGGTAAATACTGAGGCTATAGCTCGCTTTTTGGAATCCCTTCAATAACTATCAATGCATGCAAAATATATTCAGGTACTGTCCTCTGACTAGTCCTGCTCAGTACGAAAACACATAGCAATATCATAAAAACGTACTGCTCTATAAGAAATCAATCCCAAAATATGCACATGAATAATACGTGCGTCTGGTGCGCACGGAAATCAAAATCCATGAATGTGCCATACATGCGCACAGAAACAACATCTAAGTGCATCGGGTGTGCACGAAACATCTGTCGTAGGCAACATGTGTGCCTGACAGCAAAATCAGGTGCATCTGACATGCACGAAAAAAAATCTCGATTTAGTGCATCTGGTACGCACCAAAATCACCCTTCAAAACATGCGCCCAACATGCGCGAAAATCTAAATCAGGTGCATCCATCGTGCACGAAATCATGAAATCCAATATCAAGCGTCGAACATGCGCAAAATCCAATCAGGTGCATAAAGTGCACAAAACAAATATCGAGTATCACAATCGAAATCGAAGTCCAGTGCATCTAAGTGCACAAAAGGCGTATCACTGCACTGCAAGCATATAATAACTATACAGAGTGCAGGAACCAAATCGTGTGCATGCATACGCACAAAACCAACTCAACTGTTTAAAACCGTAAAATCACAAACATGTGAAACTAAAGCACGAAAACGATATCAAGTGCAACACTGTGCAAAGATCGTAAATCCTCAATCATCAAAATCAAATCATACGAATAAATCACCCAAAACATCGTAATCAATAATGGCGGAACAGTACCGCTCAAGTTCATTCTCTAAGAATCTCGGCCAACTGTCGCGGTCACTAGTGGGACGTCTCGTCGATGATCATGAACTCTGTCCTGCTGGTGTTGTTGGAGATAGTGCCCTCAGAGTCAATTATTAGGTCACAGTTACGTGATTGCAATGATTGATGAAGGACCTATCCCGGTAGGACAATCTTACTCGAGATGATAGTATGCTATCTGGTTTACCTTTATCATCGTGTACTGCTTTAGGTGACCTGACAAGTCGCTATTACACGTTGATAGAGCCCCTAGGATTCTAGCTTGACCACCAGCAGTATGAGGGCGATCATATACGTGGGAGCTGGCAGTCTATAAGCATATCCTTAAATGGTCCCTAGTCGTGAGAGTTTCGAGACAGGGCATCGATACTCCAGAGTAGACTAGTGTATACAGTCGAGACCCCGACGAGGGGCGGTGGCCGGTCTCACAAGCCACTGGTGTCAGTTGGATCACCTAAGATGTATACAGGTGCTCATTGGGTTATGAGTACACCGGACAGGACTCGCCGGGAACATGCTATTTGGTCATATACCAGACGTCAGATGGCAGTTCCCTGGTGACATGTGTACAGGTTAGTTCATCGACCTGGGGATCGTCATTTGTCTCGTGTGAGTTCCCACTGTACTTTGATTACTACCCTACCACGGCTCAAAGGAGTCGTGCAAACAGGTTTTAGTTGGGTACAGTCCCGAGCCACATGGAGGCAGTGAGCGTATCTTCAGGGGTTCTTCTCTCCCGGTATTGGGGGTGAGGTCGTGCTGTGTCTAGGAGAGCCATTACACGAAGCCCTCGGCCGAGGCAAGGAGATTTACTGGTAGGTATTCCAGTAGTATCTCAGGGTGTTCTGGGCTACACTCCGACACGACTTGTACCGCTTTTAGGGGTCTGACTTTTACCAACCCCCTAGGCCCGCCATGCGATGCTCATAGACGAACGGACCGGACTGTACGGATATTGTCACTGACAGGCTCAGTTGGGAGTCAGGCTGAGTTCGCTCACAGACGTCCCTTTTAGTCAATACCTGGTAGCCCGTTACGTATTGGCTTATACCTCTGACGTGCTAGTGGTTAAATCCACAACCAAGGTGTTGACGAGTCTTTAGAGTCCCCCACATTCTGTTACTCAGCTTTCGGGCGAAAGGTTGTAGAGGCCGTATGGAGATATGGTAAGGTCCGATCAGATACGTGCGGTATTGCACGGATCAGGATCGGACAGTTTGTACTATAGGCCGTATGGATATATGGCAGGGTTCGATCGGATACGTGCGGTATTGCACTGATCAGGATCGAACGGATATTACTAGCCGGCTTTGGTTTAGGCCGGATCCTAGTATAGTACAGTGTAGATTTTGTCTCATTGCATTTGTATTTCGGTCGGAATACAAATGCGGGTGTGTATGCACAGTATCGGGGTTTTCCTGTAATTTATTACGGGACCAGTTTTCTGGAGTTGCCAGTTTGCTTTTCGTTTCGGCCGATTTCCTTTGTATCGTTCATTGGCCGAAGTTTGGTGGAGGAGGGCTTATTTGCATTGTTGCAAATAAGTATTTGTGGAGGGGGTCTTTGCTTATTGTTGTATCATGATAGTCTCTCATTGACCTTGACTTCTAGCTTCATGATGGCTTGACTTTGTAAGCATCATGGTTGTTGATGATTGTTGGTGGTGTGTGGGTTTGGGTTTGTAATCATCTCTTGATATCATGACCTTTCTCTCTCTCCCTTGCATTATGGTTGTGGCTATCCTCTTTCATTTGAGCACTCACTCCATTCTCTCCTCTCACCAAGCCATGGCCGGCCACTCTCTTGGTGGGGCTGTCCAAACATTTTGGTGTGGGATTTTGCTTCATTTCATGTTGCAAAAATCCCACAAGATCAATCCCAAAAGCTCCAAGTATCATTCCTCCACCAAAGGCAATTCCTACAACCCCAAATGAGACTTCCTCACTACACATTCTACAGCGAATCTTGGGCACGTCGACTAGCCAGCTTCATGCCCGAGTTGCCTCGGCATTGAGGTGGGAGCCCGTAAAAGAAGTAGGCGATGTGGTGCACTTCCGGCGACGAGGAGGAGACAGGACATTCCGCGGGAGATCGGGACGACGACGAGAAGACCGGAGGACTCGGATCAGTCGGTATACTTCTCTTTCCCATCTTACAGATAGCTAGGACTAGTTAGTGGTTCGATCCGGGTATTAGTGCGCGGCGGTTTGCCAGTTCAAGTAAAATTTAAGTTTATCACCGCTTCCGCATTTGGCCGTCGGATTGATGGCCGGGGCGCCGCCGTGCACTTACAGGTGTGCGTAACCATGACCACTCCTGGGTCAAGGTCTTCACTGTGAATTACCAATCTTTCGGTCCATCGGCTCATCGGCCCTGTCGGGTGTGCTAACAGGGACGATTCCGTTCTGGCACTTCTCTGGTCATCTCTTGGTCAATCATCGCGACCACTCGTAAGACAGCATATTACTGGCGTCGGCCTCTGGCTCTCTGAATGTACGTGACACATCTGATCCTGGGTGCAAGTATCATTGCAGCAGTGTCCTGGAAGGAATCATGCTCACGGTCTCTTCCATGTCTCGTCTCTGCCAACTGTCCGGAAGTCGTTGTCCTTTCCTATATCTGCATCTTGCTCTGGAACGACTGCATACTCATCGCGACTCCTTCTGGAAGGTAAGTCCAAGTACCATGCCTCGGCATGCGCATCGCGTCTCTGATGTCGGCGGAGTGGAACGTCATCTCATCTAGATCTGGTGCGAACCTCTTACTCTACTTTTTTCTAACGTCGTCTGCTTTGGACTCGTCTCGTCGCGGCTGCATGGACTGAGCTCCAACGACTATCCTCGTATCTGGAGTCTCCCAAGAATGCATCTCACCACGTAGCATCCGAATTAAGTCGAACCATCCAATCGATTGTCAAAACCTCATAATCCCCCCAAGGGCTCAACATCTTGGGTACAGTTTAATAGTATCGAGTACATACCACAGCATCGGTGGTCCAGCCGTAGAAGGGCAAACCCAAGCCTCACTAATGGCGCCGTAGAACTGCCGCAAACCCGAAGGTTCAAAGGCTTTCACACGGTCATTAAGTCGAGTTAGGGTTTCATTCTTCTAGAGGGACCATAGAATTGCCTGCATGTCTTTCCGACTACTTTAAACTTGGATAATTAGGTTTCTGACATTCGATCGTCTCTGTCGACTCCCAATGTCTCCGCGTGAAGTCGTCTCTAGCTGGAATCAATCTATCTGATGACCTCGCATCGGGGTAAGCGAACGAACCACCTTTCCTAGTCATTCATCATCGGGTGACTAGCGACCTTCTATCATCTATTCGTACAACTCGCCCCGCCATAGTTCCAACATATGGGGCGATATCTCGTCGCTCGCAGCAACAACTGGCTCGCTCGTCTGCACGCTGAACAGTGCCTCAATCATCAGGAGTAAGCAACACACCAACGGTCATCAAAATCTGGCTGGCCTCTGTCAGTGGCTCAATCCTCTAGTGTCGATCAGCACATCCGAGTAACCTCATAAAGGCGATCCGCCAAACGCTCGTGGCGTGGAAACACAGTAAAAAGACACATCTCTGCAATCGTGTGTCGCCGGAATTTCGCCCTGGTCAGTCCTCGTTCGTGACGAGATTGTGCTGACCGTAACACTAGCCGTAGCTCTCCCTGCCGTAACCGTAGCAGCAAAACCAAACTGATACCGATGAGCCTAGATCGGAATGAATATAATACTGAACAAGGAAATGTACATCCTAAGGCTTCATAAGTGGAGTGGCGTGTCGTAAATATGCCGCGGAACATACCAACGGTAAGTCACTCTACTTTAGTCACCTATTCCATCAACCAAGGGTCATCCTACACTCCGAAGGTTAAAACCAAACGCTCTGATACCAACTTTGTCACGCCCCGAAAGTATGGAACATGACCGGCACTTAAACTACGAACGTCTCAAGGCGTACGTATTCTAAGTAAGCCGAAAACCCAGAAATCCAAACCAAGAAGAGTAGTAGAGGGTAGGAAAACCAATTTAAATCCAGAAGTTTTAATAGCATAAGCCGAATTATGCGGTTAAAAAAAAACATCAAATATTTCCCGAAAATTTCGGCAGATTCTCCTTTGTAAATACTGGCCCCCAAACGGGATACAACATGAATAGTATACGAAATCAATAAAAATGCATCCCCAAGCGGGAGCTAGCTCTTCGTCAATCGACGGTCACAACCACACAAACAATATAATATACAACGCCAACGGCGAGGATCAAAAACTCAAAAGGGAACTCAAAACCACCAGAAAACTGCAGAAATATACGCGCGACTCTAAGGTCGAAAGAATAACATCACTGGTCTCTATCTCAAAAATAAATACATGTTTGGTTGATGGAACTCCTAGATACAACAGAATAATGATATACAAGATATATAATGGGGGGTACGATACAGTAAACCCACCTACTAGCAAATCACCCGAAGGAAACTATGCCCGCAAGCCGTAATGAAACCTGTACGGCAAACCTGCAAGAAACTGGGGCACAACGGGGGTGAGTTGCCAACTCGTGAATAGAAAAACATCTACGAACAGAAATCGCATAAATAACGCAATCCTAGGTCAATGATCATAATATATCCTCAAAAATGTATATAACATGCAGCCTATAACAAGGCTAGGGTAAATATCTAACCCGAGTGTAATCTCATGTGGCCGTGTCTGTGCCTCAGGTAGCAATATATCATATGAATGAGGTATGAATGCATGAAAACAGAATACATGTAAATGAAGAAACTGTTTTCATAAATTAGTGAGATTTCCTTCGTATTTTTAAACTGAGGTATCATAATGAAATCAGTATCAATAGTGTCTAGCATCGACACAAAACATAAATCTCACTGTCTCGAAATATCAATGTCTCAATCTCAATATCTAGGGCGCCGTCAGTCCGGACCGGCCCCTACCATCCATCTCAAGACCACGACGGTATCCTCCGGATATCCGACGCGTCGGGTAATATCACCGGTAGGTAGTGCTCCCCTGCCGGGCTCAACGTCAACACCACATTCATCTTGCCCCGGGGGACCATACCGGGCCCACCATGTACCCGTGACGGTTCCTCCACTCCTCGACACGGATCTCCAAAACCACAGCAAACTCATGGTGGACGATACTTTACATCACTAGAAAACCGCAACATTTTATATTTTAAAAGATCATAAGTTGTAAATTTTGCGGCTTTCCCCGAAATCCAGAAATATCATAAATCTCAAAAAATCATCACAGGTGCATATGTCAATGATAATGAACTAGGCATGAACAACTGAATAACAGTATGCATGAAGTGGTAGGTAATAACTACAATGTCTAATATGGCATATAAGGGAAGTACACTAATATCATGTCAAAACTACCAGCTAACAATCTAAGTCAAGCAATTATATTCTCTAAAGTGTACGTGACATGGCAATTACCGATGAAGATGTGTGTGAGCCGGCAAGTAGGTGTACGTGGTACATACGCATCATCGGTAATGGTGCTGGTGTCCTAACAGCATGACATCAATAATGGAATATGCAGCAAAATAAATATGCGAGGCAGAGCGAACAGCAATAATGTGCGGGAGCTGAATACTAGACACAACGATAACTAATCTGCAATAATCTAATATAAGTCCTACGAATGGTGCCTTTTGAAATAACACGAATCATGGGGTTTTGAAAATAGGGGCTACGGTGTTTTTATGAAAAGATACGTCGTTTTTGAAATATCCGTAGATTCCCTTGAGCTGTCTTTAAAAATGCCCACGATTCGTTAGTTTTTGAAATAGGTAAGAAGTCTAATCTAATCTAACAACTACACTAAACTATACGGCTGAACTAACAAGCTGAACTACAGGTAAGGAAACCGCCTATCATCTGAGTCGATATATATACATACCTGTATATGTATAGTCGGTGATCCCACCTCAATAATATCATATCCAATACCATATCTATAATCAGGCATCCCAAGTCAAGAGTGCGGATCAATCATCAATATAGCTCGTACGTAAATCCGTCGTACGGCATCCCAATCTGGGTACGGGTCAATATCACATTCATCATACTATTCACCTGGTATCCTCTTTATCAAATATCATGATCGGGGTACTGATCTACGTCTAGTACCATACTAATACCGCCTACGTATGCATGGACGTGTGTGAAACACTACGTCAAGGACCCGCTACAACGTCATGTCGTATCTAAGATACGAACCCTGCTATATCACCGATCTCACGGCCTCGATCCAATCTCATCGACTCAGCTCAACCCCAAGTATCATCCTTAATCCGTATGTGAACACATAGTCCCATACCCATGTGAACACATAACTATAAAGAATCCCATGAGCACATATCAATAGGAATGTATGCAAGTATGTATGTGTGCAGGTGTAGTGCAACACTACCCTAGGGTTCGCAACACTAAAAATAGTCCAACACACCAATATCCATCCTAAGCATCGTTATTAATCCTAAATAACATATAATAATTGTTGGTGTGTATACGCATCTGTATACACCACCACGGACTGCGGGGGTGCTATACGCCATCCACCCGACTTCTCCCCGTAGATATAAATCTACTCACCTGGTCCTCGCTAGCCGGTGCCGACGTCGCCACGCGCTTGCTTGTCGTCTCGAAGTCCACATGGGGGTACCTACATATCATAACGCACCATATCGCATTAAAACTAAATTCGAAATCGAAACGGCATACGAAAATCAAATCGGCACGCGTATCACGCATAGGTCCAAACCTATCGCCTACGCATGCAAGAATAGTAAAACCAACCTTCGATGTCGATGTACAAACGTCAACCCATCGCGAAAAATTCAATCACACTCATTTGCACATTCACGAACAATAATTTTAATATAAACTAGGGTAAAATTCATAAAAACCCTAATTTCACTTAAAAGGTCATTTTTCCGAAAATCTAGCAAGCACATTTCGCCGTTTTTGTACAAAACATGATATTTAAATGAATGTAGTGGCCAATATATTTATTAAATATCTTAAATAAGTCATATAAACAATTTCCGGAATTTAATCTCATTAAATTCCAAAAACCCTAATATTCTAGTTTACAAAAATACCCTTTTAACAATTTCAAAGCAAAAATGCACAAACTACAATCTAGCTTAGATTTGCATGATCTAAAGCATCAAACCACACTTAATAAAGTTAATGAAGTCATGAAAAACCTAAACACATTTTTAACCTCACATATAATGCATTTTATAAAACCCTAGTTTACACAAAAGCTTAATTTGGACATTTTACATGTTACAATTGGCAATAAGTAACAAATTTAAGTTGCATAGCTTAAGATGCAAAAAAAGAACATCACACAACCATGAACACATGATCACAACCTAACTTGATCTCAAACTCTTTCCATTACAAACTAAATCCCAATTAGAATCGCATTTAAACTTAATAGACCTTGATGAAAGAAACTATCCAACAATTTAAATTTGGCTTGGGATTTATACCTCACAAACTCAAGAGACCAAGCTTGAAATCTAGCCTCCCAAAATGGCCTCCAAGCTCCTAGATCCATGCTTGCTTGGGCAAGAAATAATGGGTAAGGGTTCGATTTGGAAAAAGCTTTGAAATTGTATGGATTTTGAAGCTTTTTTGTGGATTTTTGAAGCAAAATAGTGTGGATTTTGGGGGGGGGGGGAAGGGCTGCTGCTGTGGGGAGAAGGATTCGGCCAGAAATGGGAGTGAGGAGAGAGAGGGAGGTAGAGAAAATGGGGGGGGACAAAGTCAAGGTCAAAGCAAGTCAAAATTCTAACTACTTTATCCATTTTCTATTCTTTTCTTTCATTTCCTTTCATTTGAAAATCAAGTGGGGAAAAAATAGGGTGGCTGCTGAATTCAGCCATGGGGAGGAGTAAGTGGGTGTGTGTGGGTGTGGGCACGGGTGTGGGGTGATGAAAAATGATAAATACAATACCCCAAACATCCATTTACGCTAAAAAAAGCCTTTTTTCTTCAATAATTTCTAAACCGTTTTGGCAAATGATTTCGTTCCAAAAACCACATGATAAATTTTCATTTAATGTTTTATGATGCACAAAATTTGTTTCAACTCATTCCAATTTGTAATTTTCCCTAATTAAATGTATTAGTGACGGCTTAAAATAATAATAAAATAATATTTTTTTCAGAAAATTTGAAATTTCACCAGCGGCTCAATAAACACCAAATAATAGCAATTACATAGCTAGAATATGTATATTTAATTTTTATAATAAGATATTTGTATTTTGACTTTTTACAGAAAGCCCCCTTATTTTACCGATTTTCCGAAATTTCACCGAAACGATTTTCAAAACGCTACATCTTCACTAATCCAAGATGATCTACCTTGAAGAATCTCAAACCCAAGCTCTTGCTTCACTAATCAAGTATTAGTAAAGCGAACACCCTAATCTAAGTGGCTAGAATAGATGAGGATGATGAAGTAGGAATTTAGCTCTCTTTTGTTTTCAATTTCTCAATCAAAATCATCACAAATCCAAAAGCCAGTGAAGCTTTTTCAAGAGAGGAAGAAGAAGAAGAATTTCTTTTATGATGAATAATGAATTATTATTGTAAGTCCGCGGCGGCGCCCCGGCCGTCGATCCGACGCCGGAAATGCGGAAACGAAAAACTTTGCAAACTAGCAAACCGGCACCACCGCGCACTTTTAACCCGGATCGGCCCATTAATCTAGCTACTAGCAAACTAAAATACGGGTAGAGAGTTATACCAAGCGATCTGTGTCCTTCGGTCTTCGTCTCCACTCCGATCTCCCGCGGAATCTTCGTCCGTCACCTCCTCGTCGGAAAGGGCACCACGTAGCCAAATACTTTTACGGGCTCCCACCTTTGGACCGAAGCAACTCGGGCACGAAGTTGGCTAGCCGACGCGTCCAAGGGTACTGTAGGTGTAGTGCAGAAACTTGTCTCTTTGGGGTTTAAGTGAAGTTGCCATTTTGGATGTGAATACAAGAATTTTGGCATGGAAAAAAATACTTGCAGGAAAATAAGGTCTGGAAAAAAAAAGCCACACTCTTTTTACTCTAAAATGAGCTCGGCCATCAAGGAATGGTGCTCTGGCTTGGGGGAAAAGAAATCAACTCTCTCTCTCTGTGGATTTGGAAATAATGTGTTGGGGCAAAAGAAAAAAAAATATATATGAGTGTAAGAATTAGCAACCATATTAATTAATCCCACACTCCCTCATGCAAAGCCAGCACACACTAGGGGGCCACGAAAATCCATGCATGAAATTAAGGGAAGAAAATGCAAGATAATGATAAGAAAATGGTCACACCAATTTCTAATCCATATCCAAAACAATACCCATCCAATAAATGCAAGTGATTGATTCAAAAGGAATCTCATGATGAGGAAGCCACATATATGCATGAAACCCCTTATCAAATAAGTTAATTGCAAACTTGCAATTAACCCCCTCCATCAAAAAGCCCGGCCGTGAAGGAATAAAAGAAAACCAGCCGGAACGGAATGCAAACTGGGAACTTCAGAAAACCGATTCTGTAATAAATTACAGGAAAACCCCGCTACTGCAAATACATGCCCGCATTTGTATTCCCACTGAACACAAATGCAAAGAGACAAAACTACACTATTTAATACCAGGATCCGGCTTAAGCCAAAGCCGGCTAGTAAAAACCGTCCGATCACGATCCGTGCAATACCGCACGTATCTGATCGAACCCTTCCATATCTCCATACGGCCTCTACAGCGTTTCGCCCGAAACCTGAGTAACTGAGTGTGGTGGACTCTAAAGACTCGTCAATACTATGGCTGTGGATTTAACCACTAGCACGCCAGAGGTATAAGCCATACGTGACGGGCCACCAGCTATTGACCAAAAGGGACGTCGATGAGCGAACTCATCCTGACACCCTACTGAGCCTGTCAGTGACAATATCCATACAGTCCGGTCCGTTCGTCTATGAGTATCGCATGGCGGGCCTAGGGGGTTGGTAAAAGTCAGACCCCCAAAAGCGATACAAGTCGTGTCGGAGTGTAGCCCAGAACACCTTGAGATACTACTGGAATACCTACCAGCAAATCTCCTGCCTTGGCCAAGGACTTTTCATGTACTGGCTCTCCTAGACACAGCACGACCTCACCCCCAATACCGGAAGAGACGAACCCCTGCAGATCCGCTCACTGCCTCCATGTGGCTCGGGACTGTACCCAACTAAAACCTGTTTGCACGACTCCTTTGAGCCGTGGTAGGGTAGTAATCAAAGCACAGTGGGAACTCACACGAGACAAATGATGATCTCAGGTCGATGAACTAACCTGTACACATGTCACCAGGGAACTGCTATCTGACGTCTGGTATAATCCCAACTAGCAGGTTCCCGGCGAGTCCTGTCCGGTGTACTCATAACCCAATGAGCACCTGTATACGTCTTAGGTGAACCAGCTGACACCAGTGGCTTGTGAGACCGGCCACCGCCCCTCGTCGGGGTCTCGACTGTATACACTAGTCTACTCTGGAGTATTGATGCCCTGTCTCGAAACTCCCACGACTAGGGACCTTTTAAGGATGTGCTTATAGACTCCAGCTCTCACTTATATGATCGCCCTCATACTGCTGGAATTCAAGCAAGAATCCTAGGGGCTCTATCAACGTGTAATAGCGACTCGTAAGGTCACCTGAAGCAGTACACGATGATAAAGGTAAACCAGATAGCATACTATCATCTTGAGTAAGACTGTCCTACCGGGATAGGTCCTCCCTCAATCATCGCAATCACGTACCTGTGATCCAATAATTGACTCTGAGGGAACTATCTCCAACAATCTCCCACTTGCACTCAAGGCTAATTATTGTGATGTCGCATACTCACAGCCCGTGTGATACCGAACACCCAACTCCTCTACTAGTCAGTCTCACAAAGCTCGTTTGCGAAACTATTGCGTTCGAGGAATAGCCTCAGTGAGTGGATCCGCTCTGATGTTTCTTTCTATGTCTCTCTTTATCTCAAGTTCGCGGAGAAAGCCATCTCCCGAAATGAGCAATACCTGTCCTAGAATGTCTGGATGTCTGATGGGACCTAGCTCATAAGTGAACTCCAAATCCAAACTTCTTAGACTGTATCGTCAACTGAACTTAATCGGTATCCTGCGCCATGCTTTCCCTCAGTATCTACTTGGACCAGCTGTCCAAACTACTGCCCCCTCGTCAGAGGGAAAACTATAACTCTGACAGCCACTCTGCCATCCAGGTCACCTTGGAAGCCTGGAATGATAACCGTCTCCTAAAGGAGGCTGCCGTTATCAAATCCCTAGAACATCAACTTATGTTCTAAAACTGCTTCCGATTGTTTCTTCAGGATTGGATCAATATCAACTTATTGCACCTACTACAAGAACAACATCTGGTGTAGTACTTGACATCTCATGATCAACTCAATTGCCTAAGCAAGTGATCTGCCAATCATGCGTATCCCTCTCCCCTTTAGTCTGTAAGACACCTTTAGAGAGGGTGACTCCATCACCTGCAGGTACACTACCGTGCCAGAAGTCGTCCATTCTAAATACTCATAGAATGCTGTCAAAGTACCCAGATTGGGAAACTACCCAAATCTAGATCTAAAACCATAGATCTAGTGACCAGAATGTCTGATATAATATCCAAGTCCTATGTGGAGAAACCACTGTGTGACGACCAAAGTATAACCGATCGTAGTATAGGAATATCACTTCCTACTCTATGTATGTCATCAAATACCAGGACATCACACTCTACTACCTTCTTAACAGATCCATCCCCTATTCTGATGAAGTCAAACCTATGACTGTCACATCAGTAACAGATGATTTATCTCCGCTATATCTGCTTTAGTCTATAAATAGACATAAGCCTGATGTCCACCAATGCTTCCGCTGCTCCCACTGACTACGACAACCCTCTGGCAGAGTCATATAGACGTATACTTCTAAAGCTAGTTCAGAACGACGCTATACTCATCCTCCTGCCGGGTCTCACAGTCTGAACAACAGCAATGGCAAGTCTGGGTAAACAAGAACCTCTCTGTCACCGTCCTTGAGTATACCGAAGTACCTCTCGGGTGCCTGAGGTTACCCACCATATCTGCGGAGTGGCCAATGGAATGTCAAACCAGATTGAATCTTTAGGTTCTTATCAAATCTTCAGTAATCGTTTGCGGTTCTGGAATCACTTCCAGTTCTACCATACTCCCACTACTGTTTTCTGAAAAAATCCATTTTTATTAAAACTGTGGCGAGTCAAGAATAATATCACTATTGATCTTCCAGATGGTACAAAGTCAACCCTCGTCATAGCCCGGGTCAACCCACAAACAGCCATTACAGAAACGTGCCTTGAGTTATCCGGATTCTGGTTTTAAGCATAAGCTGGACAACTCCCCGTACCTTAACAATGTCAAGATATGAACTGTTCTATATCCAAGAAACAGAGGCACTGATTTAATTGAACCAGATTCAAAATAATGCAGCTGTCTCCAGTGCATGTCAACTAAATGGAAGGAGGCCGATCAGCGTTACTCAACTTAGAAATGCTTCCAATTATGAGTAACCTGAAAGAGAAGCAAGTTCTCATTACTATCAACTGAATACCATACACAAGTATCTACATCTTCGATCACCTTGAAGAATCCCGTACTTGCAATACTTGGTTCTCTACTTTAATCTTATACTTACAACTTCTCAAAGCTCAGACCCCGTGTTTCTACGAAACACCTGTCTAAGAACCAGAGAAGTGATAAGTAAACCGAATATAGTACGAGGACCAACCCCTCTGTCCTAGTGGACACTGGACAATATACAATACTCTGTATAAGTCCCTTGAGTCTAATAACTCATTCACTGTATGTCGTATGTTGAAAACTGTACTTATGGTTAAGAAGAATTACACCGCCGTTTAATGCTCCTTACCTAACCATCCACTGATATAGATAAATGCCATAGAAATAATTTCAAAAAGGTACATCTCACTCTATAAAAATAGAAGTACAGATATATCAATTTGAAATTGGTGCATAACAACGGATATTCAAAACCAAATATTTGCCGACTGGCAAACAACCCAGGTGATTTCCTCAAATATCACCAATTACAATGAATCCCGATATAATGAGGATGATCACCTAATTCCCAATAACTTACTCCCACTCATCATCTGTAAAACCATACAGATGTGAGAATCATACCTGGTAAATACATACCCTGGAGCAAGTGTCTAATCGGGAAATCAGTTTTCTTTTAACAGTATACAGTGAACCTGAAATATTGAAATGTTTCGATGGGGTATCCTGGTATTCTTAGTAATGCTTCTTCTATTATCCAGATTCACGACTGTAACCGTATAATTCTTTGCCACCTCTCCAAATCCCTTTATATGTCTTTAGTCATTACCTTCTGTACATCCCTTTAGGCCAAATGGTTTTCTTCCTTCCCTACCGTTCGGCACCAGCCTATGGTTTGGAAGAAGACTATCCAATAAGCATAATGGGTGTACTGTCCTAATCCTAGGAGCACTCGCAATGCGAGAGAAGGTGAAGATAAAAGACAACCGAATGGACTTAATTCCTATTTCTCCTGAACCAGGATCCATCCCCGAACTGGAAGAAGTTCCTTTCGAGTTCGTATATAACCATACGATGGATTATCCAATAAACTTGGGATCTTCGTAGTGATACGGAGTGTCCTGGAGAAATACAAAGGTGATTTAGGATTGGCGAAGAAATACTTGGTTTGGTCGTGAATAGCAGTCGCAATTTACTTTGCCCTCTTACTAATCCCTTTCTTTGTCTTAACTTAATACCTTCTGTACACCGTTTAGGCTAACTGGTTTTCTTCATTCCCTATCGGTCGGCACCTGCCTAGGGTTTGGAAGAAGACTATCCAATTTGCATAATAGGTGTACTATCTCCTAAACCAAGGAGTACTCGCAACCTGAGAGGAGGTAAAAGGAAAAGACAACTGAATAGTCCTATTCGTTTTCTCTAGAACCAGAAACCATTCTCGAATAAATTCCTTCGAGTTCGTATATAACCATACGATGGTTTTGTCTAATGGAAGTGGACGTTCGTAGTAATACGGGGTGTCCTGGAGAAAAGGGTAAAAGTAGGAGTGGCAATGAGGTCTGCAACTCTGACAATCCAAAAGCCAGTGTTAAGAAGGTTCGGTCAACTTGGTCACTGAGTCATAGTCTAGGGTCGGGTCAATGGTCGCTGCCAAAGAGAGAGAGAAAAGAAACACTCAGCGTGCACTCTAACCTAGATCAGAATGGTTATCACTTTATCTAATCTGGAAACCTCCCACTGTAACGTCAAATTCTTCCCCAAACCTAAAAGAAGAATTAGCCGGGATCACCCGAGGAGTAAACCAACTCATTGTTAGTGTATATGCCCTAGAGGCCATTACTGTATCATACTAGTTTGTATATTACTTGATGGAAGCTTGGGATATTCACCTTGTATAAACAATCTTGCTCAATATAGTAGTATGCTACTTGGTTTGTTTCTACTTCAATGTGTACTTGTGTTTATTTCAGTATATCACTCATACGCATTAGTGGAGCCCTTAGGATCTTTGCTTGATTACCAGCGTTGTGATGGCAGTCACACTAGTGGGGGCTGGGTAATCTATAGGCACATCCTTATACAGGTCCCTAGTCGTAGGACTGTCGAGACAGAGCATCGATACTCCGGAGTAGACTAGCGTATGCGCTTCTCATCCCAGTGTGGGAGATGGTCTGTCCCACAGCCATCAGTACGTCGTACTGGAGATAGTATACGGGTGCTCGTTGGGTTACGAGTACACTGGACAGGACTCGTCGGGAACTGACAGGTTGGTATTATACCTATCGTCAGTTATCAGTTCCCAGGTGACATGAGTACAGCTTAGTCCGCTGACTTGACACTGACACTTCGCCTCGAGTGTGTTCCCACTGCACTTTGATCACTACCCTACCACGGCTCAAAGGAGTCGTGCAAACAGGTGGTGGTTGGGTGCAGTCCCGAAGCACTTGGAGGCAGTGACGGTTAGACAGGATTCGTCTCTCTCGGTATTGGGGGTTGACATCGCGCTGTGTCTAGGAGAGCCATTACACGAGTAGTCCCTGGCCAGGGCAAGCGAGATATACTGGTAGGTTTCCAGTGTTATCTCAGGGTGTTTTGGGCTTCACTCCGACACGACTTGTACCGCTATTGGGGGACTGACGTTTTACCGCCCCCTAGGCCCGCCATGCGATGTATCAGACGAACAGACCGGACTGTACGGAGAATGTCACATTCAGACTCAGTAGGAGTTCAGATGGGGTTTCACCTCGTCAGCCTTCTTGTCGACATCTACCTGGGGACCGTTACGCACAGCTAGTGCCGCTTGCGGTCTGTGGTTAAACCCACTGCCAGCGTAGTGTCGAGTCTTTAGAGTCCCACACAGAGGGTATTCGCCTCTGGGCAAAACAGAGTAGAGGTCGCATGGTTTTGCGACAGGGTTCGTTCTCATCCGCGCACTTGTGCACGTTTGGAGTCCGAACGGATTATACTGGCAGGCTCTGGTTTGAGCCAGATACTGGTATATGTTTTGGAGTTGCTTTTATCTCTTGGTATTCTTGTTCCTCGGAACGAGAATGCAGGTGTGTATGCACAGTTGCTTGAGGCGGAGAATGAGGTTTTTCATTAGGGTTTCGGATCGGGTGCGTATGCACAGTTGACAGTTATCATTTTCCAAACCCTAATGGATTTATATATTATCTATTAATAATAGTAATTTAAATGAGAATTATGTTATGGTTGATTTTTTGTTGACTTGTTGACCTTGGTTGACTTGTTGACCATTGACCACCATCATGCTTTGAAAGATCCTCCTTGATTCATGCTTACACTTCATTTAAAGAAGCATGATAGTGGTCATTCCAAAATTACCATCAACTATTCTTATTTTAATTATTATCATTTAGATAATTCTTTTCTTTTGCAATATGGTTGCAAGAAAGAAATAATTGAGCTCATTCTATCATAACTTCTCTCTCTCCTCATTTTCATCTTCTTCTTCCTCTAGCAAAGAGAAACCTTCTCATGTGTTGAGATTCATTCTCTTTAGAAAGAAAAGCAAACCCTAATCACTCTCTACTCATTCTAGGATGAAGGTTTAGCAAGCCGGAAACCCTAGTTCACTCAAAGATCGAGGAAGAGCCCAAAGGTCGAGCCTTCGAGGTGGATCCATCTTCGACGGGAGAAGGCGACGAAAAGAGAACCATCAACCTCTACAAGGTTTGAAGAAGAAGGAGTTCAAGTTTAGGTATAACCATCTTCCATAGTAGCTAACTCTCTTTAGCTTGTATACTAGTTTTAGTTTAGACAACGATCCCGACCTTGTTTAGTCCATGTTGCCTCTTGCGATAAAAATTCGTTTTTATACCGTTTCCGCCTCCCCGTAAGCACCGGGGGTCGCAATATGGACTTACAGTGGTATCAGAGCCTAACTAAACTTAAACTAGCTTGGTAGCGAAGTGTATGGAAGTTCGAAACCGAAAAATCACAAAACCGGAAAAACCAAAACCCTAAGTTTCTGTTGAATTTTTTTCTGCTCAAAATGAAAAACTTTATACTTGTAAAATCGTCTCAGGGTTTTGTTTGAACAGCCAAGAAACACGATGCACTAATTCACTTAAACCGCCGCGCTTCCGCGGCACGAGGTAGGCATGTGCCGCGGAAGCGCCGCGCTTTATTATCTTCTCTGCATCGTTTTTCGTGCAGTGTTCTTCTGTGTTGGTTTTGGGATTTTTAAAATATATTATATGTACCCAGATTTTCCAGAACTGAAATTCACTTTTGGGGTCCTATAATTCCGTATTTTTTCCGAACTTCACTGCACTTTGGCTATGTTGGTTATATCTGTGATGTTTGCATGTATTGAACGTCGGCTAATCGCTATAAGTCGATTAGTCGGGGTTATACATGATCTGTGATGTGCTGGAATGTGTATATGAATGTGTTGGACTGTCGCGGGTGAATAGCCGGGGTGGATGTGAGATGAGCTTTTGTTTTTCTTTCATTCATTGTAAATGTAAATTGATGTAATAATATTATTTGTTTGGCCGCACAACCGGGTCGGGGTTGTAGCCGTCATTGTATAATTCTTTTTACTGTTTTTGCTCCTAGGATAGACCCATGGAGGGGTGCACAAACTACCGGGTTCTTGGCGGGTAGTTTGCCGCACCCGTAGGGGTCTTGGGTGGGGTATTTGGCTATTCACCGCGACCGTGTTATCCGCTTTTCGTTTCAGGCTCGAAAGGATTGCAGATTGCTAGTATATCCAATGTATTCATCTGTGATCTGTAATGTCTATCATTGCTTTCTATTTAGGCGTTGCTTATGTTTTACAGCCGCGCTAGCCCAGCCCCCGCTCTGTCGTTAGTTAAGTAACCTAACGAGTGATGACGGGACCCCGTGGCGAATGCGAATGGCATAAGCGTACGTCATATTTTGGTTGTTTTCTGCAATGGTAGGAACTAAATGATGGGACGCATTAAAAGAACTAATGCAAGAATATCACGCATTAAAAGAACTAATGCAAGATAATAAACCAAGTTTAAGTCGATGGAACACTTTCGAAAAACCACTCGGTTCTTTTCAAAACTAACTTTTAAATACGGAGCTTGAGCCACTCCTTCTAAAAGCTATCTCGTTCCAATCGATTATATCAAGTTCACTACGTTCACGGTTTCGCCAAAACCATCCGTAGCCCTCCGTCGTTTCATATGAATATTCAACAGTATTCAAGCTGTGTTTGTTGGCATCAGTCAAGGCACAGTGTTTGGTAGCTGGTGGGTATTCATATGTTGCATAGATAGAATGCGTTGGTTTGGGACAGTCGTATTGCCTTGTTGGCCATAGTCAAGGGTATATACGGGTGGGTTCAAATTAACCTGGATAACGACGGGAAGAACTTGACATGTGACTTATGATTTGTTGGCCTTAGTCAAGGTCATAAGAGCATGGGGCAAAAATCCACATCGGGAGTTTCATAAGTACTGAAACTTGCTAGATTTGCATACCATTTGGAGTGTGATGATTATGGTAGGATTCCTTCATTTTCGTCACGTGATGATATTTGGATCCCGATCCTACTGTGAGTATATGCTACTCCTCGGGAAATTTCTCACTAAACGATCAATGCTATAAACCTAGTAGGTGCCTAGAAAGGTGTTAGCGGGGCTACGCCCCCAGGGAAAAGAGGTTCTTAAATTAAGGAACTTCGCGAAAGCGTTGGAAAACCTCCCTCGAAGTACCGACACTGGCCTGGCTGAACGGTTAAGCAAGTATTGTACGGTGGGATTGATCCCGGCTAATTCTTCCTTTGTGGTTTGAGGAGGGATTCGAGAGACAGTGGGAGCCATCCTGTTTAGACAAATTAAAAACCATTCTAAACTTGCAAGAGCATCATGCTAAGTGTTTCTTCTCTCCCCCTGCAGCGACCAAATCGAAATGACTGGACTTAAGTTACTTCTAGATAAAAACATATTGACAGGGCCAAACTACAAAGATTGGCTCAGGAATGTCAAATTGGCAATCTCTTACGACAAGCTGGGGTATCTTCTTACCACCAAAGCTCCCCCCGTCCCAGGTCCCACCTCCAGCGTCGCGGATAAGGAAATCCGTAAGACTTGGGAGATTGACAGCGCGAAGGCCAGATGCCTCGTACTTGCCTCGATGGACAACGACCATCAGAGGAGGCACGAGAATATGGATTTGGAATCCATATTTCTTCATACAAAAGAACTGTATGGAGAGCAGTCTCGTATCGCAAGATACGAAGTGTCGAAGAAGTTATTTTCGACTAAGTTGGCCGTCGGATCATCGGTAGCGGACCACGTGCTTAAGATGATTGGCTACACTGAGGAGCTCGCGGAACTTGGGACCACGTTGGACAGTGAACTTTATACGGATATAATTCTCCAGTCCCTTCCATCCACTTACGCCCAGTTCATACTGAATTTCAACTTGCAAGAAAAGGAAGTTGAACTTTCAGAACTCCTCAACCTGCTGAGGAGCGCAGAGGGCACCCTACAGAAGGGTAGGGATACATCCACTTTGTTTGTAGGAGGATCTTCTTCTTCTAGGTCCAAGGCGAAAGCCAAGGGAAAGAAGAGGAAAGCCCCCGCCAAACCAAGGGGCGGTGTTAGTAAAGTGGGTACGAAGGGAAAGGAAAAGGCAACAAAGATAGCGGGGAAGCTTGTTGGTAAAGAGGAATGCTTCTATTGTCACAAGAGTGGACACTGGAAGAAAGATTGCAGGGCTTGGAAAGCCAGGACACAGGAACTGAAGCAGGTTGCGGCTTCAGCTTCAGGTGTGTATGTTATTGAAAACTGTCTTTCTATAAACTCTACTTCCTGGGTATTGGATACCGGATCAGGATCTCATATCTGTAATTCTTTGCAGGCGTTGAGAAACCGTAGGTTTTTGAAGGCAGGTGACATGACCCTCAGAGTTGCGAACGGAGCTAGCATGGATGCTAAAGCCGTGGGGGACTATCACCTGGGAATGACAGATGGGCATGTTTTGGTTTTGCGTAATTGCTTTTTTGTACCCAACGCAACTTGTAATATCATTTCTGTATCTTTGGTTTCTAAAGAAGGTTATGAATTTGCGTTTGTAAGTAATGTTGTAAACATTCACCTTAATCAAGTTCTGATTGGGTCAGGTACACTGAGCAATGGTATATACGTATTAAACCAACCACAGATTTTCAATGTCCAGAATACACACAAAAGAAAGTCTCCAGATATCAATCAGGCTTTATTATGGCATTGTAGACTGGGTCACATCAATGAGACACGGTTGACTAAGTTACATAAAGAAGGATACTTGGATCCGTTTGAGTATCAGTCTTATGCCACTTGTGAATCTTGTCTTATGGGAAAGATGACAAAGACTCCGTTCACTGGACACGGAGAAAGAGCGAGCGAGCTCTTGGGACTCATACACAGTGACGTGTGTGGTCCAATGTCTACACATGCCCGAAGCGGTTATTCATACTTCATTACTTTCACAGACGATTTCTCTAGGTATGGACATGTCTTCTTAATGAAGCACAAATCCGAGGCCTTTGAGAAATTTCGGGATTACAAGAATGAAGTTGAAAAACAAACAGGCAAAAGTATCAAGATCCTAAGATCGGATCGAGGTGGTGAATACTTGAGTGCCGAGTTCCTGGACTATTTAAAAGAGAATGGTATTCTCTCTCAGCGTACTCCTCCATACACTCCGCAACATAACGGTGTATCAGAAAGGAGGAATCGAACCCTATTGGATATGGTTCGTTCCATGATGAGTAAGGCTGAGTTACCGCGATCTTTCTGGGGATATGCACTAGAAACAGCTGCACATCTCTTGAACCAAGTTCCTACTAAGACTGTGCCTACCACACCATATCAGATGTGGAGTGGGAAGAAACCCTGTCTTAAAGCCTTTAAGACATGGGGATGTCCGGCTTTTGTAAAAAAGCAGCATGCGGACAAGCTCGAGGCACGCTCAGTACAATGCAAGTTTGTGGGATACCCAAAGAACTCCAAGGGGTATCTATTCTATTACGCAGAGGAGCAAAAAGTCCTTGTTTCTCGTCATGCCCACTTCTTGGAAACTGAGTTTTTGGAAAATCAGATAAGTGGGAGCGCAGTAGAACTGGATGAAGTTCCAGAACCTCAGACTATTACTGAGAGCTTAGTGGAACCAGAGGGTTCAAAAGAACAGGACATTCCTATGCCGCTCCGCAGAAGTAGTAGGCAGTCTCATCCGCCCGAGAGATACTACGGTTTTCTCATAGACGGGGATAGAGAGGATTGCATCATAGACTATGATGAGCCTACTAGCTTCCAGCAGGCCGTTCAGAGCATTGACTCGGTAAAATGGCTGGATGCAATGCGGACCGAAATGGAGTCCATGTACACCAACAAAGTATGGACGTTGGACATTGCTCCAGACGGGGTAAAACCCGTAGGATGCAAGTGGATCTTCAAAAGGAAGATTGGTGTAGATGGACAGGTTGAGACCTATAAAGCTAGACTTGTAGCAAAGGGTTTCCGTCAAAGACCTGGCTTGGACTATGACGAAACCTTTTCTCCAGTGGCTATGCTGAAATCCATTCGGATCCTTCTTGCCATTGCTGCCTTCCACGATTATGAGATTTGGCAGATGGACGTAAAAACCGCTTTTCTAAATGGAAGTTTAGAGGAGTGTGTTTATATGGATCAGCCAGAGGGTTTCATTCAGAGTGGGAGCAGCGGAAAGGTGTGCAAGTTGCTTAAGTCCATCTATGGACTGAAGCAGGCATCGCGGAGTTGGAACATCTGTTTTGATGAGACGGTCAAGGAATTTGACTTTATCAAAAATCCAGATGAACCATGCATCTATAGTAGATTTGTAGCGAGAACTGTAGTATTCCTTGTTTTATACGTGGATGACATTCTCTTAATAGGAAATGACATTCCTATGCTACAATCTGTCAAGGGTTTCTTGTCACACAGATTCTCCATGAAAGACCTGGGTGATGCCTCTTACATCCTGGGGATCCGGATCCATCGTGATAGATCCAAGAGGATATTAGGACTTTCACAGTCCAGGTACATCGACACCGTACTGAAAAGATTCAGTATGGAAGATTCCAAGCGCGGTAACCTACCGGCTTGTCACGGGATCACCCTCTCTAAAGAGATGTCTCCCAAGACTGATTTGGAGAGGGATCGCATGTCTATTATACCCTACGCTTCTGCGGTAGGCTCTATAATGTATGCGATGTTGTGTACCAGACCGGATGTAGCTTATGCACTGAGTGTAGTAAGCCGGTATCAGTCAAACCCTGGGGAGAAACATTGGATAGCGGTAAAGAACATTCTCAAGTACCTGAGGAGGACTAAGGAGATGTTCTTGTTGTATGGCGGAAAAGACTTCCAGATTGAGGCCTTTGCTGACTCCAGCTTCCAGAGTGACAAGGATGATTCCAAGTCCATGTCGGGTTTTGTCTTTACCCTCAATGGAGGGGCGGTGTGTTGGAAGAGTTCCAAACAGGAAACCGTTGCAGACTCGACTATGGAAGCGGAATACATCGCTGCATCTGATGCCGCAAAAGAAGCTGTCTGGATAAGGAAGTTCTTAAAAGAACTTCAGGTGGTTCCGTCCATTGTTGACCCAGTACCTCTGTATTGCGACAACAACGGGGCTATAGCTTTAGCAAAGGAACCCAGGTCCCATCAGAGATCCAGGCACATCTTGAGGCGGTATCACCTGATCAGGGAGATCGTGGATCGCAAGGAGATCGAGGTTCGGAGGGTTGCTTCAGAAGAGAACACTGCAGATCCATTCACCAAGGCCCTACCCCAGACTCAGTTCGAGCGGCTGATCGAGATGATAGGTCTTCGATACGCCAGTACATGGCCTTAGTGCAAGTGGGAGATTGTTAGTGTATATGCCCTAGAGGCCATTACTGTATCATACTAGTTTGTATATTACTTGATGGAAGCTTGGGATATTCACCTTGTATAAACAATCTTGCTCAATATAGTAGTATGCTACTTGGTTTGTTTCTACTTCAATGTGTACTTGTGTTTATTTCAGTATATCACTCATACGCATTAGTGGAGCCCTTAGGATCTTTGCTTGATTACCAGCATTGTGATGGCAGTCACACTAGTGGGGGCTGGGTAATCTATAGGCACATCCTTATACAGGTCCCTAGTCGTAGGACTGTCGAGACAGGGCATCGATACTCCGGAGTAGACTAGCGTATGCGCTTCTCATCCCAGTGTGGGAGATGGTCTGTCCCACAGCCATCAGTACGTCGTACTGGAGATAGTATACGGGTGCTCGTTGGGTTACGAGTACACTGGACAGGACTCGTCGGGAACTGACAGGTTGGTATTATACCTATTGTCAGTTATCAGTTCCCAGGTGACATGAGTACAGCTTAGTCCGCTGACTTGACACTGACACTTCGCCTCGAGTGTGTTCCCACTGCACTTTGATCACTACCCTACCACGGCTCAAAGGAGTCGTGCAAACAGGTGGTGGTTGGGTGCAGTCCCGAAGCACTTGGAGGCAGTGACGGTTAGACAGGATTCGTCTCTCCCGGTATTGGGGGTTGACATCGCGCTGTGTCTAGGAGAGCCATTACACGAGTAGTCCCTGGCCAGGGCAAGCGAGATATACTGGTAGGTTTCCAGTGTTATCTCAGGATGTTTTGGGCTTCACTCCGACACGACTTGTACCGCTATTGGGGGACTGACGTTTTACCGCCCCCTAGGCCCGCCATGCGATGTATCAGACGAATAGACCGGACTGTACGGAGAATGTCACATTCAGACTCAGTAGGAGTTCAGATGGGGTTTCACCTCGTCAGCCTTCTTGTCGACATCTACCTGGGGACCGTTACGCACAGCTAGTGCCGCTTGCGGTCTGTGGTTAAACCCACTGCCAGCGTAGTGTCGAGTCTTTAGAGTCCCACACAGAGGGTATTCGCCTCTGGGCAAAACAGAGTAGAGGTCGCATGGTTTTGCGACAGGGTTCGTTCTCATCCGCGCACTTGTGCACGTTTGGAGTCCGAACGGATTATACTGGCAGGCTCTGGTTTGAGCCAGATACTGGTATATGTTTTGGGGTTGCTTTTATCTCTTGGTATTCTTGTTCCTCGGAACGAGAATGCAGGTGTGTATGCACAGTTGCTTGAGGCGGAGAATGAGGTTTTTCATTAGGGTTTCGGATCGGGTGCGTATGCACAGTTGACAGTTATCATTTTCCAAACCCTAATGGATTTATATATTATCTATTAATAATAGTAATTTAAATGAGAATTATGTTATGGTTGATTTTTTGTTGACTTGTTGACCTTGGTTGACTTGTTGACCATTGACCACCATCATGCTTTGAAAGATCCTCCTTGATTCATGCTTACACTTCATTTAAAGAAGCATGATAGTGGTCATTCCAAAATTACCATCAACTATTCTTATTTTAATTATTATCATTTAGATAATTCTTTTCTTTTGCAATATGGTTGCAAGAAAGAAATAATTGAGCTCATTCTATCATAACTTCTCTCTCTCCTCATTTTCATCTTCTTCTTCCTCTAGCAAAGAGAAACCTTCTCATGTGTTGAGATTCATTCTCTTTAGAAAGAAAAGCAAACCCTAATCACTCTCTACTCATTCTAGGATGAAGGTTTAGCAAGCCGGAAACCCTAGTTCACTCAAAGATCGAGGAAGAGCCCAAAGGTCGAGCCTTCGAGGTGGATCCATCTTCGACGGGAGAAGGCGACGAAAAGAGAACCATCAACCTCTACAAGGTTTGAAGAAGAAGGAGTTCAAGTTTAGGTATAACCATCTTCCATAGTAGCTAACTCTCTTTAGCTTGTATACTAGTTTTAGTTTAGACAACGATCCCGACCTTGTTTAGTCCATGTTGCCTCTTGCGATAAAAATTCGTTTTTATACCGTTTCCGCCTCCCCGTAAGCACCGGGGGTCGCAATATGGACTTACACTCATCAGTGGGAATCAGGATCCAACTATCATCGCATGATAAAGTGACGGAATCCGCTCACGCTATCACACTCCAGAAGGTATGCGCATATCTGGCAAGTTTCAGTTCTTTTGAAACTCCCGATGTGGATTTTTGCCCCATGCTCTTATGACCTTGACTTTGGCCAACATATCATAAGTCACATGTCAAGTTCTACCCGTCATTATCCAGGTTAATTTGAACCCACCCGTACCTACCCTTGACTTTGGCCAAAATGGCAGTACGACTGTCCCAAACCAACGCATCTATCTATGCTGCATATGAATACCCAATAGCTACCAACACTGTGCCTTGACTTTGGCCAACATACACAGCTTGAATACTATTGACTATCCATATGAAACGACGGAGGGCTACGAATGGTTTCTGGCGAAAACCTTTAACGTAATGAACTTGATATCGTTGAAGGAACTGATAGGTTTATAAAAATATAGTGACGAAAACCTTTGCTAAAGAGGTCACTCCCGGTGAAGGGATCTCGGCTCTTTCCCCGTAGAATGAGGTGCAGGATATTCCAACTGAATACCACGATGCAAAACAAAAGAAATCGGCTATAGTGAAGTTATTGCCCTGACGTGAACTTCTGTCCAAGGGGTCACTCCCGGTGAAGGGATCTCGGCCCTTGCCTCGTCGAATGAGGAGTAGGATATTCCAACTGAATACCACGATGCAAAACAAAAGAGAACGCCTTTGCAATAACAGCTTTTTGAAAAAGTGTTCCAACAACATCAAAATAGGTTTTTTTAACTTGCATTGATCCGAATCAACGCAGTCCCATCAATTGATCACACCACAAAAAGAACGAAAATAATGACGTACGTATATGCCATCCGCATTCGCCACTGGGTCCCGTCATCACCCGTTAGGTTACCTAACTAACGACAGAGCGGGGACTGGACTAGTGCGGATGCAAAACATATACAACATCTACTAGTATATATATAATATATAATTTTCGCTCAAGGCGTGGAAAAAAGCAACATCACAGAACAATACAGATATCTGGGATCCCCGGGTTTCACAGAGCCGCTACTGAAACCCGACGTTCCCCTGGTCGTGTGGATAGCCTGTGCATTGAAAACCCTAGACCCCTACGGGCGCGGCAAGTTACCCGCCAAAATCTGAAGCGAGGCAGCCCCCTTCAGCAACGTGAATGGACCACCCAGCACTTCACGGAATCCGGTAACTTAGGCACCCCTCCTGGGTCAACCTATACCCCCTACGAGTGCGGTGAATATCCCGCCAATTCTAGAGTGAAGCCCCCTCCGTCTCAAAGCTATGAGATGCGGGCTCGTTGCCCTCTAGAACCCGGCTATCCGTGCACCCCTCCTTGGGGTAATCCTAGTACAGAAAGTAAAATATACATACAACGGGTACATCGACCGCAACCTGGTCGTGCCCCAAAATAATAATACAAACAGGCAGTGACGGCAGTCCACATGTCGGACGCTCGCCCCGCAATATCAAATGTACATATAAAACAGAACTGTACTAATATTGCATCCAGGCTATCCCCCACGACCGATCCGCAACATCACAGCAACACACAGAACATCAACGCGAATGTCACGTTCGCAAATCCGTCTAACCGGGCTATAGCAGTTAGACAGGATTTACCGATCAAGTGACATTCACGGTCGCAGATATAATGTAAATACTGTGAACTAGCATGTTTAAAATATCCGATCGAACAAATTTTATCAAGTGGGCCCCAAGTAGTACTGTAGCACTTACAGAAAATCTGGGCCCAAAAAGAATATCCCAAAACCCCTATTTCCAAGTCTAAAGCCCTCTGGAAAAATTTGGCATGCTGATCATTTAAAAGCGCGGCGGAACCGCGGCCCAAGCATGGGTTTGGCCGTGGTTCCGCGGCGGTATGGAGTGATCTCGCGACCAAATTTTCACAGAATTCTTAGATTTTCATGCACAGTATTCTGAAACAACCTGAAAAATTTTTGGAGCCAAAAAAATTTCGACAGAGAACACATGTGCATACAAAATACGGTTTTTAGGGAATTTTGTTCGATCGAGTAATAAACATACTAGAGCAAGCTAGGTTAGGTTAACAGCGTGGCTCTGATACCAATGTAAGTCCGCGGCGGCGCCCCGGCCGTCGATCCGACGTCGGAAATGCGGAAACGAAAAACTTTGCAAACTAGCAAACCGGCACCACCGCGCACTTTTAATCCGGATCGGGCCATTAACCTAGCTACTAGCAAACTAAAATACTGGTAGAGAGTTATACCAAGCGATCTGTGTCCTTCGGTCTTCGTCTCCACTCCGATCTCCCACGGAATCTTCGTCCGTCACCTCCTCGTCGGAAAGGGCACCACGTAGCCAAATACTTTTACGGGCTCCCACCTTTGGACCGAGGCAACTCGGGCGTGAAGTTGGCTAGCCGACGCGTCCAAGGATACTGTAGGTGTAGTGCAGAAACTTGTCTCTTTGAGGTTTAAGTGAAGTTGCCATTTTGGATGTGAATACAAGAATTTTGGCATGGAAAAAAATACTTGCAGGAAAATAAGGTCTGGAAAAAAAAAGCCACACTCTTTTTACTCTAAAATGAGCTCGGCCATCAAGGAATGGTGCTCTGGCTTGGGGGAAAAGAAATCAACTCTCTCTCTCTGTGGATTTGGAAATAATATGTTGGGGCAAAAGAAAAAAAAACATATGTGAGTGTAAGAATTAGCAACCTTATTAATTAATCCCACACTCCCTCATGCAAAGCCAGCACACACTAGGGGGCTACGAAAATCCATGCATGAAATTAAGGGAAGAAAATGCAAGATAATGATAAGAAAATGGTCACACCAATTTCTAATCCATATCCAAAACAATACCCATCCAAT
Source organism: Agapanthus africanus (assembly GCA_030015575.1). NCBI lineage: Eukaryota > Viridiplantae > Streptophyta > Magnoliopsida > Asparagales > Amaryllidaceae > Agapanthus > Agapanthus africanus. Next base: position 210,269,336 of record CM057350.1, read on the forward strand.
AAATGCAAGTGATTGATTCAAAAGGAATCTCATGATGAGGAAGCCACATATATGCATGAAACCCCTCATCAAATAAGTTAATTGCAAACTTGCAATTAACCCCCTCCATCAAAAAGTCCGGCCGTGCAGGAATAAAAGAAAACCGGCCGGAACGGAATGCAAACTGGCAACTTCAGAAAACCGATTCCGTAATAAATTACAGGAAAACCCCGCTACTGCAAATACATGCCCGCATTTGTATTCCCACTGAACACAAATGCAAAGAGACAAAACTACACTATTTAATACTAGGATCCGGCTTAAGCCAAAGCCGGCTAGTAAAAACCGTCCGATCACGATCCGTGCAATACCGCACGTATCTGATCGAACCCTGCCATATCTCCATACGGCCTCTACAGCGTTTCGCCCGAAACCTGAGTAACTGAGTGTGGTGGACTCTAAAGACTCTTCAATACTATGGCTGTGGATTTAACCACTAGCACGTCAGAGGTATAAGCCATACGTGACGGGCCACCAGCTATTGACCAAAAGGGACGTCGATGAGCGAACTCATCCTGACACCCTACTGAGCCTGTCAGTGACAATATCCGTACAGTCCGGTCCGTTCGTCTATGAGTATCGCATGGCGGGCCTAGGGGGTTGGTAAAAGTCAGAGCCCCAAAAGCGGTACAAGTCGTGTCGGAGTGTAGCCCAGAACACCCTGAGATACTACTGGAATACCTACCAGCAAATCTCCTGCCTTGGCCAAGGACTTTTCATGTACTGGCTCTCCTAGACACAGCACGACCTCACCCCCAATACCGGGAGAGACGAACCGCTGCAGATCCGCTCACTGCCTCCATGTGGCTCGGGACTGTACCCAAGTAAAACCTGTTTGCACGACTCCTTTGAGCCGTGGTAGGGTAGTAATCAAAGCACAGTGGGAACTCACACGAGACAAATGATGATCTCAGGTCGATGAACTAACCTGTACACATGTCACCAGGGAACTGCTATCTGACGTCTGGTATAATCCCAACTAGCAAGTTCCCGGCGAGTCCTGTCCGGTATACTCATAACCCAATGAGCACCTGTATACGTCTTAGGTGAACCAGCTGACACCAGTGGCTTGTGAGACCGGCCACCGCCCCTCGTCGGGGTCTCGACTGTATACACTAGTCTATTCTGGAGTATTGATGCCCTGTCTCGAAACTCCCACGACTAGGGACCTTTTAAGGATGTGCTTATAGACTCCAGCTCTCACTTATATGATCGCCCTCATACTGCTGGAAGTCAAGCAAGAATCCTAGGGGCTCTATCAACGTGTAATAGCGACTCGTAAGGTCACCTGAAGCAGTACACGATGATAAAGGTAAACCAGATAGCATACTATCATCTTGAGTAAGACTGTCCTACCGGGATAGGTCCTCCCTCAATCATCGCAATCACGTGCCTGTGATCCAATAATTGACTCTATGGGCACTATCTCCAACAATTGTTGAGGTTAGAAATGCAACCTAGGGTTAAGCATGACATGCTTAACCCTTGTAGAGACTTTACCATGGGTTAAGGTTTGGGTTGGGTTAACAAATATCTCTCCAAAATATCAAAGAAAATGGACAAAGTCAAACCTTCATGAAGCTTCCTCAAAACTCATCCAAAACCCTAATCCAAAAGCTTAACCCTAATCCAAACACTAACATGGTTAAATCTCAAAACCTTTGTTGCATTTGTAACCCTAACATGTTACAATATTATATATCACATATATAATATATATAGTAACAAAATAAAATAATACAATTAACATATATCGCATATACATCAATGTATTATCCAAGTGAGAAAAAAAATCTTTAAGTGAGCTTATATCAGTTAATGTAAAGTAATTTATCAAATATATAATTATACATTAAATTATTGAATCAATACTTGATCCGATAATCCGGTTATTTCACAAATAACCGACTAATATAAAATGTATCAGTTCATCGAATCAACACTTGATCCGATGACCCGGTTATATCACATATACCCGGCCGATATCACATATCGCGAGAATCTAATACGGTATCACATACACATATTATTCTCGGTCCCGCACATATCACATATGTGCTTCTACTCCGTTTTTCCTGAGCCAGGAAACCTCTGTGTAGGACTCTAAAGAATCGTCAATACGCCGGCAGTAGGTGATGATCATATCAAACACCCACAAGCTGCAAGCGGTCAGCTAAACGTAACAGCCACCCATGTATTGAGCAATCAGAAGATCAACAAGCAATCCTGTACATTCTCCTGTGAATCCAATCAGTAACACTCCCGTACAGTCCGGTCTCTTCGTCTGATATGTCACATATCCAGTCTAGGGATGGTAAACGTCAGACCCCAGTAACCGATAAGTCATGTCGATATGAGGTCCATAATAGTTCGAGAAACTACTAATAACACTTACCAGTAAATCTCAGCAACCCTAGCCAGGGATTTCCAGTTATAGCCAATCGAACACAGTGCAACATCAACTCCCAATACCGGGAGAGACGAAACCCCTCCTATCGCTCATTGCCTCCATGTGATTCAGGACTGTACCCAAAAGCCCCCGTTTTGCACGTTCACTTGAACGTGGTAAGGTGGAAATCAAAGCACAGTGGGAATCACACAAGTCTCTATGACGATCTCGGGTCTACAGACTAACCTATACCTGTGTCACCAGAGAACTGCCATCTGACGTGAGGTATAATACCATCTGGGAATTCTCGGCGAGTCCGTCCAATGTAACCAGTCTCCACTGAGCACTCCTATACTGTCTCTCATGTCAAACACCAATGGATATGGGATCATCCATCTCCCATCTACATGGGTCGAGAAGCATACGCTAGTCTACTCTGGTATATCGATGCCCTGTCTCGATACACCTATGAGTAGGAACATTTGAAGGATGTACATAGCGACTACTCTGTCCCCACTAGTATGATCTGCATCATAGTCCTGGTAGTCAGGTAATCATCCTAAGGGCTTTATCAACATGTAACATAGAGACAATCAGAGTACTTGTTAAGATAAACAGCAACCAAATAGCATACTATCATGTCGAGCAAGAAAGTCCTCCCTATATATGTCCAAGCATCCACTACAATATACATCGTATGTACAGTAATGGCCTCTACGGCATACATATCACTAACAATCTCCCACTTGCACTAGGGCCATCTGTTGTGGTATCTCATACCCAACAATTTGCTGTGGTTGAAGTATCTCATACTCAACCATCCCATAAAAGTCTCTACTGGGAAATAGGCCTTTGTGAATGGATCCGCGGTGTTGTCCATTGTATCTACTCTCCTATCCTAGATCTCCCTGGAGATCAACCATCTCCATGATCAGGTGATACTGCCTAAGAATATGTCTGGATCTCTGATGGGACGGGGGTTCCTAGGCATAAGTCATAACTCCATTGTCACACAATGGTAGGAACGAAGTTCATCTCATGAACTTATATCTATCCATACTGCCTCTTTGGTAGCATCCTTGGTAACGATGTATCTTGCCTTTAATAATCTAGTTTGCCACGGTATCTAGCTTGAAACTTTTCCAACATACCGTCCCTCCACTGAGGGCAAAGACAATGCCTGTGACTGACTTTCAGTCGACCTTACCACCCTAGAAGCATTCCAGTGATTCTCCCCAGGATCGATTGATACCATCTCACTACACCGAGTGAGAATACTAACATCAAATTAGATCTATCTCATAGATCCAAAACCCAGGATTTCGGAGGTATCACCTTGATCCTATATGGAGAATCTATGTGATAAGAGGAGATTGACCGAGCGTAGAATAGGAAACTCCTTCCCTATCATGAGTATGTCATCCACGTATTATACGAGGATCACCACCATACTCCATACTACCTTTTTGTATATACAAGGTTCATCTACCATTTTGATGAAGTCAAACTCTTTGACTACCACATCAAAACAGATGTTCCAACTCCGCGATGCCTGATTTATCCCATAAAACAACTTGCACATGATTCCGCTGCTCGCAATGTCTACGAAGCCCTCTGGCTGTGTACTTATAAACGCTCTCTTCCAAATCATTATTTAGAAAAGCAGTCATGACACCCAACTGCTAGATATCGTAGTCATGGTATGCAGCAATGGCATGTAGGATCTGGATGGGCTTAAGCATAGCTTTAAAAGTCTCAACTTTTCCATGTACACCAAGTAATCTTCTCAAGATATACTTGCTCCTGATGGGGATTTAACCTTTCAGATAAAGCAACCAAAGTCCATACTTTATTGGTGTATATGGATTCCATCTCAGATCGCTTAGCATCCAGCCATTCTTACAGAGTCCCCACTCTTGATGGCCTGCTCGAAATAGTTGGGTCATCATCTCATGATGCAATCCTCACTCCTACTGTTATAGAGAAAACCGAAGTATCTCTCAGGTGGGTGAGGAACCCTACTAGATCGGCGGAGAGGCTGAGATTCGTTGGGATCTATTGAATCCTTCGGTTCTACCAAATCATCAGCTGCAGTTTGTATAGCTGGAACTTCTTCCAGTTCTACCTCATGACCACTAATTTCTTTACAAGAAATTCCCTTTTTCTCAAAAAAGTGGCATGCCGAGAAATAAAACACCTTTTATTCCTCGGGTTGGTAGAAGTCATTCCCCTGTGAATACTTGGGATATCCAACAAACTTTCACAGAACTGACCTTGCCTTGAGTTTGTCTGGATTTTGCTTTTGACATAAGCCGGACAACCCCAAATCTTAACATCCTTAAGAGATGGGCTCTTCCCATACCATATCACATATGGAGTGGTAGGCACCTGATTTGATTAGAACCCTATTCAATAGGTATGCAGCTTCTTAAGTGCATAACCCCCAAAAGGAAATAGGCAACTCAGTAGTACTTATCATAGAGCACACCATATCATATAGGGTGCGATTGCTCCACCCCGATATACCATCGTGCTGTGGTGTATTCTGAGGAGTAATGCCGAGAGAGAATCTCATTCTCCTATAGAATAGTCCAGGAACTCCATGCTCAAGTATTTTCCTCCCTGATCACATCAAAAGACAAAATACTTATACCCATTTTGGTTCTCTACTTCTAACTTATATTCATTGAATTTCTCAAAAAGTTCAGACTTGTGTTTCAACAGGAACATATGTCCGAATCTTGAGAGATAATCAGTGAATATAATGAAGTTACAAAGAACCGGTCCTGGCATGTGTAGACAGGGGACCTTACATACATCATCATATATCAATCCCAAGAGTTCACCAACTCTTTCTCTGTTTCCAATAAACGGAGCTATGGTCATCTTATCTTTGAGACATGACTGACAAGTTTCACAAGATGTAAATTCAAACTGATTTAAATATGCATCTTTATGTAACTTCAGCTAGCCAGGTCATATTGATATGACCTAGTCTACAATACCTCAAGAAGGATTCGTTCATTTCTGAACTCTTCCTCTTTTGTGTGTTCTGTATGTTAAGAACTGTGGTTTGATTTAGAATGTATATGCTTTTAGATAACGTGCCTGAACCGATCAACTCTTGATATAGGAAATGTTCAAAACATTATCCAACAATACAAAAGTATATCCTTCTTTACTAAATAAAGATACTGATATGATGTTGTATATCAGGTTCGGTATCTAATAACATTCGTTCAGAATCAATGTATTTGGTAATACAGGGTGATAACTGCCAACATACTTGGCTGGAACAATTGCACCATTTCTAACTCTTAAAACTTATCACCCGTTCTCAGTTCTCTACCTCTCTTTAGCCCATGTAACAGATTATATTTTGCGGGATCCTGATCCGGTATCTCATACCCAGGACGTAAAGGATACTGAGAAACGGTTCTCGGTAATGAACACACCCGAAGAAGATGCATCATCATACACTTTCTTCGTTTGGACGGCACGAGAATTCTGGTAATCCCCTATTTCCTGCTCGGTCTTTTAACAATTATAAGTTGGAGCGGGACCAACGTTTCCTAGCTCAGTATAACAAGCGGGTTCGGTCAATACATCCGTATGATTATCTTGATTAAGGCGTGACATGGTCGCTACTTGGAGAGAGAGAGAGAAGAAAACACTCAGCGTATGCTCTTGCAAGATTAGATTGGTTATTAATATATCTAATTAGGATGGCTCCCACTATTTTTGTCAAATCTTCTTTCAAACCCTAAAAGGAAAGACTAGCCGGAATTAATTACACCCTACAAGTTCACCAATCTTTCAGCCAGGCCAGTGCCGTTACTTTGAGGGAGGTTCCCCATGCTTTCGCACGGACATAATTAAAATAAACCTCATTTTTCCAGGGGCGTAACCCTGTTGACACCTTTCTAGACACCTACTTGATCGGCTATTTGTAATGTGTAAAACTCTCCCAGAGTAACTCTTACTCTCAGCGGGTATCGGGATCAACTATCTCATAGAAGGTATGCCATCTCATTGCAAATTTCAACACTTGAAATTCCCAACAATATTATGCCCCGAGCGATCTATGACCTTGACAAGGTCAACAAACCATAGACCGCAAGTCAAGTTCAACCCGTCATTTCCCGATTGAATTAAACCCACCCGCTCGACCCTTGGCTAAGGTTAACAAAGTCACACGACTACCCTAACTCAATCACATCATATGCTTTTGTAGATAAGCATAAATAGCTACCACACACTACGCCTTGACAAGGTCAACAAACGCAGCACGAATACTATGAAGTACTTATCTGAAATGACGGAGGGCTACGACAGGTTTTTAAGAAAACGTATTGCGTAATGAACTTGATATCGTTCAAATGATTTAAAATGGAGTGTTTTTGAGGCTTTTACTAGTTTCGCTAAAGAGGTCACTCCCGGTGAAGGGATCTCGGCTCTTTCTTCATCGAATGAGGTGCAGGATATTTCACAAATACCACTATGCAAAGCAAGAACTAGAAAAGCAATCAAAAGAAAAAACCGAGGGCTGTAGCATCTGCCAGTTATTGCTAAAGAGGTCAGTCCCGGTGAAAGGATCTCGGCTCTTTTCTTATCGAATAAGGTGCTGGATGTTCTACAAGGAACACCGCTATGGAAAGCAAAAACTAGAGCTACTTGTTTTTGAAAATTCGATTCCACAACATCTTTAGGTTTCTTTTATTTCATTAATCTCATTAATGAAGTCCCATCATTTAAGTTTACCTAAACATCACAGATAAATACAACGTACGCTTATGCCATCCGCATTCGCCTCGATGTCCCCTCGTGTACCTAGGTTAGGTAACTAACGGTAGAGCGGGGCAGTGCTAGCGCGGGTGTAAAACATAAGTAACGTCTATATAATATATCATATATACTATATCCTGTATTCATCTCATCAATATATCAAATGATCACATCACAGATATCGCAGCAGAAGAAACATATAAAATATTGGATATACTAGGAGGTCTGTGTTTTATTGCGAGCCTGTATAAAACACAGATTCCATGGTCGTGATGAATAGCCAATCCGACAGCCCTAGACCCCTACGAGAGCGGCAAGCAACCCTACCAATTCTAGAGTTAGGACACCCGATCTCGACTCCTCGAGATGGTCTCCCACTGGACCCGAGAACCCGGTTACTTGTGCTCCCTTCCTTGGGTCTATCCTAATGCGGAAAAGTAAATAATATACAATGGTGACATCATCCTCAACCCGGAAGTGCCCCAATAAAAGAATATTACATATAATGAATTTTACATGAATGAAAATAAAAACCCCCATCTCACATAAAACCCCCGGCTATTCAAAACACGACGATCTAATATAACTTATCACAGCAACACATAATATCATATGTCATCAACGTAAGTAAATATGCGTATCCCAATTGTCGTTGATGTATAGCAACGAAACCGGCGATACACCACATATTACACTTACGGTCGCAGAAAAGAAAATGTAAAACTACAACAGTTGGAATCCGCAACCATCTTAGACATCACATGCCTAACCAAATGAATTCCTTAGACATCGCATGCCTAAAAATTATAAACCCCGCATTTTAGTCTTAATATCGAAAACACTTTTCAATATCTAGTCGGGCAATTCAACAAGATTCCCGACATCCAGATCGAATGCTCGTCGAAAATTTTAGTAGACGGCCGCACCCCCCCGATGCCGTCGACGAAGTGCACTAAGGCGGAATACCGCTACCGCGAGCACCCGAACGGATGCTTTTGGCGACGGGGTTCTCCTACAGTCACTTGGTCGGGGCTATGGGGCGTGGCTATCTATTAAGTTTACCCGGCGAGTATCCGCGTACGCTACGTGATTGCGACGGACTTTTTATCGCATCAAAATCCCGTGGCAACCGATCAACTGAGACTAAAGTGCTAGATTTATAACATTCAAATTAGTTATCTCATAACTATATGTGGATTCCAAATATTGTATCACATTACAGAAAAAGTTAGACGGTGTTAAACATTCCGATCAAATCAACAAACACCCAAAATTTCCCTATTTGCTCAACACTTGAACTTAGTTTAAAAGCATCCATCACATGCCACAGTACCAATGGTCTAGCCGTAGAAGGGTTAAACCAACGCCTCACTTGTGGTACCGCTAAACCATCACAAACCCTAGGGTTTAGTGACAGTTTTGACGGTCACAAAATCGAGTTAAGGTTTCGTTCTTCTAGAGGGTCCACCGCGTTACTTGCATGATATTTGAATGTTCTTTAACTAAGGAAAAATCCAACACTTGGAAATTTTCCTACAGGGGAAAAAGTGAGTTATTGATATCCGTTCGATCTTTTTAACACTGTCTAAACAATCATGAAACCAAGCTAGAATTGCGAATACGAAACACTCCGAATTATTTAATGCAGTAAATTAACATCAAATGTAATTTTAGCAAAAATAAACAACACCACAAGTACCAAACCCCAGAGTCCAGACCACAGTAGAAACTTGAACCCAAAACTCCAATGCAAAATTGAGCAGGCCGGTTTTGGCCTTCATGTGCTCGGACATTTTTCGAGCTCAGGTGCCAATTTCCTACTGTGCCCATAATGTATCACATACATCACTCTGCAACTGTTTGAAAAATTTTTAGACTGCAGAAAAATTTCGATAGAAACTAGGGTTTTGCATCGGGTGTTTCGGAGTTGTTTCGGTTTCGTAATCCAACACTTATCCGTCTAATTCTCTAGTTAGACTCTGATACCACTGTTGAGTTACCTACAACGGCAGCAAGGTTTCAGGTGACATCTCTCATGCCAATTTGAAATTTTGCCATTATAGATAACCCTAAAAATAGGAACTTTAATTAGAGAATCAAACAAAACTAGCATGTTAAACACTTTAACATCTAAGAGTTAGGGATTATAACCTTTGTAGTTTGTTCCTTCGCTTCATAAGCTCCGTGTTGAGGTCCCTTCGCTGCGATCATCAAGTACCCGGACTCTAGAGAGGCTCCATGAAGAGAATGATGCATCTTGCTTGAAGTCTTCACTAATCCAAGATGATCTACCTTGAAGAATCTCAAACCCAAGCTCTTGCTTCACTAATCAAGTATTAGTAAAGCAAACACCCTAATCTAAGTGGCTAGAATAGATGAGGATGATGAAGTAGGAATTTAGCTCTCTATTGTTTTCAATTTCTCACTCAAAATCATCACAAACCCAAAAGCTAGTGAAGCTTTTTCAAGAGAGGACGAAGAAGAAGAATTTCTTTTGTGATGAATAATGAATTATTGTTGAGGTTAGAAATGCAACCTAGCGTTAAGCATGACATGCTTAACCCTTGTAGAGAATTTACCATGGGTTAAGATTTAGGTTGGGTTAACAAATATCTCTCCAAAATATCAAAGAAAATGGACAAAGTCAAACCTTCATGAAGCGTTCTCAAAGCTCATCCAAAACCCTAATCCAAAAGCTTAACCCTAATCTAAACCCTAACATGGTTAAATCTCAAAACCTTTGTTGCATTTGTAACCCTAACATGTTACAATATTATATATTACATATATAATATATATAGTAACAAAATAAAATAATACAATTAACATATATCGCATATACATCAATGTATTATCCAAGTGAGAAAAAGAATCTTTAAGTGAGCTTATATCAGTTAATGTAATGTAATATATCAAATATATAATTATACATTAAATTATCAAATCAATACTTGAGAAATTTACTTACGATCTCTCAAGATACGGACATGTGTTCCTGATGAAACATATGTCTGAAGCTTTTGAGAAATTCAGAGAATATAAGCACGAAGTAGAGAACCAAACGGGCAAAAGTATTAAGATCCTTCGATCTGATCGAGGAGGAGAATACTTGAGCAATGAGTTCCTAGACTATCTAAAAGAGAATGGGATTCTCTCTCAGCTTACTCCTCCCTATACACCACAGCACAACGGTGTATCAGAGCGGAAAAATCGCACCCTATTAGATATGGTGCGCTCTATGACGAGCAATGCTGAGTTACCTATTTCCTTCTAGGGGTATGCGCTTGAGACAGCCATACACCTATTGAATATGGTTCCTACCAAATCAGTGCCTACCACTCCATATGAGATATGGAAAGGGAAGAGACCATATCTTAAGTATGTTAAGATATGGGGTTGTACGGCTATGTCAAAAGGCTAAATCCGGACAAACTCGAGGCAAGGTCTTTCCTGTGCAAGTTTATAAGATATCCCAGGAATTCACAAGGGTATATCTTCTACCACACCGAAGAACAAAAGGTATTTGTTTCTAGGCACGCCACCTTTTTAGAAAAGGAATTTCTTGCAAAAGAGATTAGTGGCTCTGAGGTAGAACTGGAAGAAGTTCCAGCAACACAAACCACGATAAAAGATTTAGTGGAACCAGAGGATTCAGTAGTACCCAATGAACCTAAGCCTCTCCACCGATCTAGTAGGGTTTCTCATCCACCTGAGAGATACTACGGTTTTCTCGTTGATGGTGGGAGCGAGGATTGCATCATGGAAGATGATGACCCAACTAGTTTCGGGCAGGCCATCACGATGGTGACTCTGTGAAATGGCTGGATGCAATACGATCTGAGATAGAATTCATGTACACCAACAAAGTATGGACTTTGGAAGTTGCTCCTAAAGGGGTAAAACCCATTGGGAGCAAGTGGATCTTTAAGAAGAAACTTGGTGTAGATGGAAAAGTTGAGACTTACAAAGCTAGACTTGTTGCAAAGGGTTTTCGTCAACGACCAGGTGTGGATTATGACGAAACCTTTTCTCCAGTGGCTATGCTTAAGTCCATCCGGATCTTACTTGCCATTGCTGCATACCATGACTATGAAATCTGGCAGATGGATGTTAACACCGCCTTTCTAAATTGTGATTTAGAAGAGTGCGTGTACATGACTCAGCCAGAGGGCTTCGTAGATAGTGGGAGCAGTGGAAAGGTGTGCAAGCTGCTTAAATCCATTTATGGGTTAAAGCAAGCATCGCGGAGTTGGAACATCTGCTTTGATGTTGTAGTCAAAGAGTTTGACTTCATCAAAAACGTAGATGAACCTTGTATATATAAAAAGGTTGCAGAAAGTAAGGTTGTCTTCCTCGTATAGTACGTCGATGACATACTCTTGATAGGAAATGATGTTCCTATGCTGCAATTGGTCAAGCTCTTCTTATCACAAAGATTCTCAATGAAAGATCTAGGTGATGCCTCCTTCATACTGGGAATTATGATCTATAGAGATAGATCTAAACGGATACTGGGATTGTCCCAATCCAGGTACATTGACACCATACTAAAGAGGTTTTGTATGGAAGAATCCAAGCGTGGGAACCTACCCACGATCTCTGGACTCACTCTCTCCAAAGAGATGTCTCCCAAGACTGATTTGGAGAGAACTCGCATGCAAGAGATACCCTATGCTTCGGCAGTAGGCTCTATCATGTATGCGATGCTATGTACCAGACCCGATGTAGCATTCTTAAGTTCTCGGCGAGTCCGTCCAGTATACCCAGTCTTCACTGAGCACCCGTACACCATCTTTGATGTCAAACACCGATGGATATGGGATCATCCATCACCCATCATATGGGTCAAGATGCGTATACGCTAGTCTACTCTGGTGTATTGACGATTCTTTAGAGTCCTACACAGAAGTTTCTTGACTCAGGCAAACGGAGTAGGAGCACATATGTGATATGTGCGGGACCGAGAATAATACGATATGAGATACCGTATTCTATTCTCGCGATATTTGATATCAGCCGGGTCATCGGATCAAGTGTTGATTCGATGAACCGGTATATGTTATATTAGTCGGTTATATGCGATATAGCCAGATTGTCGGATCAAGTGTTGATTCGATAATTTAATGTATAATTATATATATGTGATATATTACATTACATTATCAAATATTGGCTCGCTTAATTGATTCATTTTCTCACCGGATAATACATTGGTATATATGCGATATATGTTAATTGTATTATTTTCTTTTGTTACAAACATATATTATATATGTGATATATAATATTGTAACAAGTTATGATTACAAATGCAACATGATTACTGGAGATTAAACATGGTTAGGGTTTGATTTGGGTTAGTATTTTCTTGAACTTTCTAGAAGCTTTTGTTTTGTTTTAAACTAAGATATTATGTGTTGATATTTGTGGAGATATTATTTAACCCAACCCAAACACTTAACCCTAGTCTATTCTCTACATGAGTTAATACTTGATATTATTAACTCAAGGTTCATTTGTAACCATGATAACAATTCAATTATTCATCACAAAAGACTTCATCTTCTTCTTCCTCCTTGCAAAGCTTTCTAGCTTTTGGTTTTATGATGAATTAGTATGAGATTAAGAAAATAAAAGAGAGCTAAAATCCTACTTCATCATCCTCATCTATTCTAGCCACTTAGATTAGGGTGTTCACTTATCTAATACTTGATTAGAGAAGTGAGAGCTTGAGTTAAAAGAACTTCAAGGTAGATCATCTTCGAAAAGGAAGACTTCAAGCAAGCATGGATCGTTCGGCTTGTGGAGCCTCTCTTCAGTCCGGGAGATCATGGATTGCGGCGAAGGGACTACTACTCGGAGCTTATGAAGTGAAGGAGCGGACTACAAAGGTTGTAATCTCTCTCTCTTAGTTGTAAAGATGTTTACTTGCATGTTTAACCATAATTATCTAGCAAAGATCCTTGCTTTAGGTTGTTCGAAACTTCTAAATTTTAAATCGGGCATGGTTGATGCCTTATAGACCCATGTGACAGTGCCTAGTAACCTTACACGCGTTTGTGTATACCTAGTACTGATGGGTAGAGACGCGAAATCCTAGAGTAGGCACAACAGTCGGTTTTCTGTGTTCATTCAAGTCCACCAATATGTAACGTGACTTGTGAGATAGTTACGGGTGGGCAGGGATGAAGAGTGAAGTTTCGGATTTCGTTTCGAGGTGTCTGTCTGGTTGTGAGCTAAGGTTAAGCATTTGAGACCGGCTGGAGAGTTGCAACCTTTAACCGTTCCAGAGTGGGAATGGGAGCAGATCTCCATGAATATTCGTTGTGGCGTCTACCCGGGTTTAGTCAGGATGTGACTCCATTTGGGTGTTTGTTTTCCGGTTATGCTTAGTTGCTCAGTTGTTCTTTGTTAAGTTTGTGTGTTTGCATGGAGTTCCTTCATACGTTGTATCCAATTAAGACACCCTGTTCGCTTGCCGTCTTGGGCAGAAACTTCAGGAAGCCTTGGGTACTGGTTGAGCTTTAGCTCCGCTTTCCATCCGTTGGCTGGTGGTTAGACAGAACGAACTATTCAGACTCTGGAGGATATGCTTGTTACGTACGTACTAATTATTGTCGGTAGTTGGAATCATCACTTGCCATTGTTAGGATTCTCCTTGGATAGCAGTTATCAGGAGACATTCCAATTGGCAACCATAGGTTTTGTTTGGTAGGTTGTGTCGATCGCTAGTCTATTTTTCTGACTTTGCAAGAGTAGGATTTTTGGACCCCAGCTGGTCTAGAGACTTCGGAGAAGATCCAATTGGTTCAGGTCAGGATGAGAGCAGCCCAGTGCAGACAGAGGTCTTATGCCGACCGTGGTGGTCGCAGATTTGAGTTCGTAATGGGAGATCATGTATTCCTATGGATTTTTCCGGTGAAATGGTGTGTTGAGTTTTGGGAAGCTTAGTCCTAAAATTTTAGGTCCTTTTGAGATCCTTGAAGCGAGTTAGTCCCGTTGCCTAAAATTTGGCACTTCCGCCGAGATTTTTGAGTATTCACCCCGTATTCCTTGTGTCGATACTTCGGAATTACCTTCATGACCTTTTTCACATGATTCAGCATCAGACTATTTAGCTTTGATGCGATCTTTCGTTCACCAGCAGCCGATGGTTATAGTGGATCGGCAGGTGGAGGAACATCTGTCAAGGGTCTTGCCATCTGTGAGGGTTCTTTGGCGTAGCCGTATGGTGAGGTGATCACTTGGGAGGCTGCCAGCGAGATTTGGGAGTTTTGTACTCATCTCTTTGAAGGTATGCTTAGTGAGAATTTTAAATTCGGGGACCGAATTTCTTTAAGGGGGGAAGATTGTAACGTTTTAGAAATCGTTTTGCGAATTTTCCGTTTTTAGGGTAAAATAGTCGGTATTTTCCGTTATAACCCGTTTGTGATCAAATTTCAATATAGACTTGCCGGCACCTAGTTTAGCTAGAATAAAGCTAGTGCGCGATCTTTGGGGGTCAATGGGAAGTTTTGGTTCACATAAAATTTTTCCCTAATAAAATATTATTTTAGTGCTTTATTTGTGCACTTTATTAGTGGTAATTACGTTTTTTTGCGGGTAAATTACTACTAATGTAGTTTTATGCTAAGTTAATCACTAGAATTATGTTTAGAACTTTCTCTCCAAAATATCTTGATTTTGTGGAATTAAATGTTTTTTTCAAAGAAAGGATAATGAAAACATAAAGCCTTTTGTTTTATTATACAATTATTTCAATTTCCTTCTAGAAAATTCCTCACAACTCCACACAAAACCCTAGCTCTTCCCTTGGCCGGCCACTTCTTCTTCTTGCGGTCCATCATTTTTCTTCACTCATTTCTTCTCATTTTGCTTCAAATAAATCATGAAAAATCCAAATTAATTCATATAAATTCAAATATAATCCAAAATCTTCATTCTTCTTCACAAATCTTGCTTTGATCTTCATTCTAGTGAGGATTTTGGAGGAAAAAGTGTGGATTGTTCTTGTTTCAAGTTGTGTTCTTGGAAGGTATAAAACCTTAACCCTAATCTCTTTTTGTTGCTTAATACCTTTAATTAGCTTAATTAAATGTTTAATTTAAGCTTTTAAATTAATATTTAAAAATTCAAGATATCATTTTGTTAATCAAATTAGGGCTTTGATTAGTGAAATAGTTAGTTAATATGTTATGCTTGAAGAAAATTAAATCAAGTTGCTAATTTGTTAAATTATATTTTCCTAATCGGCTAATCAAGCTAATTAACAGGCTAAACTTTTGCTAATCCTAATTAGTGAAATCTAAAATTTTAGTAAAGCTTTAAATGGTTTAACTTTGCTATTTTGTGATATTTGCAAACTCTAGTTTTTGGTAAAACTTGTAGTTTGTGCTAAAATGATAAATACTGCTTACTAGATTTACAGATATTTTAGGCGTGCGTTTCTTTTGACGTTGCGACGTTATGTATATTGATTCCACGCTATATCTTGTGTTGTGAATGTGCGATCGGTACGATCAGGGTCTAGACTTGGTAGTTGTGTTGCTTTGCGTTCCTAGCTAGGGTCGTGCCGATGTCGTTCATGTCATTGTGTAGGTTTTGCTCTTGAGTTCGTTTCGTAATGTCGCTACGCACGTTAGCCACTAAAACGAACACTCGAGAGTATGTTTGGAGTTGGTGCGTAGATTAAACGTAGTTGTACGTATTTTTGGTCGATTGCGTATATATGCTTGCTTTATTGTTATATGTGTTTGTTGGAGATAGTGCCCTCAGAGTCAATTATTGGATCACAGGCACGTGATTGCAATGATTGAGGGAGGACCTGTCCCAGTAGGACAGTCTTACTCAAGATGATAGTATGCTATCTGGTTTATCTTTATCATCGTGTACTGCTTTAGGTGACCATACATGTCACTATTGCGCGTTGATAGAGCCCCTAGGATTCTTGCTTGACTGCCAGCAGTATGAGGGCGATCATATACGTAGGAGCTAGGGTCTATAAGCATATCCTTAAAAGGTCCCTAGTTGAGGGAGTTTCGAGACAGGGCATCGATACTCCATAGTAGACTACTGTATACAGTCGAGACCTCGACGAGGGGCGGTGGCCGGTCTCACAAGCCACTGGTGTCAGTTGGTTCACCTAAGATGTATACAGGTGCTCATTGGGTTATGAGTACACCGGACAGGACTCGCCGGGAACATTGTAGTTGGTCTTATACCTAACGTCAGATAGCAGTTCCTTGGTGACATGTGTACAGGTTAGTTCATCGACCAGAGATCGTCATTTGTCTCGTGTGAGTTCCCACTGTACTTTGATTACTTCCCTACCACGCTCAAAGGAGACGTGCAAACAGGTTTTAGTTGGGTACAGTCCCGAGCCACATGGAGGCAGTGAGCGGATCTGCAGGGGTTCGTCTCTCCCGGTATTGGGGGTGAGATCGCGCTGTGTCTAGGAGAGCCATTACACGAAGTCCTTGCAAGGCAGGAGATTTACTGGTAGGTATTCCAGTAGTATCTCAGGGTGTTCTGGGCTACACTCCGACACGACTTGTACCGCTATTGGGGGTCTGACTTTTACCAACCCCCTAGTCCCGTCATGCGATGCTCATAGAAGAATGGACCGGACTGTACGGATATTGTCACTGACGGGATCAGTAGGGTGTCAGGATGAGTTCGCTCATCGACGTACCTTTTGGTCAATACCTGGTAGCCCGTTACGTATGGCTAATACCTCTGACGTGCTAGTGGTTAAATCCACAGCCAAAGTATTGACGAGTCTTTAGAGTCCCCCACAGACCGTTTTCTCAAGTTTCGGGCGACACGCTGTAGAAGCCGTATGAAGATATGGCAGGGTTTGATCATATACGTGCGGTATTGCACGGATCATGTTCGGACGGATAATACTAGCGGGCTTTGGTTTAAGCCGGATCCTAGTATTGTACAGTGTAGATTTTGTCTCATTGCATTTGTATTCGGTCGCAATACAAATGCGGGTATGTATATACAGTAGCGGGGTTTCCTGTAATTTATTACGAGATCGTTTTTCTGAAGTTTTCAGTTTGCTTTCCGTTTCAGCCAGTTTTCCTTTCTTCCTTTCATTGGCTGAAAATTGGTGGAGGAGGGCTTATTTGCAAATGTGCAAATTAGCATTGTGGAGGGTGGTCTTTGTATATTGTTGCTTCATGATGGTTCCACCATCCCTTGACTTCTTTACTTCATGATTGCTTGACTTTTGGAGTTATGATGGTTGATGGAGTGTTGGATTTGGTTTGTGATCATTTCTTCTCATCATCACCTTTTTCTCTCTTTTGGATGATTGTTCACTCCCTCTCTCCTTTTCTTTGATATGGCCGTCCACACTAGAGGGAGTGGGGGGCTGTCCAAAATTGTTGTATGGGATTTTTGATCTCTTTGGCTTTGTAAAAATCCCATAGCTCCATCTCCAAAAGTTCATCTCATTTCTCCACTAAAAAGGGCAACTTCATACAACCCCATGAGACATAGAGTTCCACACTATTCTACAGCAATCCTTGGACACGTCGACTCTCCAACTTCATGCCCGAGTTGCCTCGGTCCAGAGGTGGGAGCCCGTAAAAGAACCCGGCGATGTGGTGCCCTTCTGACGAGGAGATGAAGACTGGAGATTCCGCGGGGAGATCGGGACGACGACGAGAAGACCAAAGGACACGGATTGCTCGGTATATCTCTCTACACCTTCTCTAGTTAGCTAGGATTAGATTAATGGCCCGATCTGGGTTTTATAGTGCGCGGTGGTGCCAGTTCCAAAGTTTAAAGAAAAGTATCGTTTCCGCACTTTGGCCTGGGATTGTCGGCCGGGACGCTGCCGTGCACTTACACTGGTATCAGAGCCACGCTATTAATCTAGTCTAGTTTGCTCTAACATGTTTATAAGTTCGATTGATCGGATTTTCCAAAAACCGCGTTTTTCATGCAACAGTTTTCTGTCGATTTATTTTTGGCTCGAAATTTTTTTTTAGTACATTGCAGAAATACGTGCAGTGAATTCTAAGCATTCTGTGAAAATTTGGTCGCATGATAGTACTATTCCACCATGGAACCACGGCCAAACCCATGCTTGGGCCGCGGTTCCGCCGCCACCTTTACTGTTCAGTGCACCAAAATTTTACATAGAGCTTCTGAGTTGAAAATGGGGTTTTTGGAATATTCTGTTTGGGCCCAGATTTTCTTTGAGTGCTACAGTAGTGCTTGGGGCCCACTCAGGAAAATTTAGTCGATCGAAAATTTTAAACATGTTAGTTCACAGTATTTACATTATATCTGCGACCGTGAATATCACTTGATCGGTAAATCCTGTCAAACTGCTATAGCCCTTTTAGACGGATTTGCGAATGTGACATTCACGTTGATGTTCTTTGTTGTGCTGTGATGTTGCGGATTGGTCGTGGCGGATAGCCTGGATGCAATGGTAGTACAGTTTTGGTTGTATTATGTACATTTGATATTGCGGGGCGAGCGTCCGACATGTAGACTGCCGTCACTGCATGTTTGTATATTATTCTTTTGGGGCACGACCGGGGTGAGGCCGATGTACCCGTTGTATGTATATTTTACTTTCTGTACTAGGATTACCCCAAGGTGTGGTGCACGGATAGCCGGGTTCTAGAAGGCAACGGGCCCGCATCTCATGGCTTTGAGACGGAGGGGGCTTCACTCTAGAATTGGCGGGCTATTCGCCGCATTCGTAGGGGTACAGGTTGACCCAAGGAGGGGTGCCCAAGTTACCGGATTCTGTGAAGTGCTGGGTGGTCCATTCACGTTGCTGAAGGGGGCTGCCTCGCTTCAGGTTTTGGCGGGTAACTTGCCGCGCCCGTAGGGGTCTAGGATTTCATTGCACAGGCTATCCACACGACCAGGGGAACGTCGGGTTTCAGTAGCGGCTCTATGAAACCCGGGGATCCCAGATATCTGTATTGTTCTGTGATGCTTATTACATTTATGTGATATTGCATTTTATCACGCCTTGAGCGAATATTATATATTGATATATATACTAGTAGATGTTGTATATGTTTTGCATCCGCACTAGTCCAGTCCCCGCTATGTCGTTACTTAAGTAACCTAATGGGTAAAGACGGGACCTAGTGGCGAATGCGGATGGCATATACGTACATCATTATTTTCGTTCTTTATTGGTATGATCAGTTGATGGGACTGCGTTGATGCGGATCAATGCAAGCTAAACAAACCTATTCTGATGTTGTTGGAACAATTTTTCAAAAAGCTGTTATTGCAAGGGCGTTCTCTTTTGTTTTGCATAGTGGTATTCGGTTATGAATATCCAGCACCTCAGCCGACGAGGCAAGGGCCGAGATCCCCTCACCGGGAGTGACCCCTTGGACAGAAGTTTGCGTCAGGGCAATAACTTCACCATAGTCGTTTACTTTTGCTTTGCATCGTGGTATTCAGTTGGAATATCCTGCACCTCATTCTACGGGGAAAGAGCCGAGATCCCTTCACCGGGAGTGACCTCTTTAGCAAAGGTTTTCGCCACTATATTTTTATAAAGCTATCCAGTTCCTTCAACGATATCAAGTTCATTACGTTAAAGATTTTCACCAGAAACCATTCGTAGCCCTCCGTCGTTTCATATGGATAGTCAATAGTATTCAAGCTGTGTTTGTTGGCCAAAGTCAAGGCATAGTGATTAGTAGCTATTGGATATTCATATGCAGCATAGATAGATGCGTTGGTTTAGGACAGTCGTACTGCCTTGTTTGCCAAAGTCAAGGGTAAGTACGGGTGGGTTCAAATTAACCTAGATAATGACGGGTAGAACTTGACATGTGACTTATGATTTGTTGGCCTTCGTCAAGGTCATAAGAGCATGGGACAAAAATCACATCGGGAGTTTCTAAAGAAACTGAAACTTGCCAGATATGCGCATACCTTATGGAGTGTGATAACGTGAGCGGATTCCGTTATGTTATCATGCGATGATAGTTGGATCCCGATTCCCACTGATGAGTTGGTTTACTCCTCGGGTGATCCCGACTAATTCTTCTTTCAGGTTTGGAGGAGAATTTGACGGTACAGTGGGAGGTTTCTAGATTAGATAAAGTGATAACCATTCTGATCTAGGTTAGAGTGCACGCTGAGTATTTCTTTTCTCTCTCTCTTTGCCAGCGACCATTGACCCGACCCTAGACTATGACTCAGAGACTAAAATTAACCGAACCTTCTTAAACACTGGCTTTTTGGATTGTCAGAGTTTCATACCTCATTGCCACTCCTACTTTTACCCTTTTCTCCAGGACACCCTGTATTACTACGAACATCCACTTCCATTGGATAAAACCATCGTATGGTTATATACGAACTCGAAAGAATTTATTCGAGGATGGTTTCCGGTTCTGGAGAAAACGAATAGGACTATTCAGTTGTCTTTTCCTTTTACCTTCTCTCAGGTTGCGAGTACTCCTTGGTTTAGGAGATAGTACACCTATTACGCAAATTGGATAGTCTTCTTCCAAACCTTAGGCTGGTGCCGAACGGTGGGGAAGGAAGAAAACGAATTAGCCTAACGATGGTGTACAGAAGGTATTATGTAAAGACAAATAAAGGGATTAGTAAGAGGGCAAAGTAAATTGCGACTGCTATTCACGATCAAACCAAGTATTTCATTACCACTCCCACATCACCTTTGTATTTCTCCAGAACACTCTGTATCACTATGAAGATCCACAGTTATTTGGATACTCCATCGTATGGTTATATACGAACTCGAAAGGAACTTGTTCCAGTTCGGGGATGGATTCTGGTTCAGGAGAAATAGGAATAAGGTTTACTCAGGTGACTTTTATCTTCACCTTCTCTCGCGTTGCGAGTGCTCTTAGGATTAGGACTGTACACCCATTACGCTTATTGGATAGTCTTCTTCCAAACCATAGGCTGGTGCCGAACGGTAGGAAAGGAAGAAAACCATTTAGCCTAAGAGGGTGTACAGAAGGTAATGACTAAAGACATATAAAGGGATTTGGAGAGATGGCAAAGAGATATACGGTTACAGTTGTGAATCTGATAATGGAAGAGGCATTACTAGGAATACCAGGATGCCCCATCGAAACATTTCAATGTTTCAGTTTCACTGTGTACAGTTAATAGAAAACATATTTCCCAATTAGACACTTGCTCCAGGGTATGTATTTACCAGGTATGATTCTCACATCTGTATGGTTTCACAGATGATGAGTGGGAGTAAGTTATTGGGAATTAGGTGATCATCCTCATTATATCGGAATTCGTTGTAATTTGGTGATATTTGAGGAAATCGCCTGGGCTGTTTGCCGGACGGCAAATATTTGGTTTTGAATATCCGCTGTTATGCACCAATTTCAAATTGATATATCTGTACGTCTATTTTCATAGAGTGAGATATAGCTTTTTGAAATTATTTCTATGACATTTACCTATATCAGTGGATGGTTAGGTAAGGAGCATTAAACAGCGGTGTAATTCTTCATAACCATAAGTATAGTTTTCAACCTACGACACACAGGGAATGGGTTATTAGACTCAGGGGACTTATACAGAGTATTGTATGTTGTCCAGTGTCCATTAGGATAGAGGGGTTGGTCCTTGTACTATATTCAGTTTACTTATGACTTCTCTAGTTTTTAGACAAGTGTTTCGTAGAAACGCAAGGTTCGAATTTTGAGAAGTTATAGGTATAAGAATAAAGTAGAGAACCAGGTGTTGCAAGTATCGGGATTCTTCAAGGTAATCGAAGATGTAAATACTTGTGTATGGTATTCAGTTGATAGTGTAGGGTTCCTAGGCACTCTCAAGAGGTCTCACAAGGCATCAACCATGCCAATTTCAAATTTTACGGGTGCCGAGAAACCCTAATACGGATCGTTGACTAGAAGTTTAGGCGAAAAACGAAACTAGTTAACAATTTAACTAAGAGAGAAATGCTACAACCTTTGTAGATCCGGTTCTCCACTTCCTTAGATCCACGTAGGCATCCTCTCACTGTCCATCTCGAATCCCGGACTCAATCGTCGGCTTGATCGTAGAAATGGGCGGGCTAGGTCGTCGGCTTCGTGCCGAAGATGATCTAAGTCGAGGCATCATAAGTTCAAGCTCCGACTTCACCAAGTTGTAAAACTTGTGAAGAAAACACCCTATACTACTTGGAAAGAGGTAGAGGGTGAAGAAATAGGAGGTGGGTTCACTTTAGAATTGGATTTCTCACACTTTAGCTCAAGTTGCCATTAATGGACTTAAGCTTTTTCTTTTAAGATGAAGAAGAAGATGAAGCTAGAATATGATAAGTCTTAATTAAAAATGAAAAGAAAATAGATACTTATCATATACTAACTATGGTAGAGTGTAGAGAATAGACCATGGTTACTTGGAATGGTTAGGGTTAAGCATGAAGACAAGAATGGTTACAAAGTCAAAGCTTCATGAAGCTTCAACTAGAAACAAAGAAAGCCACCATTCTCTCCAAAAGCTTTTCCAAATAAATGAATAAATAAATAAATGAATAAGCAAAACCCTAATCATCTTTTTAACCATGGTTTGATTCTTTACACTTAACCAATTAAACATGCATCATCAAACATGATACAAACATGTGCACAAAAGTATATCACATATACAACTTGCACATCAAGTGAGAAAATCCATTTAAAGTGAACCAATACTAGTTAATGCAAAGTAATATATCAAATATATAATTATACATTAAATCATTAAATCAACACTTGATTTAACGATCCGGTCATATCGCATATAACCGACTAGTATCCTATGTATCGATTTATCGAATCAATGATTCGATAACTAGGTCATATCGTATACAACCATTCGAAACATTCATCGCGAGAATGAAATGCGGTATCGCATACACGCATTATTCTCGGTCCTGCACATATCTCATATGCGCTCCTATTTCGTTTCGCTTGAGCCAGGAAACCTCTGTGTAGGACTCTAAAGACTCGTCAATACGCCGGCAGCAGATGATGATCATATCAATCACCCACAAGCCTCAAGCGGTCTGCTAAACGTAACGGCCACCCGGGTATTGAGCGATCAGAAGATCAACGAGCTAGCCCGCTCACACTCCTGTGAATCCAACCAGTAACACTTACCGTACAGTCCGGTCTGTTCGTCTGATATGTCGCATATCAAGTCTAGGGGTGGTATACGTCAGACCCCAATAACCGATAAGTCGTGCCTATGTGAGGCTCATAACGGGTCGAGAAACTACTGGTAACACTTACCAGCAAATCTCTGATCAGCCCTGGCCAGGGACTTCCCTGTTACGGCCAATCGAGCACAGCGCAATATCAACCCCCAATACCGGGAGAGACGAAACCCCTCCTATCGCTCATTGCCTCCATGTGACTCGGGACTGTACCCAAAAACCACCGTTTTGCATGCCCTCATGGACGTGGTAAGGTGAAGATCAAAGCACAGTGGGAATCACACAAGACTCTATGACGATCTCGGGTCTACAGACTAACATACACAAGTGTCACCTGAGAACTGCCATCTGACGTGAGGTATAATACCATCTGGGAGTTCTCGGCGAGTCCGTCCAGTGTACCCAGTCTCCACTGAGCACCCGTACACAATCTCTGATGTCAAACACCAATGGATATGGGATCATCCATCGCCCATCTCATGGGTCGAGAAGCGTATACGCTAGTCTACACTGGTATATCGATGCCCCGTCTCGATATACCCACGACTAGGGACCTTGAAGGATGTACCTATGGACTACCATGCCCCCACTAGTATGATCTGCATCATAGTCCAGGTAGTCAAGTACACATCCTAAGGGCTTTACCAACATGTAACTATAAGACAGTTTAAAGAGACAAGTGTACATGTTAAGATAAAGAGCAACCGGATAGCATACTATCATATCGAGCAAGAAAGTCATCTCTATATATGTCCAAGCATCCAATATAAAATACATCATCTGTACAATACTGGCCTCTAGGGCATACATACAACTAACAATCTCCCACTTGCACTAGGGCCAGCTGCTGTAGTATCTCATACCGAGCATCCCGAAGAGTCTCTCAAACTGTATCTGGGGAATGGCTTTCGTGAGTGGATCCGCCGTGTTATTCTTCGTGTCAACCCTCCTGACCTCGATCTCCCGGCGATCAACTATCTCCCGGATCAGGTGATACCGCCTCAGAATATGCCTGGATCGCTGATGGGACCTGGGTTCCTTGGCTAAAGCCACCGCTCCATTGTTATCGCAATACAAAGGTATTGGATGCTCAATGGATGGAACCACTCCAAGTTCAATAATGAACTTCTTGATCCAGACAGCCTCCTTAGCAGCATCGTTGGCAGCGATGTATTCAGCCTCCATCGTCGAGTCTGCCACGGTTTCCTGCTTGGAACTCTTCCAGCTAACCTCCCCTCCGTAAAGGGTAAAGACAAATCCCGACTGCGACTTAGAGTCGTCCTTATCACTATGGAAGCTCGAATCGGTAAAGGACTCCACTTGGAGTTCTCCATTACCATACACCAAGAGCGTCTCTTTAGTCCTTCGTAAGTACTTGAGAATGGTCTTCACAGCTGTCCAGTGACTCTCTCCAGGATCAGCTTGATACCTGCTCACTATACTTAGTGAGTATGCTACATCGGGTCTGGTACATAGCATCGCATACATGATAGACCCTACAGCCGAAGCATAGGGTATCCCTTGCATGCGAGCTCTCTCCAAATCAGTCTTGGGAGACATCTCTTTGGAGAGAGTGACTCCAGAGATCGTGGGCAAATTCCCACGCTTGGATTCTTCCATACTAAACCTCTTTAGTATGGTGTCAATGTACCTGGATTAGGACAATCCCAATATCCGTTTGGATCTATCTCTATAGATCCTTATTCCCAATATGCAGGAGGCATCACCAAGATCTTTCATTGAGAATCTTTGTGATAAGAAGAGCTTGACCGATTGCAGCATAGGAATATCATTTCCTATCAAGAGTATGTCGTCCACGTACAATACGAGGAAGACCACCTTACTCTCTGCTACCTTCTTGTAAATACAAGGTTCATCTGGATTTTTGACGAAATCAAACTCTTTGATAACGACATCAAAGCAGATGTTCCAACTCCGCGATGCTTGCTTTAATCCATAAATGGATTTAAGCAGCTTGCACACCTTCCCGCTGCTCCCACTGTCTACGAAGCCCTCTGGCTGAGTCATGTACACACACACTTCTAAATCACCATTTAGAAAGGCGGTCTTAACATCCATTTGCCAGATTTCATAGTCATGATAAGCAGCAATGGCAAGCATGATCCGGATGGATTTAAGCATAGCCACTGGAGAAAAGGTTTCGTCATAGTCCACACCTGGTCTTTGACGAAAACCTTTTGCTACAAGTCTAGCTTTGAAAGTCTCCACTTTCCCATCTACACCAAGTTTTTTCTTGAAGATCCACTTGCTCCCGATGGGTTTTACCCCTTCAGGAGCAACTTCCAAAGTCCATACTTTGTTGGTGTACATGGATTCCATCTCGGACCGCATAGCATCCAGCCATTTCACTGAGTCCCCACTCGTGATGGCCTACTCGAAGCTAGTTGGGTCATCATCCTCCATGATGCAATCCTCGCTCCCACCATCCATGAGAAAACCGTAGTATCTCTCAGGTTGGCGAGGAACCCTACTAGATCGGCGAAGAGGCTGAGGTTCATTGGGAACTACTGAATCTTCTGGTTCCACTAAATCTTCAGTTACGGTTTGTGTATTTGGAACTTCTTCCAGCTCTACCACTTTGCCACTAATTTCTTTTTCAAGGAATTCCTTTTCTAAAAAGGTGGCATATTGAGAAACAAACACCTTTTGTTCTTCAGCATGGTAGAAAAAATATCCTTGTGAATTTTTAGGATATCCCACAAACTTACAAAGAACTGACCGTGCCTCGAGTTTGTCTGGATTTTGCCTTTTGACATAGGCCGGACAACCCCATATCTTAACTCGTTTAAAATATGGTCTCTTCCCACTCCATATCTCATATGGTGTGGCAGGTACAGATTTAGATGGAACTTGATTCAATAGGTATGCAGCTGTCTCCAGCGCATATCCCCAGAAGGAAATAGGTAACTCAGCTGTGCTCATCATAGAGCGCACCATATCTAATAGGGTGCGGTTCCTCCGTTCTGATACACCGTTGTGCTGTGGTGTATAGGGAGGAGTCAACTGAGAGAGAATTCCATTCTCTTTTAGGAAGTCCAGGAATTCATTGCTCAAGTATTGACCTCCTCGATCATATCGAAGGATTTTAATACTTTTTCCGGTTTGGTTCTCGACTTCTTGTTTATATTCTCTAAATTTCTCAAAAGCTTCTGATTTGTGTTTCATCAGGAACACATATCCGAACCTAGAGAGATCGTCAGTGAATGTAATGAAGTACGAAGAACCATCCCTGGCATGTGTAGACATGGGACCACATACATCACTATGTATAAGTCCCAAGAGTTCGGTAACTCTTTCTCCGTGTCCCGTAAATGGAGTTTTGGTCATCTTGCCTTTGAGACATGACTGGCAAGTGTCATAAGATGAAAATTCGAATGGTTTCAAATATCCATCCTTATGCAACTTAGCTAGTCGTGTCGCATTGATGTGACCCAGTCTACAATGCCACAAGAAGGATTCGTTCAGTTCTGAACTCTTCCTCTTGTGTGTGTTTGTTATGCTCAGAACTGTTGATTGATTTAGAACATAAATGCCACTACACAACGTGCCTGATCCAACCAACTTTTGGTTACGGAAAATGTTCATAACATTATCCTGTAATACAAAATTATATCCCTCTTTACTTAATAAAGAAACCGATATAATGTTGCATATCAGGTTCGGCATGTAATAGCATTCGTTCAGAACCAATGTATTACCAGTAGGTAATACAAGGTGATATTCTCCGACAGTCTTAGCTGCAACAATTGCACCATTTCCAACTCTAATGTCTTTATCACCTTCTCCAAGTTCTCTACCTTTCCTAAGCCCATGTAACTGATTACATATATGGGATCCTGACCCGGTATCTAATACCCAGGACGTAGAGCAAATGGAGAAACAGTTCTCTATAACGAACACACCCGAAGAAAATGCATCATCATGTACTTTCTTCATTCGGATGGCATGGGAATCCTGGTATTCCCCTATATCCTGTTCAGTCCTATAACTCTTATAGGAAAGAACGGAACCAACGTTCCCCAGCACAGTATAACATGCGGGTTCGGTCAATACATCCATATTATTATCTTTGTTAGGGCATGAAATGGTCGCTACCTGGAGAGAGAGAAGAAAACACTTTAGCGTATGCTCTTGCAAGATCAGATTGGTTATTATCTTATCTAATCAGGATGGCTCCCACTGGTTTTTATCAAATCTTCTTTCAAACCCTAAAAGGAAAGACTAGCCGGGATTAATTACACACTACAAGTTCGCCAATCTTTCAGCCAGGCCAGTGTCGGTACTTTGAGAGAGGTCCCCCGTGCTTTCGCACGAACCTAATTAATGTAAACCTCGTTTTCCCAGAGGCGTAACCCCGTTGACACCTTTCTAGACACCTACTTGATCGGCTAATTGTAATGTGTAAAACTCTCCCAGGAGTAACTCTTACTCGTAGTGGGTATCGGGATCCAACTATCTCATAGAAGGTATGCAATCTCATTGCAAATTTCAACAGTTGAAATTCCCAATAATATTTGCCCCTAGCAGCTATATGACCTTAACATAGTCAACAAATCATAAGTGCTAGTCAAGTCCAACCCGTCATTTCTCGATTGAATTAAACCCACCCGCACGACCCTTAACATAGTCAACAAAGTCGCACGACTACCCTAATCCAATCGCATCATATGCTTATGCAGATAAGTACTAATTAGCTACCGCACACTACGCCTTAACATAGTCAACAAACGTAGCACGAATACTAACTAGTACTTATCTGAAATGACGGAGGGCTACGACAGGTTTTTCTGAAAACCTATTGCGTAATGAACCTGATATCGTTGTAGGATCAAATGAAGTTTTGAAATGGAGTGATTTTGAGGCATTTCTAGTTTTGCTAAAGGGGTCACTCCCTGTGAAGGGATCGTCGGCCCTTTCCTCGTCGAATGAGGTGCGGGATATATCATATATATCACTGTGCAAAGCAGAAACTATAGAAGCAATCAAAAGTCAAACCGAGTGTGTAGCATCTGCCAGTTATTGCTAAAGGAGTCACTCCCGGTGAAGGGATCTCGGTCCTTTCCTCATCGAATAAGGTGCAGGGTATATCATATATACCGCTATGCAAAGCAAGAACTGTAGCTACCTGTTTTGTTTAAAATTTGATTCTACAACATCATTTTGGCTTCTTTTCTTTCATTAATCACATTAATGAAGTCCCATCATTTAAATACCTAAACATCACAGATAAATACGACGTACACTTATGCCATCCGCATTCGCCTCGATGCCCCTCGTGCACCGTTAGGTTAGGTAACTAACGGCAAAGCGGGGCAGGGCTAGCGCGGGTGTAAAACATAAGTAACGTCTATATAATATATCATATATACTATATACTGTATCTATCACAGAACATCACATGATCACATCACAGATATCGCAGCAGAAGAAACATATGAAACATTGGATATACTAGGACGTCCGTGTTTTCAATACGAGCCAGTATAAAACACGGATTCCATAGTCGTGATGAATAGCCAATCCCACACCCTTCGACCCCTACGAGAGCGGCAAGCAACCCTACCAATTCTAGGGTTAGGAGACCCGGACTCGACTCCTCGAGATGGTCTCCCACTGGACTCTAGAACCCGGTTACTTGTGCTCCCCTCCTTGGGTCTATCCTAATGCAGAAAAGTAAATAATATACAAAGGGTGACAGCTTCCGCAACCTGGAAGTGCCCTAATAAAAGAATATTACATACATGTTTTTACATGAATGAAAATGAAAAACACTCATCTCACATAAAAACGCCCGGCTATTTAAACACGACAATCTAATATAACATATCCCGCAACACATAACATCACATGTCATCAACGTAAGTAAATATGCGCATCCCAATTGTCGTTGACATATAGCAACGAAACCGGCGATATCACATATTACACTTACGGTCACAGAAAAGAAAGTATAAAACTACAACAGTTGGAATCCGTAACCTCCTTAGACATCGCATGCCTAATCAAATGAAATACTTAGACATCACATGCCTAACAATTATAAACCCCGCATTTTAGTCCCATTATCAAAAACTCTTTTCAATATCAAGTGAGACTAAACCGCTAGATTTATAACATTCATCCAGTTATCTCATAACTGTTTGTGAATTCCAATTATTGTATCCCATTCCGGATAAATAGAGAATATTAAACTTTCCGATCGAACATTCGAACACCCAAGTTTTCCCAAAACCGTTCAACACATGAAATAAGTTCAAAGACATTCATTTCATGCCTCAGTACCAACGGTCCAGCCGTAGAAGGGTCAAGCCAACGCCTCACATGTGGCACGCCGTACTGCCCCAAACCCGAAGGTTCAAAGGGCAGTTCAAGACGGTCACATAATCGAGTTAAGGTTTGTTGTCTTCTAGAGGGACCATCGCGTTACTTGCACTACTCAGAACGTCCTTAAACAGCGGAAAAGTCCAACAATTGGAAATTTCCCGGCAGGGGAAAGATTGGGTATTTACATCCGGTCGAACTTTTTAACATATTCTAAAATATCCGGAAAAACACATAGACGAAGTCTGATAATCCGATCGAATCTACGAACTCCCAATACAACCCAAAACACTCAACTCTTGAGTTAAATTTAAAAATTCCCAGAAAACTCAGCTGCTGAAACCATGAATTACTGTGCAAAGTATGGAGGCAAATCCTATCAAGTGGCCGCGGAACCGCCGCAGAAGCCAGACTTCTGCCGCGGTTCCGCCGCGCTTTAGAGGCTTCATGAGATAATTTTTGCACCGTAATTCTTAGAATTCCCTGCTGAATTTTTTAAGCATTTTTAATATGGAAAAATCCCAGATTTTAGAAAAAGTCCAGAGAGCATATCGGGAATTAGGGTTTCGGTTCGATCGGGTTTCAAACGTCGTCTAGACTTCGCCTAAGGCTTTAGCTAGGCTCTGATACCACTGTAGGGTTCCTAGGCACTCTCAAGAGGTCTCACAAGGCATCAACCATGCCAATTTCAAATTTTACGGGTGCCGAGAAACCCTAATACGGATCGTTGACTAGAAGTTTAGGCGAAAAACGAAACTAGTTAACAATTTAACTAAGAGAGAAAGGCTACAACCTTTGTAGATCCGGTTCTCCACTTCCTTAGCTCCACGTAGGCATCCTTTCGCTGTCCATCTCGAATCCCGGACTCAATCGTCGGCTTGATCGGAGAAATGGGCGGGCTAGGTCGTCGGCTTCGTGCCGAAGATGATCTAAGTCGAGGCATCACAAGTTCAAGCTCCGACTTCACCAAGTTGTGAAACTTATGAAGAAAACACCCTATACTACTTGGCAAGAGGTAGAGGGTGAAGAAATAGGAGGTGGGTTCACTTTAGAATTGGATTTCTCACACTTTAGCTCAAGTTGCCAATAATGGACTTAAGCTTTTTCTTTTAAGATGAAGAAGAAGATGAAGCTAGAATGTGATAAGTCTTAATTAAAAATGAAAAGAAAATAGATACTTATCATATACTAACTATGGTAGAGTGTAGAGAATAGACCATGGTTACTTGGAATGGTTAGGGTTAAGCATGAAGACAAGAATGGTTACAAAGTCAAAGCTTCATGAAGCTTCAACTAGAAACAAAGAAAGCCACCATTCTCTCCAAAATCTTTTCCAAATAAATGAATAAATAAATAAATGAATAAGCAAAACCCTAATCATCTTTTTAACCATGGTTTGATTCTTTACACATAACCAATTAAACATGCATCATCAAACATGATACAAACATGTGCACAAAAGTATATCACGTATACAACTTGCACATCAAGTGAGAAAATCCATTTAAAGTGAACCAATACTAGCTAATGCAAAGTAATATATCAAATATATAATTATACATTAAATCATTAAATCAACACTTGATTTAACGTTCCGGTCATATCGCATATAACCGACTAGTATCCTATGTATCGATTTATCGAATCAATGATTCGATAACTAGGTCATATCGTATACAACCATTCGAAACATTCATCGTGTGAATGAAATGCGGTATCGCATACACGCATTATTCTCGGTCCCGCACATATCTCATATGCGCTCCTATTTCGTTTCGCTTGAGCCAGGAAACCTCTGTGTAGGACTCTAAAGACTCGTCAATACTCCGGCAGCAGATGATGATCATATCAATCACCCACAAGCCGCAAGCGGTCTGCTAAACGTAATGGCCACCCGGGTATTGAGCGATCAGAAGATCGACGAGCTATCCCGCTCACACTCCTGTGAATCCAACCAGTAACACTTACCGTACAGTCCGGTCTGTTCGTCTGATATGTCGCATATCAAGTCTAGGGGTGGTATACGTCAGACCCCAATAACCGATAAGTCGTGCCGATGTGAGGCTCATAACGGGTCGAGAAACTACTGGTAACACTTACCAGCAAATCTCTGATCAGCCCTGGCTAGGGACTTCCCTGTTACGGCCAATCGAGCACAGCGCAACATCAGCCCCCAATACCGGGAGAGACGAAACCCCTCCTATCGCTCATTGCCTCCATGTGACTCGGGACTGTACCCAAAGACCACCATTTTGCACGCCCTCATGGACGTGGTAAGGTGGAGATCAAAGCACAGTGGGAATCACACAAGACTCTATGATGATCTCGGGTCTACAGACTAACCTGCACAAGTGTCACCTGAGAACTGCCATCTGACGTGAGGTATAATACCATCTGGGAGTTCTCGGCGAGTCCGTCCAGTATACCCAGTCTCCACTGAGCACCCGTACACCATCTCTGATGTCAAACACCAATGGATATGGGATCATCCATCGCCCATCTCATGGGTCGAGAAGCGTATACGCTAGTCTACACTGGTATATCGATGCCCCATCTCGATATACCCACGACTAGGGACCTTGAAGGATGTACCTATGGACTACCATGCCCCCACTAGTATGATCTGCATCATAGTCCAGGTAGTCAAGTACACATCCTAAGGGCTTTACCAACATGTAACTATAAGACAGTTTAAAGAGACAAGTGTACATGTTAAGATAAAGAGCAACCAGATAGCATACTATCATATCGAGCAAGAAAGTCATCTCTATATATGTCCAAGCATCCAATATAAAATACATCATCTGTACAATACTGGCCTCTAGGGCATACATACAACTAACAGATAGTAATGGTTTAAGAGAACTTGCTTCTCTTTCAGGTCACTCATAATTGGAAGTACTCCTAAGTTGAGTAACGCTGATCGGCTTTTTTCCATTTAGTTGACATGCACTGGAGACAGCTGCATGATTTGAATCTGGTTCAATTAAATCAGTTCCTCTGTTTCTGTATTGGATATAGAACAGTTCATATCTTGACATTGTTAAGGTACGGGGAGTTGTCCAGCTTATGCTTAAAACCAGACTCTGGATAACTCAAGGCACGTTTCTGTAATGGCTGTTTGTGGGTTGACCCGGGTTGATTTTCTACCATCTGGAAGATCAATAGTAATATTGTTCTTGACTTGCCACAGTTTTAACAAAAATGGATTTTTTCAGAAAATAGTAGTTGGAGTATGGTAGAACTGGAAGTGATTGCAGAACCGCAGACGATTACTGAAAATTTGATAAGAACCTAAAGATTCAATCTGGTTTGACATTCCATTGGCCACTCCGCAGATAAGGTGGGTAACCTCAGGCACTCGAGAGGTACTTCGGTATGCTCAAAGACGGTGACGGGGAGGTTCTTGTTTACCCAGACATGCCATTGTTGTTGTTCCAGACTGTGAGACCCGGCAGGAGGATGAGTATAGCGTCATTCTGAACTGGCTTTAGAAGTGCACGTGTATATGACTCTGCCAGAGAGTTGTCGTAGTCAGTGGGAGCAGCGGAAGCATGGTGGACAAGTGGCTTATGTCTATTTATAGACTAAAGCAGAAATAGCGGAGATAGATCATCTATTTCTGATGTGACAGTCATAGGTTTGACTTCATCAGAATAGGGGATGGATCTGTTAAGAAGGTAGTAGGGTGTGATGTCCTGGTATCTAGATGACATACACAGAGTAGGAAGTGTTGTTCCTATAATACGATCGGTTATAGTTTGGTTGTCACACAGTGGTTTCTCCACATGGGACTTGGATATTACATCAGATATTCTGGTTACTAGATCTATGGTTTTAGATCTAGATTTGGGTAGTTTCCCAATCAAGGTACTTAGACAACATTCTAAAAGTGTTTTAGAATGGACGACTCCTGACACGGCAGTATACCTGCAGGTGATGGAATCACCCTCTCTAAAGGAGTCTTACAGACTAAAAGGGAGAGGGATGTGCATGATTGGCAGATCACTTGTTTAGGCAATTGAGTTGATCATGAGATGTCAAGTACCACACCAGATGTTGTTTTTGCACGAGATGCAATAAGTTGATCCAATCCTGGAGAAGCATTCGGAAGCAGCTTTAGAACAAAAGTTGATGTTCTGGGGAAATGATAACAACATCCTCCTTCGGGAGACAGTTATCATTCCAGGCTTCCAAGGTGACCTGGACGGCAGAGTGGCTGTCAGAGTTATAGTTTTCCCTCTGACGAGGGGCAGTATTTTGGACAGGTGGTCCAGCCGGATACTGAGAGAGGCATGGCGCAGGATACTGATTAAGTTCAGTTGACGATACAGTCTAAGAAGTTTGGATTTGGAGTTCATTTATGAACTAGGTCCCATCAGACATCCGAACATATTCTAAGACAGGTATTGCTCATTTCGGGAGATGGCTTTCTCCGCGAACTTGAGATAAAGAGAGACATAGAAAGAAACATCAAGGCGGATCCACTCACTGAGGCTATTCCTCGAACACATTAGTTTCGCAAACTGGTTTTGTGAGACTGATTAGTAGAGGAGTTGGGTGTTCGTGTTAGTTAGATGTATGCCCTAGAGGCCATTACTATACATAGGATGTATATTGTAGTGGATGCTTGGACATATATAGGGATGACTTTCTTGCTCGATATGATAGTATGCTATCTGGTTACTCTTTACCTTAACGTGTATACTGATTGTCTCTCTGTTACATGTTGGTAAAGCCCTTAGGATGTGTACTTGACTACCTGGACTATGATGCGGATCATACTAGTGGGGACGTGGTAGTCCATAAGTACATCCTTAAAAGTCCCTAGTCGTGGGTGTATCGAGACGGGGCATCGATATACCAGAGTAGACTAGCGTGTAGCTTCTCGACCCATATAGATGGGCGATGGATGATCCCATATCCATTGGTGTTTGACATCAGAGATGATATACGGGTGCTCAGTGGAGACTGGGTACACTGGACGGACTCGCCAAGAACTCCCAGATGGTATTATACCTTATGTCAGATGGCAGTTCTCTGGTGACACTGGTACAGGTTAGTCTGTATACCCGAGATCGTCATAGAGTCTTGTGTGATTCCCACTGTGCTTTGATTTCCACCTTACCACATCCAAGAGGGCGTCCAAAACGGTGTTTTTTGGGTACAGTCCCGAGTCACATGGAGGCAATGAGCGATAGGAGGGGTTTCATCTCTCCCGGTATAGGGAGTTGATGTTGCGCTGTGCTCGATTGGCTATAACAGGAAGTCCTTGGCCAAGGATGGTTTAGGGATTTACTGGTATGTGTTACCAGTAGTTTCTCGACCCGTTATGAGCCTCATATCGACACGACTTATCGAGTTATTGGGGTCTGACGTTTACCACCCCTAGACGAGATATGCGACATATCAGAAGAACAGACCGGACTGTACGGTAAGTGTTACTGGTTGGATTCACAGGAGTGTGAGCGGGCTTGCTCGTTGATCTTCTGATCGCTCAATACCTGGGTGGCCGTTACGTTTAGCAGACCGCTTGCGGCTTGTGGGTGTTTGATATGATCATCACCTACTGCCGGCGTATTGACGAGTCTTTAGAGTCCTACACAGGGGTTTCCTGGCTCAAGCGAAACGAGATAGGAGCGCATATGAGATATGTGCGGGACCGAGAATATTACCAGTATGTGATACTGTATTCTATTCTCGCGATATGTGACATTGATCGGTTGTATGCGATATAGCCAGGTTATCGGATCAAGTGTTGATTCGATAAGTTGTTACTATTGATATTAGTCGGTTATATGCAATATGACCGGATCGTTAAATCAAGTGTTGATTTAATGATTTAATGTATAATTATATATTTGATATATTACTTTACATTAACTAGTATTGGTTCACTTAAGATTGATTTTCTCACTTGAATGTGCACATTGTTTATATGTGATATATGCAGGTGTACATGTTTGTATCATGCTTGATGATACAAACAAGTTGAGTGTATGAGACTTGAACCAAATCAAGGTTAAATTAGGGTTTACTATTTTCCTAGCATATAACAAAAGAGTGTGACTTTGGTCAAAGTTATCAAGCTTCATGAAGCTTGATAAACATTGACAAAGTCAACTCTTTTGTCATTTGTATAAGATATTAGTTAACCCAACCCTTAACCTAATGCTTTGGTTAATTCTCTACATGAGTTAAGCATGAGGGCTTAACTCAACCATGGTGCCATTATTTATTGGATAAGTTTTCATTTGGAGAACTAATTCTTTTCTTCTTCTTCTCCTTCATCAAGCTCACAAAAGCTTGCTAGCTCCAATGGTGCCATGAGAAAAAGAGTGAGAAATCCAATTCTAAAGTGAACCCACTTCCTATTTCTTTATCCTCTACTACTTGCCATGTAGAATAGGGTGTTCTCTTCACAAAGTTTTTGACCAAGAGAAGGAATAGCTTGAGTTTGGGTCTCCCCGACGTAGATCATCTTCAGCCTCGAAGTCAATGACCTAGACCGATCATTTCTCCGACGAAACCATCGCTAGAGTCCGGGATCCGATGATCGCAGCGGAGAGACGTCAACACGGAGCTTTAGAAGTGGAGGACCGGATCTACAAAGGTTGTATTTCCATTCACTTTGTAGCAAAGTAGTTTGCTTGCTTGTTGTTTCGCCTAATCTCTAGTTAACGATCTAGTTTAGGGTTTCTCGGCATCGGAAAATTTGAATTTGGCATGGTTGATGCCTTGTGGAACCTCTTGTGTGTGCCTAGTAACCCTACAGTTCGGTATCACACGGGCTGTGAGTATGCGACATCGCAATAATTAGCCTTGAGTGCAAGTGAGAGATTGTTGAAGATAGTGCCCTCATAGTCAATTATTGGATCACAGGCACGTGATTGCAATGATTGAGGGATGACTTGTCCCAGTAGGACAGTCTTACTCAAGATGATAGTATGCTATCTGGTTTATCTTTATCATCGTGTACTGCTTTAGGTGATCTTACAGGTCACTATTGCGCGTTGATAGAGCCCCTAGGATTCTTGCTTGACTGCCAGCAGTATGAGGGCGATCATATATGTGGGAGCTGGGGTCTATAAGCACATCCTTAAAATGTCCCTAGTCGAGGGAGTTTCGAGACAGGGCATCGATACTCCAGAGTAGACTAGTGTATACAGTCGAGACCCCGACGAGGGGCGGTGGCCGGTCTCACAAGCCACTGGTGTCAGTTGGTTCACCTAAGATGTATACAGATGCTCATTGGGTTATGAGTACACCGGACAGGACTCGCTGGGAACATGCTAGTTGGTCTTATACCTGACGTCAGATAGCAGTTCCCTGGTAACATGTGTACAGGTTAGTTCATCGACCTGAGATCGTCATTTGTCTCGTGTGAGTTCCCACTGTACTTTGATTACTACCCTACCACGCTCAAAGGAGACGTGCAGACAGGTTTTAGTTGGGTACAGTCCCGAGCCATATGGAGGCAGTGAGCGGATCTGCAGGGGTTCGTCTCTCCCGGTATTGGGAGTGAGGTCGCGCTGTGTCTAGGAGAGCCATTACACGAAGTCCTTGGCCAAGGCAGGAGATTTACTGGTAGGTATTGCAGTAGCATCTCAGGGTGTTCTGGGCTACACTCCGACACGACTTGTACCGCTATTGGGGGTCTGAATTTTACCAACCCCTAGGCCCGCCATGCGATGCTCATAGACGAACGGACCGGACTGTACGGATATTGTCACTGACAGGCTCAGTAGGGTATCAGGATGAGTTCGCTCATCGACGTACCTTTTGGTCAATACCTGGTAGCCCGTTACGTATGGCTAAAACCTCTGACGTGCTAGTGGTTAAATCCACAACCAAAGTATTGACGAGTCTTTAGAGTCCCCCACAGACCGTTTTCTCAAGTTTCGGGCGAAACGCTGTAGAAGCCGTATGGAGATATGGCCGGGTTCGATCATATACGTGCGGTATTGCACGGATCATGATCTGACGGATAATACCATCGGGCTTTGGTTTAAGCCTGATCCTAGTATTGTACAGTGTAGATTTTGTCTCATTGCATTTGTATTCGGTCGCAATACAAATGCGGGTATGTATATACAGTAGCGGGGTTTCCTGTAATTTATTACGAGATCGTTTTTCTGAAGTTGCCAGTTTGCTTTCCATTTCAGCCAGTTTTCCTTTCTTCCTCTCATTGGCTGAAAATTGGTGGAGGAGGGCTTATTTGGAAATGTGCAAATTAGCATTGTGGAGGGTGGTCTTTGTATATTGTTGCTTCATGATGGTTCCACCATCCCTTGACTTCTTTACTTCATGATTGCTTGACTTTTGAAGTTATGATGGTTGATGGAGTGTTGGATTTGGTTTGTGATCATTTCTTCTCATCATCACCTTTCTCTCTCTTTTGGATGATTGTTCACTCCCTCTCTCCTTTTCTTTGATATGGTCGGCCACACTAGAGGGAGTGGGGGGCTGTCCAAAATTGTTGTATGGGATTTTTGATCTCTTTGGCTTTGTAAAATTCCCATAGCTCCATCTCCAAAAGTTCATCTCATTCCTCCACTAAAAAGGGCAACTTCATACAACCCCATGAGACATAGAGTTCCACACTATTCTACAGCAATCCTTGGACATGTCGACTCGCCAACTTCGTGCCCGAGTTGCCTCGGTCTAGAGGTGGGAGCCCATAAAAGAACCCGGCGATGTGGTGCCCTTCCGACGAGGAGATGAAGACCGGAGATTCCGCGGGAGATCGGGACGACGACGAGAAGACCGAAGGAAACAGATCGCTCGGTATATCTCTCTACCCCTTCTCTAGTTAGCTAGGATTAGATTAATGGCCCGATCCGGGTTTTATAGTGCGCGGTGGTGCCGGTTCAAAAGTTTAAAGAAAAGTATCGTTTCCGCACTTTGGCATCGGATTGACGGCCGGGGCGCTGCCGTGCACTTACAGTGTTCAGGATCGTAGGCGGAGACTTCGGACGCTGCGAACAGGGGAAAGCGAGTGGTAGGCTTTACTTGGCCAGAAGCGTCGGTGAGTAAATTTAACATCTACAGGGGAATCGCCCGCATGGCATTATGCGTCTGGGCTAGAGATGTTATGAATTGTCGCATATTCTAATTCATATATAGAGTTGCGCATACACCTTATTGCTTAGATATTTGTTGTGCTTGGACTTATACCTTTAGGACACTGCACTATTATTGACGGTTCATGTTGCACGAGCACTGATTGCATGCCACACACACCGTCAATAATTGCCATGACACGCACAACACACATACCTATATGATATTGTTTGGTTAGGGACATTGAGACATTGATTTATATTTCTTTATGCATATGACATATAGCATACCTGTATACCTACATGCTTACATATATGCCTTGACATGCTTACATGCTAGTTACATGTATACCTATAGGGTATTGTATCAATAGCGATAGGTACATACACACATAATAACATAGCTATATGTATACCTTGCATACATACTTCACTTATACCTAGAGGGTATATTACATCATTATTGATAGGTAGATACATATACCTTGCTATACCTTCATGTTTACACACATATCTGGTTCTAGCTACATGTCTACCTTTATTTGATATTATATAGAATTGGAGAAATTAGGAACCGCATATATATATTTTAAGTTGTTGCAGTTAAATATCGGCTTTTCCTTTATATGCTTACATTGCAGTTTTATGTTGTATATATTATATTCATGGATTTTCGCATTAAGATATGGATTTTTCATGATGTTTTCTGGATTTGAGGACCGTGGTAGTTTCATGAAATTATGCATTATTTGAAAAACCCGGTTTCTCTTGATATGATATTTCAGTAGCCACCATGAGTTTTATCGGTTCTGATATATATACCCCATGTTAGGAGCGTCGTGGGCCGTGTGAGGGTACATGGTGGGGCCCAGTACGGTTCCCCTCGGCAAGATGATCGACGGTCCATGCCGATTGAGCCTGGAAGGTGGGCAAGTACCTACCGGTGACAGTACCAATGACTCGGCGGTTATCATGGGGATACTGATGGGAGTCATGTACGTATGGATACGTCGAGAGGCGAGGGTCAGAGCTAGGCACTCCAGCTTTCGGTATAGAGTATGATACGTACCTATCAGGGGGGCCAGTCGTGGTGACAACACCTGATAGATCAGTATTTATGTGTCGATGCATGACACTTGGTTTCATGATATTTTTACTTCTAAGTATATATAACAGTGGAATGTGACGCTGTTATATATGCATATATATATATATATATATTAGTGGAATGGGACGCTAATATATATGTATACATTTCAATCCATATACAATATCATAATTATCATGCAAATATACTTATTCAGGATATATGAGATTCACTTGATATTGGATTCATGATATATGAGATTCACTTGATATTGGATTCAGGATATATGAGATTTACTTGATATTGGATATAGGATATATGAGATTTACTTGATTTTGTACATTCAGGATAAATGAGATTTACTTGATGTTGTACATTCGGGTTTTGTGAGACTTACATGATATGAGAGACAATTTGGGGGTTGATTTGAGGAATTGGGATTTGGATTGTCTTGATGGACTTTGGTCCTACCAGGATGTCAGGATTCCGTGGAAATGACATGTTTCATCTCATACTTCGCATTTATTGTTTATACACTACTTCATGTATTAGTAGTACCTGATAGAGTACCTTCCATGACTGTTGCATTTACATACTTTATTTTATATGTATTGCTTCATGTATTAGCTGTACCTGCTAGAGTACCTTTCATGACTGTTGCATATATACATTGTCATATCATTTCTTCATGTATTAGTTGTACCTGATAGAGTACCTTACGTGATTGTTGCATACAGATTGTCATATTAGTATTGCTTCATGTATTAGTTGTACCTGCTAGTGTACCTTTCATGACTATTGCATACATATGACCATTTATTGCTATTAGCTTGCATATGTTAGATTCGCGATGTACGTGCATACTTGCGATTACCTGCATATGTTATTTACTATTCACGAGTTGGCAACTCACCCCCGTTGTGCCACAGGGTTTTGCAGGTTGTTTCCCCAGAGTAGTCGAGGCAGGCTATTCATCTATCACATCAACTTTTGCAGTGGATACCGCTTCAGCTCACAGTGTGCAGTTTTACTTAGGTGGGTTTGTGGTTATCCGTTCATGTTTATTATATATTCGTTGTATCCTGTACTCTCCATCTACCATTATCTTGTATGACTTAGAGACTTGATGTAAGGACGATATTGTATATTTTGGTGACTTGGATGTCTTTTATGCAGTTTTACTTATATCGTTTTTTATTTCTTCGCTACGGCGTCGTATATCTGTTGTGGCGGTTGTTTTCCGCCGTTGGGCGTGGATTTGCTCTCATTGGGGATGCTTTACTTATATTTATGTTGTACCCATTTTTGGGGTTGGTTTTTACAATGGAGGTGCTGCCAAAATTTTAAAGGAAGAAAAGTTGGACTTTTAAGAATTTAGGTTGAGATTTCAATGGTTTTGAAAATGCTATTATCACTTTCTTACTACTTTTGATGGTTTAGATTGCTGGGTTTTCGGCTTACTTAAATTGCGTTACGCCTGTAAACGTTGCGTATTTTAAGGGCCGTCACGTGCCAATTTCGAGTCGTGACAACTTCGTTCCTACCATTGTGTGACAATGAAGTTGTGGTTTTGGCCTAGGAACCCCCGTCCCATCAGAGATCCAGACATATTCTTAGGCAGTATCACCTGATCATGGAGATGGATGATCTCCAGGGAGATTGAGGTTAGGAGAGTAGACTAGAGAGGACAACACGGCGGATCCACTCATAAAGGCCTATTACAAGGAGAGACTTTTATGGGATGGTTGAGTATGAGATACTTCAACCACTGCTGATTGTTGGGTATGATATACTGCAACAGATGGCCCTAGTGCAAGTGGGAGATAGTTAGTGATATGTATGCCCTAGAGGCCATTACTGTACATACGATGTATATTGTAGTGGATGCTTGGACATATATATGGAGGACTTTCTTGCTCGACATGATAGTATGCTATCTGGTTGCTCATTATCTTAACATGTACTCTGATTGTCTCTATGTTACATGTTGATAAAGCCCTTAGGATGAGTACTTGACTACCAGGACTATGATGCAGATCGTACTAGTGGGGACAGTGTAGTAACTAAGTACATCCTTTAAATATTCCTAATCGTGGGTGTATCGAGACAGGGCATCGATATACCAGAGTAGACTAGCGTATAGCTTCTCGACCCATGTAGATGGGCGATGGATGATCCCTTATCCATTGGTGTTTGACATCAGAGATAGTATACGGGTGCTCAGTGGAGATCGTGTACACTGAACGGACTCGCCGAGAACTCCCAGATGGTATTATACCTAACTTCAGATGGCAGTTCTCTGGTGACACCGGTACAGGTTAGTCTGTAGACCCGAGATCTTGATAGAGTCTTGTGTGATTCCCACCGTGCTTTGATTTCCACCTTAAAACGTTCAAGAGAACATGCAAAATGGTGGTTTTTGGGTACAGTCCCGAGTCATATGGAGGCAATAAGCGATAGGAGGGGTTTTGTCTCTCCCGGTATTGGGAGTGGATGTTGCGCTGTGCTCGATTGGCTATAACAGGAAGTCCCTGGCTAGGGTTGCTTCAGAGATATACTGGTAAGTGTTATCAGTAGTTTCTCGACCCGTTATGAGCCTCACATCGACACGACTTATCGAGTTATTGGGGTCTGACGTTTACCACCCCTAGACGAGATATGCGACATAACAGACGAAGAGACCGGACTGTACGGTAGTGTTACTGATTGGATTCGCAGGAGTACGAGCAGGCTTGCTTGTTGATCTTCTAATCGCTCAATACCCCAGTGGCCGTTACGTTTAGCAGACCGCTTGCGGCTTGTGGGTGTTTGATATGATCATCACCTACTGCCGGCGTATTGACGAGTCTTTAGAGTCTTACACAGGGGTTTCTTGGCTCAAGCGAAATGGAGTAAGAGCACATATGTGATATGTGCGGACCGAGATTGATACGATATGAGATACCGTATTCTATTCTTATGAATTGTGACATTGGTCGGGTATATGCGATATAGCCGGGTTATCGGATCAATTGTTGATTCGATAAGTTGTTACACATGATATTAGTCAGTTATATATGATATAGCCGGATTATTAAATCAAGAGTTGATTTGATAATCTAATGTATAATTATATATTTGATATATTACATTACATTAACTAGTATTAGCTCACTTAAGATTTCTTTTCTCACTAGATTGTGCATATTGTATATATGTGATATATGCAAGTGTACATGTTTATTTCATGCTAGGTTACACATGCAACATGTATGTATGAGACTTATACCATGCTAAGGTTAAGTTAGGGTTTTTATTTGTTTTAAGCTAATTCAAAAGAGTGAGATTTTATCATGGTTAAGCTTGGACAAAGCTTATGGATAACCTTTGACAAAGTCAACTCTTTTGTCTAGTTTATGATATTTATTTAACCCAACTCTTAACCTTAGTGCATGATTTATTCTCTACAATGGTTAGGCATGATATTATTTGACCATGGTTGCATTTCCAACCTCATGAGTTCATCTCTTTCTTTGATCACAACTTCATCTTCTTCTTCCTCTCATTGAAGCTTACTAGCTTCTTGGTTTGTGATGAAAAAGTGTGAGAAGATCAATTCTAAAGTGAGCCAACTTCCTACTTCATCATCCTCTACTACTTGCCATTTAGTATAGGGTGTTCTCTTCACAAAGTTCTTAACCTAGTGAAGAAATAGCTTGGGTTAGTGTCTCCTCGACGTAGATCATCTTCGGCCTCGAAGATATCAAAGCAAGCTTGTTCGTATCTTCATGGAAGCCTCTCTTGAGTCCGGAGTTCACGATCGCAGCGAAGGGACTACTACTACACGGAGCTATTGAAGTGAAGGACCAGTCTACAAAGGTTTTATTCCTTGCTCACTTCTTATTGCAAAGTGTTTGCATTTCATATTCCGTCGATTTCTAGTTTACGATTCTTTGTTAGGGTTAGCTAAAACGGCAAATTTTTGAATTTGGCATGGACGATGCCTCCCGAAACCTTATTGCCGTCTTAGGTAACCCTGCAGCTTTGATTACTACCCTACCATGGCTTAAAGGAGTTGTGCAAACAGGTTTTAGTTGGGTACAGTCCCGAGCCATATGGAGGCAGTGAGCACTGCCGTAACCCAACAGTCGTGAATCGAGACAATCCAAAACCAGATGGTAAAAAGCTTTGGTTTAACTTGGTTATGATTTTTAGTTTTAAGGTGGGTCAAGGTCGTAGCCAGAGAGAGAAAGAGAAAAGAAACACTCAGCATACACTCTAACCTAAATTAGATTATTTAATTAATTTATCTCATCCGGATGGCTCCCACTATTTTCTCAAATTCTCCTTCAAACCCTAAAAGGAGAACTAGTCAGGATAACCCGAGGAGTATTCCTACTCATCAATAGAAATCGGGACCCAGCTATCATCGCTTGATAACTTGATGGAAGACACTTAAGTCACCACACTCCAAAAGGTATGTGCATACTTGGCAAGTTTCATTTATGTTTGAAACGCACGATATAAATTTCACCCCTAGGACTCTAGTAATCTTGACGAGGTCAACAAATCAAAGAGTACTACTCAGTTCAACCCGTTATTATCTTGATTGTATTAAACTCACCCACATAACCCTTGACGAGATCAACAAGGTCATACGACTGT
Organism: Agapanthus africanus; assembly: GCA_030015575.1. Classification (NCBI taxonomy): domain Eukaryota; kingdom Viridiplantae; phylum Streptophyta; class Magnoliopsida; order Asparagales; family Amaryllidaceae; genus Agapanthus; species Agapanthus africanus. The sequence continues at coordinate 210,313,879 of CM057350.1, forward strand.
CCTAACCAATCGTATCTAATACTACAAACAAGCACCACTCAGCTACTGTACACCACACCTTGACGAGGTCAACAAACGTAGAACGAATACTAAGCACCATTCGCAGGAAATAACGGAGAGCAACGGTTGGTTTTTGGCTAAAAATCCTTTAACGTAATGAACTTTATATCGTTGAAGGAACCGTATAGATTTGCAAATATATAGCGACGAAAATTTTTGCCAAAGAGATCACTCCTTATGAAAGGGTCTAGGCTTTTTCCTCATGGAATGAGGTGCAGGATATTCCTGACCAAATACCACCATGAAAAGAAAAAGAATCGACTATAGTGAAGTTATTACAGTGACGTAAACTTTTACCAAAGAGGTTACTCCCCGTGAAGGGATCTAGGATCTTACCTCGTCGAATAAGGTGCAAGATATTCATGACTGAATACCGCTGTGCAATGCAAAAGCCTACGACAATGGTTTTTAAAAACCGAGGTTCTGACAATATCATTATAGGTTTGTTTTACCTGCATTAAACATATAATGCTGTCTCATCAATTATATCATCACACAGAAGAAACGAAAATAATCACGCATATATATGCCATCCGCATTCACCACAGGGTCACGGGTCTTCACCATAAGATTACTTAACCTACGACATGGCAGGGACATGACTAGCATGGATGCAAAACATATATAGCATTTAATATATATATATATGTTACGACCCGAAAAGGTACGTGACTGGCACTTGAATCATGTGAAGTCTATAGGACCCTACCTAACTCAAGTAAGCCAAAAGCCCAGAAATCTAAACCATTTTTAATGAAAAGAGTGAAGGAAAACTTGTTTTAAAGCAAGTGGTTTTAGCCAGATAAGACACATTAAACGTTTAAAACCAACATTAGATTTTCCCGAAAATTTCAGCAGAGTCTCCTTTGTAAATAATGGCCCCCTAACGGGTACAACACATGAAATACATAAATAAAGAAATAAGGCATCCCCAAGCGGGAGCTAGCTCTTCGCCAAATGGGCGGAAACAACCACGCAAGCAATATAATATACAACGCCGAAGGGCGAGGATCAAAACTCAGAAAGAAACCAACATCCTCAAGAAAACCAGAGAAGAAACATAATAATACAAGCGCGCGACTCTAAGGTCGAAAGAATATACAACTGGTTTTCTAAGTCTATCAAAAAATACAAGTCTGGTTTGATGGAGTTACTAGATACAACAGAATATAAATAAGGTACAATGGTGGTCACGATGCAAGTGAACCCACCTACCAAAGCAATCATCCAGAAGGAAGCAGTGTGCCAGCAAGCCGCAACGAAACCTGTACGGCAAAACCTGCAAGAAACTGAGGCACAACGGGGGTGAGTTACCAACTCGTGAGTAGAAAACATCACCGAGAAGTAATCGCATGTATGACTCTGTCCTAGGTCATACAATAATATCCTCAATATATATAACTTGAAGTATCTAATATGGCAAGGGTAAATATCTAAACATAAGTGTAATACCAAGTGCTCATGTCAGTGCCTCAGGTAGCAACATATCACATATATGATGTATGAATGCATGAAAACAGAATACATCTTAAATGAGAAGACTTTTTTCTTATCTCAGTGAGATTTCTGTATAAAAATCGAAGTATCATCAATGAAATCAACAGAGAATCCGTGTCAAGCATCGACATAAAATATATACCCCAATATCTCAATATCTCGGGCTCCGGCAAACCGGACTGGCCCGTATCATCAAATCTCAATATCTCGGGCTCCGCATGATCAGGATTAGCCAATAACTCCAAACGGTATCTTCCGGATATCCGTCGAGTCTCCATACAATCACCGGTCAGTAGTGCTCCCCTGCCGGGCTCAACGCCTTTCTATACGATCTTCTTATCCCGGGATACCGCACCGGGTCTACCATGCACCCACAGACGGTCCCTCCCTTACCTGGAATCGGGTGTATGATACCGCTCAAGAACCGAGAAAACTCATGGTGGACATCACAAATATCATATCACGAGAAAACCGCAAATTTCTATTTTTAGAAATAATAATGAGTTTATAAATTTTTACGGTTTCTCCAAATCCAAAAATCTTAGGGAAAATCCGAATCCCATAATCAAGAGTAAATAAACAATGAATTACCGGCATAAAGCCCCATAATATCGCATGACAAATGAATACATATACATGCATGGTATCAAGCAAAGAATGCAATATTTAAACTAGCATAGTAATTATATATCGGAACTATCTACTAGAAGTTATATCCATGAAGTAATATTCTCTAAAGTGTACGTGACATGGAAATTACCGATGATGATATGTGTGAGCCGGCAAGTAAGTGTACGTGGAGCATACGCATCATCGGTAATGGTGCTGGTGTCCTGACAATAGAGTTCATAATGACTAAAGAAAAGGCAGGTATAAGCATGCAATGCGATGAGGACATCATGAATTTAACGGAGAATGAATAGTAAACTTAACATTTAAGAATATACATTTATATTTATGAGTTATACGGTTTTTGCATTTAGAATAGCACGAATCGTGGTCTTTAGAAACAGGGCCTACGGTGTTTTTAAGAAAAGGGTAAGTCCATTGAAAAATCCGTAATATCCCTCGAATTGTCTTTTGAAAGTACTCACGATTTGTTAGTGTTGGGGTAAAAATTTGCACCCTGGTTGACCGTGTCAAAGTCAAGGTCAACCCCCAAGCTAGGTGGGCCCAAGCCTAGGTCAAGCGGGCCCATGCCCAAGTCGAGCCCGCAGCCAGCCTTCCCATGCCAACAACAAAATCATGTAATAAATAATTTTTATTTAATTTTTTATACACGAATGTATGCAAAATGGGCACAAAGCCAATATTTTATAAGCCCATGGCTTATGTGCAAAAATGAAATGGCACATGAGCTATGGGATGGGAAAAATGCCATTTTTGTAAAGCCCAAGGGGCTATATGTAAATATGTAAGCCTATATAAGGCAATATGATGATGAATAAAGAAATACTTTTGATTCCCCCAAAAACTAGGGTTCTTTGTGCCTCCTGCTCCTTCTCCAAGGTTCTAAACCTTCTCATTTCTTTTGAATTAAATCAAGAGTTTTACTCTTCCTTTTTCCAAAACCAAGTAGTTTTCCACCACAAAACCCACAAAGGGGAACTCAGATCTCCCATCAGATCTCAAAAAGGAGTGATTTTTAAAATTTCCTACTTCTTGATCTTCAAGATCCGGCCAAACAACAGGAGGAAGAAGAAGAACCCCCTTCATCAGCTTCAAAACATCCTAGGAGTTTAACTCCATACATATATATATATATAATAAATATTTCCTTTCTGAAGCATAGCTTCTGCTTCTGGGACTAAAAGCCCATTTTTCTCGCTGGCGCCCAAGCGCTCAAGCGCCGAGCGCCCACGTACCGACACGTGGCGCGCTAGCGCTCGAGCGCAGAGCGTCCACGTGGCGCGCTGGTGCTCGAGTGCCCTGCGCTCAAGCGCAAAGCGCCTGTCACGACCTGAAAGTACGGAACATGACCAACACTTAAACTACGAACGTCTCGAGGCGTACGTACTCTAAGTAAACCGAAAACCCAGAAATCCAAACCAAGAAAAATAGTAGAGTGCAGGAAAAACCAACTTAAAGCAAGTAGTTTCAATAGCATAAGTCGAATTATGCGGTTTTTTAAAAGCATAAAAAATTTACTGAAAATTTCGACAGAGTCTACTTTGTAAATACTGGCCCCCAAACAGGATACAACATGAATAGTATACGAAATCAAGAAAAAGGCATCCCCAAGCGGGAGCTAGCTCTTCGTCAAACGATGGTCACAACCACACAAGCAATATAATATACAACGCCAACGGCGAGGATCAAAACTCAAAAGGAAACTCAAAACCACCAGAAATCCACAGAAAAAAAACGCGCGACTCTAAGGTCGAAAGAATAACATCACGGGTCTCTATCTCAAAAATAAATACATGTTTGGTTGATGGAACTTCTAGATACAACAGAATAATGATATACAAGATATATAATGGGGGTACGATACAAGTAAACCCACCTACTAGCAAATCACCCAAAGGAAACTATGCCCGCAAGCCGTAATGAAACCTGTACGGCAAACCTGCAAGAAACTGGGGCACAACGGGGGTAAGTTGCCAACTCGTGAATAGAAAAACATCTACGGAAAGAAATCGCATAAATAAAGCAACCTGGGTCAATGATCATAATATAACCTCAAATATATGTAAAACATGCAGCCTATACAATGGCTAGGGTAATATCTAACCGAGTGTGACCTCATGTGCCCGTGTCAGTGCCTCAGGTAGCAATATATCATATGAATGAGGTATGAATGCATGAAAACAGAATGCATGTAAATGAAGAAACTGTTTTCATAATTTAGTGAGATTCCCTTTGTATTTTTAAAATGACGTATCATAATGAAATCAGCATAAAACAGTGCCTAGCATCGGCACAAAACGTAATCCCAATATCTCGAAATCTCTATATCACAGTCTCTGTACCTCAATATCTCGAAATCTCAATGTCTCAATCAGAATATCTAGGGCGCCGTCAGTCCAGACCGGCCCCTACCATCTATCTCAAGACCACGACGGTATCCTCCGGATATCCGACGCGTCAGGTAAAATCACCGGTAGGTAGTGCTCCCCTGCCAGGCTCACATTGTCATCATCACGCGCTTCTTGCCCCGGGGTACCTTACCGGGTCCACCATGTATCCGAAACGGTTCATCCGCCTCCTCGAATTGGGTCTCGAAATCCATCAGAAAACTCATGGTGGACGACTCATACATCATGGGAAAACCACACTTTTTATTTTAAAAGAGAGAAAACAGTTTATATATGTTTTGCGGTTTTCCTCCAAATCCAGAAAATATCATGGAAATCCGAATCATCAATAGGATGTAAAACCATGAATATAAGCATGAGATTCCATGAATACGGCATAACAATGAATAACAGTATGCATGAAGCGACAAGTAATAACTACAATGTCTAATATGGCATATAAGGGAAGTACACTAATATCATGTCAAAACTACTAGCTAACAAGCTAAGTCAAGCAAATATATCATCTAAAGTGTACGTGACATGTCAATTACCGATGATGATGTGTGTGAGCCGGCAAGTAGGTGTACGTGGTACATACGCATCATCGGTAATGGTGCTGGTGTCCTAACAGCATGATATCAATAATGGAATATGCAGCAAAATAAGTATGCGAGGCAGAGCGAACAGCAATAATGTGCGGGAGCTGAAAACTAGACACAACGATAACTAATCTGCATTAATCTAATATAAGTCCTACAAATTGGTGCCTTTTGAAATAACACGAATCATGGGGTTTTGAAAATAGGGGCTACGGTGTTTTTATGAAAAGATACATCTTTTGAAATATCCGTAAGATCCCTTGGGCTATCTTTTAAAATACCCACGATTCGTTCGTTTTGAAATAGGTAGGAGTCTAATCTAATCTAACAACTATACTAAACTATACGGCTGAACTAACAAGCTGAACTACAGGTAAGGAAACCGCCTATTATCTGAGTCGATACATATACATACCTGTATATGTATATGTAAGTGCACGGCGGCGCCCCGGCCGTCAATCCGACGGCCAAATGCGGAAGCGGTGATAAACTTCAATTTTTCTTGAACTGGCAAACCGCCGCGCACTAATACCCGGATCGAACCACTAACTAGTCCTAGCTATCTACAAGATAGGGAAGAGAGATATACCGACAGATCCGAGTCCTCCGGTCTTCTCGTCGTCGTCCCGATCTCCTGCCGAATGTCCCGTCTCCTTCTTGTAGCCGGAAGTGCACCACATCGCCTACTTCTTTTACGGGCTCCCACCTCAATGCCGAGGCAACTCGGGCACGAAGCTGGCTAGTCGACGTGCCCAAGATTTGCTGTAGAATGTAGTGTACAAGTCTCATTTTGGGGTTGTAGGAATTGCCTTTTGTGGAGGAATTGAACTTGGGGCTTTTTGGATTGAACTTGTGGGAATTTTGCAACATGAAATGAAGCAAAATCCCACCCTCAAAATTTTGGACAGCCCACTCAAGGGGGAGGCCGGCCATGACCATATGAGAATGAGAGGGAGAGCCAAACTCAAGAGGGTTGAATCAAATCAATAATGCAAGGTGGAGTGTCATGGAAAAAGCAAGTGATGATGAGAGGCAATGATCACTCCCAAAACCAATACACTACCAACTAATCATCAACAACCATGATGCTTACAAAGTCAAGCCATCATGAAGCTAGAAGTCAAGGTCAATGAGAGACTATCATGATACAACAATAATCAAAGACCCCCCTCCACAAATGCCTATTTGCAACAATGCAAATAAGCTCTCCTCCACCAATCTTCGGCCAATGGACGGAACAAGGGAAATCGGCTGAAACGGAAAGCAAACTGGCAACTCCAGAAAACTGGTCCCGTAATTAATTACAGGAAAACCCCGATACTGTGCATACACACCCGCATCTGTATTTCGACCGAAATACAAATGCAATGAGACAAAGTCTACACTGTACTATACTAGGATCCGGCTTAAACCAAAGCCGGCTAGTAATATCTGTTCGATCCTGATCCGTGCAATACCGCACGTATCTGATCGAACCCTGCCATATATCCATACGGCCTATAGTACAAACTGTCCGATCCTGATCCGTGCAATACCGCACGTATCTGATCGGACCTTGCCATATCTCCATACGGCCTCTACAACCTTTCGCCCGAAAGCTGAGTAACTGAATGTGGGGGACTCTAAAGACTCATCAACACCTTGGTTGTGGATTTAACCACTAGCACGTCAGAGGTATAAGCCAATACGTAACGGGCTACCAGGTACTGACTAAAAGGGACGTCTGTGAGCGAACTCGGCCTGACAACCCTACTGAGCCTGTCAGTGACAATATCCGTACAGTTCGGTCCGTTTGTCTATGAGCATCGCATGGCGGGCCTAGGGGGTTGGTAAAAGTCAGACCCCCAAAAGCGGTACAAGTCGTGTCGGAGTGTAGCCCAGAACACCCTGAGATACTACTGGAATACCTACCAGTAAATCTCCTTGCCTCGGCCGAGGGCTTCATGTAATGGCTCTCCTAGACACAGCGCGACCTCACCCCCAATACCGGGAGAGACGAACCCCTGAAGATACGCTCACTGCCTCCATGTGGCTCGGGACTGTACCCAACTAAAACCTGTTTGCACGACTCCTTTGAGCCGTGGTAGGGTAGTAATCAAAGTACAGTGGGAACTCACACGAGACAAATGACGATCCCCAGGTCGATGAACAAACCTGCACACATGTCACCAGGGAACTGCCATCTGACGTCTGGTATATGACCAACTAGCATGTTCCCGGCGAGTCCTGTCCGGTGTACTCATAACCCAATGAGCACCTGTATACATCTTAGGTGAACCAACTGACACCAGTGGCTTGTGAGACCGGCCACCGCCCCTCGTCGGGGTCTCGACTGTATACACTAGTCTACTCTGGAGTATCGATGCCCTGTCTCGAAACTCACACGACTAGGGACCAATTAAGGATTTGCTTATAGACTACCAGCTCCCACTTATATGATCGCCCTCATACTGCTGGTGGTCAAGCAAGAATCCTAGGGGCTCTACCAACGTGTAATAGCAACTTGTCAGTTCACCTAAAACAGTACACGATGATAAAGGTAAACCAGATAGCATACTATCATCTCGAGTAAGACTGTCCTACCGGGATAGGTCCTCCCTCAATCATTGCAATCACGTACCTGTGATCCAATAATTGACTCTGAGGGCACTATCTCCAACAATCTCCCACTTGCACTCAAGGCTAATTATTGCGATGTCGCATACTCACAGCCCGTGTGATACCGAACACCCAACTCCTCTACTAGTCAGTCTCACAAAGCTCGTTTACGAAACTATTGCGTTTGAGGAATAGCCTCAGTGAGTGGATCCGCCTTGATGTTTCTTTCTATGTCTCTCTATATCTCAAGTTCGCGGAGAAACCCATCTCCCGAAAAGAGCAATACCTGTCTTAGAATGTGTCTGGATGTCTGATGGGACATAGCTCATAAATGAACTCCAAATCCAAACTTCTTAGACTGTATCGTTAACTGAACTTAATCAGTATCCTGCGCCATGCCACCCTCAGTATTGCCTTGGACCACCTGTCCAAAATACTGCCCCTCATCAGAAGGAAAAACTATAACTCTGACAACCTCCTTGTCGTCCATGTCACCTTGGAAGCCTGGAATGATAACTGTCTCCCGAATGAGGCTGTCGTTATCATATCCCTAGAACATCCACTTATGTTCTAAAACTGCTTCCGACCGTTTCTCCAGGATTGGATTAATGTCAACTTATTGCATCTAGTGCAAGAACAACATCTGGTGTGGTACTTGACATCTCATGATTAACTCAATTGCCTGAGCAAGTGATCTGCCAATCATGCACATCCCTCTCCCCTTTAGTCTGTAAGACACCTTTAGAGAGGGTGACTCCATCACCTGCAGGTACACTACCGTGCCAGGAGTCGTCCATTCTAAATACCCTTAGAATGCTGTCTAAGTACCCAGATTGGGAAGCTACCCAAATCTAGATCTAAAACCATAGATCTAGTAGCCAGTATGTCTCATATAAAATCCATTTCCTTTGTGGAGAAACCACTGTGTGACGACCAAAGTATAACCGGTTGTAGTATAGGAGTTTCTTTTCCTACTCTGTGTATGTCATCCAAACACCATGACATCACACCCTACTACCTTCTCAACAGATCCATCCCTTATTCTGATGAAGTCAAACCTATGACTGTCATATCAGAAATTGATGATCTATCTCCGCTACATCTGCTTTAGTCTATAAATAGACATAAGCTACCTGTCCACCAATGCTTCCGCTGCTCCCACTGACTATGACAACCCTCTGGCAGAGTCATATAGACGTACACTTCTAAAACTAGTTTACAACGACGCTATACTCATCCTCCCGCCGGGTCTCGCACCCTGGAACAACAGCAATGGTAATTGTGGGTAAACAAGAACTTCCCTGTCACCGTCCTTGAGGCTACCGTAGTACCTCTCGGGTGCCTGAAGTTACCCACCTTATCTGCGGAGTGGCCAATGGAATGTCAATCCAGATTGAATCTTTAGGTTCCTTATCAAATCTTCAGTAATCGTTTGTGGTTCTGGAATCACTTCCAGTTCTACCATACTCCCACTACTGTTTTCTGAAAAAATACATTTTTAATAAAACTGTGGCGAGTCTAGAACAATATCGCTATTGTTCATCCAGATGGTAGAAAGTCAACCCTCTTTATAGCCTGGGTCAGCCCACAAACAGCCATTACAGAAACGTGCCTAGAGTTGTCCAATATCTGGTTTTAAGCATAAACCGGACAACTCCCCGTACCTTAACATCGTTAAGATATGAACTGTTTTATATCCAATATAGAACGAGAGGCACTGATTTAATTGAACCAGATTCAAATCATGCAGCTGTCTCCAGTGCATGTCAACTAAATGGAAAGAGGCCGATCAGCGTTACTCAACTTAGGAACGCTTCCAATTATGAGTAACCTGAAAGAGAAGCAATTTCTCTTTATCTAATACCATACACAAGTATCTACATCTTCGATCTCTTTGAAGAATCCCGATACTTGCTACACCTGGTTCTCTACTCTATTCAAATACCTATAACTTCTCAAAATTCAGACCCTGTATTTCCACGAAATACCTGTCTAAAAACTAGAGAAGTCATAAGTAAACCAAATATAGTACGAGGACCAACCCCTCTGTCCTGATGGACCCTGGACAACATACAATACTCTGTATAAGTCCCTTGAGTCTGATAACTCATTCACTGTATGTCGTAGGTTGAAAACTGTACTTATGGTTAAGAAGAATTACACCGCTGTTCAATGCTCCTTACCTAACCATCCACTGATATAGGTAAATGTCGTAGACATAATTTCAAAAAGGTATATCTCACTCTATGAAAATAGACGTACAGATATATCAATTTGAAATTGGTGCATAACAGCGGATATTCAAAACCAAATATTTGCCGACCGGCAAACAGCCCAGGTGATTTCCTCAAATATCACCGATTACAACGAATCCCGATATAATGAGGATGATCACCCAATTCCCAATAACTTACTCCCACTCATCATCTGTAAAACCATACAGATGTGAGAATCATACTTGGTAAATACATACCCTGGAGTAAGTATCTAATCGGGAAATCAGTTTTCCTTTAACAGCACACAGTGAGACTGAAACATTGAAATGTTTCGATGGGGTATCCCGGTATTCCTAGTAATGCCTCTTCCAGATTCACGACTGTAACCGTATAATCCTTTGCCACCTCTCCAAATCCCTTTATTATGTCTTTAGTCATTACCTTCTGCACACCCCTTAGGCCAAATGGTTTTCTTTCTTCCCTACCGTTCGGCACCGGCCTATGGTTTGGAAGAAGACTATCAAATAAGCATAATGGGTGTACTGTCCTAATCCTAGGAGCACTCGCAATGCGAGAGAGGGTGAGGATAAAAGACAACCGAATAAACCTTATTCCTATTTCTCCTGAACCAGAATCCATCCCCGAACTGGAACAAGTTCCTTTCGAGTTCGTATATAACCATACGATGGAGTATCCAATGAACTGTGGATCTTCGTAGTGATACGGAGTGTCCTGGAGAAATACAAAGGTGAAGTGGAAGTGGTAATGAAATACCTGGTTTGGTCGTGAATATCTGTTGCAATTTACTTTGCCCTCATACTAATCCCTTACTTTGTCTTAACTCAATACCTTCCGCACACCATCGTTATGCTAATTGGTTTTCTTCATTCCCCACCGTTCGGCACCAGCCTAAGGTTTGGAGGAAGACTATCCAATTTGCGTAATAGGTGTACTATCTCCTAAACCAAGGAGTACTCACAACCCGAGAGAAGGTAAAGGAAAAGACAACTGAATAATCCTATTCGTTTTCTCCATAACCGGAAACCATTCTCGAATAAATCCCTTCGAGTTCGTATCTAACCATACGATGGTTTTGTCCAATGGAAGTGGACGTTCGTAGTAATACGGGGTGTCCTGGAGAAAAGGGGTAAAAGTAGGAGTGGCAATGAGGTCTGCAACTCTGACAATCCAAAAGCCGGTGTCAAGAAGGTTCGGTTAGTTTGGTCACTGAGTCATAGTCTTAGGGTCGGGTCAATGGTCGCTGCCAAAGAGAGAGAGAAAAGAAACACTCAGCGTGCACTCTAACCTAGATCAGAATGGTTACCATTTTATCTAATCAGGAAACCTCCCACTGTACCTCAAATTCTCCTCCAAACCTTAAAGAAGAATTAGTCGGGGTCACCCGAGGAGTAAACTAACTCATCAGTGGGAATCGGGATCCAACTCTCATCGTATGATAACGTGACGGAATCCGCTCACGTCATCACACTCCAGAAGGTATGCGCATATCTGGCATGTTTCAGTTCTTTTGAAACTCCCGATGTGATTTCTGCCCCATGCTCTTATGACCTTGACTTTGGCCAACATATCATAAGTCACATGTCAAGTTCTACCCGTCATTCTCCAGGTTAATTTGAATCCATCCGTACATACCCTTGACTTTGGCCAACATGGCAGTACAACTGTTCCAAACCAACGCATCTATTTATGCTGCATATGAATACCCAATAGCTACCAATCACTGTGCCTTGACATTGGCCAACATACACAGCTTGAATACTATTGACCACCCATATGAAACGACGGAGGGCTACGAATGGTTTCTGGCGAAAACCTTTAACGTAAAGAACTTGATATCGTTGAAGGAACGGATAGCTTTTTGAAAATATAGTGACGAAAACCGTTGCTAAAGAGGTCACTCCCGGTGAAGGGATCTCGGCTCTTTCCCCGTAGAATGGGGTGCAGGATATTCCAAATGAATACCGCGATGCAAAGCAAAAGTAATCGGCTATAGTGAAGTCATTGCCCTGACGCAAGTCGTGTCGGAGTGTAGCCCAGAACACCCTGAGATACTACTGGAATACCTACCAGTAAATCTCCTTGCCTCGGCCGAGGGCTTCGTGTAATGGCTCTCCTAGACACAGCGCGACCTCACCCCCAATACCGGGAGAGACGAACCCCTGAAGATACGCTCACTGCCTCCATGTGGCTCGGGACTGTACCCAACTAAAACCTGTTTGCACGACTCCTTTGAGCCGTGGTAGGGTAGTAATCAAAGTACAGTGGGAACTCACACGAGACAAATGACGATCCCCGGGTCGATGAACTAACCTGCACACATGTCACCAGGGAACTGCCATCTGACGTCTGGTATATGACCAACTAGCATGTTCCCGGCGAGTCCTGTCCGGTGTACTCATAACCCAATGAGCACCTGTATACATCTTAGGTGAACCAACTGACACCAGTGGCTTGTGAGACCGGCCACCGCCCCTCGTCGGGGTCTCGACTGTATACACTAGTCTACTCTGGAGTATCGATGCCCTGTCTCGAAACTCACACGACTAGGGACCAATTAAGGATTTGCTTATAGATTACCAGCTCCCACTTGTATGATCGCCCTCATACTGCTGGTGGTCAAGCAAGAATCCTAGGGGCTCTACCAACGTGTAATAGCAACTTGTCAGGTCACCTAAAACAGTACACGATGATAAAGGTAAACCAGATAGCATACTATCATCTCGAGTAAGACTGTCCTACCGGGATAGGTCCTCCTTCAATCATTGCAATCACGTACCTGTGATCCATTAATTGACTCTGAGGGCACTATCTCCAACAGTATAGTCGGTGATCCCGCCTCAATAATATCATATCCGATACCATATCTATAATCAGGCATCCCAAGTCAAGAGTGCGGATCAATCATCAATATAGCTCGTACGTAAATCCGTCGTACGACATCCCAATCTGGGTACGGGTCAATATCACATTCATCATACTATTCACCTGGTATCCTCTTTATCAAATATTATGATCGGGGTACTGATCTACGTCTAGTACCATACTGATACCGCCTACGTATGCATGGACGTGTGTGAAACACTACGTCAAGGACCCGCTACAACGTCATGTCGTATCTAAGATATGAACCCTGCTATATCACCGATCTCACGGCCTCAAATCAAATCCCACCGACTCAGCTCAATCCCAAGTATCATCCTCAATCCGTATGTGAACACAGTCCCATACCCATGTGAACACATAACTATAAAGAATCCCATGAGCACATATCAATAGGAATGTATGCAAGTATGTATGTGTGTATGTGTAGTGCAACACTACCCTAGGGTTCGCAACACTAAAGTAATCCAACACACCAATATCCATCCTAAGCATCGTTATTAATCCCAAATAACATATAATAATTGTTGGTGTGTATACGCATCCGTATACACCACCACGGATTGCGGGGGTGCTATACGCCATCCACCCGACTTCTCCCCGTAGATATAAATCTACTCACCTGGTCCTCGCTAGCCGGTGCCGACGTCGCCACGCGTTTGCTTGTCGTCTCGAAGTCCACATGGGGTACCTACATATCATAACGCACCGTATCACATTAAAACTAAATTCGAAATCGAAACGGCATACGAAAATCAATTCGGCATGCGTATCACGCATAGGTCCAAACCTATCGCCTACGCATGCAAGAATAGTCAAACCAACCCTCGATGTCGATGTACAAACGTCAAACTATCGAGAAAAATCCAATCACACTCATTTGCACATTCACGAACACTAATTTTAATATAAACTAAGTTAAAACTCACAAAAACCCCAATTTCACTTAAAAAGTCATTTTTCCGAAAATCTAGCAAGCACAATTCGCCGTTTTTGTACAAAACATGCTGTTTAAATGAATGTAGCGGCCAATATACTTATTAAATATCTTAAATAAGTCATATAAACAATTTCCGGAATTTAATCTCATTAAATTCCAAAAACCCTAATATTCTAGTTTACAAAATACCCTTTTTTTTAACAATTTCATAGCAAAAATGCACAAACTACAATTTAGGTTGGATTTCCATGAACTAAAGTGTTAAACTACACTTAATAAAGTTAATAATATGATAAAAACCCTAACCATATTTTTAATCTCATATTTCGAATTAAATCAAAAAACCTAGTTTGCAACAAAAGCTTAATTTGGACATTTTTCAAGTAACAACTTGTAATTAACAACTAGATTAGTTTTCTACAAAACTAAATATGTTAATCCACATCACTAAACCATGCACAATCAAACACAACTCATTTTCCACAACAAACCCTAACTTGAAATCTTTAATCATGCAATTAAACTCACATAAACCAAATTAACACTTAATTAAATTAGCTTTAAGAAATCAAGTAACAAATTAAGCAAAAATGTTTAGAATTATACCCAAAAACATTTGAAGATCCACAAGCACCTATGGCCTCCCAAACTTGCTTCCATCCCCCAAGATCCATACATAATTGGCTAAAGAATAATGGGTAAAGCTTGGATTTGGAGTTTGCTTTGAATTTGTGAGTAAATTTGTGGATTTTTGATGGAATTTTGTGATGAAATGAGAGGGGGAAAATTGGGGCTGCACAAAGGGGGGGGGGGTGCTCGGCTGAAAATGGAGGGAGAGGAGAGAGAGGGAGGTGAGGAAAATAGTCCAAGTCAAGGCATAAAGTCAAAGGTCCAACTCATTTTACAATTTCCCTTCATTTCCTTTGTTTTCTTTCTTTTCTTTTCTTTGAAATTCAAGTGGGGAAAAAGATGGGGGCTGCTGAATTCAGCCAAGGGGAGAAGTGAATGGGGGTGTGTGGGTACGGGTGTGGGGTGATAAAAATGATAAATACAAGCCCCAAACATCCATTTACACTAAAAAAAAGCCTTTTTTCTTCAATAATTTCTAAACCGATTTGGCAACCGATTTCGTTTCAAAAACCACATGATAAAATTTTATTTAATGTTTTATGATGCACAAAATTTGTTTCAACTCATTCCAATTTGTAATTTTCCCTAATTAAATGTATTAGTGACGGCTTAAAATAATAATAAAATAATATTTTTTTTTCAGAAAATTTGAAATTTCACCAGCGGCTCAATAAACACCAAATAATAGCAATTACATAGCTAGAATATGTATATTTAATTTTTATAATAAGATATTTGTATTTTGACATTTTACAGAAAAACCCATTATTTTACCGATTTTTATCGAAATTTCACCGAAACGATTTTCAAAACATTACAATCTCCCCCCTTAAGGAAATTCGGTCCCCGAATTTAAATTCAAATTCCCCCAAATACTAAAACATCTAAGAAAACCCATCAAGTCGTCGGGCTCCGAAATTGTAAATACATAAAACAAATCGTAGCGCAGCGCATGCGCTTGAAAAATGTGCATATAACTCAAATCAAAACTCCGTCAAGCATCCCGCAATCATCGGAGTCATGGAGAAGACATCAATGCCAAATCCAAATCAAACCAATATGATATAACTCGAAACTATACATGTAAACATCGAATCTACATCTGTAAGTATCTGAAGGAAATGCATGCCAATCTCTTTAAGTCGCTGTGCAACGCGTATAACACTGCACAGTGGCGGACGTCTATCATAAGAAATTAACTATATACATATATACCTTTGTTTGAAATGTACGTTCCGCCGTTTCGGAAATAATTTAGAAGGGTCTCCTTGTTTTAAACATTTCGTGTCATATCAGACACGTAGGTAAATACTGAGGCTATAGCTCGCTTTTTGGAAATCCCTTCAATAACTATCAATGCATGCAAAATATATTCAGATACTGTCCTCTGACTAGTCCTGCTCAGTACGAAAACACGTAGCAATATCATAAAAACGTACTACTCTATACGAAATAAATCCCAAAATATGCACATGAATGCTACGTGCGTCTGGTGCGCACGGAAATCAAAATCCATGAATGTGCCATACATGCGCACAGAAACAACATCTAAGTGCATCGGGTGTGCACGAAACATCTGTCGTAGGCAACGTGTGTGCCTGACAGCAAAATCAGGTGCATCTGACATGCACGAAAAATCTCGAATTAGTGCATCTGGTGTGCACCAAATCGCATCTCGTAACAGGCGCCCAACAGGCGCTAAAAATCCAATCCGGTGCATAAAATGCACAAAACAAATGTCGAGCATCACCCTCGAAATCGAAATCCAGTGTATCCAAGTGCACAAAATACATGTCACTGCACTGCCAGCATATATAAACTATACAGAGTGCAGGAACCAAATCGCGTGCGTGCATACGCACAAAATCAACTCAACTGTTTAAAACCGTAAAATCATAAACATGTGAAACTAAAGCACGAAAACGATATCGAGTGCAACACTGTGCAAAGATCGTAAATCCTCAATCATCAAAATCAAATCATACGAATAAATCACCCAAAACATCGAAATCAATAATGGCGGAACAGTACCGCTCAAGCGCATCCTCTAAGAATCTCGGCCAACTGTCACGGTCCCTAGTGGGATGTCTCGTCGATGATCATGAACTCTGTCCTGCTGATGTGCGTAACCATGACCTCTCCTGGGTCAAGGTCTTCACTGTGAATTACCAATCTTTCGGTCCATCGGCTCATCGGCCCTGTCGGGTGTGCTAACGGGGACGATTCCGTTCTGGCACTTCTCTGGTCATCTCTTGGTCAATCATCGCGACCACTCGTAAGACAGCATATCACTGGCGTCGGCCTCTGGCTCTCTGAATGTACGTGACACATCTGATCCTGGGTGCAAGTATCATTGCAGCAGTGTCCTAGAAGGAATCCTGCTCACGGTCTCTTCCATGTCTCGTCTCTGCCAACTGTCCGGAAGTCATTGTCCTTTCCTATATCTGCATCTTGCTCTGGAACGACGGCATACTCATCGCGACTCCTTCTGGAAGGTAAGTCCAAGTACCATGCCTCGGCATGCGCATCGCCTCTCTGATGTCGGCGGAGTGGAACGTCATCTCATCTAGATCTAGTGCGAACCTCTTACTCCACTTTTCTCTAATGTCGTCTGCTTTGGACTCGTCTCGTCGCGGCTGCATGGACTGAGCTCCAACGGCCATCCTCGTATCTGGAGTCTCCCAAGAATGCATCTCACCACCTAGCATCCGAATTAAGTCGAGCCGTCCGATCGAGTCGTCAAAACCTCATAATCCCCCAAGAGCTCAACCTCTTGGGCACAGTTTAATAGTATCGAGTACATACCACAGCATCGGTGGTCCAGCCGTAGAAGGGCAAACCCAAGCCTCACTAATGGCGCCGTAGAACTGCCGCAAACCCGAAGGTTCAAAGGCCTTCACACGGTCATTAAGTCGAGTTAGGGTTTCATTCTTCTAGAGGGACCATAGAATTGCCTGCATGTCTTTCCGAATACTTTAAACTTGGAATAATAGGTTTCTGACATTCGATCATCTCTGTCGACTCCCAACGTCTCCGCGTGAAGTCGTCTCTAGCTAGAATCAATTTATCTGATGACCTCTCATGGGGTAGGCGAACGAACCACCTGTCCTAGTCATTCATCATCGGGTGACTAGCGACCTTCTATCATTTATTCGTACAACTCGCCCCGCAATAGCTCCAGCATCTGGGGCAATATCTCGTCGTTCGCAGCAATAACTGGCTCGCTCGTCTGCACGCTGAACAGTGCCTCAATCATCAGGAGTAAGCAACACACCAACGGTCATCAAAATCTGGCTGCCCTCCATCATTGGCTCAATTCTCTAGTGTCGATCAGCACCTCCGAGTAACCTCATAAAGGCGATCCGCCAAATGCTCGTGGCGCGGAAACACAGTAAAAAGACACATCTCTGCAATCGTGTGTCGCCAGAATTTCTCCCTGGTCAGTCCTCGTTCGTAACGAGCTTGTGCTGACCGCAACTCTAGCCGTAGCTCTCCCTGCCCGTAACCGTAGCAGCCAAACCAACTGGTACCGATGAGGCTAGATCAGGAAGGATTATAATACTGAACAAGGAAATGTACATCCTAAGGCTTCATAAGTGGAGTGGCGTGTCGTAAATATGCCGCGGAACATACCAACGGTACGTCACTCTACTTTAGTCACCTGTTCCATCAACCAAGGGTCATCCTACGCTCCGAAGGTAAAACCTAACGCTCTGATACCAACTTTGTCACGACCCGAAAGTACGGAACATGACCGGCACTTAAACTACGAACGTCTCGAGGCGTACGTATTCTAAGTAAAACGAAAACCCAGAAATCCAAACCAAGAAAAATAGTAGAGTGCAGGAAAAACCAACTTAAAGCAAGTATTTTCAATAGCATAAGTCGAATTATGCGGTTTTTTAAAAGCATAAAAAATTTACTGAAAATTTCGACAGAGTCTCCTTTGTAAATACTGGCCCCCAAACGGGATACAACATGAATAGTATACGAAATCAAGAAAAAGGCATCCCCAAGCGGGAGCTAGCTCTTCGTCAAACGACGGTCACAACCACACAAGCAATATAATATACAACGCCAACGGCGAGGATCAAAACTCAAAAGGAAACTCAAAACCACCAGAAATCCACAGAAATAAAACGCGCGACTCTAAGGTCGAAAGAATAACATCACGGGTCTCTATCTCAAAAATAAATACATGTTTGGTTGATGGAACTTCTAGATACAACAGAATAATGATATACAAGATATATAATGGGGGTACGATATAAGTAAACCCACCTACTTGCAAATCACCCAAAGGAAACCATGCCCGCAAGCCGTAATGAAACCTGTACGGCAAACCTGCAAGAAACTGGGGCACAACGGGGGTGAGTTGCCAACTCGTGAATAGAAAAACATCTACGGAAAGAAATCGCATAAATAACGCAACCTGGGTCAATGATCATAATATAACCTCAAATATATGTAAAACATGCAGCCTATACAATGGCTAGGGTAATATCTAACCGAGTGTGACTTCATGTGCCCGTGTCAGTGCCTCAGGTAGCAATATATCATATGAATGAGGTATGAATGCATGTAAATGAAGAAACTGTTTTCATAATTTAGTGAGATTCCCTTTGTATTTTTAAAATGAGGTATCATAATGAAATCAGCATAAAACAGTGCCTAGCATCGGCACAAAACGTAATCCCAATATCTCGATATCTCTGTATCACAGTCTCTGTACCTCAATATCTCGAAATCTCAATGTCTCAATCAGAATATCTAGGGCGCCGTCAGTCCAGACCGGCCCCTACCATCTATCTCAAGACCACGACAGTATCCTCCGGATATTCGACGCGTCAGGTAAAATCACCGGTAGGTAGTGCTCCCCTGCCAGGCTCACATCGTCATCATCACGCGCTTCTTGCCCCGGGGTACCTTACCGGGCCCACCATATACCCGAAACGGTTCATCCGCCTCCTCGAATCGGGTCTCGAAATCCATCAGCAAACTCATGGTGGATGACTCATACATCATGGGAAAACCGCACTTTTTATTTTAAAAGAGAGAAAACAGTTTATATATGTTTTGCGGTTTTCCTCCAAATCCAGAAAATATCATGGAAATCCGAATCATCAATAGGATGTAAAACCATGAATATAAGCATGAGATTCCATGAATACGGCATAACAATGAATAACAGTATGCATGAAGCGACAAGTAATAACTACAATGTCTAATATGGCATATAAGGGAAGTACACTAATATCATGTCAAAACTACTAGCTAACAAGCTAAATCAAGCAAATATATCATCTAAAGTGTACGTGACATGGCAATTACCGATGAAGATGTGTGTGAGCCGGCAAGTAGGTGTACGTGGTACATACGCATCATCGGTAATGGTGCTGGTGTCCTAACAGCATGATATCAATAATGGAATATGCAGCAAAATAAGTATGCGAGGCAGAGCGAACAGCAATAATGTGCGGGAGCTGAAAACTAGACACAACGATAACTAATCTGCATTAATCTAATATAAGTCCTACAAATTGGTGCCTTTTGAAATAATACGAATCATGGGGTTTTGAAAATAGGGGCTACGGTGTTTTTATGAAAAGATACGTCTTTTGAAATATCCGTAAGATCCCTTGGGCTATCTTTTAAAATACCCACGATTCGTTAGTTTTGAAATAGGTAGGAGTCTAATCTAATCTAACAACTACACTAAACTATACGGCTGAACTAACAAGCTGAACTACAGGTAAGGAAACCGCCTATCATCTGAGTCGATACATATACATACCTGTATATGTATAGTCGGTGATCCCGCCTCAATAATATCATATCCGATACCATATCTATAATCAGGCATCCCAAGTCAAGAGTGCGGATCAATCATCAATATAGCTCGTACGTAAATCCGTCGTACGGCATCCCAATCTGGGTACGGGTCAATATCACATTCATCATACTATTCACCTGGTATCCTCTTTATCAAATATTATGATCGGGGTACTGATCTACGTCTAGTACCATACTGATACCGCCTACGTATGCATGGACGTGTGTGAAACACTACGTCAAGGACACGTTACAACATCATGTCGTATCTAAGATACGAACCCTGCTATATCACCGATCTCACGGCCTCAAATCAAATCCCATCGACTCAGCTCAATCCCAAGTATCATCCTCAATCCGTATGTGAACACAGTCCCATACCCATGTGAACACATAACTATAAAGAATCCCATGAGCACATATCAATAGGAATGTATGCAAGTATGTATGTGTGTATGTGTAGTGCAACACTACCCTAGGGTTCGCAACACTAAAGTAATCCAACACACCAATATTCATACTAAGCATCGTTATTGATCCCAAATAACATATAATAATTGTTGGTGTGTATACGCATCCGTATACACCACCACGGACTGCGTGGGTGCTATACGCCATCCACCCGACTTCTCCCCATAGATATAAATCTACTCACCTGGTCCTCGCTAGCCGGTGCCGACGTCGCCACGCGCTTGCTCGTCGTCTCGAAGTCCACATACATATCATAACGCACCGTATCGCATTAAAATTAAATTCGAAATCAAAACGGCTTACGAAAATCAATTCGGCATGCGTATCACGCATAGGTCCAAACCTATCGCCTACGCATGCAAGAATAGTCAAACCAACCCTCGATGTCGATGTACAAACGTCAAACTATCGAGAAAAATCCAATCACACTCATTTGCACATTCACGAACACTAATTTTAATATAAACTAGGTTAAAACTCACAAAAACCCCAATTTCACTTAAAAAGTCATTTTTCCGAAAATCTAGCAAGCACAATTCGCCGTTTTTGTACAAAACATGCTGTTTAAATGAATGTAGCGGCCAATATACTTATTAAATATCTTAAATAAGTCATATAAACAATTTCCGGAATTTAATCTCATTAAATTCCAAAAACCCTAATATTCTAGTTTACAAAATACCCTTTTTTTTAACAATTTCATAGCAAAAATGCACAAACTACAATTTAGGTTGGATTTCCATGAACTAAAGTTTTAAACTACACTTAATAAAGTTAATAATATGATAAAAACCCTAGCCATATTTTTAATCTCATATTTCGAATTAAATCAAAAAACCTAGTTTGCAACAAAAGCTTAATTTGGACATTTTTTAAGTAACAACTTGTAATTAACAACTAGATTAGTTTTCTACAAAACTAAATATGTTAATCCACATCACTAAACCATGCACAATCAAACACAACTCATTTTCCACAACAAACCCTAACTTGAAATCTTTAATCATGCAATTAAACTCACATAAACCAAATTAACACTTAATTAAATTAGTTTTAAGAAATTAAGTAACAAATTAAGCAAAAATGTTTAGAATTATACCCAAAAACATTTGAAGATCCACAAGCACCTATGGCCTCCCAAACTTGCTTCCATCCCCCAAGATCCATACATAATTGGCTAAAGAATAATGGGTAAAGCTTGGATTTGGAGTTTGCTTTGAATTTGTGAGTAAATTTGTGGATTTTTGATGGAATTTTGTGATGAAATGAGAGGGGGAAAATTGGGGCTGCACAAAGGGGGGGGGGATCGGCTGAAAATGGAGGGGAGAGGAGAGAGAGGGAGGTGAGGAAAATAGTCCAAGTCAAGACATAAAGTCAAAGGTCCAACTCATTTTACAATTTCCTTTCATTTCCTTTGTTTTCTTTCTTTTCTTTTCTTTGAAATTCAAGTAGGGAAAAAGATGGGGGCTGCTGAATTCAGCCAAGAGGAGAAGTGAATGGGGGTGTGTGGGTGTGGGTACGGGTGTGGGGTGATGAAAAATGATAAATACAAGCCCCAAACATCCATTTACACTAAAAAAAGCCTTTTTTCTTCAATAATTTCTAAACCGATTTGGCAACCGATTTCGTTTCAAAAACCACATGATAAAATTTTATTTAATGTTTTATGATGCACAAAATTTGTTTCAACTCATTCCAATTTGTAATTTTCCCTAATTAAATGTATTAGTGACGGCTTAAAATAATAATAAAATAATATTTTTTTTTCAGAAAATTTGAAATTTCTCCAGTGGCTCAATAAACACCAAATAATAGCAATTACATAGCTAGAATATGTATATTTAATTTTTATAATAAGATATTTGTATTTTGACATTTTACAGAAAACCCCCTTATTTTACCGATTTTTTTCGAAATTTCACCGAAACGATTTTCAAAACTTTACAACGCCCACGTGCCGACATGTGGCGCGCTTACACTCCAGCGCCCAACGCTCAAGCGTAAAGCGCCCACATGCCGACACGTGGCACGCTTGCGCTCCAGCGCCCTGCGCTCAAGCGCAAAACGCCTACGTGCCGACACGTGGCGCGCTTATGCTCAAGCGCCCACGTGTCGACACGTGGCGCGCTTGCGCTCTAGAGCCCTGCGCTCAAGCGAAAAACGCCCACGTGCCAACACGTGGCGCGCTTACGCTCGAGCGCAAAGCGCCCATGTGCCGATACGTGGCGCGCTTGCGCTCCAGCGCCCTGCGCTCAAGCGCAAAACGCCCACGTGCCGACACGTGGCGCGCTCGCGCTCAAGCGCCCAGCGCTCGAGCACAAAGTGCCCACGTGCCGACACGTGGCGCGCTAGCGCCTGAGCGCACAGCATCTAAGCGCACAGCGCTCAAGGCGCTGGCCCCACGCATCCTTTGGATGCGTTTCCCTCTTTTTTTATATATATATACATATATGTATACATATGTACACACACACATACTCTGCGGGGCCCCCGATATATCCAAAACCCCTTCAAAACACAACACTGCATATTGAGTCCGCATGACCAGTTTAACCCGTCAATCGGAGGTTCTCTCGCTCCAAAGGCGAGGGGTAATTAACGACAGCTTAGTCCGCGGCTGCCGGAGATTCGGATCCCCACAATCATTAAACCCCGGTCTACCCTAGGCAGGGGGAATCTGTAATGCGCCTAACAAGCGCGCGCGTATTCCCATCTCAATGGGATGACGAAAAACACCCTACAGTTAGTTTTGAAAATACGTATGACTCGAGCCCAGTCTAACGTCCACTAAGTAAACTATAGGACGAAGCTAAGAGATTAATCGAAAGGGGTAAGGAAATCTGCTTAAGTCCGAGTCGATATATTTAGTAGTCGGTGATCCCGCCTCAATAGTGTCACGTACGATATATTATATAACACAACATTCTCGAGTCATGAGTGCGGATCAATCATCATAGTTATACATCGTACGGTAAAAATCCATCGTACAACATCCCAAATCGGGGTACGGGTCAAATATCGCATACGCCTCATTATTCATCTGATATCATTATCATCATATCCTTAATTAGGGGTACCATTCTAAGTCTAGAACATACCAAAACCATCAACATATACCCGCGTGTGTATGAAAACACATCGCCCATCGATCCACTATAATATCATGTCGTATATCATAACACGACCCAAATCACATAACCGATCTCACGGTATCATTCCTGATCATATTGACTCTCCTCCGAGAATCATATACTATCCTCATCATCCATGTATATATATATCTATATATATATTGACGCATCCACACACAGACACACACACACACATATATACAAATATAAACATATACACCCAAGCATATCACGTGTGTGCATGTGTGTGTGTGCATCTCTACTCTACGGTTTCGTAGCTAAGAAATTAACTAGAAGCATTATCTCCTAAAACCTTTCTTGCTAATTATTCACGTCTCACAAAAACACATATCTATATGTATATATATCATATTCGTATGCTACACTACGAAACTATGGGGGTGTTATACGCCATCCACCCGACTTTCCCCATAGATATACATCTACTCACCTTGATCCTTACTTGCCGAAGTCGATGAAGCCACGCTCATCCTTGTTGTTCAAAGTCCACATGAGGGTACCTACATATATATACACATAGCATCGTAAAACAGAAATCACACACGAAAACCAAAACGGCACACGAATCACACATAGGTTAAAACTTATGGTCTATTCGTGCAGAAGAACCAAATAACCCTCGATATTGACGTACAAACGCCAATCGATCGAGATAAAAGACAATATCCAAAATTTCAAGTCACTAAAAGTCACAAAACATAAACAACAACTTAGAAAACTTGTTCCAGATTTTGGTTCAGGTAAAATTAGGCTAAACCAGCAGTACAGTGGGGTAGTATATGGGGTATATGAGCTACAGAACTAATTCCAACACCAAATCCCACAAATGACTCGGCGACATACCCCTAAAATCCGGTGAGCTCGGTTTTCCTATGCTGAAACGGTCTTGTATTCTCAGGGTGGTCTCCTTGTGTTAATTCTAGGTCAATAGGGTTGCTAGTTTTTCCTAAAAAGGGCTCGGATTGCTCCAGATATCCTGTAGTGCTCAAAATCTCACAAAACCGATACGGAAGTTTCTAAAGTTCAAGTCTTGTGTTCTAGAATTTATTTGGTGCGGGTTCTTAACACTAAAAGGGGTTGTAGTCACTAATTACACCTCAATTGCACTATCACAACTCAAGAAACCTCTAAACTTCATCTTCGAATTTTCCAAGATCACTAAACTACACTTAATCAATTCTAAACTTAAATAGAAGCTAAAGAAACTTAATTACTACACTAATGGTGAAAAAATTACCTCATTTGGCAACTTAAGAAAATTCTTGAGTTGCCCCAAGCGTACAAAATCCCTACTTTCTTGGTCTACCTTGCTTGTAGAGAGCTTGTGCACATTTTTTGTGAAGGGAAAGCAAGGTTTTGATGTGGTTTTTCCAGTGTTGTGAGGAGGTAGAGGATGTGGAGGAGAGAGGGCAGCCATGGGAGAGGAGAAGAGAAGAAAATGATGAAGGAAACAAGTGAAAAACAAAGAGCCATGGTTCAAGGAACCCTTCACCCTCTCTCTCTCTCTCTCTCTCTTCTCACTCTTTCCCATACCTCATTATTTATTCTTTTCTTTATCTTTTCTTTTCTTTTTAATTTCCAACAAAACACAAACCAAATACAATAGAAATGGGGCATGGTTTCAAACAATAAAAGAACTGTACAAGTATTATGCAACATATCATATTGCATGTCATGCACATACCATACTTAAAGAATAATTAGTAAACACTAATCGAGTTTAGTAAATAACCCCTTTCAAATTAATTGTATAATAATTCATAGAATGTCTAAATCACATAAACACCATCAAATCAGGAATTCTTATTAGTTTTCAGAATATTTTCCAAATTATCGGTATATAGCTATACCCTTTCAGCAAAACTAATCTCCATACATCAAATATTCTTAATATTCATTATTTGATTTATTTAAATTCCCAAATATAATATTTTATTTTCTTGAAATGTTACAATATATGTGTGTGTGTGTGTGTTAGTGAACGGTGCTAGGGTCGTGACATTCACGGACCTGGTGGAATTTGAAAACAACGATTTTTGTAACATAGCTACCATTCCAAACACCAAGATCATCCCATTCACTATTAATTGCACACAAAAGAGAGGGGAAAAGAGGGGTACTACAACCTTGTAGCATCTTCATATGCTCCAATGGAGAACTTGAACTCTGGCTAGACATAGCGAGCTCCCGGAGAGTTTAGGACGCCGACCGTCTCACCGTAGATGATCCGCGGTGAAGAGTAGCAACCCGAAACTCCATCTTCACTTCTTAAGTGAAGAAACTCACGTATTGAACTTGCTAGATTAATGTATGAAGGGATGCGATCAAGAAAAACTCTCTCCTTTTCTATTCTAACCTCATATCTACCCTCCACCAATTTTTTCAAGAGGGAAGGAAGAAGATGAAGAAGAAGAGCCATGGAAAATTATGTTAAAGAATTAACATCAAAACAAAAGAGAAGAAAAGAAGAGAAGAATGATAAAACAAAGAAAAAAACATAGAAGATGTAAGAAGAAGTCCACTCTTCTTTTCATTTCTTTTCTTTTTATTTCATTTTATTTCTCTTTATATTTATTCTTAACATAAATCATTCCTCTTTATTATATTACGTAATATAAAGAGAAGAAAACATGTATCAAATAGTGAAGATGCTATGTCTAGCCAGAGTTCAAGTTCTCCATTGGAGCATATAAAGATTCTACAAGGTTATAGTACCCCTCTTTTCCCCTCACTTTAGTGTGCAATTAATAGTGAATGTGATGATCTTAGTGTTTGGAATGGTAGCTATGTTACAAAATCGTTGTTTTCAAATTCTACCGGGTCCGTGAATGTCACGACCCTAGCGCCATTCACAAATATATATATATATATATATATATATATATATATATATTGTTGGAGATAGTGCCCTCAGAGTCAATTATTAGGTCACAGGTACGTGATTGCGATGATTGATGGAGGACCTATCCCGGTAGGACAGTCTTACTCGATATGATAGTATGCTATCTGGTTTACCTTTATCATCGTGTACTGTTTTAAGTGACCTGACAAGTTGCTATTACACGTTGATAGAGCCCCTAGGATTCTTGCTTGACCACCAGCAGTATGAGGGTGATCATATAAGTGGGAGCTGGGGTTTATTAGCATATCCTTAAATGGTCCCTAGTCGTGTGAGTTTCGAGACAGGGCATCGATACTCCAGAGTAGACTAGTGTATACAGTCGAGACCCCGACGAGGGGCGGTGGCCGGTCTCACAAGCCACTGGTGTCAGTTGGATCACCTAAGATGTATACAGGTGCTCATTGGGTTATGAGTACACCGGACAGGACTCGCCGGGAACATGCTAGTTGGTCATATACCAGACGTCAGATGGCAGTTCCCTGGTGACATGTGTAAAGGTTAGTTCATCGACCTGGGAATCGTCATTTGTCTTGTGTGAGTTCCCACTGTACTTTGATTACTACCCTACCACGGCTCAAAGGAGTCGTGCAAACAGGTTTTAGTTGGGTACAGTCCCGAGCCACATGGAGGCAGTGAGCGTATCTTCAGGGGTTCGTCTCTCCCGGTATTGGGGGTGAGGTCGTGCTTTGTCTAGGAGAGCCATTACACGAAGCCCTCGGCCGAGGCAAGGAGATTTACTGGTAGGTATTCCAGTAGTATCTCAGGGTGTTCTGGGCTACACTCCGACACGACTTGTACCGCTTTTGGGGGTCTGACTTTTACCAACCCCCTAGGCCCGCCATGCGATGCTCATAGACGAACGGACCGGACTGTACGGATATTGTCACTGACAGGCTCAGTAGGGTTGTCAGGCTGAGTTCGCTCATAGACGTCCCTTTTAGTCAATACCTGGTAGCCCGTTACGTATTGGCTTATACCTCTGACGTGCTAGTGGTTAAATCCACAACCAAGGTGTTGACGAGTCTTTAGAGTCCCCCACATTCTGTTACTCAGCTTTCGGGCGAAAGGTTGTAGAGGCCGTATGGAGATATGGCAAGGTCCGATCAGATACGTGCGGTATTGCACGGATCAGGATAGGACAGTTTGTACTACAGGCCGTATGGATATATGGCAGGGTTCGATCAGATACGTGCGGTATTGCACGGATCAGGATCGAACGGATATTACTAGCCGGCGTTGGTTTAAGCCGGATCCTAGTATAGTACAGTGTGGATTTTGTCTCATTGCATTTGTATTTCGGTCGGAATACAAATGCGGGTGTGTATGCACAGTATCGGGGTTTTCCTGTAATTTATTACGGGACCAGTTTTGTGGAGTTGCCAGTTTGTTTTTCGTTTCGGCCGATTTCCTTTATATCGTTCATTGGCCGAAGATTGGTGGAGGAGGGCTTATTTGCATTGTTGCAAATAAGTGTTTGGGGAAGGGGTTCTTTGCATCTTGTTGCTTCATGATGACTTCCCCATCATTGACTTGTTTTGACTTCATCATGGTAGCACCATACCTTGACTTCTTGACTTTGTTTTTCATGATTTCTTGACTTTGGATGTAATGATGGGAGATGATATGGTTGTTGAGTGTTGGACTTTCCAAGTCATCATTTTCTTTGCATTATTGATCAAGCCATTCTCTCTCTCTCTCATGTTTTCCCCCCCCCCCCCCACTCACCAAGGCCGGCCATATTAGAGGGGCTGCCCATTTTTGGAGAGAGTGTCTTATTCATTTGGTTGTTGCAAAAATTCCCACAAGTTCCCTCTCAAAAACTACATATCATTTCCTCCACCAAAAAGGCATCTCCATGAACCCCAAGTGAGACATGTAATCCACACTACATTCTGCAGCAAATCTTGGGCACGTCGACTAGCCAGCTTCGTGCCCGAGTTGCCTCGGCATTGAGGTGGGAGCCCGTAAAAGAAGTAGGCGATGTGGTGCACTTCCGGCGACGAGGAGGAGACGAGACATTCCGCAGGAGATCGGGACGATGACGAGAAGACCGGAGGACTTGGATCGTCGGTATATCTCTATTCCCTTTCTTGTAGATAGCTAGGACTAGTTAATGGTTCGACCCGGGTATTAGTGCGCGGCGGTTTGCCAGTTCAAGAAAAATTAAAGTTTATCACCGCTTCCGCATTTGGCCGTCGGATTGACGGCCGGGGCGCCGCCGTGCACTTACACTGGTATCAGAGCCTCGCCATTAACATAGTCTAGCATCGTTTAATGTGTTTTACAATTCCGATCGAACAAATGTTCCGAAAACCCAATATCACCCACGACAGTTTTCTGTTGAAAATTTTTGGTGTCGAATTTTTTTTCAGGTTGTATAAAAGTACTGTACAGGAAGTTATAAGGCTTCTGGAAAAATTCGGGTCATCGATCCATCAAGGGGAGCACGGAACCGCGGCCAAAACCCACCTTGGGCCGCGGTTCCGCCGCAGTATGTAAAGATCAATGGGCCAAATTTCTCCAGTGGGCTTCTGGGGTGATTTTAGGGGTTTTGGAATATTAATATTGGGCCCAGAGTTTCTTGATGTGCTACAGTAGTGCTTGGGGCCCACTTGTTATAATTTGATCGATCGGATATTTTTAAACACATTATTTCACAGTATTTACATTATATCTGCGACCGTAAATGTCACTTGATCGGTAAATCCGGTCTAACTGCTATAGCCCGGTTAGACGGATTTGCGAACGTGACTTTCACGTTGATGTTCTGTTTTTGCTGTGATGTTCCGGATCGGTCGTGGGGGATAGCCTGGATGCAATGCTAGTACAGTTATGGTTGTATTATGTACATTTGATATTGCGGGGCGAGCGTCCGACATGTGGACTGCCGTCACTGCCTGATTGTATTATTCTTTTGGGGCACGACCTGTTTGCGGTCGATGTACCCGTTGTATGTATATTTTACTTTCTGTACTAGGATTGCCCCGCGGAGGGGTGCACGGATAGCCGGGTTCTAAAGGGAAACAAGCCCGCATCTCATGGCATTGAGACGGAGGGGGCTTCACTCTAGGATTGGCGGGCTATTCGCCGCACTCGTAGGGGGTACAGGTTGACCCAGGAGGGGTGCCCAAGTTACCGGATTCCGTAAAGTGCTGGGTGGTCCATTCACGGCGCTGAAGGGGGCTGCCTCGCTTCAGGTTTTGGCGGGTGACTTGCCGCGCCCGTAGGGGTCTAGGTTCTCATTGCACAGGCTATCCACACGACCAGGGGAACGTCGGTTTTCAGCGGCTCTGTGAAACCCGGGGATCCCAGATATCTGTATTGTTTCTGTGATGCTGTAAATATCTGTGATGTTGCATTTTATTCACGCCTTGAGCGAAATATAATATATTGGTATATATATTAGTAGATGTTGTATATGTTTTTCATCCGCGCTAGTCCAGTCCCCGCTCTGTCGTTAGTTAGCTAACCTAACGGGTAATGACGGGACCCAGTGGCGAATGCGGATGGCATATACGTACATCAGTATTATTTTCGTTCTTTGTGGTGTGATCAATTGATGGGACTGCATTGATTCGGATCAATGCAAGTTAAAAACAAACCTAATCTGATGTTGTTGGAACACTTTTTCAAAAAGCTGTTATTGCAAGGACGTTCACTTTTGTTTTGCATCGTGGTATTCATTTGGAATATCCTGCTCCTCAGTCGACGAGGCAAGGGCCGAGATCCCTTCACCGGGAGTGACCCCTTGGACAAAAAGTTTGCGTCAGGGAAATGACTTCACTATAGCCGACTACTTTTACTTTGCACCGTGGTATTCAGTTGGAATATCCTGCACCCCATTCTACGGGGAAAGAGCCGAGATCCCTTCACCGGGAGTGACCTCTTTAGCGAAGGTTGTCGTCACTATATTTCTAAAAGCCTATCCGTTCCTTCGACGATATCAAGTTCTTTACGTTAAAGGTTTTCGCCAGAAACCATTCGTAGCCCTCCGTCGTTTCATATGGGTGGTCAATAGTATTCAAGCTGTGTATGTTGGCCAAAGTCAAGGCACAGTGATTGGTAGCTATTGGGTATTCATATGTAGCATAGATAGATGCGTTGGTTTGGAACAGTCGTACTGCCATGTTGGGCAAAGTCAAGGGTATGTACGGGTGGATTCAAATTAACCTGGAGAATGACGGGTAGAACTTGACATGTGACTTATGATATGTTGGCCAAAGTCAAGGTCATAAGAGCATGGGGCAGAAATCACATCGGGAGTTTCAAAAGAACTGAAACTTGCCAGATATGCGCATACCTTCTGGAGTGTGATACCGTGAGCGGATTCCGTCACGTTGTCATGCGATGATAGTTGGATCCCGATTCCCACTGATGAGTTAGTTTACTCCTCGGGTGACCCCGACTAATTCTTCTTTCAGGTTTGGAGGAGAATTTAAGGTACAGTGGGAGGATTCCAGATTAGATAAATTGGCAACCATTCTAATCTAGGTTAGAGTGCACGCTGAGTGTTTCTTTTCTCTCTCTCTTTGGCAGCGACCATTGACCCGACCCTAAGACTATGACTCAGTGACCAAATTAACCGAACCTTCTTGACACCGGCTTTTGGATTGTCAGAGTTGCAGACCTCATTGCCACTCCTACTTTTACCCTTTTCTCCAGGACACCCCGTATTACTACGAACGTCCACTTCCATTGGACAAAACCATCGTATGGTTAGATACGAACTCGAAAGAATTTATTCGAGGATGGTTTCCGGTTCTGGAGAAAACGGATAGGATTATTCAGTTGTCTTTTCCTTTTACCTTCTCTCAAGTTGTGAGTACTCCTTGGTTTAGGGGTAGTACACCTATTACGCAAATTGGATTGTCTTCTTCCAAACCTTAGGCTGGTGCCGACCGGTGGGGAATGAAGAAAACCAATTAGCCTAACGATGGTGTACAGAAGGTATTAAGTTAAGACAAATCAAGGGATTAGTAAGAGGGCAAAGTAAATTGCAACAGATATTCACGACCAAACCAAGTATTCCTTCGCCAATCCTAAATCACCTTTGTATTTCTCCAGGACACTCCGTATCACTACGGAGATCCACAGTTTATTTGGATACTCCATCGTATGGTTATATACGAACTCGAAAGGAACTTGTTCCAGTTCGGGGATGGATTCTGGTTCAGGAGAAATAGGAATAAGATTTATTCAGGTGTCTTTTATCTTCACCTTCTCTCGCATTGCGAGTGCTCCTAGGATTAGGATAGTACACCCATTATGCTTATTGGATAGTCTTCTTCCAAACCATAGGCTGGTGCCGAACGGTAGGGAAGGAAGAAAACCATTTGGCCTAAAGGGGTGTGCAAAAGGTAATGACTAAAGACATATGAAGGGATTTGGAGAGGTGGCAAAGAATTATACGGTTACAGTCGTGAATCTGGAAGAGGCATTACTAGGAATACCGGGATACCCCATCGAAACATTTCAATGTTTCAGTTTCACTGTGTACTGTTAAAGGAAAACTGATTTCCCGATTAGATCCTTACTCCAGGGTATGTATTTACCAGGTACGATTCTCACATCTGTATGGTTTTACAGATGATGAGTGGGAGTAAGTTATTGGGAATTGGGTGATCATCCTCATTATATCGGGATTCGTTGTAATCGGTGATATTTGAGGAAATCACCTGGGCTGTTTGCCGGTCGGCAAATATTTGGTTTTGAATATCCGCTGTTATGCACCAATTTCAAATTGATATATCTGTACGTCTATTTTCATAGAGTGAGATATACCTTTTGATATTATGTCGATAACATTTACCTATATCAGTGGATGGTTAGGTAAGGAGCATTAAACAGCGGTGTAATTCTTCTTAACCATAAGTACAGTTTTCAACCTACGACACACAGTGAATGAGTTATCAGACTCAAGGGACTTATACAGAGTATTGTATGTTGTCCAGGGTCCATCAGGACAGAGGGGTTAGTCCTCATACTATATTCGGTTTACTTATGACTTCTCTAGTTTTTAGACAGGTGTTTCGCGGAAACACAGGGTCTGAATTTTGAGAAGTTATAGGTATTTGAATAGAGTAGAGAACCAAGTATAGCAAGTATCGGGATTCTTCAAAGTGATCGAAGATGTAGATACTTGTATATGGTATTCAGTTGATAGTAGTGATTAAGAGAAATTGCTTCTCTTTCAGGTTACTCATAATTGGAAGCATTCCTAAGTTGAGTAACGCTGATCGTCCTCCTTCCATTTAGTTGACATGCACTGGAGACAGCTGCATGATTTGAATCTGGTTCAATTAAATCAGTGCCTCTGGTCCTATATTGGATATAGAACAGTTTGTATCTTAACGATGTTAAGGTACGGGGAGTTGTCCGGTTTATGATTAAAACTAGACACTTGACAACTCAAGGCACGTTTCTGTAATGGCTGTTTGTGGGTTGACCCAGGCTATGACGAGGGTTGACTTTCTACCATCTGGATGAACAATAACGATATTGTTCTAGACTCGCCACAGTTTTATTAAAAATGGATTTTTTCAGAAAACAGTAGTGGGAGTATGGTAGAACTGGAAGTGATTCCAGAACCACAAACGATTACTGAAGATTTGATAAGGAACCTAAAGATTCAATCTGGATTGACATTCCATTGGCCACTCCGCAGATAAGGTGGGTAACTTCAGGCACCCGAGAGGTACTACGGTAGCCTCAAGGACGGTGACAGGGAAGTTCTTGTTTACCCACAATTACCATTGCTGTTGTTCCAGGCTGCGAGACCCGGCGGGAGGATGAGTATAGCATCGTTCTAAACTAGTTTTAGAAGTGTACGTCTGTATGACTCTGCCAGAGGGTTGTCGTAGTCAGTGGGAGCAGCGGAAGCATTGGTGGAAAGGTAGCTTATGTCTATTTATAGACTGAAGCACCAGTTGCGGAGATAGATCATCTATTTCTGACATGACAGTCATAGGTTTGACTTCATCAGAATAGGGGATGGATCTGTTGAGAAGGTAGTAGCGTGTGATATCCTGGTATTTGGATGGCATACACAGAGCAGGAAAAGAAACTCCTATATACTTTGGTCGTCACACAGTGTTTTCTCCATAAAGGAAATGGATTTTATATCAGACATATTGGTTACTAGATCTATGGTTTTAGATCTAGATTTGGGTGGTCTCCCAATCTGGGTACTTAGACAGCATTCTAAGGGTATTTAGAATGGATGACTCCTGGCACGGTATTATACCTGCAGGTGATGGAGTCACCCTCTCTAAAGGTGTCTTATAGACTAAAGTAGAGAGGGAAGTGCATGATTGGCAGATCACTTGCTCAGGCAATTGAGTCAATCATAAAATGTCAAGTACCACACCAGATGTTGTTCTTGCACTAGATGCAATAAGTTGACATTAATCCAATCCTGGAGAAACAGTCGGAAGCAGTTTTAGAACATAAGTGGATGTTCTAGGGATATGATAACGACAGCCTTATTCGGGAGACAGTTATCATTCCAGGCTTCCAAGGTGACATGGACGACAAGGAGGTTGTCAGAGTTATAGTTTTTCCTTCTGATGAGGGGCAGTATTTTGGATAGGTGGTCCAAGGCAATACTGAGGGTGGCATGGCGCAGGATACTGATTAAGTTTGGTTAACGATACAGTCTAAGAAGTTTGGATTTGGAGTTCATTTTTGAGCTATGTCCCATCAGACATCCAGACACATTCTAAGACAGGTATTACTCTTTTCGGGAGATGGCTTTCTCCGCGAACTTGAGATATAGAGAGACATAGAAAGAAACAACAAAGCGGATCCACTCACTAAGGCTATTCTTCGAACGCAATAGTTTCGCAAAAGAGCTTTGTGAGACTGACTAGTAGAGGAGTTGGGTGTTCGGTATCACACGGGCTGTGAGTATGCGACATCGTAATAATTAGCCTTTAGTGCAAGTGGGAGATTGTTGGAGATAGTGCCCTCAGAGTCAATTATTAGGTCACAGGTACGTGATTGCGATGATTGATGGAGGACCTATCCCGGTAGGACAGTCTTACTCGAGATGATAGTATGCTATCTGGTTTACCTTTATCATCGTGTACTGTTTTAAGTGACCTGACAAGTTGCTATTACACGTTGATAGAGCCCCTAGGATTCTTGCTTGACCACCAGCAGTATGAGGGCGATCATATAAGTGGGAGCTGGGGTCTATTAGCATATCCTTAAATGGTCCCTAGTCGTGTGAGTTTCGAGACAGGGCATCGATACTCCAGAGTAGACTAGTGTATACAGTCGAGACCCCGACGAGGGGCGGTGGCCGGTCTCACAAGCCACTGGTGTCAGTTGGATCACCTAAGATGTATACAGGTGCTCATTGGGTTATGAGTACACCGGACAGGACTCGCCGGGAACATGCTAGTTGGTCATATACCAGACGTCAGATGGCAGTTCCCTGGTGACATGCGTACAAGTTAGTTCATCGATCTGGGGATCGTCATTTGTCTTGTGTGAGTTCCCACTGTACTTTGATTACTACCCTACCACGGCTCAAAGGAGTCGTGCAAACAGGTTTTAGTTGGGTACAGTCCCGAGCCACATGGAGGCAGTGAGCGTATCTTCAGGGGTTCGTCTCTCCCGGTATTGGGGGTGAGGTCGTGCTGTGTCTAGGAGAGCCATTACACGAAGCCCTCGGCCGAGGCAAGGAGATTTACTGGTAGGTATTCCAGTAGTATCTCAGGGTGTTCTGGGCTACACTCCGACACGACTTGTACCGCTTTTGGGGGTCTGACTTTTACCAACCCCCTAGGCCCGCCATGCGATGCTCATAGACGAACGGACCGGACTGTACGGATATTGTCACTGACAGGCTCAGTAGGGTTGTCAGGCTGAGTTCGCTCACAGATGTCCCTTTTAGTCAATACCTGGTAGCCCGTTACGTATTGGCTTATACCTCTGACGTGCTAGTGGTTAAATCCACAACCAAGGTGTTGACGAGTCTTTAGAGTCCCCCACATTCTGTTACTCAGCTTTCGGGCGAAAGGTTGTAGAGGCCGTATGGAGATATGGCAAGGTCCGATCAGATACGTGCGGTATTGCACGGATCAGGATAGGACAGTTTGTACTACAGGCCATATGGATATATGGCAGGGTTCGATCAGATACGTGCGGTATTGCACGGATCAGGATCGAACGGATATTACTAGCCGGCTTTGGTTTAAGCCGGATCCTAGTATAGTACAGTGTGGATTTTGTCTCATTGCATTTGTATTTCGGTCGGAATACAAATGCGGGTGTGTATGCACAGTATCGGGGTTTTCCTGTAATTTATTACGGGACCAGTTTTGTGGAGTTGCCAGTTTGTTTTTCGTTTCGGCCAATTTCCTTTGTATCGTTCATTGGCCGAAGATTGGTGGAGGAGGGCTTATTTGCATTGTTGCAAATAAGTGTTTGGGGAAGGAGTTCTTTGCATCTTGTTGCTTCATGATGACTTCCCCATCATTGACTTGTTTTGACTTCATCATTGTAGCACCATACCTTGACTTCTTGACTTTGTTTTTCATGATTTCTTGACTTTGGATGTAATGATGGGAGATGATATGGTTGTTGAGTGTTGGACTTTCCAAGCCATCATTTTCTTTGCATTATTGATCAAGCCATTCTCTCTCTCTCTCATGTTTTTCCCCCCCACTCACCAAGGCCGGCCATATTAGAGGGGCTGCCCATTTTTGGAGAGAGTGTCTTGTTCATTTGGTTGTTGCAAAAATTCCCACAAGTTCCCTCTCAAAAACTACATATCATTTCCTCCACCAAAAAGGCATCTCCATGAACCCCAAGTGAGACATGTAATCCACACTACATTCTGCAGCAAATCTTGGGCACGTCGACTAGCCAGCTTCGTGCCCGAGTTGCCTCGGCATTGAGGTGGGAGCCCGTAAAAGAAGTAGGCGATGTGGTGCACTTCCGGCGACGAGGAGGAGACGGGACATTCCGCAGGAGATCGGGACGATGACGAGAAGACCGGAGGACTTGGATCGTCGGTATATCTCTATTCCCTTTCTTGTAGATAGCTAGGACTAGTTAATGGTTCGACCCGGGTATTAGTGCGCGGCGGTTTGCCAGTTCAAGAAAAATTAAAGTTTATCACCGCTTCCGCATTTGGCCGTCGGATTGACGGCCGGGGCGCCGCCGTGCACTTACATATATATATATATATATATATATATATATATATATAAAGAGAAGGAAACATGTATCAAATACATTTTAATTTTCATATTATGTATTGCATACTAATACATATACAATGTGTGTGTGTATCCAATACATAATACTAGAAACCATATCTTAATACTGTTATTAAGTCAATACTTGATTTAATATTACGGCTTATAAACCGGCTAGTATTTTTCGAACATTCGATTAAATCATACATTTAATCGAACTCTCGCACGTATCCTATACGCACGTCACATCAACATTTTGCCCAGGAAAGCATCTCCGTTGTTAGATTCTAAAGACCTGTCAATACGCCAGCAATATGTTATATAGGATCATATCCGAATGAATCTGAAACCTTTTCGGATCCAATCCCCTGACGGGGTAACCCACAAGCACGTCGGTGGCACCAGCTATACGTAACGGCTACCCAGGTATGATCAAGATAAAAGCAGGTCGACGAGCAAACTCGTCTGGACCCAATAAAGTCAATATGTGAGTCACCATACAATCCGGTCTCTCCGTCTACGAGTATCGCATATCGGGTCTAGGGTTTGAAATCTGTCAGACCCCAATAACTTGATAAGTCGTGCGAAAGAGAACTCATAAACAACCGGAGATACAACTGATAACACTTATCAGTTTATCTCTACTACAGTGGTCATCGACTTGTGGTTGTGGTCATGTCCTGCACAGTGCGACATCAACTCCCTATACCGGGTGAGACAAATACCCGCGACCGCTCACTGCCTCCACGTGCTTCGGGACTATACCCAACAAAAACCTGTTTGCACGACAAATTTGAGCCGTTGTATGGTAGAAGTTTAAGTATAGTGGGAACACACATAAGAAACTATGGCGATCTCAGATCGTAGGGACTACCCTGCAATCATATCACCAGAGAACTACTATCTGATATTGGTATATTACCAACTAGGAGTTCTCGGTGATTCCGTCCAGCGTAACTCATCTAATGAGCACCTGTATACAATCCTCGGTGTCAAACACCAATAACTATAGGATCAGCTATCGCCCTCCAACCGAATCAGAAAATGTATATACTAGTCTAAACTGAAATACCGATGCTCAGTCTCAATACTTCTATGAATAGTGACCTTTAAGGATGTGCTTATCTATTGGGTTTTGCCGGTGCCCTGGCCATCTACTGTGGCCAATGCGGAAAAAAAAACTGGCTTTTTAAAAATTTTGGCGCAAACAAAACCCCGACCTAGATCGAAACCATAAACTTATGTTAGCAAACTAAAACCTATTTCCACGACTCCTTTGAGCCATGGTAGGGTAGTAATCAAAGTACAGTGGGAACTCATACGAGAAAAATGACGATCTCAGGTCGACAGGCTAACCTATACTCATGTCACCTGGGAACTGCTATCTGACAATAGGTATAATACCAACTAGCATGTTCCCGGCGAGTCCGTCCACTGCACTCATAACCCAATGAGCACCTATATACTATCTTAGGCGACTAACTAACACCAATGGCTTATGAGACCGACCACCGCCCCTCGTCGGGGTCTCGATAAGTATAAACTAGTCTACTCCAGAGTATCGATGCCCAGTCTCGATACTCCTATGACTAGGGACATTTAAGGATATGCTTATAGAGCATCCATCTCCCACGTATATGATCGTCATCATAATGCTGGTAGTCAAGGAAGAATCCTATGGGCTCTATCAACATATAAAAGTGATCTGTAATGCCATTTAATGCATGTACATGATGATAAAGGCAAACCAGATAGCATACTATCATCTCGAGTAAGACTGTTCTACCCGTATAGGTCCTCCTTCAATCATCACAATTGCGTGCCTGCGATTACAATAATTGACTTGAGGGAACTATTGCCAACAATCTCTCACTTGCACTTAAGGCTAATTATTGCGGTGTCGCATACTCACAGCCCATGTGATACCGAACACCCAACTTCTCTACTAATCATCTCATAAAGCCAGTTTGTGAAACTATTGCGTTCGAGAAACAGCCTCAGTGAGTGGATCCGCTGCAGTGTTTCTTTCTTTATCTCTCTATATCTTAAATTCGCAGAGAAAGACTATCTGCCGAAATGAGCAGTACCTGTCTTAGAATTTGTCTGGATGTCTGATGGGACCTAGTTCACAAATGAACTCCAAATCCAACAAACTTCTTAGACTGTATCATTTACTGAATTTAATCAGTATCCTGCGCCATGCCTTCCACAGTATCCGCTTGGACCACCTGTCCAACATACTTCCCTTCAAAAGAGGAAAAACTATAACTCTGACAGTCACTCTGTTATCCAGGTCACCTTGGAAGCCTAAAATGATAACCGCCTCCTGAAGAAGACTGCCGTTACAATATACCAAGAACATCCACTTATGTTCATAACTGCTTTCGAATGTTTCTCCAGGATTAGATTAATATATTTGCTTATTGCAGCTAGTGCAAAAGCAATATCTGGTGTGGTACTTGACATTTCATGATTGACTCAATTATCTAAGCAAAAGATATGCCAATCATGCAAATCCCTCTCCTCATCAGTCTAGAAGACATCTCTTTAGAGAGGGTGACTCCGTCACTTGCGGATTCACCACCATGCTAGGAGTCGTCCATTCTAAAACCCTTAGAATAGTGTCAAGTACCCAAATTGGAACACTTCCCAAATCTAGATCTAAAATCATAGATCTAGTGACCAGAAACCCTGATATTTTATCCAGATCTTATATGGAGAAACACTTTGTGACAATCACAGTATAACTGATCGTAGTATATAAATATCACTTTCTATAAAGAGCATGTCATCCAAATACTAGGACATCACTCCTTACTACCTTCTTACCAGATCCATCTGTTATTCTGATGAAGTCAAATACTATGACTGTCATATCAAAAATAGACGATCTATCTCCACTATACCTGCTTTAGTCTATAAGTGGACATAAGCCACTTGCCTACTATACTTCCGCCGCTCCCACTGACTGCAACAACCCTCTTGTAGAGTCATATACACGTGCACTTCTAAAACTAATTTAGAATGATGTTATACTCATCCTCCTGCCGATCTCATAGTCTAGAACAACAGTAGTAGCAAGTATGGGTAAAAAAAAACCTCCCTGTGACCATCTTTGAGGAGACCGAAATACCTCTTGAGTGCCTGAGGTTACCCATCAAATCTGCGGAGTGGCTAATGGAATATCGAATCCAATTGAATTTTTAGGTTCTACTAAAGTTTTGGTAATCGTTTGTGATTCTGCAATATCTTCCAGTTCTACCATACTTCCACTAATGTTTTCTGAAAAGAATCCATTTTACTAAAACTGGTGGCGAGTCAAGAACAATATAACTATTGATCTTCCAAAATGGTAGAATGTTAACCCTAATCAAAACCCGGGATAACCCACAAACTGCCTTTACTGAAATGTACCTTGAGTTTATCCAGAGTCTTGTTTTAAGCATAAGCCGGACAACTCCATATACCGTAACATCGCTAAGATATGAATCCATTCTATATCCTATATAGAAATAAAGGAACTAATTCAGTTGGAACCAGATTTAAAGATCATGCAGCTGTTTCCAGTGCATTTCAACTAAATGGAAGAAGGCCAAGCAGCATTACTCATCAAGGAATGCGCCCACGCATGAGTAACCGGAAGAAAAGAAAGTTCTCAAAACTATTACTTATGAATACCTCGCACAAGTATCTTCGATCACCTCGAAGAATCCTGATACTTTGCAATATATGGTTCTCTACTTTATGCTTATACCTATAACTTCTTAAAATTTGGACCTTGTATTTCAGCGAAACACTTGTCTAAAACTAGAGAAGTCACAAGTAAAAAGAATATAGTACGAGTACCAACTCCTTTGTCCTAATGGACACCGGACAACATACAATACTCTGTATAAGTCTACTGAGTTTAATAACTCGAACCCTGTGCGTTGTAGGTTTAAAACCGTGCTATGGTTAAGAAGAATTACACTATTGTTGAATGCTCCTTACCTAACCATCAACTGATATAGGTAAATGTCATAGACATAATTTCGAAAAGTTATATCTCTCTTTATAAAATAAACGTACAGATATATCAGTTTGAAATTGGTGCATAACAACGGATATTCAAAACCAAATATTTGCCGTCAGGCAAAACCCAGGTGATTTCCTTAAATATCACCAATTACAAAGAATTCTGACATATATTAAGGATCTAATCACCCAATTCCTAATATCTTACTCCCACTCAGCATCTGTAACGCCATATAGATGTGAGAATAAAATCTGGTAAATACATACTCTGGAGTCAGAATCTAATTAGGAAAACAGTTTTCAATTTATATCGCACAGTCAAACTGAAACATGAAAATGTTTTGAAGGGGTAGTCCGGTATTCCTTGTAATGCATCTTCCACTATCCAGATTCATGATAGTAACCGTATATTTCCTTGCCCTCACTCCAATCCTTTTATATTTCTTTACTTATTATCTTCTGTACACCATTCTTAGGCTAATTGGTTTTCTTCCTTCCCTATCTTTCGGCACCTTCCTATGGTTTGGAAGAAGACTATCCAATAAGTGCAAT
The DNA here is from genome assembly GCA_030015575.1 of Agapanthus africanus. Lineage (NCBI taxonomy): Eukaryota > Viridiplantae > Streptophyta > Magnoliopsida > Asparagales > Amaryllidaceae > Agapanthus > Agapanthus africanus. The sequence goes on from CM057350.1 coordinate 210,355,471, forward strand.
AGGTGTACTCTTCTAATACCAGGAACCCTCGCAACTTGAGAGAAGGTAAAGAGAAAAGACAACTGAATAATCCTTATTCTATTTCTCCAAACCAGAATCCATTCTAGATCAGAAACAAGTTTCATCGAGTTCGTATGTAACTATACGATGGCATATCCAATAAATATGGATCTTCGTAGTGATACGGGTTGTTCAAAAGAAATGCAAAGGGGAAGTAGGAGTGGAAAGGGTATACGCGGTTTCGTCGTGAATGATAGTAGTCGTAATTTCCTTTTCCCTCATTCTAATCCCTTTATATGTCTTTACTTATTACCTTCTGTACACCACACGTAGTCTAATTGGTTTTTTTCCTTCCTTACTATTCGGCACCAGCCTAAGGTTTAGAAGAAAACTATCCAATAAGCGCAATAGGTGTACTCTCCTAATACCAGGAGCCCTCGCAACCTGAGAGAAGATAAAGAGAAAAAACAACTGAATAATCATATTCAATTTCTCCAGAACTGGAAACTATCCGCGAACTAGAACAAATTCCTTTGTGTTCGTATGTAACTATACGATGGTCATATCCAATAAACGTGGATCTTCGTAGTGATACATAATGTTCTGGAGAAAATCAAAGGCTAAAAGTAGGAGCGGCAGGGATATATGCGACTAGGACAGTCCAAAAACCAAAGTGTTTTAAGAAGGTTCGGTTAACTTGGTTCATGAGTTTTAGTTTTGAGTCGGATCATGGTCGCTGCCAGAGAGAGAGAGAGAGAGAAAAAATACTCAGCGTGCACTCTAACCTAAATTAGATTGGTTAATCAATTTATCTAATCTGGATGTCTCCCACTATTTCATCGAATTCTCCTTTAAACCCTAAAAGGAGAATTAGTCGGGATCATCTAAAATCACCCGAGGTGTAACACCTACTCATCAGTGGGAATTGGGATCCAGCTATCATTGCATGATAACTTGATAGAATCCACTCAATTCACCACACTCCAGAAGGTATGCGCATGCCTGGCAGGTTTCATGTATGTTTGAAACCCCCGATATAGTTTTTGCCCCAAACGGTTTATGATCTTGATTTTGGCCAACAAATCATAACACGCAATTCAAGTTCTACCCGTCATTATCTAGATTGATTTAGACCCACCCGCACACCCCTTTGACTTTGGCCAACAAAGTGGTACGACTATCCTAAATCAATGCATTTACCAACGCTACGGATAAGCAACACACAGCTACCGTTCATGATGCCTTGACTTGGGCCCAAAAACACCGCACGAATACTATGTGCTACCTATTTGAAACGACGGAGGGCTATAGCTGGTTTTTGGCGAAAAACCTTTAACATAATGAACTTAATATCATTATAGGAACTCAAGTGGTTTTACAAATATATAGTAGCGCAAACTTTTGCTAAAGAGGTCACACCTTGTGGAGGGATCTTGGCTCTTTTCTCATCGAATGAGGTGCAGGATATTCTAAACCGAATACCATGATGCAAAGCAAAAGAATCAACTATAGTGAAGTTATTACGATGATACAAACTTTCGCCCAAGGGGTCACTCCCAATGAAGGGATCTCGGCCCTTGTCTTGTCGAATGAAGTGCAGGATAGTCCCAATCGAATACCACTATGCAAAGTAAAAGGAAACGTCTGTAATAACAGTTTTTGAAAATTTTCTTCCAAAAACATCATATAGGTTTATTTTTCCTTGCATTGATCAGAATCAATGCTGTCCCATCAATTAATCCATATCACATCACAGAAAAGGAACGAAAATAAAATGCACGTATATGCCATCCGCATTTTCCACTGGGCCCCGTCATCACCCGTTAGGTTACTTAACTAACGACAGAGCGGGGTCTGGACTAGCGCGGATGCAAAACATATACAACATCTAATAATATATATAAATATATATAATATTCGTCCCAGGAATGATATAAGCAACATCACAGAATCTCAGCAAGCAACACAAAATGGTGGATAATATTAGAGCCTTGGGTTTCCTTTGAGCCGCAAATGAAACCCGACGTTCCCGGTGTAAGTCCATGTCACGCACCCCCCGAACTTGCGGGGAGGCGGAATATATGAAAAACAATCATCAAAGCTTCGTAACACGGACTTGAGCGCATAAATCGTTTCTAAACCATTGCTAACAAAGTACTAGAGGTTTAACTACTCGGATACGAAGTTATACCTCACGTTACTTGTCCTTCGGGTCTTCATCGCGGTCCTACACTCCTCGTAGGCTCCTTGGAACATCGGCACCTCAACGACCTCCTCGAATCAAAGACGATCCACCCGAAAGCTCCTACGCCAAGCTAAATCTCAAACTTGAGTTAACTAGTTTGCTCAAATCGCTAATCTAAGCTAACTAGGGGATATAGAGTGAGGTTATGGATGTATTAGTCTAGCTAACCTTTGATCTCAACTCATGAGAGGTTAGGGTTAGGGTTTGAAGAGAGAGTGAGCTTGAGGAGAGAGAAGGTGAGATAATGAAAAGAATAATGAACTCATATGAATATATCAACCATAACAATTAATCAAATAAATAATATAAATGATTTATCATCATAGTTAGATTCATTCATCTAGTGTGATTCATCATATGACTCACTAACTCATTAATGAATCATTTAATACAAAGCATGAATCACACAAATGAGTCATTAAGCAATTAATACTCATGCCACCTTAACCCCTTAGTCACCACTCTTCTAGAACCTTCCCAACAAATTACGAGAACGCCCCTCCAATCCGTGAAAACACGGAAAAACTTTAGACTGTATAAATCCAATAACCCGATACTAGAATCTGGCTTAAACCAAAGCCGACTAGTAAAAACTGTCCGAAAAGTCGTACGTGCGTAAACACACATATGCATCCGAACCCTTGTCGTAAAACCATACGACCTCTATATCGTTTCGCCTGGAGCAGGGAAACTCTCTATGCGGGACTCTAAAGACTCGACACTACACTGGCAGTGGGTTTTATTGGATATATGTATGCTCTAAAGGCCATTATATGATAGTGGATGTATCTATACATGTATATATATATATATTCAGTATGCATTCTTGCTCGACATGATAGTATGCTATCTGGTTCTTCTTTATCTGACATGTTGATTTGATCATGCTTTTATTCATTCATACATGCTGATAAAGCCCTGAGGATATTGGCTTGACTGCTCTGATTATGATGGAGATCATACTAGTGGGACATCTGTAGTCTATAAGCATATCCTGGAAAGTCCCTAGTCGTAGGTATATCGAGACGGGGCATTGATATACCAGAGTAGACTAGCGTATATGATACTAGACCCATGTGATGGGCGATGGATGATCCCATATCCATTGGTGTTTGACATCAAGATCATATACGGGTGCTCAGTGGTGACTGGGTACACTGGACGGACTCGCCGAGAACTCCTATATGGAATTATATCTATCGTCGGATAGCAGTTCTCAGGTAACACTGGTACAGGTTAGTCTGCAGACCCGAGATCGTCATGGAGTCTTGTGTGCTCTCCCACTGTACTTTGATTGTCACCCTACCACGGCTCTACTGAGTCGTGCAAACAGGTGACCGTTGGGTACAGTCCCGAGACACACGAAGGCAGTGAGCGATAGGAGGGGTTTCGTCTCTCCCGGTATTGGGGGTTGATGCTGTGCTGTGCCCGACTGGTTATATCAGTAAGTCCCTGGCCAGGGCTGCTGAGATTTGCTGATAAGTGTTATCGGTAGTTTCTTAATCTGTTATAGACCATTCACCGGCACGACTTATTGAGTTATTAGGGTCGACGTGACCATCCCTAGGCTCGATATGCAGCATATCTGACGAAGAGACCGGACTGTACGGTAGTGTTGCCGGATGGCTCGACGGAGTTGTAGCAGGTTTGCTTGTTTTCTTCTGATCGCTTAATACCCGGGTGGCCGTTACGTTTAGCTGACCGCTTGCGGTTTGGGGGTACCTGATATGATCATCACCCTCTGCCGGCGTATTGACGAGTCTTAGAGTCCCACAAAGGTGTTACCCAGTCCAGGCGAAACGTTGTGGTGCGCGTATGCGATATGCGCATGCACCCGATTAAAATGTGCGTATATGATACCGAACATTGATCGGGTGGCCTGCTTTTGGTGGGGTCGTATGAGATATGACCGGATTGATAAATTAAGTGTTGATTTATCATCCAACCATTAGTTTTCTCACTTGAAACCTTTCTAGGGTTTGATGGATGTATGCATGCATGCATGTGTTTCTTTCTTTCATTCTAGTTTCATGCACATGTGGATGTGCATACATGCATACATACATACACCCATCCATCATGGTTGTTAGCATATGGAAATGGTGGCAATATAAGACTCACACCATGGATTAAATTATGGATTATTATTTGATTTTGGATTTAAAAGAAAATGAAAAGGAAAGGATAATCATTCTAGCTTCTACATTCTTCCTTTGACCTAACCATGCTCAACTACCACTAACCTAGGGTTATCCTTCTCTTTATCATTTAAAACCCAAGTTAAATTAACTATCCATCATTTAATCATGGTTGAAAGTGAGAAGGAATAAAAATATAAAAGGTTATATTTCATTTCTTTTCACTTAAGGGTTATTTTTTTCACCTCTAGTTAAAAAATAGCCACCATCTTCATCCTCCTTCACCTTTTCCTCTCTAGTTTTTTCTAGTGAGTTAAACATAATTAAAGAAAGGTTTTTGAAGTGAGATCCATAGCCACAACATCATTCTACTCAAGTCTAGCCAACTTGATTAGAGTGTTCTCTTTGCTTTTCCAAAGTTGCTAGCTTTGACGGGAAACTTCGGGTGGATCGTCGTGGACGAAAGAGGACTACGAGTGGACCTTCTTCCAACACCCTAGAGATCAAGGAGTCAAGAAAAAGGGGAGCTACAAAGGTTGTAGCCTTCAAACCCTAATCTTTATTAGCTTAATAGTTTCGAAACCCTAATTTTCTAGGATCGATTCCTTTGCATGTTCGTTTAGCACCATAAAAATTTAAACTTTTGGACATGTGATGCTTCAAAACTCTTCATAGGGTGTTAGACAAACCTTTCATTGGTATCAGAGCCGACCTAGAACATTAGGCGACCTTTTTACGAAGTTAAAACTCCGATCGAACCGAAATATGGTTTTTTAAGGTGCTCTCTGGAAATTTTCTAAAAATTGACATTTTTCAGAATTAAAAATATGTAAAAAATACAGCAGGAAAAAATAAGGATTACGGTACAAAAATTATTCAATGAACAGTCACTATTGCCGCGGAAACGCGGCCTAAGCTTGCTTAGGCCGCGGTTCCGCGGCCTTATTAATTAATTGATGGATAATTTTTTTACACTAATTCTGGAATCTGCATGTATAATTTTTTGGGTATTTTTAATCTGTATTTAGTTTTGAAAAATTCTGGGGATAATTTTGGACCCGTCGATTCGATCGGAATTTTGTTTTCATGGTTTTTCCGGGTAAATTAGAAAGTATTGAACTGTTTGAACGACTATCATTTGCTCACTATTCATGGGGTTTAAATACTTTGGAGATACGTGCAAGTTTTTTTTATAGTGGACCCTCTAGAAGACAACAAACCTTAACTCGATTATGTGACCGTCTTGAACTGCCCTTTGAACCTTAGGGTTTGGGGCAGTACGGCGTGCCACATGTGAGGCGTTGGCTTGACCCTTCTACGGTTGGACCGCTACTACTGTGTCACACTCCAGGTGTTTGAACTCTGCTCAAGTGTTGGGCTTTAGTGAATCCTGGGTATTTGATCGTTCGTTCGAAAACTTCAATACTGTCTGTTTATCCGGAATTTGATACAATATGTGGAATTCATATAGTTTAGACATGAAATACGAAATATGTGATATTTCGCATTTATGATGTCTAAAGAGAATGTGGATTCCAAATATTGTAGTTTTACACTTTCTTTTCTGTGACCGTAAGTGTAGTATGTCTGATATCGCCGGTTTCGTTGCTATACGTCAACGACAATTGGGGTATGCATACTTACTTACGTTGATGATATGTGATATTATGTGTTGCTGAGATATGATGTGCAGGATTGTCGCGATCGAATAGCCGGGGTTTTTTTTTGTGAGATGAGAGTTTTATATTTTCATTCATGTAATATTCTTTTATTTGGGGCACTTCCGGGTTGAGGTTGTGTCACCAGTGTTGTATATTATTTAATTTTCCGCATTAGGATGGACCTAAGGAGGGGAGCACAGGTGACCGGGTTCTGGGGTTCAGTGGGAGGCCATCTCGAGGAGTCGAGACCGGGTCTCCTAAACTCCAGAATTGGCAGGGTCACTTGCCGCTCTCGTAGGGGTCCAGGGTGTGGGCTTGGCTATTCATCGCGACTGTGGAATCCGTATTTTCTATTCTGGCTAAATACTAAATACGGACGTCCTAGTATATCCCACATTATATCTATATTTCTGCTGCCTGTGTTCTGTGATATCTGAGACGAATGACTTATTATATATATATGATATATAGTAGACGTTGCTTATGTTTTACACCCGCGCTAGTCCCGTCCCGGTATGCCGTTAGTTAAGTAACCTAACGGTGCATAACGGAACATTGCGGCGAATGCGGATGGCATAAGCGTACGTGTTATTTTCGTTTCTTTTCTGTGACTGGCTTAAGGACTTAAATGATGGGATTACATTAATATGATTAATGTAAAGAAAATAAACCTAAAAAGATGTTGTAGAATCGGATTTGAAAACCACTCGGCTATTTATGAAAAAGCTATATTTCAAAACTGCGGAGCTTAAGCCACTCCTTTTGAAAACCATTTGATTCTACAATGATATCAAGTTCAAAGCGTTAAAGATTTTCTTAAAAATCATTCGCAACCCTCCGTCATTTTAGGAAGTAGAGTACTTAGTATTCGTGCTACGTTTGTTGACTTTAGTTAAGGCGTAGTGTACGGTAGCTAAGTGATGTCTTCCTACACTGCATATGAAGCAGATTAATTAGGACATTCATACGACTTTGTTGACCATAGTTAAGGGTCATATGGGTGGGTCTAATTGATCAAGAAATGACGGGTAGAACTTGACTGGTACTTATGATTTGTTGACCATAGTTAAGGTCATAAGTGCTAGGGGTAAAAACCACATCGGGAATTTCAATAGTTGAAATTTGCAATGAGATTGCATACCTTCCATGTGATGGTTGGATCCCGATCCCACTGTGGACAATAGTTGCTCCTAGGAGAGTTTTACAGTTTACAATTAGCTAACTCATTAGGTGTCTCGAAAGGTGTTAACGGGGCTCCGCCTCTGGGAAAACGAGGTTTACTCTAATTAGGTCCGTGCGAAAGCACGGGGAACCTCCCTCAAAGTACCGACACTGGCCTGGCTGAACGGTTAGCGAAGTTGTAGACTGTAATTAATCCTGGCTAGTTTTTCTTTTCAAGGTTTGAAAGAAAAACTCGATAAAAGCTGTGGGAAACATCGATTAGACAAGATAATAAACCAATCTAATCTATGCATGAGCTTTCGCTGAGTGTATTCTTTTCTCTCTCTTAATGGCAGATACCAATGACTGGACTTAAGCTTCTACTAGATAAAAACAAACTGAATGGGACCAACTATAAAGACTGGCTGAGGAATCTGAAAATCGCCTTGACTTATGATAAAGTATCATATGTCCTCACGGCTTCAGCCCCGCCCGTCCCTGGTCCAAAATCCTCAGTTGCGGACATTGAAGTCCGCAAGACATGGGACGCTGACTGTGCCACAGCCACATGCCTCGCGCTTGCATCGATGGATAACACACATCAAAAGCAGCACGAGGACATGGACATTCACGGTATATTGCTCCATACAAAAGAGTTGTATGGGGAGCAATCCCGCGTATTACGATACGAAGCATCAAAGAAATTGTTTCAGATGCGAATGGCCCCTGGCACACCAGTAGGAGACCATGTTATGAAGATGATAGCTCTTATAGAAGAGCTTGAGGACCTTGGATGGACGATAGACAATGAACAATATATAGATATTATTCTGCAGTCCCTCTCCTCCACCTTTGCTCAGTTCATAGTGAACTTCAACATGCATGTCATGGAGAAGGACCTCCCTGAACTCCTTAATATGTTAAGGAGTGCAGAAAGCACTATGAAGTTAGCAAAAACTCCCGTTATGACTATTGGACAGTCTTCCTCTTCTCGCCCGAAAGCCAAGGCCAAGGGAAAGAAAAAGAAGAAACCCACTAATCCTAAGGACGGAGTTAAAAAGGTGAAGGGAAAGGGAAAGTCCAAGGCTTGAGACTCGGGGAAAGGCGAATGTTTTCATTGCCACAAGACAGGACACTGGAAGCGCAATTGCACGGAGTACTTAAGTCTCAAGAAGAAGCATGGTGATGCTTCTGCTTCAGGTGCGTTTGTGACTGAAAACTGTTTTTCTATAAACTCTGCTTCCTGGGTATTGGATACCGGTTCAGGTTCTCACATTTGCAATTCTATGCAGGGGCTGAGAAATAGCAAGGTTTTGAAGACAGGTGACCATACTCTCCGCGTTGGAAATGGTTCCAATGTACATACAGTCGCAGTGGGAGAGTATCACTTGGGGTTACCATCTGGATGTATTTTGATTTTGAATCCATGTTATTTTGTACCAAGTATGCTATGTAATATAATATCCGTTTCTTTGTTGGACAATGAAGGATATAATTTTGTGTTGCAGAACAATGTTATGAACATTCACCTGAATCAAATGTTGGTTGGGTATGGTACGCTTAATAACGGAATATATGTCCTAAATCAACACACAGTTTTCAGTATACAACACACTAATAAAAGAAAACTTTCAGAATTAAATGAAGCTTTTCTTTGGCATTGTAGACTTGGTCATATTAACGAAACAAGACTAAACGAGTTACACAAAGATGGATATTTAAACTCTTTTGAATATAAATCTTATGCGACTTGCCAGTCTTGTATCAAGGGTAGAATGACCAAAACTCCGTTTACCGGACACGGAGAAAGAGCTACTCAGCTCCTTGGCCTCATACATAGTGATGTATGTGGGCCAATGTCTACACAGGCTGAGGCGGTTTTTCATACTTCATTACATTCACTGACGACTTCTCAAGATTCGGTCATGTATTTTTATTAAAAAACAAGTCCGACGCTTTCGAGAAATTCATTGAATATAAACAAGAAGTAGAAAAACAAACCGGCTTGAGTATTAAGATGCTTCGATCAGATCGAGGTGGTGAGTATCTCAGTACAGAATTTGCAAACTTCCTAAAAGAGAATGGGATTCTCTCTCAGCTCACTCCTCCTTACACACCACAGCACAACGGTGTGTCAGAACGACGGAATAGGACCTTATTAGATATGGTCCGGTCCATGATGAGTGACGCTGAGTTACCAGTCTCGTTTTGGGGGCATGCATTGGAGACTGCAGCGTTTCTGCTAAACAGGGTTCCAACCAAAGCCGTGTCTACCACGCCATATGAGATATGGAATGGGAAGAGACCATCTCTTAAGAGAATTAAGATTTGGGGTTGCCCGGCATATGTTAAAAAGCAGAATCCGGACAAACTCGAGACACGGTCAGTCATGTGTAACTTTATGGGATATCCAAAGAATTCTTATGGATATCTGTTCTACCACAAAGAGGAACAAAAGGTGTTTGTTTCCCAGTATGCCACATTCTTGGAAAAAGAGTTTTTCACAGATAAAGATGATGGCAAGGTGGTGGATCTAGAAGAGGTTCTAGAGACACAAACTACAAATGACGATTTGGTTGAACCGGCTGTTGCAACAGAAACAGAGGAACCTCGGCCACTCCGAAGGTCTGGTAGGACTTCTCGCCCACCGGAGAGGTACTACGGTTTCCTCATTGATGGTGACAGCGAAGATTGCATAATGGATGATGATGATCCTACCAGTTTTCAGCAAGCTATCACGAGTGGTGACTCTGTGAAGTGGTTGGATGCCATGAGATCCGAAATGGAGTCTATGTACACCAACAAAGTATGGACTTTGGACGTTGTACCCCCTGGGGTAAAACCTGTAGGGTGCAAATGGATCTTTAAAAGAAAGATTGGTGTGGATGGGCAGGTAGGGACCTATAAGGCAAGACTTGTGGCGAAAGGTTTTCGTTAAAGACCAGGTTTGGTCTATGACGAAACTTTTTCGCCCGTAGCCATGCTTAAATCCATTCGAATCCTACTTGCTATTGCTGCTCACTACGACTATGAAATCTGGCAGAAGGACGTTAAAACAGCATTTCTAAATGGAGATTTAGAAGAATGCGTTATATGGATCAGCCAGAGGGCTTCATTGACAGTGGGAGCAGCGAGAAAGCATGTAGATTGCTTAAATCCATATATGGGTTAAAGCAGGCATCTCGGAGTTGGAACATCTGTTTCGATGATGTTATCAAAAAGTTTGATTTCATCAAAAATCCAGGTGAACCTTGTGTTTATAAGATGGCTGTAGGAAGAGCTGTCACATTCCTCGTATTGTACGTGGATGACATTCTTCTGATAGGAAATGATATTCCTATGCTGCAGTCGGTCAAATCATTCTTATCACTAAGGTTCTCCATGAAGGACCTGGGTGATGCCACATACATCCTGGGCATAAGGATCTATAGGGATAGATCTAAAAAGTTATTGGGATTGTCCCAAACCAGGTACATCAACACCATCCTAAAAAGGTTTAGTATGGAAGACTCCAAGCGGGGTGCCTTACCCGCTTGCCATGGAGTCACTCTCTCCAAGGATTCTTGTCCAAAGACCGATGAAGAGAGAGCTCGCATGAGCATTATACCTTATGCTTCGGCAGTAGGATCTATAATGTATGCGATGTTATGTACACGCCCAGATGTAGCTTATGCACTTAGTGTTGTAAGCAGGTATCAATCCAACCCAGGGGAGAACCACTGGACAGCTGTGAAGAACATTCTTAAGTACTTACGAAGGACTAAAGAATTGTTCTTGGTGTATGGTAATACAGATCTCCAAATGGAGGCCTTTACCGATTCGAGCTTCCAGAGCGATAAGGATGACAGCAAATCCATCTCAGGGTTTGTATTTACCCTCAATGGAGGGGCGGTAAGTTGGAAGAGTTCCGAACAGGATACCGTTGCAGACTCTACGATGGAAGCTGAGTACATTGCTGCAAATGATGCCGCCAAGGAAGCCGTCTGGATGAAGAAGTTCGTCTCGGAGCTAGGAGTAGTTCCAACCATTATTGATCCAATACCTTTGTATTGTGACAATAATGGGGCGATGGCGTTAGCCAAGGAGCTCAGATCCCATCAGCGGTCCAGACACATCCTGAGGCGCTTTCATTTGATCCGGGAGATTGTAGATCGCCGCGAGATCGAGATTAAGAGAGTAGACACAAAGAACAACGCCGCGGATCCATTCACCAAGGCCCTCCCTCAGCCGCAGCATGAGCGACTTTTTGAGATGTTGGGTATGAGATACGCCAATAACTGGCCTTAGTGCAAGTGGGAGATTGTTGGATATATGTATGCCCTAAAGGCCATTATATGATAGTGGATGTATCTATACATGTATATATATATATTCAGTATGCATTCTTGCTCGACATGATAGTATGCTATCTGGTTCTTCTTTATCTGACATGTTGATTTGATCATGCTTTTATTCATTCATACATGCTGATAAAGCCCTGAGGATATTGGCTTGACTGCTTTGATTATGATGGAGATCATACTAGTGGGACATCTGTAGTCTATAAGCATATCCTGGAAAGTCCCTAGTCGTAGGTATATCGAGACGGGGCATTGATATACCAGAGTAGACTAGCGTATATGATACTAGACCCATGTGATGGGCGATGGATGATCCCATATCCATTGGTGTTTGACATCAAGATCATATACGGGTGCTCAGTGGTGACTGGGTACACTGGACGGACTCGCCGAGAACTCCTATATGGAATTATATCTATCGTCGGATAGCAGTTCTCAGGTAACACTGGTAAAGGTTAGTCTGCAGACCCGAGATCGTCATGGAGTCTTGTATGCTCTCCCACTGTACTTTGATTGCCACCCTACCACGGCTCTACTGAGTCGTGCAAACAGGTGACCGTTGGGTACAGTCCCGAGACACACGAAGGCAGTGAGCGATAGGAGGGGTTTCATCTCTCCCGGTATTGGGGGTTGATGCTGTGCTATGCCCGACTGGTTATTCAGTAAGTCCCTGGCCAGGGCTACTGAGATTTGCTGATAAGTGTTATCGGTAGTTTCTTGATCTGGTATAGACCATTCACCGGCACGACTTATTGAGTTATTAGGGTCGACGTGACCATTCCTAGGCTCGATATGCAGCATATCTGACGAAGAGACCGGACTGTACGGTAGTGTTGCCGGATGGCTCGACGGGAGTTGTAGCAGGTTCGCTTGTTTTCTTCTGATCGCTCAATACCCGGGTGGCCGTTACGTTTAGCTGACCGCTTGCGGTTTGGGGGTACCTGATATGATCATCACCCTCTGCCGGCGTATTGACGAGTCTTAGAGTCCCACAAAGGAGTTACCCAGTCCAGGCGAAACGTTGTGGTGCGCGTATGCGATACGCGCATGCACCCGATTAAAATGTGCGTATATGATACCGAACATTGATCGGGTGGCCTGCTTTTGGTGGGGTCGTATGAGATATGACCGGATTGATAAATTAAGTGTTGATTTATCATCCAACCATTAGTTTTCTCACTTGAAACCTTTCTAGGGTTTGATGGATGTATGCATGCATGCATGTGTTTCTTTCTTTCATTCTAGTTTCATGCACATGTGGATGTGCATACATGCATACATACATACACCCATCCATCATGGTTGTTAGCATATGGAAATGGTGGCAATATAAGACTCACACCATGGATTAAATTATGGATTATTATTTGATTTTGGATTTAAAAGAAAATGAAAAGGAAAGGATAAGCATTCTAGCTTCTACATTCTTCCTTTGACCTAACCATGCTCAACTACCACTAACCTAGGGTTATCCTTCTCTTTATCATTTAAAACCCAAGTTAAATTAACTATCCATCATTTAATCATGGTTGAAAGTGAGAAGGAATAAAAATATAAAAGGTTATATTTCATTTCTTTTCACTTAAGGGTTATTTTTTTCACCTCTAGTTAAAAAATAACCACCATCTTCATCCTCCTTCACCTTTTCCTCTCTAGTTTTTTCTAGTGAGTTAAACACAATTAAAGAAAGGTTTTTGAAGTGAGATCCATAGCCATAACATCATTCTACTCAAGTCTAGCCAACTTGATTAGAGTGTTCTCTTTGCTTTTCCAAAGTTGCTAGCTTTGACGGGAAACTTCGGGTGGATCGTCGTGGACGAAAGAGGACTACGAGTGGACCTTCTTTCAACACCCTAGAGATCAAGGAGTCAAGAAAAAGGGGAGCTATAAAGGTTGTAGCCTTCAAACCCTAATCTTTATTAGCTTAATAGTTTCGAAACCCTAATTTTCTAGGATCGATTCCTTTGCATGTTCGTTTAGCACCATAAAAATTTAAACTTTTGGACATGTGATGCTTCAAAACTCTTCATAGGGTGCTAGACAAACCTTTCAGGTTTAACCACAGACCGCAAGCAGCACTAGTTGTACGTAACGGTCCCCAGGTAGATGTCGATAAGAAGGCCGATGAGGAAAACCATCCGAACCCCTACTGAGCCTGATGTGACAATCTCCGTACAGTCCGGTCTGTTCGTCTAAGACTATCGCATATCAAGCCTAGGGGCGGCAAGCGTCAGTCCCCTAATAGCTCTATAAGTCGTGTCGGAGCGAAGCCCATTACACCCTGAGAAGCTACTGGAACCTACCAGTATATCTCGCTTGCCCTGTCCAGGGACTTTGCGTAATGGCTCTCTGACACAGTGCGATATCATCTCCGAATACCGGGAGAGGCGAATCCTATCTAACCACTACTGCCTCCAAGTGCTCGGGACTGCACCTAACTGCTACCTGTTTGCACGACTCTTTTGAGCCGTGGTAGGGTAGCAATCTAAGAACAGTGGGACACACTCGAGGCGAAGTAGCAGTGTCAAGTCTGCGGACTATGCTGTACTCATGTCATCTGGGAACTGTTAACTGACGATGGATATAATACCAACCAATCAGTTCCCCTGCGAGTCCTGTCCGGTGTACCCGTAACCTAACGAGCACCTGTATACTATCTCCAGTATGACGTACTGATGGCTGTGGGACAGACCATCTCCCCAACTGGGATGAGAAGCGTTTACAGTTAGTCTACTCCGGAATATCGATGCCTTATCTCGATAATCCAACGACCAAGGACCTGTATAGGATGTTGCTTACAGACTACCCAGCCCCCACAAGTGTGACTGCCATCACGACGCTGGTAATCAAGCAAAGATCCTATGGGCTCTACTAATATGTATAAGTGATACGTTATAAGAAACATATGCACATATTAAAGTAGACTCAAACTAAGTAGCATACTACTATGTTTAGCAAGACTGTTATATAAAACTGTGAATATCCCAAGCTTCCATTAAGTAATATACATGCTAGTATGATACAATAATGGCCCCTAGGGCATATACACTAACAATCTCCCACTTGCACTAGGGCCATGAGTTGGCATATCGTAGACCTATCATCTCGAATAGCCTCTCGAACTGCGTCTGAGGAAGGGCCTTTGTGAATGGATCAGCAATGTTAGTTTCTGTCTCTACTCTCTTCACCTCGATCTTCCGGCGATCTACGATCTCCCTGATCAGGTGATACCGCCTTAAGATGTGTCTGGATTTCTGATGGGACCTCAGTTCCTTCGCTAAAGCTATAGCGCCGTTGTTGTCACAATATAGAAGTATTGGACCAACACTGGTAGGAACCACCTGAAGTTCTGTGAGGAACTTCTTCATCCAGACTGCTTCTTTTGCAGCATCGCAAGCAGCTATGTACTCCGCTTCCATTGTTGAGTCAGCAACGGTCTCCTGCTTGGAACTCTTCCAACAGACCGCCCCTCCATTGAGGGTAAAGACATAACCCGACATGGATTTGGAGTCATCTTTGTCACTCTGGAAGCCGGAGTCGGAAAAGGCCTCCATCTGGAGCTTTTCCTCCATACACTAAGAACATCTCCTTAGTCCTCCTTAGGTACTTGAGAATGTTCTTTACTTCTATCCAGTGCTTCTCCCCTGGGTTTGCTTGATACTGGCTTACTATGCTCAATGCGTATGCTACATCCGATCTGGTACATAATATCGCATACATTATAGAGCCTACTGCAGAAGCGTAGGGTATAATCGACATGCGATCCCTTTCCAAATCAGTCTTGGGAGACATCTCTTTGGAGAGGGTGATTCCGTGACAAGCCGGTAGGTTACCGCGCTTAGAATCATCCATACTGAATCTTTTCACTATGGTGTCTATGTACCTGGACTGCGAAAGTCCCAACATCCTTTTTGATCTATCACGATAGATCCGGATCCCCAGAATGTAGGTGGCATCACCCAGGTATTTCATGGAGAATTTATATGACAAGAATCTTTTGACTGACTGTAATATAGGAATATCATTTCCTATTAGGAGAATGTTATCCACGTACAAGATGAGGAATACTACAGCTCTCCCTACAATCTTACTGTATATGCCAGGTTCATCTGGATTTTTGATGAAGTCGAATTCTTTGACAGCATCATCAAAACAGATGTTCCAACTTCGCGATGCCTGCTTTAGTCCATAAATGGACTTAAGCAGCTTGCATACTTTACCGCTGCTCCCACTCTGAATGAATCCCTCTGGTTGATCCATATAGACGCTCTCTTCCAAATTTCCATTTAGAAAATCTGTCTTTACGTCCATCTGCCAGTTCTCATAATCGTGGAAGGCAGCAATAGTAAGAAGGACCCGAATAGATTTAAGCATAGCCACTGGAGAAAAGGTTTCGTCATAGTCCAAACCAGGTCTTTGACGGAAACCCTTTGCAATAAGTCTAGCCTTATAGGTTTCAACCTGTCTATCTACACCGATCTTCTTTTTGAAGATCCATTTGCATCCTACGGGTTTTACCCCATCTGGAGCAATGTCCAAAGTCCATACTTTGTTGGTGTACATGGACTCCATTTCGGTCCGCATTGCATCCAGCCATTTTACTGAGTCACCGCTCTGAATGGCTTGCTGGAAGCTAGTAGGCTCATCATAGTCTATAATGCAATCCTCTCTATCCTCGTCTACGAGAAAACCGTAGTATCTCTCGGGCGGATGAAATTGCCTACTACTCCTGCGGAGTGGCGTCGGGATGTCCTGTTCTTCTGAAACCTCAGGTTCTACCATACTTTCAGTAACAGCTTGTGGTTCTGGAATTTCTTCCAGTTCTACTACGCTCTCACTTGTTCCTTTTTCTAAAAACTGATGTTCCAGAAAGTGAGCATGACGAGAAACAAAAACTTTTTGTTCCTCTGCGTAATAGTATAGATATCCCTTGGAGTTCTTTGGATATCCCACAAACTTACAATGTACTGATCGTGCCTCGAGCTTGTCTGCATGCTGCTTTTTCACAAAAGCCGGACACCCCCAAATCTTTAGATACTGAAGATAGGGTTTCTTCCCACTCCACATCTGATATGGTGTGGTAGGCACAGTCTTCGTAGGAACTAGGTTCAAAAGATATGCAGCTGATTCTAGTGCATATCCCCAGAATGATCGTGGTAACTCAGCGTTACTCATCATGGAACGAACCATATCCAAAAGGGTTCGATTCTTTCTTTCCGATACACCGTTGTGTTGTGATGTGTATGGAGGAGTAAGCTGAGAGAGAATTCCATTCTCTTTTAAGTAACATAGGAATTCGGCACTTAAGTATTCACCACCTCGATCAAATCTCAGTGTCTTGATACTTTTGCCGGTCTGTTTTTCTACTTCATTCTTGTATTCTTGGAATTTCTCGAAGGCCTCGGATTTATATTTCATTAAGAAGATATATCCATACCTAGAGAAATCATCTGTAAAAGTAATGAAGTAGGAATAACCACCTCGCGCATGTGTAGACATTGAACCGCATACGTCACTGTGTACGAGTCCCAAGAGCTCGCTCGCTCTTACTCCATGTCCAGTAAACGGAGTCTTTGTCATCTTTCCTATGAGACAAGATTCACAAGTAGCATAAGATTGATATTCGAACGGATTCAAATATCCTTCTCTATGTAACTTAGTCAACCTTCTCTCATTGATGTGACCTAGTCTACAATGCCATAAGAAAACCTGATTTAATTCCGGAGACTTTCTTTTAAGTGTGTTCTGGACACTGAAAATCTGAGCTTGATTTAATACGCATATTCCGTTTTCTAATGTACCTGACCCAATCAAATCTTGATTTAGGTGGATGTGAACCACATCTCTTGTAAAAGCAAAATCATATCCTTCTTTAGAAAGTAAGGGTACAGATATGATATTACAAGTCGTACCTGGTACATAAAAACAGTTATGCAGAATCAATATCTTCCCAGTTGTCATTCCAAGATGATATTCTCCTACGGATTCAGCGTCCATGCTCATTCCATTAGCAACTGTGAGGGTCATATCACCTATCCCGATAACCCTACGATTTCTCAGAGCCTGTAATGAATTACAGATGTGAGTTCCTGATCCGGTATCCAATAACCAGGAAGTAGGGTTAACTGACATACAGTTCTCTATCATAAACACACCCGAAGTCGAAGCCACAACATGCTTCGTATCCTGGTTACTGGCTTCTAAAGCCCTGCAATCATTCTGCCAATGCCCAAACCCACAACAATAGGAATGTCCCTTAATAGGGTGGTCCAGCTTGTCATAGGCAATGGACATCTGGACAGACTTTTGCCAGTCAAATAATTCAGATTCAGTCAATTTATTATCTAGATATAACCTAAGTGTGGTCACAAGGTCGCTGCAATTAAGAGAGAGAGAGAAGAAAACTATTTTAGCATGATGCTGTTACAAGCTTAGATTGGTTTTAATTTATCTAAACAGGATGGCTCCCACTGTTTCTCGAATCCTTTCTCAAACCAAAAAAGAAGAATTAGCCAGGACTATTCTCACCGTACAATACTTGCTTAACCGTTCAGCCAGGCCAGTGTCGATACTTCGAGGGAGGTTTTCCAATGCTTTCGCGAAGTTCCTTAATTAAATAACCTCTTTTCTCTGGGGGCGTAACCCCGCTGACACCTTTCTAGGCACCTACTTGGTTTATAGCATTGATCGTTAAGTGACGAATCTCCTGATAAGTAGTATATACTCACAGTAGGATCGGGATCCAAAATATCATCGTATGATAATGTTGAAGGAATCCTACCAACATTCATCAAACTCCAGAATGATATGCATCTCTCTGCAAATTTCAGTTTCTTTAGAAATTCCCGATGTATATTTTTGCCCCATGCTCTTATGACCTTGGCGTTGGTCAAAATGTCATAAGTCACATGTCAAGTTCTACCCGTCATTATCCAGGTTAATTTGAACCCATCCGTACATATCCTTGACGTTGGCCAAAATGATAATACGACTGTCCCAAACTAACTCATCTATCTATGCAACAAATGAATACCCAGCAGCTACCAAACACTATGCCTTGGCGTTGGTCAAAATACATAGCTTGAATACTACTGACCATCCATAAGAAATGACGGAGGGCTACGACTGGTTTTGGCGAAACCGTGAACGTAGTGAACTTGATATAATCGAAGGAACCTGATAGCTTTTTAAAAGGAGTGGTTAAAGCTCCGCAATTAAAAATTCTGCTCTTTTAAAATAACCGAGTGGTTTCTTTTAAATTTGTTCCAACGATTTACCTTTGGTTTATTTTCTTTGCATTATAATAATGCGTCCCATCATTAATCTTATCATTGTAGAAAACAACGAAAATACCACGTCCTCTTATGCCATCCGCATTCGCTACTGGGTCCCGTCATCACCCGTTAGGTTACTTAACTAACGACAGAGCGGGGGCTGGGCTAGCGCGGGTGTAAAACATAAGTGACGTCTAATAGCTATCATATATAGATATTGTACATTCGTCAGACGCAATAATAAGCATTCCAGATCACAGATGAACTTTATTGGATATTCTAGCAATCCGCATTTTGCTTTGAGCCTGCAATAAAAGACGGATTACACAGCTGTGATGAATAGCCATTACCCCACCCTAGACCCCTACGGGTACGGCAAACTACCCGCCAAGTACCCAAAGTGAAGCGGTCTCCCTCAACAACGTGAATAGGCCACTAAACACTTCGACGTACCCGGTAGTTTGTGTACCCCACCTTGGGTCGATCCTAGGAGCAAAAACAATAAAAAGAAATAATACAACGGTGGCTACAACCGCAACCTGGATGTGCCCCGCAAAATAATATTACAACTTATTACAATTACAATGAATGAATTAATATTAAATACATCTCAAACCCCGGCTAATCATCACAACAGTCCAACACAATTCATATACAAAAACAGTTATATATAACATCACAGATATGTGCACCCCCTACCAACCGACATACTAGCAGTTAGGGGAGGTTTACGAACACATAAAACATTACAGATAAAGATCCAATTAGCAAATTGATTAGAACATCGATCGATTACCTATATCCGTGTCTACCCCAAAAGCAAATCAACACAGAGGCAACCTGGGCAGAAACAGAACATACAAGAAAACAGAGAACAAAAAAACAAGAATTACAGAGCAAATCCGAGTCAACGCGGCGTTGACTCGGCGGCGGATCCACGACAAAAGCTCTCTATTGCCGCGGATCCGCGGACATTTTGTCGATTCACTGGCTCGTTTTTTCTCAGTATTCTTACAATTCCCTGCTGTGAATTTTAAGGTATGTCAAAACTTTTTTCAGACACTTTTAAAATTAACAGAAACTAGGGATTTCCGGGTTTTAGTTTTCGTATTTTCCGTCGATCGAACTTCTAATCAGTTGCTAACAAGATAGTAATGGTTTAGTTGGCTCTGATACCACTGTAAGTCCATATCACCCACCCCACGAACTTGCGGGGAGGTGGAATATATGAAAAACAATTATCAAAGCTTCGTAACACGGAGTTGAGCGCATAAATCGTTTCTAAACCATTGCTAACAAAGTACTAGAGGTTTAACTACTCGGATACGAAGTTATACCTCACGTTACTTGTCCTTCGGGTCTTCATCACGGTCCTCCACTCCTCGTAGGCTCTTTGGAATATCGGCACCTCAACGACCTCCTCGAATCAAAGACGATCAACCCGAAAGCTCCTACGCCAAGCTAAATCTCAAACTTGAGATAACTAGTTTGCTCAAATCGCTAATCTAAGCTAACTAGGGGATATAGAGTGAGGTTATGGATGTATTAGTCTAGCTAACCTTTGATCTCAACTCATGAGAGGTTAGGATTAGGGTTTGAAGAGAGAGTGAGCTTGAGGAGAGAGAAGGTGAGAATGATAATGAAAAGAATAATGAACTCATATGAATATATCAACCATAACAATTAATCAAATAAATAATATAAATGATTTATCATCATTGTTAGATTCATTCATCTAGTGTGATTCATCATATGACTTACTAACTCATTAATGAATCATTTAATACAAAGCATGAATCACACAAATGGGTCATTAAGCAATTAATGCTCATGCCACCTTAACCCCTTAGTCACCACTCTTCTAGAACCTTCCCGACAAATTACGAGAACGTCCCTCCAATCCGTGAAAACACGGAAAAACTTTAGACTGTATAAATCCAATAATCCGATACTAGAATCTGGCTTAAACCAAAGCCGACTAGTAAAAACTGTCCGAAAAGTCGTACGTGCGTAAACACACGTATGCGTCCGAACCCTTGTCGTAAAACCATACGACCTCTATATCGTTTCGCCTGGAGCAGGGAAACTCTCTGTGTGGGACTCTAAAGACTCGACACTACGCTGGCAGTGGGTTTAACTACAGACCGCAAGCGGCACTAGCTGTAGGTAACGGTCCCCAGGTAGATGTCAATAAGAAGGCCGATGAGGAAAACCATCCGAACCCCTACTTAGCCTGATGTGACAATCTCCGTACAGTCCGGTCTGTTCGTCTAAGACTATAGCATATCAAGCCTAGGGGGCGGCAAGCGTCAGTCCCCTAATAGCTGTATAAGTCGTGTTGGAGCGAAGCCCATTACACCCTGAGAAGCTACTGGAACCTACCAGTATATCTCGCTTGCCCTGGCCAGGGACTTTGCGTAATGGCTCTCTGACACAGTGCGATATCATCTCCAAATATCGGGAGAGACGAATCCTATCTAACCACTACTGCCTCCAAGTGCTCGGGACTGCACCCAACTGCTACCTGTTTGCACGACTCCTTTGAGCCGTGGTAGGGTAGCAATCTAAGAACAGTGGGACACACTCGAGGCGAAGTAGCACTGTCAAGTCTGCGGACTATGCTGTACTCATGTCATCTGGGAACTGTTAACTGACGATGGGTATAATACCAACCAATCAGTTCCCCTGCGAGTCCTGTCCCGTGTACCCATAACCTAACGTGCACCTGTATACTATCTCCAGTACGACGTACTGATGGCTGTAGGACAGACCATCTCCCCAACTGGGATGAGAAGCGTATACACTTAGTCTACTCCGGAATATCGATGCCCTATCTCGATAATCCAATGACCAGGGACCTATATAGGATGTTGCTTACAGACCACCCAGCCCCCACTAGTGTGACTGCCATCACGACGCTGGTAATCAAGCAAAGATCCTATGGGCTCTACTAATATGTATAAGTGATACGTTACAAGAAACATATGCACATATTAAAGTAGACTCAAACCAAGTAGCATACTACTATGTTTAGCAAGACTGTTATATACAACTGTGAATATCCCAAGCTTCCATTAAGTAATATACATGCTAGTATGATACAATAATGGCCCCTAGGGCATATACACTAACACCCGGTCGTGTGGATAGCATTTGCAATGAAAACCTGGACCCCTACGAGCGCGGTAAGTTACCCGCCAATCCCAGAAGTGAGGAAACCCCAATCAATAAAGTGAATGGGCTACCCAACATTTCACGGAATCCAGTAACTTGAGCACCCCTCCATGGGTCATCCTATACCCCCTACGAGTGCGGCGAATAGCCCACCAATTCTAGAGTAAGGCCCCCTCCGTCTCAACGCCGTAAAATGCGGGTCCGTTGCCCTCTAGAACCCGACTATTCGTGCACTCCACCGTGGGGTAATCCTAGTACAGAAAAGAAAAGTATATACAACGGTGACATCGACCTCAAACCGGTCGTGCCCCAATAAAAGAATATTTAAACTGGCAGAGACGGCAGCCCACATGTCAGACGTTCGCCCCGCAATACTGAATATACAAATAAATCTGAACTGTACTACTACTATTGCACTGCAGGCTATCCACCATGACAATCCAACCACAGAATCAGCACAACACAAAACATCAACGTGAATATTAAGTTCGTAAACCCATCTAGTTGAACATATAGCAACCGGTCGGGTTGTACCGCTCATTAGAATTCACGGTCGCAAATATCATCACATGTACTGATAATCACACACATAAAATTTCGATCGACTAAACTTTTCCAAATAGGCCCTCCAAAAGAAAACCAGCATTTTAAACAAATCTGGGCCAAAACCAAATATCCCAAAAATCAAATTTCCATGTCAGAGAGTGCCACGAGAAATTTGGTGCAATTTCGCCACATGACGGCCACGGAACCGCCGCAAATAGACATTTATTGCGGCGCTTCTGCAACCAATTTGATGGTTCAGTTGCCCAAATTTCTTATGGTCCCCTACAAATGCCTGCACGGATTTTTAAGATCCTCTGAAAGATTTTCTGAACACATTTGAAAATCGACAGCGGGCATAAGAAAATGAAATTTTAATTCGGAAAAATTAGTCGATCGATATTCTAACCTTGTGCAAACTAGCTAGTATTGGTTTATGGGTGGCTCTAATACCATATTGGGTTTTGCCGGTGCCCTGGCAATCTACCATGGCCGATGCGGAACAAAAATTGGCGTTTTAAAATTTTTGGCACAAAGAAAACCACGACCAAGATCGACACCATAAACCTATGTTAGCAAACTAAAAAAGCTAAACTACAAGGATAGAGATGGTTATACCGAATGAATAAATTCCTTCGGTCTTCTACCACCTTCATTAGCCCCTAGGGGTCACGGATCAAATTTGGTTGTCGGTCTTCTTTCATCGATGATGATCCACCCAAGGGAAACAACGCATGCTCCAACCTCGCCAAGCGAGGCAACTGACGCTCCAAGATTGCTAGCAATAGAGAGTGGAGGTGTAGGAATGTCTCACTACATTTTTCTCTCATGATAAATGCTCAAATGAGCAACCCAAGAAGAAGAAGGAGGAGGTGAAGAAACTAGTGGCATGAGCAACCAAGGAAAATGGCTAAGTCTCTCCAAGAGAGTGAGAGTCTATATGAATCAATGAATGAATGATCAATAGGCTAGCATGAAGAAAGATTGGCTACAATCTTTGTTCGCCGCCGGAAGACGAGACGGGACGTTGGGACGTCTGGCGTGAATTCTGTGGGGCAGATGTTATTTGGATTTATCCTTCCACCTCTCCGAAGATGCCAAGTTGACTTATGACACCGTATATCGGAGGTTTGGACGGATGCGGCCGTTGTAGCAGACATTGTCAGATTCCCCCTCGTTTGCGAGGGTTTTTTATTATGGGGACACTCTTCTCTGCAGGCGTAAACCCCTGTAGTTAATTACGTTATCACATCGCGATAACCACTTTCTCCTGCTCCAGAAGTTCACTTCGTGTCGTATGTGTTTGTTTTATTTTTGGTTGCCCATGGATTGTATACGGAGACTAATTTATGTTGTCGCCCGTAGGGCGTGGATTAGTCCAAATCCGTATATTCTTAGATTTGGGTTTGGTTTGATTTAAGGATCGTTAATCTTGTTTGAGATCAAGATCAACTTAAATGTTTTTTAAGGATACGTTAGTCCGATTTGAGACTAAGATCCACATAACGGGGTTTTTAGGTGTTGGATATATGTATGCCCTAGAGGCCATTATGACATAGTGGATGTATTTATACATGTATATATATATACACAGATGACATTCTTGCTCGAAATGATAGTATGCTATCAGGTTCTTCTTTATCTGACATGTTGACTTGATCATGCTTTTATTCATTTACACATGTTGATAAAGCCCTGAGGATATTTGCTTGACTACTGTGATTATGATGGAGACCATACTAGTGGGACGTCTGTAGTTTATAAGCATATCCTGAAATGTCCCTAGTCGTAGGTGTATCGAGATGGGGCATCGGTATACCAGAGTAGACTAGAGTATATAATACTAGACCCATATGATGGGCGATGTATGTTCCCACATCCATTGATGTTTGACATCAAGATCATATGCGGGTGCTCAGTGGAGACTGGGTACACTGGACGAACTCACCGAGAACTCCTATATGGTATTATATCTATCGTCGGATAGCAGTTCTCAGGTGACACTGGTACAAGTTAGTCTGTAGACCCGAGATCGTCATAGAGCCTTATGTGTTCTCCCACTGTACTTTGATTACCACCCTACCACGGCTCTACTAAGTCGTGCAAACAGGTGGCTTTTGGGTATAGTCCCGAGACACATGAAGACGATGAGCGATAGGAGGGGTTTCGTCTCTCCCGGTTTTAGGAGTTGAAGCTATGCTGTACTCGATTGGCTATATCAGTAAGTCCCTGGCCAGGGCTGTTGAGATTTACTGATAAGTGTTATCAGTAGTTTCTTGATCTGTTATAGACCATTCATCGGCATGACTTATTGAGTTATTGGGGTCGACGTAACCATCCCTAGACTCGATATGCAGCATATCTGATGAAGAGACCGGACTGTACGGTAGTGTTGCCGGTTGGCTCGACGGGAGTCGTGATAAGTTCGCTTGTTTTCTTCTGATCGCTCAATACCCGGATGGCCGTTACGTTTAGCTGAGCTCTTGCGGCTTGGGGGTGCTTGATATGATCATCACCCACTGCCGGCGTATTGACGAGTCTTAGAGTCCTAAAATGGAGTTACCCAGTCCAGGCGAAACGATGTGGTGTGCATATGAGATATGCGCGGAGACCCAATTAAATGTGCGTATGTGATACCGTATATTAATCGGGCGGTTTGCTATTGGTCAGATCGTATGTGATATGACCGGTTTGTTAAATCAAGTGTTGATTTAACATTGACCATTAGCTTTTCACTTTAGACCCTTTTGTCTTGTGGTGTATGCATGCATGTATGCACATGTTTACATTGATGCACATATGGATGTGCATGCACACATACATGCATACACTTTATGTGTCATGGTTGTTGATACATTTGATGGTGGCAATATAAGAATCACATGCTAATAAATATGTTGATATTTATATTTGGATTAATGGAAATTGAAAAATCACTCATGGTTGATTATTTTATTCATCCACTAAACCATTTGTTAACCTTAAGTTATCTTTCCATGGCCATTAGAGTTCCAAATGAAATATCTAGATATTTATTAACTAGGGTTAAGAGTGAGAAGAGAGAAATATATATATTTTCATTTCTCATTTTTATCCAAAAATTTTTATCATTATCTTCAGCTCTCATATTGCCATCTTCTTCTTCCTCTCTCTCTTGCTCTCTAGGTTTTGATAGTGAGTGAAAGAGTGATCAAGTTAGGGTTTTGAAGTGAGAAAACAAACCACATTATTATTCTATACTACTCTTGCCCACTAGTTTAGAGTGTTAGCTTCAACTTCATCATCTTGATCAAGTGGACCTTTGAGCTTGAACAAAGAGGACTCCGGGTGGATCGTCGTGGACTTGGAGGATCTCAAGCAAGATTCTTCCAACTCTTAAGTAGCCAAGGAGTCTAGCTATGGGAGCTACAAAGGTTGTATTATCTAAACCTAGCACTTAACTACTGGTGGATTGTGTTAAAGTTTAGTGTTACGCTAGCTTTTCTAGTTTTATTCTTAGGATAGTTTCTTTAGCACCTTCTAAATTTTTAATATGGCATGTGATGCTACCAAACCCTAGTAGTGGTGCTAAGGAAACCCTTCATGGTATCAGAGCCTAGCTAGAAATCTAGACGATGTTACGATAATGCAAAACCGAAAAACTCCGCAAAAATACGATTTTAGAAACCCTAGCAAAATGCTCTCTGGAAATTTTTTAAAAGGTGATCTAAAAATTATTTTAGTAATTGCAGAGTGTCATTTAAGGTATTTTATGAACACAGGTGAAATACGAGTGGGGGGGGGCTCGGATTCGAACCGGCGACGATCCCTTGTTTTCCGGCGACGCCGGCCAAGTGTGCTCCCCTCCTCCTCGTATTGCCCCAGTGTTCTTGTACTCTTAATCTGGGGTTTCTGGTATTGTTTGGTAGTCCAGAATTGCATGTGATGTCAGTTTGGTAATGGACTCTTTGCGGAGTGTTTCGTATTCGTATTTTTTTAGTATTGTATTGGTAACCTGGACGACGTTAAACAGGTCGAACGATTATCAAACACTGGTATTTTCCAGGTTGAACGTACTCAATATATAATGTGGGTATTCTTATGGACCCTATAGAAGAATGAAACCCCAACTCGAGACGTGACTACAGAACTGCGACTAAACCTAAGGGTTTACCGTAGTTAGTGGCACCACAAATGAGGCTTGGGTTTGCCCTTCTACGGCTGGTCCATAAAGTACTGTGGCATAGTTTTTTTGGGTATTGTTTAACAGTGCTCAAGTGTTGAGCTTGCTGGGGAATATGGGCGTTCGCTAATTCGATCGAAGGGTTTGACATCGCCTAGTAGTATGTGATACTTATTTCTATGGCCGTAAGTGTAGTATGTATATCGCCGGTTTCGTTGTTATATGTCAACGGCAATTGGGGTACGCATACTTGCTTACGTTGATGACATGTGATGTTATGTGTTGCTGTGTTCTAATGTATAGGATCGTCGTGTTTGAATGGTCGGGGGGTTTTATGTGAGATGAGAGTTTTTCTTTTCATTCATGTAAAATTCATTTGTAATGTAATATTCTTTTATTTGGGGCACATCCGGGTTGAGCGTGATGTCACCATTGATGTATATTATTTACTTTTCCGCATTAGGATAGACCCAAGGTGGAGAGCACAAGTGACCGGGTTCTAGGGTCCAGTAGGAGACCATATCGAGGAGTCGGGACCGGGTCTCCTAACTCTAGGATTGGTAGGGTCGCTTGCCGCTCTCGTAGGGGTCTAGGATGTAGGATTGGCTAATCGTCACGACCGTGGAATCCGTATTTTCTATTATTGGCTAAATACTAAATACGGACACCCTAGTATATCCTATATGATCATATCTGTGTTTCTGCTGCTTATATTCTGTGATGTGTCACTTAATATATCTAAGACGAATGCAATATTATATATGAGATATATAGTAGACGTTGCTTATGTTTTACACCCGTGCTAGTCCCGTCCCGATATGCCGTTAGTTAAGTAACCTAACGGTGCATAACGGAACATTGCGGCGAATGCGGATGGCATAAGCGTATGCTGTATTTTCGTTTCTTTTATGTGATTAGCTTAAGGACTTAAATGATGGGACAGCATTAATATGATTAATGTGAAGAAAAATAAACCTAAAAAGATGTTGTAGAATCGGATTTGAAAACCACTCGGTTTTTTACGAAAAAGCTACATTTCAAAATTGCGGAGCTTAAACCACTCCTTTTGAAAACCATTTGATTCTACGACGATATCAAGTTCAAAGCGTTAAAGATTTTCTTAAAAACCCTCCGCAACCCTCTGTCATTTTAGGAAGTAGAGTATTTAGTATTCGTGCTACGTTTGTTGACTTTAGTTAAGGAGTAGTGTACGGTAGCTAAGTGATGTCTTCCTACACTACATATGATGCAGATTAATTAGGACATTCATATGACTTTGTTGACCATAGATAAGGGTCATATGGGTGGGTCTAATTAATCAAGAAATGATGGGTAGAACTTGACTGGTGCTTATGATTTGTTGACCATAGTTAAGGTCATAAGTGCTAGGGGTAAAAACCATATCGGGAGTTTCAAGAGTTGAAATTCGCAATGAGATTGCATACCTTCCATATGATGGTTGGATCCCAATCCCACTGTGAGCAAAAGTTGCTCCCAGAAGAGTTTTACACTTTACAATTAGCTAACCCATTAGGTGTCTAGAAAGCTGTTAACGAGGCTACGCCTCTGGGAAGACGGGGTTTATATTAATTAGGTCCGTGTGAAAGCACGGGGAACCTCCCTCAAGTACCGACACTGGCCTGGCTGAACGGTTAGCGAAATTGTAGACTGTAATTAATCCTGGATAGTTTTCTTTTTAAGGTTTGAAAGAAAAACTTGATAAAATAAGTGGGAGACATCGATTAGATAAGATAATAAACCAATCTGATCTTTGCAAGTGCTTTCACTGAATGTATTCTTTTCTCTCTTTTAAAAGTAGATACCAATGATAGGACTCAAGCTTGTAAGTCCACGTTACCCACCCTGGTACTTACGGGGAGGCGGAAAGAGTAAAAATCAGATTTTTATCACAAGGTAACATGGACTAACATTAGAGGATCTTTGCTAAAAAAAACTAACAAACTAACTACAAGTTCTAGCTACTAGGTTAGATGGTTATACCTAGATCTTGAACTCCTTCTCTTCTTGTTGTGGTCCTCTTTCTTGCTTGCTCCTTAGAGTGGTGTAGACGGCTCCTCCTCTTCGTCTTCTCTTTGCCGAAGAAAGATCTACCCGAAGGCCTCTACCTCGAGCTCCTATCTCAACCAAGAGATAACTAGAGTGCTTGGCTTGCTAGACTAAGAACTCTAGAATGAGTAGAGAGTTCTCTTGATGGTTTTATCTCACAAAGCTCATGTTTTTCAACACATGAAAGAAGAGAGCTTTGAGAGAGGAAGAGGGAGAGCAAAGCATGAGAGAGAAAGAGCAAGAGAGAACAAGAGGAAAATCGGAACCATGCTCTCATATGAGAGAATATGAGAATAATAATAATAACTAAAAAAAATTGTGATGGTTAGTTGAAATGACCATTATCATTTCACATTTAATGCTAATTACAAGCTTCAAGAAGTATCTTGCAAAAGAAATGATCATGGTCAAATGGTCAACAAAAGTCAAATGGTCAACCCAACCTCAACCATGGCACAATTATCCTTAATTAATATTATTAATCATATTTCTCATTCTCATTAGGGTTTAGAAAAAGTCAACGTTCAACAACCCTAATGAGGTTCCTCTGCCTCTGTCAACTGTGCATACACACCCGCATCCGTGTTCCGAGGAACACGGATACAATGAGACAAAACCAATCCCAAAACAAATACTAGGATCTGGCTTAAACCAAAGCCCGCTAGTAATAACTGCCCGGACACCAAACGTGCACACGTACGCGTATATGAACGAACCCTGTCGCAAAACCATGCGACTTCTACTTTGTTTTGCCCAAAGGCGAACAACCCTCTGTGTGGGACTCTAAAGAGTCGACACTATGCTGGCAGTGGGTTTAACCACAGGCCGCAAGCGGTACTAGCTGTACGTAACAGTCCCCAGGTAGATGCCGATAAGAAGACCGATAAGGTGAACCCATTCGAACTCCTACTGAGCCTGAATGTGACAATCTCCGTACAGTCCGGTCTGTTCGTCTGAGAGTATCGCATGTCGGGCCTACGGGGGCGGTAAACGTCAGTCCCCTAATAGCGGTACAAGTCGTGTCGGAGTGTGGCCCAGAACATCCTGAGAAACTACTGGAAACACTACCGGCAAATCTCGCTTGCCCTGGCTAGAGACTTTGTGTAATGGCTCTCCTAGACACAGCGCGATATCAACTCCTAATACCGGGAGAAACGAATCATGTCTAACCGTTTCTGCCTCCAAGTGCTTCAGGAATGCACCCAACTACTACCTGTTTACGCGACTCATTTGAGCCGTGGTAGGGTAGTAATCTAAGAACAGTGGGAACACACTCGAGGCGAAGTGGCAGTGTCAAGTCAACGGACTAAGCTGTACTCATGTCACCTGGGAACTGATAACTGACGATAGGTATAATACCAACCAACAGTTCCCAGCGAGTCCTGTCCAATGTACTCGTAACCTAACGAGCACCCGCATACTATCTCCAGTACGACGTACTAATGGCTGTGGGACAGACCATCTCCCCTGCTGGGATGAGAAGCGTATACGCTAGTCTACTCCGGAGTATCGATGCCCTGTCTCGATATTTCTACGACTAGGGACCTGTATAAGGATGTGCTTGTAGATTACCCAGCCTCTACTAGTGTGACTGCCATCACAACGCTGGTAATCATGCAAAGATCCTAAGGGCTCCACTAATATGTATAAGCGATATGCTAAAAGAAACACATGCACAAATTGAAGTAGAAACAAACCAAGTAGCATACTACCATTTTGAGCAAGATTGTCTATACAACTGTGAATATCCCAAGCTTCCATTAAGTAATATACAAACTTGTTTAATATAGTAATGGCCTCTGGGCATATACACTAGCAATCTCTCACTTGCACTAGGGCCATGTACTGGCGTATCGAAGACCTATCATCTCGATTAGCTGCTCGAACTGAGTCTGGGGTATGGCCTTCGTGAATGGATCTCCAGTGTTATTCTCTGAATCTACTCTCTTCACCTCGATCTCCCGGCGATCTATGATCTCCCTGATCAGGTGGTACCGCCTCAAGATGTGTCTGGACTTCTGATGGGACCTGGGTTCCTTCGCTAAAGCTATAGCGCCGTTATTGTCACAATACAGCGGTATTGGATCAACAATGGTAGGAACCACCTGAAGCTCCGTGTGGAACTTCTTCATCCAGACAGCTTCCTTTGCGGCATCGCAAGCAGCTATGTACTCCGCTTCCATTGTTGAGTCAGCAACGGTTTCCTTCTTGGAGCTCTTCCAACAGACCGCCCCTCCATTGAAGTTAAAGTCATAACCCGACATGGACTTGGAGACATCCTTGTCACTTTGGAAGCTGGAGTCAGCAAAGGCCTCGATCTGGAGGTCTTTTCCGCCATACACCAAGAACATATCCTTAGTCCTTCTCAGGTACTTGAGAATGTTCTTTACTGCTATCCAGTGTTTCTCCCCTGGGTCCGACTGATACCGGCTTACAACGCTTAATGCGTATGCTACATCTGGTCTGGTAACATCGCATATATTATAGAGCCTACCGCAGATGCGTAGGGTATAGATGACATGCGAGCCCTTTCCAAATCAGTCTTGGGAGACATATCTTTGGAGAGGGTGATTCCGTGACAAGCCGGCAGATTACATCGCTTTGAATCTTCCATACTGAATCGTTTCAGCATGGTGTTGATATACTTGGACCGCGATAGTCCCAACATCCTCTTAGATCTATCACGATAGATCTGGATCTCCAGAATGTAGTTGGCATCGCCCAGGTCCTTCATGGAGAACCTCTGTGACAAGAATCCTTTGACTGACTGTAGCATAGGAATGTCATTTCCTATTAGGAGAATGTCATCCATGTACAAGACGAGGAATACCACAGTTCTCCCTACAATTTTACTGTAAATGCATGGTTCATCTGGATTTTTGATAAAGTCAAATTCTTTGACAGTATCATCAAAGCAGATGTTCCAGCTCCGCGATGCCTGCTTTAGTCCATAAATGGACTTAAGCAACTTGCACACTTTACCGCTGCTCCCACTCTGAATGAAACCCTCCGGCTGATCCATATAGACGAACTCTTCCAAATTTCCATTCAGAAAAGCCGTCTTTACGTCCATCTGCCATATCTCATAATCGTGGAAGGCAGCAATGGCAAGAAGGATCCGAATGGATTTGAGCATAGCCACTGGAGAAAAGGTTTCGTCATAGTCCAAACCAGGTCTTTGGCGAAAACTCTTTGCAACAAGTCTAGCTTTATAGGTTTGAACCTGCCAATCTACACCAATCTTCTTTCTGAAGATCCATTTGCATCCTACGGGTTTTACCCCTTCTGGAGCAATGTCCAAAGTCCAAACTTTGTTGGTGTACATGGACTCCATCTCGGTCCGCATTGCATCCAGCCATTTTACTGAGTCACCGCTCTGAATGGCTCGCTGGAAGCTAGTAGGCTCATTATATTCAATGACGCAATCCTTTCGATCCCTGTCTATGAGAAAACCGTAGTATCTCTCCGGTGGATGAGACTGCCTACTACTCCTGCGGAGTGGCGCTGGGATGTACGGTTCTCCTGAAACTTCTGGTTCTACCAAGCTTTCAGTAATAGCTTGTGGTTCTGGAATTTCTTCCAGTTCTATTGCGCTCCTACTTATCTGATTTTCTAAAAATTCAGTTTCCAAGAAGTGGGCATGCTGAGAAACAAAAACCTTTTGTTCCTCTGCGGAATAGAAAAGATACCCCCTGGAGTTCTTGGGGTATCCCACAAACTTACACAGTATTAAGCGTGCCTCGAGCTTGTCTGCATGCTGCTTCTTTACAAAATCTGGACATCCCCATGTCTTAAGATACTTAAGACAGGGTTACTTCCCACTCCACATCTAATATGGAGTGGTGGGCACAGTCTTGGTTGGAACCTTGTTCAAAAGATATGCAGCTGTTTCTAGTGCATAACCCCAGAAAGATCGCGGTAACTCAGCCTTACTCATCATGGAACGAACCATATCCAATAGAGTTCAATTCTGTCTTTTCGATATACCGTTGTGTTGTGGTGTGTATGGAGGAGTAAGTTGAGAGAGAATTCCATTCTCTTTTAAGTAGCCCAGAAACTCGGCACTAAAGTATTCACCACCTCGATCAGATCTCAGTGACTTAATACTTTTGCCTGTTTGTTTTTCAACTTCATTCTTGTATTCCCGAAATTTCTCAAAGGCCTCGGATTTATGCTTCATCAGGAAGACATGTCCATACCTAGAGAAATCATCCGTAAAAGTAATGAAGTATGAATAACCACTTCGCGCATGTGTAGACATTGAACCACATACGTCATTGTGTATG
The DNA here is from genome assembly GCA_030015575.1 of Agapanthus africanus. Lineage (NCBI taxonomy): Eukaryota > Viridiplantae > Streptophyta > Magnoliopsida > Asparagales > Amaryllidaceae > Agapanthus > Agapanthus africanus. The sequence continues at coordinate 210,388,522 of CM057350.1, forward strand.
AGTCCCAAGAGCTCGCTCGCTCTTACTCCGTGTCCAGTGAACGGAGTCTTTGTCTTCTTTCCTATGAGACAAGATTCACAAGTAGCATAAGACTGATACTCGAACGGATTCAAGTATCCCTCTTTATGTAACTTTGTTAACCGTGTCTTATTAATGTGACCCAGTCTACAATGCCATAAGAATGCCTGATTTATTTCCGGAGACTTTCTTTTAAGTGTGTTCTGGACACTGAAAACCTGAGCTTGATTCAATACGTATATTCCGTTTTCTAATGTACCTGACCCAATCAGAACTTGATTTAGGTGGATGTGGACCACATCACTTACAAAAGTAAAATCATATCCTTCCTTAGAAAGTAAGGATACAGATATGATATTACAAGCCATACTAGGTACATACAAACAGTTACGCAGAATCAATATCTGCCCACTTGTCAATCCAAGGTGATATTCCCCTACGGATTCAGCGTCCACGCTCATTCCGTTGGCAACCCTGAGAGTCATATCACCTATCCTGATAACTCTACGGTTTCTCAAAGCCTGTAATGAATTATAGATATGAGATCCTGATCCGGTATCCAGTACCCAGGAAGTAGGGTTAATTGACATACAGTTTTCTATTACAAACACACCCGAAGCCGAAGCCACAACATGCTTCGAATCCTGGCTACTGGCTTTGCTAGCCCTGCAATCGTTCTGCCAATGTCCTTTCCCGTAACAATAGGAACATCCCTCCTTTAGTACATCCAGTTCCGAATCTTTTGCCCTTCCCTTTCCTTCTTCTTCCCTGGTTTCCTTCAGGGTATAATTTGAGGGCAGAGACTGTAGAATCAAGTCAGTATTTGACCCGTTCTTCAACATGGTCTTCAGGTTTGTGAGCTCATCAAAATAGCTAGTCTCTGTAAAGACGTTGTCCCTTACAGATGACCCGATAGCCAACCTCGCTTGAAACAATTCGTTCGAGGTCTCATATCTTGCGATACGAGATTGCTCTTCATATAAATCTTTATTATGGAGGAAGACAGAAACTGAGTCCATCTTCTCGTGCTGCCTCTGGTATGTATCATCAACTGAGGCGAACACGAGGCACTTGGCATTCGCACAGTCTTTTTCTGATGTCTTACGGATATCAATATCCGTGATAGGGGAAACTGGTCCTGAGACGGCAGGGGTTTGATTAGTTAAGAGGTGTCCCAGCTTGTCATGGGTAATAGGCATCTGGACAGACCTTTGCCAGTCATAACAGTCAGATTCAGTCATTTTATTATCTAGATGGAACCTATGTCTGGTCACTAGGTCGCTGCAATTAAGAGAGAGAGAAGAAAACACTTAGCATGATGCTCTTGCAAGTTTAGATTGGTTTTTAGTTTATCTAAACAGGATGGCTCTCACTGTTTCTCGAATCCTTCCTCAAACAATAAAAGAAGAATTAGTCGGGACTGGTCTCACCGTTCAATACTTGCTTAACCGTTCAGCCAGGCTGTTGTCGGCACTTCGAGGGAGGTTTTACGACGCTTTCGCGAAGTTCCTTAATTAAATAACCTCTTTTCCCAGTGGGCGTAGCCCCGCTAACACGTTTCTAGACACCTACTTGGTTTATAGCATTGATCGTTAAGTGAAAAGTTTCCCGAGGAGTAGCGGATACTCACAGTAGGATCGGGATCCAATATCATTGTGAGATAATGCTGAAGGAATCCTACCAACATTATCAAACTCCAAATGGTATGCAGCACTAGCAAGTTTCAATTTCTTTAGAAACTCCCGATGTGGATTTTTGCCCCATGCTCTTATGACCTTAACGAAGGTCAACAAATCATAAGTCACGTGTCAAGTTCTACCCATCATTGTCTAGGTTAATTTGAACCCACCCGTATATACCCTTGACGAAGGTCAACAAGGTAATACGACTGTCCCAAACCAACACATCTATCTATGCTACATATGAACACCCAACAGCTACCAATCACTATGCCTTGACGAAGGTCAACAAACATAGCTTGAATACTATTGAATATTCATATGAAATGACGGAGGTCTACGAATGGTTTTGGCGAAACCGTGAATGTAGTGAACTTGATATAATCGAGGGAACCTTGATAGCTTTTAAAAGGAGTGGTTTAAGCTCCGCGTTTTTAAAAGTTTTCTGTTTTTGGAAAAGGCCGGGTGGTTTTGAAATTGTTCCAACGATTTAACTTTGGTTTGTTTTCTTTGCATTAATTTAATGCGTCCCATCAATTAATCCTACCATTGCAGAAAACAACGAAAATATGATGTACGCTTATTCCATCCGCATTCGCCACTGGGCCCCATCATCACCCGTTAGGTTACTTAACTAACGAAAGAGCGGGGGCTGGACTAGCGTGGATGTAAAACATAAGCAACGCCTACTAGATATCATATATAGATATATACATTCGTCAGATGCAATGATAGCTATTCTAGATCACAGATGAACACATTGGATATGCTAGGAATCCGCGTTTCATTCTAGCCTGCAACGAAAGACGGATTACACGGTCGCGATGAATAGCCAAACCCCACCGAAGACCCCTACGGGTGCGGCAAACTACCCGCCAAGTACCCGAAGTGAAGCAACCTCTCTCAACAATGTGAGTAGGCCACTCGGCACTTCAAAGTACCCAGTAGTTTGAGCACCCCTCCTTGGGTCTACCCTAGGAGCAAAAACAGTAAAAGAAATAATATACAATGGCGGTTACAAGCTCAACCCGGATGTGCAGCCATAAAAATAATATTACATCAATTTACAATTTACATCAAATGAAAGATAAAGAAACTCTCATCTCACAACCCCGGCTATTCATCCACGACAATCCAACAAGTTCATATACACAATCCAACATCACAGATCACAGATATGCACAACTCCCACTAATCGACGAATAGCGATTAGTCGACGTTCAGTACATATATCACATTACAGATATAACCAATTAGCTAAAGTTTATAGAATTTCGATCAATATTCCAATTTGAAACTACCCCAAATACAATACTGTTCTCTGAAGAATCTGGGAAGAAACAAATCATCTTAAAAATCACAAAACATCAGTCTGAACACACTGCAGGAAAAACGAGTCGCGACCGAGTCGACTCGGCCGCGGATCAGCGGCGAAACGCTTGGTTTCGCCGCGCTTAAGCGGCAATCTGATCGAGTCATGGGCTCGGTTTTCTTGGGTGTTCCTCAAAAACCCTGCACGTATTTTTCAAGTGTGTGGAAATATTTTTAGACGTGTTTTTAAAAACGGCAGAAAACACTAAATTTTGATGTATTTTGCGATTTTTTTCGGATCGAAGTTCTAAACACTTTGCCAACATTTTAGTTGTTGTCTAGCGAGTCTCTGATACCACTGTAAGTCCACGTTACCCACCCTGGTAGTTACGGGGAGGCGGAAAGATTAAAAATCGGATTTTTATCACAAGGTAACATGGACTAACATTAGAGGATCTTTGCTAAACAAAAACTAACAAACTAACTACAAGTTCTAGCTACTAGGTTAGATGGTTATACCTAGATCTTGAACTCCTTCTCTTCTTGTTGTGGTCCTCCTTCTTGCTTGCACCTTGGAGTGGTGTAGACGGCTCCTCCTCTTCGTCTTCTCTTTGCCGAAGAAAGATCCACCCGAAGGCCTCTACCTTGAGCTCCTACCTCAACCAAGAGGCAACTAGAGAGCTTAGCTTGCTAGACTAAGAACCCTAGAATGAGTAGAGAGTTGTCTTGATGGTTTTATCTCACAAAACTCTTGTTTTTCAACACATGAAAGAAGAGAGCTTTGAGAGAGGAAGAGGGAGAGCAAACCATGAGAGAGAAAGAGCAAGAGAGAATAAGAGGAAAATCACAACCATGCTCTCATATGAAAGAATATGAGAATAATAATAATAACTAAAGAAAATTGTGATGGTTAGTTGAAGTGACCATTATCATTTCACATTTAATGCTAATTGCAAGCTTCAAGAAGCATTTTGCAAAAGAAATGATCATGGTCAAATGGTCAACAAAAGTCAAATGGTCAACCCAACCTCAACCATGGCACAATTATCCTTAATTAATATTATTAATCATATTTTTCATTCTCATTAGGGTTTAGAAAAAGTCAACGGTCAACAACCCTAATGAGGTTCCTCTGCCTCTGTCAACTGTGCATACACACCCGCATCCGTGTTCCGAGGAACACGAATACAATGAGACAAAACCAATCCCAAAACAAATACTAGGATCTGGGTTAAACCAAAGCCCGCTAGTAATAACTGCCCGGACACCAAACGTGTACAAGTGCATGTATGTGAACGAACCCTGTCGCAAAACCATGCGACCTCTACTCTGTTTTGCCCAAAGGCGAACAACCCTCTGTGTGGGACTCTAAAGACTCGACACTACACTGGCGGTGGGTTTAAGCACAGGCCGCAAAGGGTACTAGCTGTACGTAACGGTCCCCAGGTAGATGCCGATAAGAAGACCGATGAGGTGAACCCATCCGAACTCCTACTAAGCCTGAATGTGACAATCTCCGTACAGTCCAATCTGTTCGTCTGAGAGTATCACATGTCGGGCCTAGGGGGACGATAAACGTCAGTCCCCTAATAGCGGTACAAGTCGTGTCGGAGTGTATCCCAGAACACCCTGAGAAACTACTGGAAACACTACCAGCAATTCTCGCTTGCCCTGGTCAGGGACTTTGTGTAATGGCTCTCCTAGACACAGCATGATATCAACTCCCAAAACCAGGAGAGACGAATCCTGTCTAACCGTTACTGCCTCTAAATGCTTCGGGACTGCACCCAACTACTACCTGTTTGGACGACTCATTTGAGCCGTGGTAGGGTAGTAATCTAAGAACGGCGGGAACACACTCGAGGCGAAGTGGCAGTGTCAACTTAACGGACTAGGCTGTACTCATGTCACCTGTGAACTGATAACTGACGATAGGTATAATACCAACCAACAGTTCCCAGCGAGTCCTGTCCAATGTACTCGTAACCTAACGAGCACCCGCATACTATCTCCAGTACGACGTACTAATGGCTGTGGGATAGACTGTAGGGTTCCTAGGCACGCTAATGAAGTCTCACAAGGCATCAACCATGCCAATTTCAAATTTTACGGGTGCCGAGAAACCCTAATACGGATCGTTGACTAGAAGTTTAGGCGATATACGAATCTAGTTAACAACTTAACTAAAGATAAAAAGCTACAACCTTTGTAGATCCGGATATCCACTTCCTTGGCTCCACGTAGGCGTCCTCTCGCTGTCCATCTCGAACCCCGGACTCAATCGTCGGCTTGATCGGAGAAATGGGCGGACTAGGTCGTCGGCTTCGTGCCGAAGATGATCTACGTCGAGGCATCACAAGTTCAAGCTCCGACTTCACAAATTTGTGAAACTTGTGAAGAAAACACCCAAAACAACTTGGCAAGAGGTAGAGGGTGAAGAAATAGGAGGTGGGTTCACTTTAGAATTGGATTTCTCACTTTAGAACTCAAGTTGCCATTGATGGCATCAAGCTTTCTTTCTTGAAGAAGAAGATCAAGAAGAAGGAAATATTATGATAAGTTAATCCAAAATGAAAAAGAAATGAATACTTATCATAATAGGAACCATGGTTAGGTGTAGAGAATTGACCAAGGTTAGAAGAGTGGTTAGGGTTAAGCATGAAGACAAATTGGTCACTTTGGTCAAAGCTTCATGAAGCTTCACAAAGGTTCAAGAATGAAAGCAACCATTTTGTATTCTTATCCCATTCTTTTTCCAAAATCAATAAATAAAAGAATGGATAATTAAAACCCTAATCACTTTCTTAACCTAGGTTTAATTCTTTACACTTAACCAAATGAGCAAGCATCATCAAACATGATACAAAGATGTGCAAAAAAAGTATATCACATATACAACTTGCACATCAAGTGAGAAAAACCATTTAAAGTGAACCAATACTAGTTAATGCAAAGTAATATATCAAATATATAATTATACATTTAATCATTAAACCAACACTTGATTTAACGATCCGGTCATATCTCATATAACCGACTAGTATCCTATGTATCGGCTTATCGAATCAATCCTTGATTCGATATCTAGGTTATATCGAATATAACCAATCGATACATCCATCGCGAGAATGGAATACGGTATCACATACACGCATTATTCTCGGTCCTGCACATATCTCATATAAACTCCTATTTCGTTTCGCTTGAGCCAGGAAACCTCTGTGTAGGACTCTAAAGACTCGTCAATACGCCGGTAGCAGATGATGATCATATCAAGCACCAACAAGCCGCAAGCGGTCTGCTAAACGTAACGGCCATCCGGGTATTGAGCGATCAGAAGATCGACGAGCTAGCCTACTCACACTCCTGTGAATCCAACCAGTAACACTTACCTTACAGTCCGGTCTGTTCGTCTGATATGTCGCATATCAAGTCTAGGGGTGGTAAACGTCAGACCCCAATAACCGATAAGTCGTGCCGATGTGAGGCTCATAACGGGTCGAGAAACTACTGGTAACACTTACCAGCAAATCTCTGATCAGCCCTGGCCAGGGACTTCTCTGTTACGGCCAATCGAGCACAGCGCAACATCAACCCCAAATACCGGGAGAGACGAAACCCCTCCTATCGCTCATTGCCTCCATATGACTCGGGACTGTACCCAAAGACCACCGTTTTGCATGCCCTCATGGACGTGGTAAGGTGGAGATCAAAGCACAGTGGGAATCACACAAGACTCTATGACGATCTCGGGTCTACAGACTAACCTGTACAAGTGTCACCTGAGAACTGCCATCTGACGTGAGGTATAATACCATCTGGGAGTTCTCGGCGAGTCCGTCCAGTGTACCCAGTCTCCACTGAGCACCCGTATACCATCTCTGATGTCAAACACCAATGGATATGGGATCATCCATCGCCCATCTCATGGGTCGAGAAGCGTATACGCTAGTCTACACTGGTATATCGATGCCCTGTCTCGATACACCCACGACTAGGGACCTTGAAGGATGTACTTATGGAATACCATGTCCCCACTAGTATGATCTGCATCATAGTCCAGGTAGTCAAGTACACATCCTAAGGGCTTTATCAACATGTAACTATAAGACAGTTTAAAGAGACAAGTGTACATGTTAAGATAAAGAGTAACCAGATAGCATACTATCATATCGAGCAAGAAAGTCATCTCTATATATGTCCAAGCATCCAATATAATATACATCATCTGTACAATACTGGCCTCTAGGGCATACATACAACTAACAATCTCCCATTTGCACTAGGGCCAGCTGCTGTAGTATCGCATACCGAGCATCCCGAAGAGTCTCTCAAACTGTATCTGGGGAATGGCCTTCGTGAGTGGATCCGCCGTATTGTTCTTCGTGTCAACCCTCCTGACCTCGATCTCCCGGCGATCAACTATCTCCCGGATCAGGTGATACCGCCTCAGAATATGCCTGGATCGCTGATGGGACCTGGGTTCCTTGGCCAAAGCCACCGCTCCATTGTTATCGCAATACAAAGGTATTGGATGCTCAATGGATGGAACCACTCCAAGTTCAGTAATGAACTTCTTGATCCAGACAGCCTCTTTAGCAGCATCGTTGGCAGCGATGTATTCAGCCTCCATCGTCGAGTCTGCCACGGTTTCCTGCTTAGAACTCTTCCAGCTAACCGCCCCTCTGTAAAGGGTGAAGACAAAGCCCGACTGCGACTTAGAGTCGTCCTTATCACTCTGGAAGCTCGAATCGGTAAAGGACTCCACTTGGAGTTCTCCGTTACCATACACCAAGAGCATCTCTTTAGTCCTTCGTAAGTACTTGAGAATGCTCTTCACAGCTGTCCAGTGACTCTCTCCAGGATCAGCTTGATACCTGCTCACTACACTTAGTGAGTATGCAACATCGGGTCTGGTACATAGCATCGCGTACATGATAGAGCCTACAGCCGAAGCATAGGGTATCCTTTGCATGCGAGCTCTCTCCAAATCAGTCTTGGGAGACATCTCTTTGGAGAGAGTGACTCCAGAGATTGTGGGCAAGTTCCCACGCTTGGATTCTTCCATACTAAACCTCTTTAGTATGGTGTCAATGTACCTGGATTGGGACAATCCCAAAATCCGTTTGGATCTATCTCTATAGATCCTAATTCCCAATATGCAAGAGGCATCACCAAGATCTTTCATTGAGAATCTTTGTGATAAGAAAAGCTTAACCGATTGCAGCATAGGAATATCATTTCCTATCAAGAGTATGTCGTCCACGTACAATACGAGGAAGACAACCTTACTCTCTGCCACCTTCTTGTAAATACAAGGTTCATCTGGGTTTTTAACGAAATCAAACTCTTTGATAACGACGTCAAAGCAGATGTTCCAACTCCGCGATGCTTGCTTTAATCCATAAATGGATTTAAGCAGCTTGCACACCTTCCCGCTGCTCCCACTGTCTACGAAGCCCTCTAGCTGAGTCATGTACACGCACTCTTCTAAATCACCATTTAGAAAGGCGGTCTTAATATCCATTTGCCAGATTTCGTAATCATGATATGCAGCGATGGCAAGCATTATCCGGATGGATTTAAGCATAGCCACTGGAGAAAAGGTTTCGTCATAGTCCACACCTGGTCTTTGACGAAAACCTTTTGCAACAAGTCTAGCTTTGAAAGTCTCCACTTTCCCATCTACACCAAGTTTCTTCTTGAAGATCCACTTGCTCCCAATGGGCTTTACCCCTTCAGGAGCAACTTCCAAAGTCCATACTTTGTTGGTGTACATGGATTCCATCTCGGACCGCATAGCATCCAGCCATTTCACTGAGTCCCTACTCATGATGGCCTGCTCGAAGCTAGTTGGGTCATCATCCTCCATGATGCAATCCTCGCTCCCTCCATCCATGAGAAAACCGTAGTATCTCTCAGGCTGGCGAGGAACCCTACTAGATCGGCGGAGAGGCTAAGGTTCATTGGGAGCTACTGAATCTTCTGGTTCCACTAAATCTTCAGTTACGGTTTGTGTATCTGGAACTTCTTCCAGCTCTACCACTTTGCCACTAATTTCTTTTTCAAGGAATTCCTTTTCTAAAAAGGTGGCATATTGAGAAACAAACACCTTTTGTTCTTCAGCATGGTAGAAAAGATACCCTTGTGAATTCTTAGGATATCCCACAAACTTGCAAAGAACTGACCGTGCCTCGAGTTTGTCTGGATTTTGTCTTTTGACATAGGCCGGACAACCCCATATCTTAACTCGTTTAAAATATGGTCTCTTCCCACTCCATATCTTATATGGCGTGGTAGGTACAGATTTAGATGGAACTTGATTCAATAGGTATGCTGCTGTTTCCAGCGCATATCCCCAGAAGGAAATAGGTAACTCAGCTGTGCTCATCATAAAGCGCACCATATCTAATAGGGTGCGGTTCCTCCGTTCTGATACACCGTTGTGCTGTGGTGTATATGGAGGAGTCAACTGAGAGAGAATCCCATTCTCTTTTAGGAAGTCCAGGAATTCATTGCTCAAGTATTCACCTCCTCGATCAGATCGAAGGATTTTAATACTTTTTCTGGTTTGGTTCTCGACTTCTTGTTTATATTCTCTAAATTTCTCAAAAGCTTCTGATTTGTGTTTCATCAGGAACACATATCCGAATCTAGAGAGATCGTCAGTGAATGTAATGAAGTACGAAGAACCATCCCTGGCATGTGTAGACATGGGACCGCATACATCACTATGTATTAGTCCCAAGAGTTCGGTAACTCTTTCTCCGTGTCCCGTAAACGGAGTTTTGGTCATCTTGCCTTTGAGACATGACTGGCAAGTGTCATAAGATGAAAATTCGAATGGTTTCAAATATCCATCCTTATGCAACTTAGCCAGTCGTGTCGCATTGATGTGACCCAGTCTACAATGCCACAAGAAGGATTCGTTCAATTCTGAACTCTTCCTCTTGTGTGTGTTTGTTATGCTCAGAACTGTTGATTGATTTAGAACAGAAATGCCATTGCACAACGTGCCTGATCCAACCAACTTTTGGTTACGGAAAATGTTCATAACATTGTCCTGTAATACAAAATTATATCCCTCTTTAGTTAGCAAAGAAACCGATATAATGTTGCATATCAGGCTCGGCATGTAATAGCATTCGTTCAGAACCAATGTATTACCAGTTGGTAATACAAGGTAATATTCCCCGACAGTCTTAGCTGCAACAATTGCACCATTTCCAACTCTAATGTCTTTATCACCTTCTCCAAGTTCTCTACCTTTCCTAAGCCCATGTAACTGATTACATATATGGGATCCTGACCCGGTATCCAATACCCAGGACGTAGGGCAAATGGAGAAACAGTTCTCTGTAACGAACACACCCGAAGAAAATACATCAACATGTACTTTCTTCAATCGGGTGGCATGGGAATCCTGGTATTCCCCTATATCCTGTTCATTCCTATAACTCTTATAAGAAAGAACGGAACCAACGTTCCCCAGCACAGTATAACATGCGGGTTCGGTCAATACATCCATATTATTATCTTGATTAAGGCATGAAATGGTCGCTACCTGGAGAGAGAGAGAAGAAAACACTTTAGCGTATGCTCGTGCAAGATCAGATTGGTTATTATCTTATCTAATCAGGATGGCTCCCACTGGTTTTTATCAAATCTTCCTTCAAACCCTAAAAGGAAAGACTAACCGGGATTAATTACACACTACAAGTTCGCCAATCTTTTAGCCAGGCCAGTGTCGGTACTTTGAGGGAGGTCCCCCGTGCTTTCGCACGAACCTAATTAATGTAAACCTCGTTTTCCCAGAGGCGTAACCCCGTTGACACCTTTCTAGACACCTACTTGATCAGCTAATTGCAATGTGTAAAACTCTCCCAGGAGTAACTCTTACTCGCAGTGGGTATCGGGATCCAACTATCTTATAGAAGGTATGCAATCTCATTGCAAATTTCAACACTTGAAATTCCCGATAATATTTTGCCCCTAGCAGCTATATGACCTTAACATAGTCAACAAATCATAAGTGCTAGTCAAGTTCAACCCGTCATTTCCCGATTGAATTAAACCCACCCGCACGACCCTTAACATAGTCAACAAAGTCGCACGACTATCCTAATCCAATCGCATCATATGCTTATACAGATAAGCACTAATTAGCTACCGCACACTACGCCTTAACATAGTCAACAAACGTAGCACGAATACTAACTAGTACTTATCTGAAATGACGGAGGGCTACGTCAGGTTTTTCTGAAAACCTATTGCGTAATGAACTTGATATCGTTGTAGAATCAAATGAAGTTTTGAAATGGAATGATTTTGAGGCTTTTCTAGTTTTGCTAAAGGGGTCACTCCCGGTGAAGGGATCGTCGGCCCTTTCCTCGTCGAATGAGGTGCGGGATATATCATATATATCACTATGCAAAGCAGAAACTATAGAAGCAATCAAAAACAAACCGAGTGTGTAGCATCTGCCAGTTATTGCTAAAGGAGTCACTCCCGGTGAAGGGATCTCGGTCCTTTCCTCATCGAATAAGGTGCAGGATATATCACATATACCGCCGTGCAAAGCAAGAACTGTAGCTACCTGTTTTATTTTGAAATTCGATTCTACAACATCTTTAGGTTTTTTTTATTTCATTAATCACATTAATGAAGTCCCATCATTTAAATACCTAAACATCACAGATAAATACGACGTACACTTATGCCATCCGCATTCGCCTCGATGTCCCCTCGTGCACCGTTAGGTTAGGTAACTAACGACAGAGCAGGGCAGGGCTAGTGCGGGTGTAAAACATAAGTAACGTCTATATAATATATTGTATATACTATATAAAGTATCTATCAGAGAACATGACATGATCACATCACAGATATCGCAGCAGAAGAAACATATGAAACATTGGATATACTAGGACGTCCGTATTTTTAATACGAGCCAGTATAAAACACGGATTCCACGGTCGTGATGAATAGCTAATCCCACACCCCTAGACCCCTACGAGAGCGGCAAGCAACCCTGCCAATTCTTGGGTTAGGAGACCCGGACTCGACTCCTCGAGTTGGTCTCCCACTGAACCCCAGAACCCGGTTACTTGTGCTCCCCTCCTTGGGTCTATCCTAATGCGGAAAAGTAAATAATATACAAAAGGTGACATCTTCCGCAACCTGGAAGTGCCCCAAATAAAAGAATATTACATACAAGTTTTTACATGAATGAAAATGAAAAACACTCATCTCACATAAAAACCCCCGGCTATTCAAACACGACGATCCAATATAACATATCCAGCAACACATAACATCACATGTCATCAACGTAAGTAAATATGCACATCCCAATTGTCGTTGACATATAGCAACGAAACCGGCGATATCACATATTACACTTACGGTCACAGAAAAGAAAGTGTAAAACTACAACAGTTGGAATCCGCAACCTCTTTAGACATCACATGCCTAATCAAATGAAATACTTAGACATCACATGCCTAACAGTTATAAACCCCGCATTTTAGTCTCATTATCGAAAACTCTTTTCAATATCAAGTGAAACTAAACCGCTAGATTTATAACATTCATTCAGTTATCTCATAACTGTTTGTGAATTCCAATTATTGTATCCCATTCCGGATAAATAGAATATATTAAACTTTCCGATCGAACATTCGAACACCCAAGTTTTCCCGAAACCGTTCAACACATGAAATAGGTTCAAAGACATTCACTTCATGCCTCAGTACCAACGGTCCAGCCGTAGAAGGGTCAAGCCAACGCCTCACATGTGGCACGCCGTACTGCCCCAAACCCGAAGGTTCAAAGGGCAGTTCAAGACGGTCACATAATCGAGTTAAGGTTTGTTGTCTTCTAGAGGGACCATCGCATTACTTGCACTACTCAGAACGTCCTTAAACCACAGAAAAATCCAACACTTGGAAATTTTCCGGCAGGGGAAAAGTTGGGTATTTATATCCGGTCGAACTTTTTAACATATTCTAAAGTTATCCGGAAAGCCACATAGACAAGATTTGATAATCCGATCGAATCGTCGATTCCCAATACAACCCCAGAACACTCAACTCTTGAGTCAAATTAAAAATTCCCAGAAAATTCAGCATAATAAAATAGTAATTACTGTGCAAAATGGGAGTGATGATGTCATCATATTGCCGCGGAACCGCCGCAGAAGCCAGGCTTTTGCCGCGGTTCCGCCGCACTCTTTACTGTTCATGGGATAAATTTTGCATCGTAATTCCTAGATTTCCCTACTGAATTTTTTAAGCATTTTTAATATGGAAAAATCCCAGATTTTAGAAAAAGTCCAGAGAGCACTTGGGTTTTAGGGTTTCGGGTTCGTTCGGGTTTCAAACGTCGTCTAAGCATCGCCTAAGGCTCTAGCTAGGCTCTGATACCACTGTAGGGTTCCTAGGCACGCTAATGAAGTCTCACAAGGCATCAACCATGCCAATTTCAAATTTTACGGGTGCCGAGAAACCCTAATACGGATCGTTGACTAGAAGTTTAGGCGATATACGAATCTAGTTAACAACTTAACTAAAGATAAGAAGCTACAACCTTTGTAGATCCGGATATCCACTTCCTTGGCTCCACGTAGGCGTCCTCTCGCTGTCCATCTCGAACCCCGGACTCAATCGTCGGCTTGATCGGAGAAATGGGCGGACTAGGTCGTCGGCTTCGTGCCGAAGATGATCTACGTCGAGGCATCACAAGTTCAAGCTCCGACTTCACAAATTTGTGAAACTTATGAAGAGAGCACCCAAAACAACTTGGCAAGAGGTAGAGGGTGAAGAAATAGGAGGTGGGTTCACTTTAGAATTGGATTTCTCACTTTAGAACTCAAGTTGCCATTGATGGCATCAAGCTTTCTTTCTTGAAGAAGAAGATCAAGAAGAAGGAAATATTATGATAAGTTAATCCAAAATGAAAAAGAAATGAATACTTATCATAATAGGAACCATGGTTAGGTGTAGAGAATTGACCAAGGTTAGAAGAGTGGTTAGGGTTAAGCATGAAGACAAATTGGTCACTTTGGTCAAAGCTTCATGAAGCTTCACAAAGGTTCAAGAATGAAAGCAACCATTTTGTATTCTTATCCCATTCTTTTTCCAAAATCAATAAATAAAAGAATGGATAATTAAAACCCTAATCACTTTCTTAACCTAGGTTTAATTCTTTACACTTAACCAAATGAGCAAGCACCATCAAACATGATACAAAGATGTGCACAAAAAGTATATCACATATACAACTTGCACATCAAGTGAGAAAAACCATTTAAAGTGAACCAATACTAGTTAATGCAAAGTAATATATCAAATATATAATTATACATTTAATCATTAAACCAACACTTGATTTAACGATCCGGTCATATCTCATATAACCGACTAGTATCCTATGTATCGGCTTATCGAATCAATCCTTGATTCGATATCTAGGTTATATCGAATATAACCAATCGATACATCCATCGCGAGAATGGAATACGGTATCACATACACGCATTATTCTCGGTCCTGCACATATCTCATATGCACTCCTATTTCGTTTTGCTTGAGCCAGGAAACCTCTGTGTAGGACTCTAAAGACTCGTCAATACGCCGGTAACAGATAATGATCATATCAAGCACCCACAAACCGCAAGCGTTCTGCTAAACGTAACGGCCATCCGGGTATTGAGCGATCAGAAGATCGACGAGCTAGCCCGCTCACACTCCTGTGAATCCAACCAGTAACACTTACCGTACGGTCCGGTCTGTTCGTCTGATATGTCGCATATCAAGTCTAGGGGTGGTAAACGTCAGACCCCAATAACCGATAAGTCGTGCCGATGTGAGGCTCATAACGGGTCGAGAAACTACTGGTAACACTTACCAGCAAATCTCTGATCAGCCCTGGCCAGGGACTTCCCTGTTACGGCCAATCGAGAACAGCGCAACATCAACCCCCAATACTAGGAGAGACGAAACCCCTCCTATCGCTCATTGCCTCCATATGACTCGGGACTGTACCCAAAGACCACCGTTTTGCACGCCCTCATGGACGTGGTAAGGTGGAGATCAAAGCACAGTGGGAATCACACAAGACTCTATGACGATCTCGGGTCTACAGACTAACCTGTACAAGTGTCACCTGAGAACTGCCATCTGACGTGAGGTATAATACCATCTGGGAGTTCTCGGCGAGTCCGTACAGTGTACCCAGTCTCCACTGAGCACCCGTATACCATCTCTGATGTCAAACACCAATGGATATGGGATCATCCATCGCCCATCTCATGGGTCGAGAAGCGTATACGCTAGTCTACACTGGTATATCGATGCCCTGTCTCGATACACCCACGACTAGGGACCTTGAAGGATGTACTTATGGACTACCATGTCCCCACTAGTATGATCTGCATCATAATCCAGGTAGTCAAGTACACATCCTAAGGGCTTTATCAACATGTAACTATAAGACAGTTTAAAGAAAAAAGTGTACATGTTAAGATAAAGAGTAACCAGATAGCATACTATCATATCGAGCAAGAAAGTCATCTCTATATATGTCCAAGCATCCAATATAATATACATCATCTGTACAATACTGGCCTCTAGGGCATACATACAACTAACACAGACCATCTCCCCTGCTGGGATGAGAAGCGTATACGCTAGTCTACTCCGGAGTATCGATGCCCCGTCTCGATATTCCTACGCCTAGAGACCTGTATAAGGATGTGCTTGTAGATTACCCAGCCCCCACTAGTGTGACTGCCATCACAACGCTGGTAATCAAGCAAAGATCCTAAGGGCTCCACTAATATGTATAAGCGATATGCTAAAAGAAACACATGCACATATTGAAGTAGAAACAAACCAAGTAGCATACTACCATTTTGAGCAAGTTTGTCTATACAACTGTGAATATCCCAAGCTTCCATTAAGTAATATACAAACTAAACAAAGCTTCTACTAGATAAAAATAAACTGAATGGGACCAATTATAAAGACTGGCTGAGGAACCTTAACATTGCCTTGACTTATGATAAGGTATCATATGTGCTCACGGCTCCAGCGCCGCCCGTCCCAGGTCCTAAATCTTCAGTTACGGATAAGGAAGTCCGCAAGACATGGGATACTGATTGTGCCACGGCCAAATGCCTCGCGCTTGCATCGATGGATAACACACATCAGAAGCAGCACGAGAATATGGACGTCCAATCTATATTTCTCCATATAAAGGAGTTGTATGTGGAGCAATCTCGTGTCTTACGATACGAAGCGTCACGAAAGCTGTTTCAGACGCGGATGGCCGCTGGCACACCAGTAGGAGACCATGTTTTGAAGATGATAGCTCTTATAGAAGAGCTTGAGGACCTGGGTTGGACAACAGACAATGAACAATATACTGATATTATTCTACAGTCTCTCCCCTCGACCTTTGCTCAATTTGTAGTAAACTTCAACATGCACAACATGGAGAAGGAACTACCTGAACTCCTTAATATGTTAAGGAGTGCAAAAAGCATGCTGAAGTCAGTGAAGAATCCCGCTTTGACTGTTGGGCCATCTTCCTCCTCTCGCCCGAAGGCTAAGGCCAAGGGAAAGATGAAGAAGAAACCCACCAAACCTAGAGGAGGAGTTAAAAAGGTTAAGGGGAAAGACAAGTCCAAGGCTGGGGAATCGGGGAAATGGGAATGTTATCACTGCCACAAAACAGGACACTGGAAGCGCAACTACACTGAGTACTTGGATCTCAAGAAGAAGCATGGTAATGCTTCCGCTTCAGGTGTGTTTGTGACAGAAAACTGTTTTTCAATAAATTCTGCTTCCTGGGTATTAGATATCGATTCAGGTTCTCACATTTGCAATTCTATGTAGGGGCTGAGAAATAGCAAGGTTTTGAAGACAGGTGACCATATTCTCCGGGTTGGAAATGGTTCCAATGTACATACAGTTGCAGTGGGAGAGTATCACTTGGGGTTGCCGTCTGGATGTATATTGGTTTTGAACCCATGTTATTATATACCTAGTATGCTTTGTAATATAATATCCGTTTCTTTGTTAGACAATGAAGGATATAATTTTGTATTACAGAACAATGTTATGAACATTAACCTGAATCAAATGTTGGTTGGGTATGGTACACTTAATAACGGGATATACGTCCTAAATCAACACACAGTTTTCAGCATACAACACACTAATAAAAGAAAACTCTCAGAAATAAATGAATCTTTTCTTTGGCACTGTAGACTTGGTCATATTAACGAAACAAGACTAAACAAGTTACACAAAGATGGATATTTAAACCCTTTTGAATATAAATCTTATGCGACTTGCCAGTCATGTATCAAGGGTAAAATGACCAAAACTCCGTTTACAGGACACGGAGAAAGAGCTATTCAGCTCTTAGCCCTCATACATAGTGATATATGCGGGCCAATGTCTACACAGGCTAGAGGCGGTTTTTCTTACTTCATTACTTTCACTGATGATTTCTCAAGATTCGGTCATGTATTTTTATTAAAGCGCAAGTCTGAAGCTTTCGAGAAATTCACTGAATATAAACTTGAAGTAGAAAAACAAACCGGCTTGAGTATCAAAATGCTTCGATCAGATCGAGGTGGGGAGTATCTCGGTACAGAGTTTGCACACTTTCTAAAAGAGAATGGGATTCTCTTTCAGCTCACTCCTCCTTACACACCACAGCACAACGGTGTGTCAGAACATCAGAATCGGACCCTATTAGATATGGTTCTTTCCATGATGAGTGATACTGAGTTACCCGTCTCATTTTGGGGGCATGCATTGGAGACTACAGCGTTTCTACTGAACAGGGTCCCAACCAAAACCGTGTCTACCACGCCATATGAGATATGGCATGGGAAGAGACCATCTCTTAAACGAATTAAGATTTGGGGTTGTCCGGCCTATGTTAAAAAGAAAAATCTGGACAAACTCGAGACACGGTCAGTCATGTGTAATTTTGTGGGATATCCAAAGAATTCATATGGATATCTATTTTACCACAAGGAGGAACAAAAGGTGTTTGTTTCTCAGTATGCGACATTTTTAGAAAAAGAATTTTTTACAAATGATACTGATGGCAGCGTGGTAGACCTAGAAGAGGTTCTAGAAACACAAGTTACAAATGATGACTTGGTTGAACCAGCTATTGCAACAGAAATTAATGAACCTCAACCACTCCGTAGATCTGGTAGGACTACTCACCCACCGGAGAGATACTACGGTTTTCTCATTGATGGTGATAGAGAAGATTGCATCATGGATGATGATGATCCTACCAGTTTTCTGCAAGCTATCACGAGTGGAGACTCTGTGAAGTGGCTGGATGCCATGAGATCTGAAATGGAGTTTATATACACCAACAAAGTATGGACTTTGGACGTTATACTCCCTGGGGTAAAACCCGTAGGGTGCAAATGGATCTTTAAAAGAAAGATTGATGTAGATGGGCAGGTGGAGACCTATATGGCAAGACTCATGGCGAAAGTATTTCGTCAAAGACCAGGTCTGGACTATGATGAAACCTTTTCTGCCGTAGCCATGTTTAAATCCATTCGTATCCTACTTGCTATTGCTGCTCACGACGACTATGAAATCTACCAGATGGTCGTTAAAACTGCATTTCTAAATGGAGATTTAGATGAATGCGTTTATATGGATCAGCCAGAAGGCTCATTAACAGTGGGAGCAGCGGGAAAGCATGTAGATTGCTTAAATCCATTTATGGATTAAAGCAGGCATCACGGAGTTGGAATATCTGTTTTGATGATGTTATCAAAGAGTTTGATTTCATCAAAAATCCAGATGAACCGTGTGTTTATAAGAAGGCTGTAGGGAGAGCTGTCGCATTCCTCGTATTGTACGTGGATGACATTCTTCTGATAGGAATGATATTCCTACGTTACAGTCGGTCAAATCTTTCTTATCACTACGGTTCTCCATTAAGGACCTGGGTGATGCCACATACATACTGGGCATTAGGATCTATAGGGATAGATCTAAAAGGTTATTGGGATTGTCTCAAACTAGGTACATTAACACCATCCTAAAAAGGTTTAGTATGGAAGACTCGAAGCGGGGTGCCTTACCTGCTTGCCATGGAGTCACTCTCTCCAAGGACTTTTGCCTAAAGACCGATGAAGAGAGAGCTCGCATGAGCATTATACCCTATGCTTCAGCCGTAGGATCTATAATGTATGCGATGTTATATACACGCCCAGATGTAGCTTATGCACTTAGTGTAGTAAGTTGGTATCAATCCAACCCAGGGGAGAATCACTGGATAGCTGTGAAGAACATTCTTGAGTACTTGCGAAGGACTAAAGAATTGTTCTTGGTGTATGGTAACAGAGATCTCCAAATGGAGGTCTTTACCGATTCGAGCTTCCAGATTGATAAGGACGACAGCAAATCTATCTCTTGGTTTGTATTTACCCTCAATGGAGGGGCGGTAAGTTGGAAGAGTTCCAAACAGGATACCGTTGCAGACTCTACGATGGAAGCTGAGTACATTGCTGCAAATGATGCCGCCAAGGAAGCCGTCTAGATGAGGAAGTTCATCTCGGAGCTAGAAGTAGTTCCAACTATTATTAATCCAATACCATTGTATTGTGATAATAATAGGGCTATAGCGTTAGCTAAGGAGCCCAGGTCCCATCAGCGGTCCAGACACATCCTGAGGCGCTTTCATTTGATCCGGGAGATTGTAGATCGCCGCGAGATCGAGATTAGGAGAGTAGACATAAAGAATAACACTGCGGATCCACTCACCGAGGCCCTCCCTCAGCCGCAGAATGAGCGACTTTTTGAGATGTTGGGTATGAGATACTCCAACAACTGGCCATAGTGCAAGTGGGAGATTGTTGGATATATGTATGCCCTAGAGGCAATTATGAGATAGAAGATGTATTTATACATGTGTATATATATATACACATATACATATATATATATATATATATACATAGATGACATTCTTGCTCGACATGATAGTATGCTATCTGGTTCTTCTTTATCTGACATGTTGACTTGATCATGCTTTTATTCATTTACACATGTTGATAAAGCCCTGAGGATATTTGCTTGACTACTGTGATTATTATAGAGATCATATTAGTGGGACGTCTGTAGTTTATATGCATATCCTGAAATGTCCCTAGTCGTAGGTGTATCGAGATGGGGCATCGATATACCAAAGTAGACTAGCGTATATGATACTAGACTCATATGATGGGCAATGAATGTTCCCACATCCATTGATGTTTGACATTAAGATCATATGCGGGTGCCCAGTGGAGACTGGGTACACTGGACGGACTCGCCGAGAACTCCTATATGGTATTATATCTATCATCGGATAGCAGTTCTCAGGTGACACTGGTACAGGTTAGTCTGTAGACCCGAGATCGTCATAGAGTCTTGTATGTTCTCCCACTGTACTTTGATTACCACCCTACCACGGCTCTACTATGTCGTGCAAACAGGTGGTTTTTGGGTACAGTCCCGAGACGCATAAAGACGATGAGCGACAGGAGGGGTTTTGTCTCTCCCGGTATTGGGAGTTGATGCTGTGCTGTGCTCGATTGGCTATATCAGTAAGTCCCTGGCCAGGGCTGTTGAGATTTAATGATAAGTGTTATCTGTAGTTTCTCGATCTGTTATAGACCATTCATCGGCACGACTTATTGAGTTATTTGGGTCGATGTAACCATCCCTAGACTCGATATGTAGCATATCTGATGAAAAGACCAGACTGTATGGTAGTGTTGCCGGTTGGCTTGACGGGAGTCGTGACAGGTTCGCTTGTTTTCTTTTGATCGCTCAATACCCGGATGGCCATTACGTTTAGCTGACGTCTTGCGGCTTGAGGGTGCTTGATATGATCATCACTCACTGCCAGCGTATTGACGAGCCATAGAGTCCTACAATGGATTTACCTAGCCCAGGCAAAACGATGTGGTGTGCATATGAGATATGCGCGGGGACCCGATTAAATGCGCTATGTGATACCGTATATTAATCGGGCGGTTTTCTATTATTCGGTTCGTATTTGATATGACCGGTTTGTTAAATCAAGTGTTGATTTAGCATTGACCACTAGCTTTTCACTTTAGACCCTTTTATCTTTTGGTGTATGCATGCATGTATGCACATGTTTACATTGATGCACATATAGATACATGCATACACTTTATGTGTCATGGTTGTTGATACATTTGATAGTGGCAATATAAGAATAAAATGCTAGTAAATATGTTGATATTTATTTTTGGATTAATGGAAATGGAAAAATCACTCATGGTTGATTATTTTATTCATCCACTAAACCATTTGTTAACCTTGAATTATATTTCCATGGCCATTAGAGTTCCAAATGAAATATCTAGATATTTATTAACTAGGGTTAAGAATGTGAAGAGAAATATATATATTTTCACTTCTCATTTTTATCCAAAAAATTTTATCAGTATCTTGAGCTCTCATATTGCCATCTTCTTCTTCCTCTCTCTCTTGCTCTCTAGGTTTTGATAGTGAGTGAAAGAGTGATCAAGTTAGGGTTTTGAAGTGAGAAAATAAACCACATCATAATTCTATACTACGCTTGCCCACTAGTTTATAGTGTTAGCTTCGACTTCATCATCTTGATTAAGTGGAGCTTTGAGCTTGGACAAAGAGGACTACGGGTGGATCGTCGTGGACTTGGAGGATCGATCAGTCGAAAATATTGCATTTTTAACACATCAATTTCCCTACTATTTGCAATAATCTAAAGGTGTTCGGTATTGTCATGACCCGAAAGTACGGAGCATGACCGGCACTTAGACTACGAACGTCTCGAGGCGTACGTACTCTAAGTAAGCCGAACCCAGAAATCCAAACCAAGAAAAGTAGTAGAGAGTAGGAAGAACCATATCAAATCAACCTGTATGCAACATAATATACAACGCCTAAAGGCGAGGATCACAACAGAAAAGAAAACTCCAACCAGCAAGAAACCCACAGAAATATAACGTGCGACTCTAAGGTCGAAAGAATAAACATCACTGGTCTCTATCTCAAATAAGTACATGTTTGGTTGATGGAACTTCTAGATACAACTGAATATAATATACAATGTATAATGATGGGTACGATACAATAACCCACCTACTAGCAAGTCACCCGAAAGAAACAGTGCCCGCAAAGCCGTAATGAAACCTGTATGGCAACACCTGCAAGAAACTGGGGCACAACGTGGGTGAGTTGCCAACTCGTGAGTAGAAAAAGATCTACGAACAGAAATCGCATGTATGACGCAATCCTAAGTCATACGATCAAAATATATAATCCTCAAATATATAACCAGCAATCTCTAAACATGTGTAGGGTAAATATCTAATCCAAGTGTAAACCCATGTGCCTGTGTCAGTGCATCAGGTGGCAATATATCATATGAATGATGTATGAATGCATGAAACAGAATGCATGTACTGAAGAAAACTGCTTTCGTAAATTTGTGAGATTTCTGTATTTAAAAAAGAGCTACCATAAATGAAATCAGCATAAACGGTGCATAGCATCGGCACAAAACATAAATCCCAATATCTCGATATCTCTGTATCACAATCTCTGTACCTCAATATCTCAAATCTCAATGTCTCAATCATATAAATCCAGGACGCCGTCAGTCCAGATCGGCCCCTACCATCCATCTCATGACTACGATGGTATCCTCCGGATATTCGAGATGTCGGGTAAAGTCACCGGTCGGTAGTGCTCCCCTGCCAGGGTCAACGCCATCTCCTGCGATCTTCTTGCCCCGGGGTACTGCACCGGGTCCACCATGTACCCGCATTCGGTCTTGTCCGCCTCCTCGAATCGGGTTTCACATATCGCTCTCAGCACCGAGAAAACACATGGTGGACGCACTGAAATATCATATCAAGGGTAACCGGGTTTTTAAAACATTTACATAATCTCTTGGAAATATCTACGGTTCCCAAATCCAGAAATATCATAGAAACAGAATATCTCAATGCGTATAATCAGGAAGCATGATGTATGTGACATATAATGAAATGCAAGTATAACAGTATATCATGCAACATGGAATAATAGTATGCACATACAAGGGTTATATCCTGATGCAATAATACTACTGTGTAGTGACATGGCAATTACCGATGAAGGGGTGTGTGAGCTGGCAAGTAAGTGTATGTGGAACATACGCGTCATCGGTAATGGTGCTGGTGTCCTAACAGCATGATATCAATAATGAAATATGAATCACAACAGTATGCGATGCAGAGCAACAACAGTAATATGCGGGAGCTGAATGCTAAACACAAAGATAGCTAAACTGCATCTAATGTCATAAGAGTCCCATAGCTACACCACTATAAGGCTGAGCTAAAGCTAACAGTAGGTAAGGGAAACCGCCTAACCTCTGAGTCGGTACATATAAATATATATATATAGTCGGTGATCCCGCCTCGATAATATTACATCCGATAACATACCTCTATAATCAGTTATTCCCAAATCAAGAGTGCGGATCAAACATCAAATTATAGCTCGTACGTAAATCCGTCGTACGGCCTCCCCAAATCTGGGTACGGGTCAATATCACATTTGTTATATCATTCATCTAGTATTCTCTTTATCAAGATCATCATCTGGGGTACTGATCTACGTCTAGTACAATGCTAACATCATCACTAAAATCAAGATCTGACTACTGATCGACAGTCTAGTATAAATCGGTATTTTCATCATATATCATCACAAGAGTATACATTTCCCAAGGCGGCCTATCACAAGTATCCTGTCATATCATATCATATCATATCTCATAACATAATCACATATCGACCACATAATATATATGTCACTATTGCTATGGCATCATCATTCCCAAAATCCTCTAAAGTATCAAGACGTATCTCAATCATGAATCCTATCATATCACCGATATCATAATCCAGATCAAACTCACCGACTCATATCAATCCCAGGTATCATCCTTAAGTCCGTATGTGAACACAAAATCCCAAACCCATGTGAACACATATCTATGTAGAATCCCATCTATGCACATATAAAGTGAGGATGTATGCAAGTATGTATGTGTGAGTATGTATGTGTAGTGCACCCACTACCCTAGGGTTTCGTAACCATTTACCAATCCAATATACCAATAACCATTTAAACATCAATAATTTATCACAATTAACAAAAAATGATTGTTGGTGTGTATACGCATCCGTATACATCACCACGGACTGCGAGGGTGCTATACGCCATCCACCCGACTTCTCCCCGTAAATATAAATCTACTCACCTTTCTTTGTGCGTGCCGGTGCCGATGTCGCCATTGCATCTCCAACGCTCCGACGTCACGTGAGTATCTACAAGAATATCTCATTCTAAAGCACATGAAAATCACATCGGAAACCAAAATGGTGCACGTTACGCCAATAAGTAAAAACCGATCGTCTTGCGTGCAAACACAGCCAATATCCGCTGTCGTTGACGTCCAAATGCCACCCGACAGAAACGAATCATCGAATACCAAAAACCATACGGAAAACAGGTCGTAAATCATACGCCAACTAATGAAAAACAACCCAGATTTTACCCTAACTGGAAACAGTCAAAACTAGACGTACAGGGGGTCAAGTTTACATGAAATAGGGCTGTGCGCGCAAAATGAGGGGGTTTCCTACTGCTCTGGCCGCAAATTGCGGCCAGATGGAATTTATCTGCGGCCGGGGTTTGGGTCCAGGGTCTGGGGCTTTGGGTGTTGGTTTCTACTAGCCTGTACATCTCACTGCCAAGTCAATTTCATTTTAGGGTCCCTCGGGTTGCAGCAGTTTCCAGAAAGGCTAGAAAGTCGACAAATTGCTAAAATACGCCAAGTCGAATAACTGTGGTAAATACTAGGAATCTGGGGTAATATTGGTTACAATGGTCTCAAAAACACCTAATAAGGTTACCCTAATCATCAAAACCAACACTTGGCCACTTCGCACTCAAAATCCCTAAACTAGCACTAGACTACAAATATAACAGTAACTTTCAGCTAAATAACCAAAACTGAGCAAGAACCGAGTTGGGTTGTGAGATTATACCTCAAGAGAATCCTGGAATGAAGGAGAAGGGAAGAAAGAGGAGGGGTTGCTGCTGGACTACTTCTGTTGCTACTGGTGCAGCTGGTGCAGCTGATGCTGAATCTGCTGCTTGAAATTTCCTTTGTTTTATGATTTCTCAGAGAGAGGCAGCAGCTGAAGTGTAGGTGGCTTAGTGGTGTGCAGCTGTTGTAGCTGTGGGGTGTTGGTTGTGTTGAGGTATGATATTGTGTTGGTGTTGCTTGAATGAAGGATGTAGTTGCTGCAGGTTCAGCTGCTGCTGATGCAGTGGGGGCTGAAACTGTTTTCTGATGGGGTGTTGTTGTTTGAAGTTGTGGTTGGTTTGGTGTTGAGGCTGAAGCTTTTGTTGCTGCATAAGGGGCTGATGTAGTACTGAAGTGAGGAAGTTGGGCTGATGTAGTGCTGAAATGAGGAAGTTGGGCTGATGTAGTGCTGAAATGGCTGTTTCAGCAGCTGATTTGTTGATTTTGGGGGCTGAATTTTAACAATTGGGGGCTGATGGTTGCATGTAGCTGTGTAGGGTGGCTGAGGCAAGATTGGGAGGGAGGCTGATGGTTTGTTTCAGCTGCTGTTGCAGCTTATGATGGTGTTAATTTAATGGTTTTTGAGTGTGAGTTGTGAGAGAGAAAAGATATGAGGGATACAAAGAAAAGTTTTGAAGTGAAATGAGCTTAACCCCCCTCACCCTCACTCAACCTTAAAAGCTACAGGACACTTCCCTAATGGCTCTCTCTCTCTCTCTCTCGCCACAAGTCAACTCCGCCCTAATTAAACCAAACTACACCCTTAAACAAAATTAACAACCCTTAAGTAACCCCACTAACCTAACTAATTGGTTCAAGTCACCATGGTCACCAAGGCATGGTTCAACCCTCGGCTTAACATGGGTCCAAAACATAAGACAAGTGTGCAAGTGTAGAAAATGTTATGTGCACATTTTTGCACAAAAGCCAAAAATACAAATTAGCGATTTTCAATCGCGATTAACATTAAAATACCATATAATCCATCATAAAAAAAAACTGTAAAATGGCATATTTCCACAAAATAACCTATTTTAGAATTTCCATAATTTTCTCCGAAATTTTCACCATTTATCGGTATCTAATTATACCGACTATTAAAATATTCATTAAAAATTAATATTAAATTATGAAAATTCCTAAAATAATATTTTATTTTTTTGAAACGTTACAGGTATGAATATAGCACATATTAGCAATTTGTCTGTAAAATACCAAATAACATGTGTTATATATTATAACCGGCATTTTGAGGAAAATTGAGTGCTTATTATTGCACGCATGATCTTTGTATATCGCAACACTTGTCTCGATATTGAGTGCAGGAAATTCACCAGGTAAAAGAGCCGGAACTGGTAAAAGTGCTGATAAAAAAACGCCGAGTCCAAGACTTGTTATCTGGCAGTGAACAAGAGAGTATAAAAATATTCCAGACATCAGAAAAGTGCCCTAAAGCCAACAGAAGAATTACCTGAAATTTCCATGTGCCAATACCATCAAACGGCCGCGGATCCGCGACCGAATGGGCAGATCCGCTGCGGATCCGCGGCTAGTTAGATACGTCATCGCGTCAGAATCCTCCACGTGGCTCTTATAACGGCCTAGCTTCCAGAAGACTCCTAAAATAACACGTGGCTTTATCCAGAAGACTCTCTCTAACAACCTAGCTTTGGAGGGAAGATTCAAATGAGGTGGCTATAAAATGAGATCGAGATCTAGGATTTTGGGGTGGTTGAAATTGGAGGGAAAAATTGTAGATCCAAATAAAATCTAAATCAAATTGAGTGACACAATTTGATCCAATTTAAGATCATCGAGTACCAAATCAAGCAAGAATCCATCGAGCCATTTTGAAGCGACGCCGATCTTCATCCGAGCAAGAGATCCAAGACGATCCGCGACTCACGAAGACGATGTGAAGCTAATTCGACGATCGAGTTCTTTCCTGAATTCTTGTAGTCTTTCGAGTGAATTGTAACAAGATGTTGAATAATGAAAGGTGAAAATTCTTGATCCTGCTTTTCTTTACATTTGAGCATTATGATTAGTTCTCAATTCTTGATTGTTTTCTTTGTCATGATGTTTGAGTGAAAACTCCGCTCGTGGAGGAATCGAGGAAATAGATAGATGATGATGATTAAATTCTTGAACGATTCTTAAGTCTTATGAGTTTTGTAAATTTTAGTAAATTGAATCATCGACAATCTAGTTTTGAGCGAGTTGCTTTCTTGAATGTTTTAGCTCTTAATTAGAGATCAACAATTGATGATTGAATTTCCTAGAGGCTAGAAATTGAATGCTAATCAATGAAAGGACAAGGGATGAGATGAAGAAACCCTAATTTCTTCGATAGATCCCTAATTCTCGTTGATCGTCATCTATCTAGTAACAAATCATCAATGGATAAGAATACGTAATCACAAGTCTTCATCATCGTTATCGATTCGATCGATTCCTACGAGCCTCATTACAAATCTTGATAATTCATTTGATTTGGACAATTCTTGATTCTTGATTCTTGATCTCTAGTATTTCTTGATATTAGATCTAGTTCTTACTCTTGTAACTAAATTTCAAAATTCTTGAATCATTTTCTTTTCTTCTTTAACTTTCAAATCTACTAAAACAATTACGATCAAATCTCACTTTCCCTGCGGATGATCCGCACTCGCTAACGAACCTATAATTGACACCGTTATTGATTGCGGTTTACAAATTTCTTTGATTGTGATCTTTACATTTTTTTCCATACACATCGAGAAATGAGATCAATCAAATGGCGCCGTTGCCGGGGATAGTGTGCTAATTTGCTTGTTTTTGAAATTTGAGTTGAAAATTTTATTACATCATAATTTTTAGATCAAAATTCGCACAAACACTAAACGATTTGTTGTGAATTGTTGCGAGAAAATCTGAAATCTGTGGAGTGTGAGGAAAAATTTTCTGAATATTCCAGAGAGTTCAGGGAGTGAACGGGAGCAGCTGCAAGAATTTTTGTATAGGTATTGCATTATCTCACCGTGCATCCGCGGTCGAATAGCGCTAATTGCAGCGGATCCGCAGCGGTATAGCCACGTCACTGTTCGAAAATTCTCCGGTATAATTCTCGCTTTCTTATCTCTTCCTTGATCTGCTCCTTTAACCAATTTCTGCAGGATTCTTTGCAAAAATTCGCAGCGCCGCAAAAAATAAAAATTGTGCGTGTTTGATCTTGGTTGTTTGCATTTTTAATACGGAAATTAGGGAGCAAAAACCAAATTCAGATTAGGTGGGGAGTTCATTACCCTTCCTAAGCCCTAAAAATCACAAAACTGCATCCGCATTACCCTCATTAACTAAAAAATATCTAGACATGACTCTAAGGACCGTCGTGCTCACTTAGGACAGAAGGGGGTCGTGGGTAATCTATTGCTTATCCGCGTTTCTTTTGTGGTGTCTAAGGCAAGTGGTTACTTAATTAGACCCACTACTTATGTAGTGGAGAACCTCCCACTTACCTGACAGTTACCTGGCCACAGGAGAGACAAAGAGGCAGTAGAGGATCTATCTTGTGACTTGTCTTCTGGAAGTTTAGGAGCGGTCTAGAGACTTGACCTAGGTGACCACTAGATCTAGGGGTTGTGTGTGCATTTTTTGTGATTTGATTTTTCAAAAATCCGTATCTTTTTCAAAACCAAACACCAACTCATCTTTTCCTTAATTATCTTAACGCCGCCACTTGTGCTAAACCATTTAGTGCATGCTCGGCTGGACATGGGATTCTAGTGATCGTCTTGTCCGCATTCCTCCTATCGACTCCGAAATCGGTATTTCTACATCTACTTTTTCTTTACCCACCACCACACCCACTTCGATGGACGGTTCTCCATCGAACTTCTTTAACACTACTCTGCCACCGTCCGCAGGTGCGCAGAATCCACCCCACGTCTTTTTCCAAGAGAGATGTTACCCTATGCGAGGTCCTCTTTCGACCTGTTTCACCATTCCACCAGCCAATGGGGACAACTTTGAAATCAAACCCCAATACATCAATCTTCTACCAAAATATCACGGTCTCGAGTCTGAAGACGAATATGTCTTTATTACCAAATTTGAAAATTTATGCGCTGTGATGGGTACTTCACAGCTTTCTATCGATGCTATGCGTCTACGTCTTCTTCCATTTACTCTGTGCGATATAGCCGAGAAGTGGCTTTAAAACACAGTCGCATATTCTATCTCGAACTGGGGAGAATTCGTAAAAGCATTCCTAAATAAATTTTACCCCAATCATAAAACAGCTCGAGTCCGTAGCGAAATAAATCAATTTACCCAGTTTCCAAATGAACCATTCTCGAAGTGTTTTGAACGCTTCAAGGATCTGTTAGTTCAATGTCCACATCATGGAATTCCAAGATGGGATCTTTGTAGAATCATATATAAGGGCATTAATCCTACCACAAAACAGACCCTTGAATCCATGTGTCAAGGCACCTTCATGACTAACAATGATGGTCAAGCCTGGAGATTTTTAGAAGATTTCGCTGAAAAATCCTTACAGTGGGAGAGTGGAAGTCAACCATCGTCTAGGGGTGGCAATAACCAATCTGATATTTCCATAGGAGTTAGAGCTGAAATGTCAGCAATGCAAAAGAAACTCGAAACTATGGAAAATAAATTTTTAGCAGCCGCCCTAAATCAGATGTCACTCTCTAAAACTGTCTGTGGATGTTGTTCTGATCCATCACATCTTACGGAAGAATGTCCTTTAAATTCTCCGTTTCAAGGTTATGAGCATACCAATGCTGCTTTCCAACAAAGACCTAGAAACGATCCGTATTCTTCTACGTATAATCAGGGTTGGAGGAACCACCCTAACTTTTCTTGGAACCAATCACAAAATCAAAACATGGTTCCAAACCAAAACATCTTTCAAAGGGGTCCTCCACCACAACAGCAACCACTTCAATTGAGTCAGCACCCTTACCAATCACAAAATTTTCAAAATCCGGTCAATACTTCTACACCGCACAACAATTCTTTGCAGTTGATTGGTACTGATGAATCCTCTTCACTCATGAATTTCCTTTTGACAAATTTCATGCAAGTTTCGGCTGAAATAAAGTCTTCCGTCGATAAAATCCAGAAAAACTCTGACTCCCAAAGTGAGAGTATTAAATCGATGGAAGCACAAATTGCCCGTATAAATGCCGAATTGAGTGCTAGATAGAAAGGGAAACTTCCAGCTCAACCCCTACCAAATCCTGGCTATTCACATCATGTGAATGCTATCACCACGTTGAGATCTGGAAGAGTGCTTGATAATCACGTTGGGGAAGAGATTGATAATAATGAAGAATTAATCAATAATACCCCGGCTGAGACTTTTCCTTCCACTTCTGCTTCTGTTTCTGAACCCAATTCGTCTACCCCACCATTTTCTTTCGAGCCTATTCTCCGTTTTCCCCAGGGCTTGACACCTCAGCAGACCTCTTCTAGTCCAGCAAAGACGATCCCCGCTCCTATTCTTGGATCGTCTTTACCCACATGATCTTCTCCAATGTTGTAACCCGATCTTATTGCTCAAGCTCCTTATCCGAATCGGTTAAGGGGAAATAGTCCAAGTCCGCAAATGGAGAAGATCACGGAAATCTTTAAACAGGTTAACATCAATATCCCTCTCCTAGATGCTATCCAACAAGTCCCCGCTTATGCGAAAATTCATAAGGATTTGTGCACTAGGAAGAGGAAGACTCAAGTGCCAAAGAAGGTATTCATGTCAAAGACCGTAGACACCGCTTTTCCCCAACAATTACCGAGGAAACTTAAGGATCCTGGCTATCCTACTATTTTTATTTCTATTAGGGATAAACACATTAACCGTGCTCCACTTGACCTTGGCGCAAGTGTTAATCTGCTTCCTTTCTTGGTTTATGAACAGTTAGGGATCGGAGAGTTGAAACCAGCTCCCTGCACTCTCCAGATGGCCGACCGATCAATCACCAAACCTAGGGGTAAACTTGAGGATGTGTTGATAAAAATCGGGGAATTTGTATTCCCTGTAGACTTTATTGTACTTGATACACAACCTGTAGCAAACCCACAGAATCAAATTCCGGTGATCCTTGGTCGCCCCATTTTGGCCACTTCTAATGCTATAAGCAACTGTCGTAACGGCTCTATGACCCTATCCTTCGGGAAGATGTCAATTGAGCTGAACATTTAAAAGTTGGGAAGTGTACCCTCCGAACCTACTGCTCAGGTCTGTTCTGTCGAATTAATGGATGTCGACAGCAGCGAATTTGATGATCCTCATGATACTGATCTTGAATCTTTTCATATGTTGTTGTTTGACCCAACTATGTATCATACACATATGGACTCTTCCACCGAGTTGTCCGGGTCAACAACTAACACTAATTATGAACCGTTTTTGGAGTCTGAAGATCACCCCGCACTTTGTGATGACATTATTCATCGGGGTATCGATGAAAGCTTTGAGGAAATTTTCGCTGATGAACTCGCATTTTTAGCAAACACGGGTGTTGAGATGAATCATCTCCCAAACAATGAAATTGAACATCCACCCCTTCTTCTTGACTATAAAGAGAATGCGAGTAATCCATCACAACCACTGTGTCGTCTCTCTAAAATAAGACGCAAACACATTCTTTCGCACCACTTATCTTTTCCCCACTTTTTCTTGGCTCTTTTCAACTTGTTCTTCCACCAACCGGTGCACTACACTGATAAAATCTTCTATTGGTTGGTGTTGACCTTCGGTCTTTGTAAAGCTTTGCATTGACCAGTAACTTTGACCCCCTCTTATGATTTTAAAAGATTAACATTTTTTAACTCATGTTTGAGTGGAGGTATATTTTTGGCTCTTGAAAATAAAAATTGTCCTCAAAAATTGTGAGCCAAAAATAAGTTTGGGGGAGGATTTTCATTTTCACGATCATATTTATTGCCCCCGTTAATAATTTCCTCCCAAGCTTACAGGTTTTTGAGATTTAGCAGAAGACAACAGTGAGGACACTGTTGAAAACAAGTTTGGGGGAGGTTTGTGCTTATTTGCGCATTCTTTGCATCATATTTTGCATAAGTACAAAACATATAAAAAAAAATTATGTACATAAATAAGATAATAAAATATTAGATAGTGAAAAATTACATCCAAAAGATCGGAAAAATTTAAGAAAACCAAGAAAATTAAAAGTTTTCTTAAACGAACTAGTAATAAGTAGTTATGAGCCGTTGTCCCAAGGGTTAGTAAGATGAATGAAGTCACTAATCTGCGGATAAAAATAAGTCTGAAAAATAGTTCCTATTCTGAAAGCCAAACATTTGTATGTTGATACCCTACTATACGCACTTACACACGTCTTGAAATTCGGGATAGTAGAGGATACCTTAAAATGCTCTTGTCTAAAAGCCAAAGTATGAAGGAAATAAAAAAATGAATAAAATATAAAATGATGCAGAAAAAAATGAACAATGCTTTTGTTATCGCCAAGGCAGCAATAAAAAATATAGCGAGGGTGCTTCATCACCTAGTGCCTTAGACCAACTGGTCTGGGAGTCACTGCTAAGCCTTAGGTGGTGCAAGACGAGGAAAATACTAATACACCTAATAAGTAAGCACATGAGTAATCGGTAGGTTAGTAACTCAAGAAGTATTAACAGTCGCATGAAAAATATGTGAGCAAATTCATCAAATTAAAAAGTCCTGAGGCAGATGGACAAGAGTATGATAGCTTGAATTGAATTCTCCGAGTGTAGGGAGGTCTTCTACACACACGTAGGGTTAGATGATCAATATTTGGAAGAAAGATAAGAATGAAGAATAAAGACGATGTTTTATTGAGGGATGATGTGATTTCTAACATCTTTTCATGACTATTAAGATAGGGCTCATGACAACCGAAAAGCTAGTATTGTTGGAAACTCTAATTTTCAAAGTCTTTCTTTTACAATTCTTATCTTTAAATGTAACTTTCACGGTCTTCCTTTTATTATTGGATTTTGTGGGTGCAATCCGCTGAAAACCCTCAGGAGACAACACTCCTCCTACTAGGGACACCTAGAAGTTTAAAGGCCTGTTGCACGTGCTCAGTGCAATCGTGTTGCCTACGAAAGTGTGCTAGTTAGTTTTTCTTCTTTCTTTATTTTCTCCTTCACCTGAATAAAACAAGTTTGCTCGAGACGACTAAAATTAAGTTTGGGGGAATTTGATCAGTCGAAAATATTGCATTTTTAACACATCGATTTCCCTACTATTTGCAATCATCTAAAGGTGTTCGGTATGAATATAGCACATATTAGCAATTTATCTGTAAAATACTAAATAACATGTGTTATATATTATAACCAGCATTTTGAGGGAAATTGAGGGTTTATTATTGCATGCATGATCTTTGTATATCGCAACACTTGTCTCGAGATTGTGTGCAGGAAATTCTTCAGGTAAAAGAGCCGGAACTGCGAAAAGTGCTGATAAAAATACGCCAAGTCTAAGACTTGGGACCTGGCAGTGAACAAGAAAGTATAAAAATAATCCAGACATCAGATAAATGCCCTAAAGCCAACAGAAGAATTACCTGAAATTTCCATGTGCCAATACCATCAAACGACCGCGGATCCACGGCCGAATGGGCAGATCCGCCGCGGATCCGCGGCTAGTTGGATACGTCATCGCGTCAGAATCCTCCACGTGGCTCTTGTAACGGCCTAGCTTCTAGAAGACTCCTAAAATAGCACGTGGCTTTATCCAGAAGACTCTCTCTAACAACCTAGTTTTGGAGGGAAGATTCAAATGAGGTGGCTATAAAATGAGATCGAGATCTAGGGTTTTGGGGTGTTGAAATTGGAGGGAAAAATTGTAGATCCAAATAAAATCTAAATCAAATTGAGTGACACAAATTGATCCAATTCAAGATCATCGAGTACCAAATCAAGCAAGAATCCATCGAGCCTTTTTGAAGCGACGCCGATCTTCATCCGAGCAAGAGATCCAAGACGATCCGCGACTCACGAAGACAATGCGAAGCTAATTCGACGATTGAGTTCTTTCCTCAATTCTTGTAGTCTTTCGAGTGAATTGTAACGAGATGTTGAATAATGAAAGGTGAAAATTCTTGATCTTGCTTTTCTTTACATTTGAGCATTATGATGAGTTCTTAATTCTTGATTTTTTTCTTTGTCATGATGTTTAAGTGAAAACTCCGCTTGTGGATGAATCGAGGAAACAGATAGATGATGATGATTAAATTCTTGAACGATTCTTAAGTCTTATGAGTTTTGTAAACTTTAGTAAATTGAATCATCAACAACCTAGTTTTGAGTGAGATGCTTTCTTGAATATTTTCGCTCTTAATTAGTGATCAACCATCGATGATTGAATTTCCTAGAGGCTAGAAATTGAATGCTAATCAACAAAAGGATAAGGGATGAGATGAAGAAACCCTAGTTTCTTCGATAGATCCCTAATTCTCGTTGATCGTCATCGATCTAGCAACAATTCATCAATGGATAAGAATACGTAATCACAAGTCTTCATCATCACTATCGATTCGATCGATTCCTACGAGCCTCATTACAAATCTTGATAATTCATTTGATTTGGACAATTCTTGATTCTTGATTCTTGATCTCTAGTATTTCTTGATATTAGATCTAGTTCTTACAATTCTTGAAACTAAATTTCAAAAATCTTGAATCATTTTCTTTTCTTCTTTAATTTTCAACTCGACTAAAACAATTACGATCAAATCTCACTTTCCCTGTGGACGATCCGCACTTGCTAACGAACCTACAATTGACACCGTTATTGATTGCGGTTTACAAATTTCTTTGGTTGTGATCTTTACATTTTTTCCATACACATCGAGAAATGAGATCAATCAAGGATCTCAAGCAAGCTTCTTCCAACTCACAAGTAGCCAAGGAGTCTAGCTAAGGGAGCTACAAAGGTTGTATTCTCTAAATCTAGCACTTAACTACTTGTGGATTGTGTCAAAGTTTAGTGTTACCCTAGCTTTTCTAGTTTAATCCTTAGGATAGTATCTTTAGCACCCTCTAAATTTTTAGTATGGCATGTGTGATGCTACCAAACCCTAGTAGTGGTGCTAAGGAAACCCTTCATTAGGATCATTCGGATCCAACAAAGAGCATTAGGGCTCTATTGTTTTAGTTCAAGGACGTTTCGGTCTGTAGATCACCATTTTGAGGTGAGGGTTTAGTTTAAGGACATTTCGGTCAGTAGTTAGTTTAAGGACATTTCGGTCCATTGTAGTTTAAGGACGTTACGGTCCATTGTCGCTATTTTGGAGGCAACGTTTAGTTTGAGGTCATTTTGGTCTGTTGTAGTTTGAGTACATTTCGGTCTGTTGTAGTTTAAGGATGTTACGGTCCGTTTATAGCATTTTGGAGGCAACATTTAGTTTGAGGACATTTCGGTCTGTTGTAGTTTGAGGATATTTCGGTCTGTTGTAGTTTAAGAACGTTACGGTCCGTTGTGGCCATTTTGGAGGCAACGTTTAGTTTGAGGACATTTCGGTCTGTTGTAGTTTGAGGACATTACTGTCCGTTGTCGCCATTTTGGACGCAACGTTTAGTTTGAGGACATTTCGGTCTGTTGTGGTTTGAGGACATTTCGTTATGTTGTAGTTTAAGTACGTTACGGTCCGTTGTCGCCATTTTGGAGGCAACGTTTAGTTTTAGGACATTTCAGTCTATTGTAGTTTGAGGACGTTTCGGTCTGTCGTAGTTTAAAGACGTTACAGTTAGTTGTCGCTATTTTGGAGGCAACGTTTAGTTTGAAGAAATTTTAGTCTGTTATAGTTTGAGTACATTTCGGTCGGTTGTAGTTTTAAGACGTTACGGTCCGTTGTAGTTTAAGGACGTTAAGTTCTGTTGTAGTTTGAGGACGCTAAGGTCCGTTGTAGTTTGTGGACGTTGTCCGTTGTAGTTTGAGAACGTTACGGTCCATTGTCGCCATTTTCTAGGCAACGTTTAGCTTGAGGACATTTCGGTCTGTTGTAGTTTAAGGACATTACGGTCCGTTGTAGTTTAAGGACGTTTCGGTCAGTTGTAGTTTGAGAACGTTACGGTCCGTTGTAGTTTGAATACATTTCGGTCTGTTGTAGTTTGAGGACGTTACGGTCCGTTGTAGTTTGAGGACATTTCGGTCTGTTGTAGTTTGAGGACATTTCGGTCTGTTGTAGTTTAAGGACATTACAGTCCACTGTCGCCATTTTGGAGGCAATGTTTAGTTTGAGGACATTTCGGTCTATTGTAGTTTGAGGACATTTCGGTCTGTTGTAGTTTAAGGACGTTACGGTCAGTTGTAGTTTGAGGACGTTACGGTCCGCTGTAGCTTGAGGACATTTCGGTCTGTTGTAGTTTGAGGACATTACAGTCCATTGTCGCCATTTTGGAGGCAACGTTTAGTTTGAGGACATTCGGTCTGTTGTAGTTTGAGAAAATTTTGGTCTGTTGTAGTTTGAGGACGTTACGGTCCGTTGTCGCCATTTTGGAGGCAACATTTAGTTTGAGGACATTTGGGTCTGTTGTAGTTTGCGTACATTTCGGTCTATTGTAGTTTAAGGACGTTACGGTCCGTTGTAGTTTGAGGACGTTACGGTCCGTTGTCGCTATTTTGGAGGCAACGTTTAGTTTGAGGTATGCACGTCATCTTGGGGCGTGCATCCCAAAGAAGTTGGTTGTCGGGACCCGCTACCTCTCTGAAGACATTGAGAGATTACAACGACATGTATCAGAGATTTAGAGAGATGTACTCTTGAACCAATTCCTATGTTTGAGGGATAAGGAATTAATGGTCAAACCCAGAAATCATTATTCGTATTTTGAGACTAAGATTTCCTCGGGGGAATTTAGGATGAATATCATTTTGGATATCATCAGTTAAGGAGTCATCAGTCATGTTTGAGACTGGAATTGGTTTGGGAAAACATGAGCACAGAGGCTCAGTCGGTTTGGAGATCGAAGATGTTTTGATCTCAGGAAGACTTAGCTAATTTGGGGCTGAAGTTGACTTCCCATAGTGCTAAGCACTGGTATATGTTTAGCACTCATGTGTTCCTACGTGAGGCTCTGAATCGGTGTTAAACACTGAATTTTGGAGGCGCCCACGTGTGAGCACGTGAGGCAACCCAAAGTGGATGCTGTATATTGGATTTGATTCCCCTTTTAAGTGTTAAAAACTTGATTCTTGCGGCGCTCACGTGTGAGCACGTGAGGTGCCCCAAAAAGGGATCTGTTCTTTGGATTTTATCTCCCCTTTCTTTTATAAGTGCTAAGCACTTGGTCACTGTGGCGCTCATGTGTGAGCACGTGAGGTTCCCCAAAGTTGGGTACAGTCTTTTTGGGTTTTATTCACACCTTCTTTTATAAGTGCTAAGCACTTGGTTATTGTGGCGCTCACGTGTGAGCAAGTGAGGCGCCCCAAAAAAAGAAATGTTCTCTGGATTTTATCTCCCCTTTCTTTTATAAGTGCTAAGCACTTTAGTTACTGTGGCGCTCACGTGTGAACACGTGAGGCGCCTGTGTCTTTCTTTCTTTTGTTCATTAGAGACGCTCGCGTGGGACACGTGAGATCTCATTGTAGTGTTAAACACTAATGAATCACTAGGCCGTTCTTCTTTGGTTCTGAGGAATCAAGTTCTCCCTTTATTCTTTGAAAGAATTAAATTCTATTTATAAGGTTAAACCCTAGTTTCAGAGAAATTGAATTCTCATATGTTTGTTTTTGTTGTAAGAGTTAAACTCTTTGAACTTAGTTCTTTCCTCTAGGCTTTGAATCTGCATGACAGAAACTCCACAATGAGAATTCAATTCTCAACTTGTGGGGATATCTTCTTCTGCAGATCTCAACCAGAGGAAGAACTAAGTTCTTGTATGAAGAGTTAAACCCTTAGAGAGGCGAAGGAGAGATAAAATAATCTCTGTGTTTTCTCTTTACTTAGGTCTCTTTAGGAGGGGGATCTTCTTCTTTTGAGAATTAAATTCTCTGTTGTATTTTCTCTTTTTTTGTCTGTATCTCCCTTCTTTCTCCTCTCTTTTCTTCACTCTCTTCTTCTCTTTTTTCTTCTCTCTCTTCTTCCCTCTCTTCTTTGCTTTCCTCCTCTATTTATACCCAAAGAAAAAGAATCCATTTGTTAAGAAAATCTCTTATTGAGAGATCACGATTGATTTCATAATCGATCCAAAGATCTGGTGAATTTTATTCATCGTTGGATTTTCCAATCCAAAGGCTTCTAAGATAGAATTTTATTCACTTGCATGAATATCTTGTTAGTTTAACAAGATCCGGAAATTATTTTCTAATATATATAGAATTTAATTCTGTCATATGGATAACAAGATTAGAATTTTATTCTATTATAGAATTTAATTCTATCACATAGAATTTTATTCTATGATATAAATATCTTGTTAGTTTACAGGAAATTATTTTCTAAATATAGAATTTAATTCTATCATATGGACAACAAGATTAGAATTTTATTCTAATATAGAATTTAATTCTATCACATAGAATTTTATTCTATGATATGAATATCTTGTTAGTTTAAAAAGATCAGGAAATTGTTTTCCAAATATAGAATTTAATTCTATCAGATAGTTCATCCAAGATTCCATATTAGAAAGATTTTAAGGAAATATTTTCCAATTAGAGTTTTAATCATGTTGTTTAGAATTTTATACTATCAGCTTTTAAAAAATGTTAGGAGCACTCACGTGTAGCACGTGACCCCATTTTGGCTTGTCATCTATTTGAATGTAGCGCCTATATGCTTTGCATATAGGTGCTCACGTGCTTACACGTGAGGCTTAGTTTTAGCCTGTTGATTGACTAAATAAAGCGCCCATAAGTTTTGCATATAGATGCTCATGTGTGGGCACGTGATTCCTGTATTAACGGCAGTTTTTTCCTATTTCTTTCAATATCTATATATATGCGTGTATTTTTTTATATAAGGGAACAAATGCCCCTCAGCGTTGTTCTCACGTGGCTTGCATGTGAGTGCAATGCTGTCACTCTTACAGCCGTTGGATTTTCCTAGAGGGACGGGGAGATGAACCGCTCCCCATCATGTCTTATAAATGCCGGGCTTTTGCCTATGGGAAAACCACTGTTCTTTCATCTTCTTCCTTACTTATTTTCCTTGAGAATTTAATTCTCCTTTTTCAGAGCTTAATTCTCTGCTCTAGATCTTTCAGAGTTAAACTCTGCAAAACTTCTTTTTGGGTAAATAACTTGAACGACCATTTCATGCTTTTTACCCTGGATTTTAAAATCCATCATCAGAGCATCGCTCTTTTCTTAAAATGATTTCTAAAAGATCCAGAACACACATTTATGTAGATTTGAAGCCTTGAATCAATAGGGATTGCTAATCCTCCTCTTAGAGTTTTACCCTGTCACCGATCTTTATAGATCATTGGAATTTAATTCCATTCTCTTCGCCTCCTGGCCATAAGGGTTTTCTGGGATTGGAACCCATTATTAAAGGAATTTACTTCCGTATTCGCAGAGCTTAGCTCTGAGAGAGAGACTAAAAAAATTTCCTTACATTCTCTCTAGTAGTTTAGGGTTTTAATGCCCCTAATGAAGATTTGAATGTGTCATGCTTTTTAACAGAACTCGCTTCAAGGGTCGTTTAAACTTTACTGTTTATTGAGAATCCTTTTTGATTCACTCAATGATTATTTTGCCTCATCATTGGTGAGCCGCCATATTGATTTCGTGGGGGCCAGAGGCTTTGCAGGCAGTGGTCCCGCGACATAAACATTATGTCGTTTTCTTCTGTTATTATATATATATATATATATATTATTAATGGTTTTTTCCTTTCACTTATTTCAGGAACAATGGCTTCACTTCCTTACTTTCTTTATACTCACTCAGACGCCGCTTTTCCGCAATCTCCATCGGACGAGGAAGCTATGGCAATGATCAGGGCACATGATAGGGATTGTACGAGTCTTCTCTTATGGGGGGTTTGATATAGTCACATCATCCAGGACCACCGTAACTTTACCTGTGAGGTGCCAACAGAACCCATCCGCCCAATATCGCCGATGGAACGCCAACATACCGCTTATGCGGTGGAGGCGACTAACTGGACTCCTACAGGCCGACTTGAGCCGTCAACAACCGGGATACCCAACCAGCCCCTGCCGTCTATAGATATTCTTTGGCGCCGCATATATCAGGGTGAAGCCCGACCTTAGGGGTAAGTTTATAAGGTAGGCATTATCCCCTCCACCCAGTAGGCTACCTTCCCTGGGCTCAATACATTCTTTCTGCCCAACGCGCACGGTTGCAGAAGGTTGGGCTGTACCAAGCAGTTTACGCATCTCTATTCCATTACCACGCTCCTCACGTCTGGTGGGTTAAGGC
This sequence comes from Agapanthus africanus, assembly GCA_030015575.1. Lineage (NCBI taxonomy): Eukaryota > Viridiplantae > Streptophyta > Magnoliopsida > Asparagales > Amaryllidaceae > Agapanthus > Agapanthus africanus. Next base: position 210,429,133 of record CM057350.1, read on the forward strand.
TTTTTTGAACTAACGGAACCTTGCCACCAACACATTTTTGCTATGGGATCGTGAGGTCTCAATTTCACTGGAAGAGTTTCGCGAGATCTCCGGGTTTCCGATCAGGGGAGAGAAATATGAAGAGTTATTGCCTCCTGATGAGTATGTGTTTGCCACAGTGCCTGCTATGCATGACGGCCTGACGACTGAAAACGCCGTCCGTCACATGTACCCTAGTCTAATCAAAGTCCTGGGTATTTTTGAGAAACTGTTCATGACGTCAGAAGGGAAAGGTGTCACCTTCGAAACCTTTATTTCCTGCTTTCTCCGTGGAGACGTCTTATCCAAAGAGGCTCTAAAATTCGCAAACATCGACGACCCTTTTGGGTTTGGGTTGAATAAACTACCGGCCAAAGAGGAAGACTTGCCGCAGTTCTATATTCCAACCTCATCGGTCGTGGCCTTCGATGCGATCGCGGTCCCTGGCATGGACAAAGCGACCTTCTTCGTCGGCTTCATCAGTCTCTGGCTCAATTGGTTCGCTATACCGACGCATCGACGCTTCATGAGAGCCTCCGTTTTCTACTCCGCTCATCGCATAGCTGAAGGGGTACGATTGGCCGTTAGCGTTGCAGGATTGTCCCACAAGTATCATGGATTAAGCGTTGCGGCTAATACTTCGACCCCAGGTGCGGATATTGTGAATTTCTCCCTCCACTTCTTCACGTCGTGGATCGAGATGCATGTATTAGGAGCGTTTGATGTACACCGGCGGCCAAATTTTTACGACTCATATACCTTCCCACGGGTTATGAGGTTGGTGGATGCTTCCGCTCCCGATCCGACCCAGCTAGGGGCCCTCCACGTGTTGCTTAACCCATAATCAAACGAAGGCGAAATGGTTTTTAGCTACCGAGTCCTCTCTTCTCCTGTGGGGCCTATTCAGCAATTGTTTGATTTGTCAAAGGGTGGAGCGCCATCTCTAAAGCCTAAAGAGATTATGCACCTATACTTGATTAGGCCGGGCTATATGGTATTCCGTCAGAATGACACATTTGTCTTTATGCGGTATAATCCACACCGCTTCGCCCAGCAATTGGGCTATAACCAAGGTGTCCCTTTCGAGGAGTTTTTAGTTGAGCCCACTTTGTCTCTGGAAGTCACTCATGACGTCATCCACCATTTCATGCAGCTGAACACTGGCTCCCTCTTCATGGTCCCAGAGGTCGACTATCTTCCAAGGTCTGTGGGATCTTTCAAGGGTTGGTATTTCCACCAAGTCGATCCTGTCGTTGCCGAGGAAAGGCGGGTACTCTTAGAATGTAGGGTTCCAGCTCCGACCCAAGTCACTAGCGCTCCGTTGCTGCAGCGGTCGGTTGTTCACCCCCTTTTAAGGAACTGCGGTTCGGTACTCATTCCCAAAACCGTAGAAGTAGGACCAGTCTCTTACACTTCTGGTATGCCGATGGTGCAGAGCTGAAGCAGAAGCCCCTAGGAAAGCGCCAGCAGTGACACCAACGAAGGATGACATCGAAGGTGAGGTCGGGCAGTGTCATGCCAAAGCGCCAAGGGGGACAAAGCACTCCTCCTCTAGTGTTAGCTCTGGCTCAAAAAGGAGGAAGAAAACAATCACTGGGCTGCTCGACATCTTGCTCGAATCCGAGCCTCTTATCCAAGACGAACCGATATCCGTGCAGGAGCCGGACGACGGTCTTCTCTTTTTTGGTTCTTCTGCCGAAGAAGACACGCAGTTGGCTGAGGCTATAAGGCGCTCACAAGACGAGACTGAAAATGTGGACGCCGCGAAAAAAGCTTACGCCCCAATCATATTCTACGAAGTTGACCCATCGTTACGGAGGGTATGCATGGGTCCTCTGCTAATTGAAGAATAACGAGCCCTCATGCAGCCCATCTCGGTTGCTTCTGAAGACGAGCTTTCACTGAAGACGGGTAGTCATGAACTAGAGCTTGAAGCTCGGCCAGCACATTTAGTCAGAAAAGAACAACGGCTTAAAAAAGCCATACTTCAAGCTCCCTGGCGTTTCGGTATGCGTATTTTTCGTGTCCTTCATTTGGCGAGTAATTTGTATCACTTTTATATCTTCTAATTTTTTCGAAAACTTTATCGGGACTTCGGCAGCGAAAGCAGATTTGAGTCCAGATCGGGCCATGACTATGGACTCTACAAATATCTCCAGTGACGCACCGGAAGGTGTATAGGAGATTATTAAAGCTGCTACTTTTATAGTGGAGCTTCCGGTGGTAACTTCTGTTCCTTCAGTTCCTATTCTTCCAGCAGTGGTGACCTCGCTGGCCATAGATCCCATGGACATCTCTAGTGACGCATCGAAGGGTGTAGAAGAGATTGCTGAAATCGTTATTCCTGTCTTGGAGCTCCCGGTGGTGACTTATGTCCCTTCAGCATATATACCTTCAGCAGAGGTGATCTTGCCGGCCAAAAATCCCATGGAAATCTCTAGTGACACACTAAAGGGTGTAGAAGAGATTGCTGAAGCCGTTATTCCTGTCTTGGAGCTCCCGGTGGTGACTTCTGTCCCTTCAGCATCTATACCTTTAGCAGAAGTATTCTCGCCGGCCATAGATCTAACGGATCTTTCTAGTGGCGCACCGGAGGGTGTAGAAAAGTTTGCCGAGACCGCTTTCCCCTCCTTGGACCCTGCAGTGCCGGCTGTTGTTTCTTAATTGGAAGCTGCCACGCCGGCAAATATCTCCAGTGATGTATCTGAGGGTGTGGAGGAAGCTGCCGAAGCTGCCATCCCTCCGGTTCAAGGCGGGCGAAGTATCGAAGGTAATATTCTACATTTCGTTTTAATGATCCCTCCGTTATCTGAACCCTTCTTTCCTCTAGAATTATGGGAATTGGCGGCTTCCATCGTAGATCTATCTCCTAGGAAAACCTTCCAGCGTTTGCTTGATATGGCTTCCCCACAGGCGATACCTCCGCAAAACATAGTCATTTCTTCTGGGTAAGGTCGGTATTCTTTGACCCCGTTTGCTTTATTATTATTTTTTTTTATAATGATGCTAATATGCCTTTCACGGTTCTGGAAGCCAACGACGAAGTCGAGATCCTTGATGGTCCTGGGGATCTCTCAAACCCCCCTTGCATGACTGTGGGTAAGTGGCGCTTTATCTTTGGCATTGTTTTGTCTATCCCATGTATGGAAATCTCGCTTACTGTTTATAAATCTTGACAATTTTTCCATCCCTGACCCCGTTTGAGTCTCGAATCACCATGCCACCAGGCCCTTATGCCCGACGTGCATCTGAAAGGATGGCAAAACAAAGCATTTACTCCATGTCAGCTCTCATTGAAGACCTTCGCGCTGGTACCTCTGTCACGGCCGAAGAATTTACTGTCGAAGCCAACGCTTCCTTAACTATTCTCGCCACATATCATGATGAAGCATTAGTGCATATCTTGGTTGAGTACTGTTGCCGAGTGGAAGCCTTCCTACATAGGGTTGAGTGCGTACGCCTTCCTTCCGACATCTTAACTGTAAAAGCGAGCCTGCGGGGACGGATCGAACGGTGTGCAGCCAATCTACAGTCATGAAAGAATAGGCTCGACTGGATGTTTTCGGGAAGGGGTTAGCTTCAAACGCTTTAGGGAAACTTCAGGCTCAGCTTACTGCCAAGACTACCCCCGCGTACGAAATTTTATGGGTGCTTCAAGAAGCCTTTACAGAGGTGGTAGCTCTTGACAAAGCCGTTATTTTTACCCGTGAGATGGTTGAAGCCCATAAGGTTGCCGAGAAGGAGCTCGAGAGTCGGTTTGCTTCATACCAGACTCAACAGACCCAGGCAGGGACCCGTCTTCCGGTATTAATAGAGCTTGAAGCCGAGGTCCAGCGGAAGAACAACGAACTTACTGGCCTATTGTACCACCCGCCGGCTTAAACATTTTTTCGCTGTATATTATCCTCTTCTTTTTTTTTGTATCCATTCATAAATAAGAGTATCTTATATTCATTTTGATTCATGAATAAAAGAGATGTCTTTTTTTTGTACCAGCGCTTTTCTTTCTTTTGATGTCTTGACTTGGCGTAAAGTAGTTTATATACTCATTTCAGAGTTTGTTTAGTTTACCTTCCTTAGGTCTATGGGCAAACTTTCCCTAACGCATGGATAACCCCTGCTCTTTATGACCGAGGTCTGTTAGGGTTTGCTCTAGCAGCCTTGCGACTGTCGTGTCTCTGGTCCCTTCCGGGCTAGACAAGATGAGTGTCGAGGTGGTTTCTAGGTTCTTTGTGAACCGTCGAGACTTGGCTCTCCCTTTGATGGAGCCAGATAGGAAAATGTGGCTCCCATTTCGTTTATACACATGGATTGTATACATGGGGGTTGATGTGGAATCACCTGCAGGGTAAAAGTTTCATTTTATTTAATTTCTTTCCGCGATGCTCTATCATTTCAGATTTTTATATCGCGAAAGTCGCGATTGCCTAATCATTTCGTGTTTTTATCGTGGTGCCCAATCATTTTGGCTATTTTTCTTTTTACTCGCTGCTTTTTATTGCGAGTTGCCGAAACATTTCGGCTATTTCATATGCATTTTTCGGCTCGCTGATTTTTTGTTGCGAGTATGGAACTTGTGATATGATACCAATTTTGGCATTAGCATCGCTGTGACTGGAATATGGCCAGGAGTGAATCATCATTTGCCTTGAGAGGACTTGGAATTTGATATCGATTTAGACATCAGCATCGCTACTACTGGAATGTTACCAGGAGAGAATCATCATGTGCCTTAAGAAGACTTGGAATTTTGTACCGATTTAGGCATCAGCATTGCTACCACTGGAATGTTGTCAGGAGCGAATCATCATGTGCCTTTGCTGGTCTGAACAAAGATGGCTTAGTAAACAGGGTTAGGATCCTTTCGACCAAGGCTTTTGACTTTATGAGCCATAAGGGTCTCACAAAGGTATTCTCCCTACGAGTCGTAAGGATCTCGTTGGTGTATTTTCTCTTTAGGAGTCGTGGGGATTCCTAAGTGACCTTTTTCTCTTGTAAGTCGTAAGGATCTTACTAGAGTATTTTCTCCTTGCAAGTCAAGAGGACATACAAGTGTTGTTCACCAAATGGGGAAATTTCGCGCTATTGGTGGAACTAGGTGAGGGGATGTTTGTTTGTGCCCGTGGATTGTATACAAGGTTCAATATTCAACTGCTTGTAGGGAAACTTGGGGAATGTGATGGCTTAAGAGCAGGTTCATGTAGGGTTATTTGGCACGAACACAAGGTTTCACAATGCATCAAACATGCCGTATTAAAAATTTCTAGTGTGCCAAACAACCTAACCTAGGATCTAACTAGAGTTTTAGGAGCTAAACTAAAATGTAAACAACTTTACATAGAAAGTGAATGAGGGTACAACCTTTGTAGACTGGTCCTTCACTTCTAAAGCTCAGTGTAGTAGTCCCTTCGCTGCGAGTATCGATCTCCCGAACTCTATTATGGGTTCTCCCGGAGAAATGAACAAGCTTGCTCGAAGTCTTCGAGGCCGAAGATGATCTACGTCGAGGAGACTCAAGCTCATGCTACCTCTTCACTAATTGTGAAATTAGTGAAGCAAACACCCTAAACTAAATGGTAAATAGTAGAGGATGATGAAGTAGGAAGTGGGCTCTCTTTAGATTTATTTTTCTTACAATATTTTCTCACCTTGAGAAAAGCTAGTAAGCTTTTTTTCATGAGGATGAAGAAGCTCAAGTGAAGAAGATGAAAGAATGAACTCATGAGGTGAGAATGTGAACCATGAGTGAGTTAGTGTCATACACTGACTCTTGTAGAGAATAAACCATGGCTAGTTAATAATGGTTAGGTTAATAAATATCTACAAGTAAAACAAACTTAGTGGACTTGGTCAATGGCTCCACCAGCTTCAACCATGTGACTTAATCCCACTAATTTTGATTAACTTAGATAAACATAAACCCATCATATTATTAAGCATGGTGCATGTCTCATACACCCATGTCACATGTGGCATCTAGCATGACACAAAAGTTGTACATTAATATATATCACATATACACTAATGCACACAAGTGAGAAAAGAAATCATAAGTGAGCTAATATTAGTTAATATAATCTAGTATATCTAATATACAATTATACATTAAATTATTAAATCAACATTTGATTTAATAATTCGGCTATATCACATATAACCGACTAATATCAAACGCAACAACTTATCGAATCAACACTTGATCCGATAATTCGGCTATATCTCATATAACCGACCGATGTCACAAATCGTGAGAATAGAATGCGGTATCACATACGCGTATTAATCTCGGTCCCGCACATATCTCATATGTGCTCCTACTCCATTTCGCATGAACCAGGAAACCTCTGTGTAGTACTCTAAAGACTCGTCAATACGCCGGCAGTAGGTGATGATCATATCAAACACCCACATGCCGCAAGCGGTCTGCTAAACGTAACGGCCACCCGGGTATTGAGTTATCAGAATATCAACAAGTAAGCCTGCTCATACTCCTGCGAATTCAATCAGTAACACTACTGTACAGTCTGATCTCTTCGTCTGATATGTCGCATATCTCGTCTGGGGGTGGTAAACGTCAGACCCCAATAACTCGATAAGTCGTGCCGATATGAGGCTCATAACGGGTTGAGAAACTAATGATAACACTTACCAGTAAATCTCATATACAGCCCTGGCCAGGGACTTCCTGTTATAGCCAATCGAGCACAGCGCAACATCAACCCCAATACCGGAAGAGAAGAATCCCCTCCTATCACTCATTGCCTCCATGTGACTCGGGACTGTCCCTAAAAACCACTGTTTTGCACGTTCTCGTGAACGTGGTAACGTGGAAATCAAAGCACAGTGGGAATCACACAAGACACTATGACGATCTCGGGCCGACATACTAACCTGTACCAGTGTCACCAGAAAACTGCCATCTGATGTGAGGTATAATACCATCTGTGAGTTCTCAGCGAGTCCGTCCAGTGTACCCAGTCTCCACTGAGCACCCGTATATCATCTCTGATGTCAAACACCAATCCATATACGATCATCCATCGCCCATCTGGGTCGAGAAGCTATACGCTAGTCTACTCTGGTATATCGATGCCCCGTCTCGATACACCCACGACTAGTGACATTAAAGGATGTACTTACCGACTACTTTTGTCCCACTAGTATGATCCGCATCATAATCCAAGTAGTCAAGTACACATCCTAAGGGATTTACCAACATGTAACAGAGAGACAATCAGTGTACATGTTAAGATAAAGAGTAACCAGATAGCATACTATCATGTCGAGTAAGAAAGTCCTCCCTATATATGTCCAAGGATCCGCTACAATATACATCTTATGTACAGTAATGGCCTCTAGGGCATACATATAACTAACAATCTCCTACTTGCACTAGGGCCATCATATAGCAGTGGTTGTAGTATCTCATACTCAACCATCCCATAAAAGTCTCTCTCTGGGAAAAGGCCTTTGTGAGTGGATCCGCCGTGTTGTCCTTTGATTCTACTCTCCTAACCTCGATCCCCTAGAGATCAACCATCTCCATGATCAGGTGATACTGCCTTAGCATATGTCTGGATCACTGATGGGACGGGGGTTCCTAGGCCTAAGCCACAACTCCAATGTCACACAATGGTAGGAACGAAGTTCATCTCATGAACTAATATGCACCCAGACATCCTCTTTGGTAGCATCTTTTGTAGCGATGTATCCATCCTTTATCGTCTAGTTTGCCATAGTATCTATCTTGGAACTCTTCCAACATACCGTCCCTCCACTGAGGGTAAAGACAATGCCTGTGACTGACATTCAGTCAACCTTACCACCCTGGAAGCTATCAAGTGATTCTCCCTAGGATCGATTGATACGATCTCACTATACCTAGTGAGAATCCTAATATCCTCTTAGATCTATCTCGTAGATCCAAAACCCAGGATTTAGGAGGTATCACCTTTATTCTACATGGAGAATCCTTGTAATAAAAGGAGATTGACCGAGTGTAGCATAGGAAACTCCTTTCCTATCAAGAGTATGTTATCCACGTACAATACGAAGAAGACCACCTTACTCTCTACTACCTTTTTGTATATACAAGGTTCATCTACCATTTTGATGAAGGCAAATGCTTTGACTACCACATCAAAACAGATGTTCCAACTCCACGATGCCTGTTTTAACCCTTAAAGCAACTTGCATACGTTTTCGCTGTTCCCACTGTCTATGAAGCCCTCTGGCTATGTACTTATAGACGCTCTCTTGTAAATCACTATCTAGAAAAGAAGTCATGACACCCAACCGCCAGATATCATAGTTATGGTATGTAGCAGTGTCAAGTAGGATCCGGATGGACATAAGCATAGCCACTGGAGAAAAGATTTCATCATTATCTACACCTGGTTGATGACGAGAATCTTTTGCAACAAGTCTTAGCTTTGAAAGTCTCAACTTTTCCATGTACACAAAGTAGTCTTCTCAAGATATACTTGCTCCTGATGGGGGTTTAACCCTTCAGATATAGCAACCAAAGTCCATACTTTGTTGGTGTACATAGATTCCATCTCAGATCACATAGCATCCAGGCATTCTTATAGAGTCTCCACTTTTGATGGCCTGCTCGAAACTAGTTGGGTCATCATCTTATGATGCAATTCTCGCTCCCACTGTCATAGAAAAAACCGAAGTATCTCTCAGGCGGATGAGGAACCCTACCAGATCGACGGAGTGGCTGAGGTTCGTCGGAAACTATTGAAACCTCCGGTTCTACCAAATCATCAGCTGCAGTTTGTATAGCTGGAACTCCTTCCAGTTCTATCTCATGACCACAAATTTCTTTCTAAAATAAATTCCTTTTCTAAAAAGGTGGCATGCCGAGAAATAAAACACTTTTTGTTCCTCGATGCGGTATAAGATATTCCCTTGCGAATACTTGGGATATCCAACAAACTTCCACAGAACTGACCTTGCCTCGAGCTTGTCCGGATTTTGCTTTTGAAATAGGCTGGACAACCCCAAATCTTAACTCACTTAAGACATGGGCTCTTCCCATACCATATCTCATATGGAGTGGTAGGTACCTGATTTGGTTGGAACCCAATTCAATAGGTATGCAACTTCACAAGTGCATAACCCCCAAAAGGAAATAGGTAACTCAGTATTACTCATCATAGAGCACACCATATCTAATAGGGTGCGATTGCTCCACCCCGATAAACCGATGTGCTGTGGTGTATACGGAGGAGTAATGCTGAGAGAGAATCTCATTCTCCTTTAGAATAGTACAGGATCTCCGTGCTGAAGCATTCTCCTCCCTGATCTCATCATAGGACATAATACTTACACCCATTTTGGTTCTCTACTTCTGACTTATATTCTTTGAATTTCTCAAAAACTTCAGACTTATGTTTCAACAGGAACATATGTCCGAATCTTGAGAGATCATTAGTGAATGTAATGAAGTACGAAAAACCGGTCCTGGCATGTGTAGACAGGGGACTTACATACATCATCATGTATCAATCCCAAGAGGTCATTAACTCTTTCTCTGTTTCCAGTAAACAGAGTTGTGGTCATTTTATCTTTGTGACATGACTGGCAAGTTTCACAAGATGTAAATTCAAACTGATTTAAATATGCATATTAATGTAACTTAGCTAGTCGGGTCGCATTGATATGACCTAGTCTACAATGCCTCAAGAAGGATTCGTTCATTTCTGAACTCTTCCTCTTGTGTGTGTTCTGTATGTTGAGAACTGTAGTTTGATTTAGAACGTCTATGTTTTGAGATAATGTGCCTGAACCGATCAACTCTTGATATAGGAAATGTTCAAAACATTATCCAACAATACAAAATTATATCCTTCTTTACTAAATAAAGAGACTGATATGATATTGTATATCAGGTTCGGTATCTAATAACATTCGTTCAGAATCAATGTACTTGATAATACAAGGTGATAACTGCCAACGACTTGGCTGCAACAATTGCACCGTTTCCAACTCTTGAAACTTTATCACCCGTTCTCAGTTCTCTACCTATTTGTAGCCCATGTAACAGATTACACATTTGGAATCCTAATCCGGTATCACATACCCAGGACGTAGAGTACACTGATTAACGGTTCTCTGTAATGAACACACCCGAAGAGGATGCATCATCATGCACTTCTTATTTTGGGCGGTACGGGAATCCTGGTAATCCCCTATTTCCTGTTTGGTCTTATAGCAATTATAAGTTGGAGCGGGACCAACGTTCCAGCACAGTATAACAAGCGGGTTCGGTCAATACATCCATATTATTATCTTGATTAAGGCATGACATGGTCGCTACCTGAAGAGAGAGAGAAGAAAGCACTCAGCGTATGCTCTTGTAAGATCAGATTGGTTATTATTTTATCTAATCAGGATGTCTCCCACAGTTTTTATCAAATCTTCTTTCAAACCCTAAAAGGAAAGACTAGCCGGGATTAATTACACCATACAAGTTCGCCAATCTTTCAGCCAGGCCACTGCCGGTACTTTGAGAGAGGTTCCCCGTGCTTTCGCACGGATCTAATTAAAATAAACCTCATTTTCCTAGGGGCGTAACCCCGTTGACACCTTTCTACACACCTACTTGATCGGCTAATTGTAAAGTGCAAAACTCTCCCAGGAGTAACTCTTGCTCGCAGTGGGTATCGGGATCCAACTATCTCATAGAAGGTATGCAATCTCATTGCAAATTTCAACACTTGAAATTCCCGATAATTCTTCCCCTAGCATCCTATGACCTTGACGGAGGTCAACAAACCATAGGCTACTAGTCAAGTTCAACCCGTACATTTCATGATTGAATTAAACCCACCCGCACGACCCTTGACGGAGGTCAACATGGTCACACGACTACCCTAACTCAATCGCATCTTATGCTTTCGCAGATAAGCATAAATAGCTACCGCACACTACACCTTGACGGAGGTCAATAAACGTAGAATGAATACTATGAAGTACTTATCTGAAATGATGGAGGGCTACGACAGGTTTTTAAGAAAACCTTTTGCGTAACGAACTTTATATCGTTGTAGAATCAAATGATTTTAAATGGAGTGTTTTTAGGCTTTTGCTAGTTTCGCTAAAGAGGCCACTCCCAGTAAAGGGATCTCGGCTCTTTCCTCGTCGAATGAAGTGCAGGATATTCACAATATCACTATGCAAAGTAAGAACTAGAAAAGCAATCAAAAGATGAAACCGAGGGTTGTAGCATCTGCCACTTATTGCTAAAGAGGTCATTCCCGGTGAAGGGATCTCGACTCTTTCCTTATCGAATAGGGTGCTGGATATTCTCCAAGGAATACCGCTATGCAAAGCAACAACTAGAGCTACCTGTTTTTGAAAAATTCGATTCCACAACATCATTAGGTTTATTTTCTTTCATTAATCTAATTAATGAAGTCCCATCATTTTAAGTTACCTAAACATCACAGATAAATACAACGTACGCTTATGCCATCCGCATTCGCCTCGATGTCCCGTCATGCACCGTTAGGTTAGGTAACTAACGGTAGAGCGGGGCAGGGTTACCGCGGGCGTAAAATATAAGCAACGTCTATATAATATATCATAAATACTATATACAGTATCTATCTCAACATATCAAATGATCACATCACAGATATTGCAGTAGAAAACAACATATGAAATATTGGATATACTAGGATTTCCGGGTTTTATATTAAGCCTGTATAAAACACGGATTCCACGGTCGCGATGAATAGCCAAACCCACATCCCTAGACCCTACGAGAGCGGTAAGTAACCCTACCAATTCTAGAGTTAGGAGACCCGGTCTCGACGCCTCGAGATGGTCTCTCACTGGACCCTAGAACCTGGTTACTTGTGCTCCCCTCTTTGGGTCTATCCTAATGCGGAAAAGTAAATAATATACATCAACGGTGACATCTTCCTCAACCCGGAAGTGCCCCAATAAAAGAATATTACATACAAGTTTTTTTCATGAATGAAAATGAAAAACTCTCATCTCACATAAAACCCCCGACTATTCAAACACGACGATCCAATATAACATATCACAACAACACATAACATCACATGTCATCAAAGTAAGTAAATATGCGTATCCCAATTGTCGTTGACATATAGCAACGAAACCGGCGATACACCACATATCACACTTACGGTTGCAGAAAAGAAAATGAAAACTACAACAGTTGGAATCCGCAACCACCTTAGACATCTTAAACCCGAAATATCTCATATTCTGGATTTCAGGCCTAACAATATTAATTCCTTAGACATCGCATGCCTAACAGTTATAAACCCCGCATTTCAGTCTCGATATCGAAAACACTTTTCAATATGAAGTCGGGTAATTCAATAAGATTTCCGACATCCTGATCGAATGTTCGTCGGAAACTTTAGTAGACAGCCACACCCCCTGATACCGACAACGAAGTGCACTTAAGCGGAACACCGCGGCCGCGAGCACCCGGATAGATGCTTTTGGCAATGGGTTTCTCCTACAGTCACTTGGTCAGGGCTATGGGGCGTGGCTATCTAATAAGGTTACCCGAGAGTATCCGCGTACGCTACGTGATTGCGACAGACTTTTGATCACATCAAAATCCCGTGGCAACCGATCAAATGAGACAAAATTGCTAGATTTATAAAATTCAAATTAGTGTGGATTCCAAATATTGTATCACAATCACAAATAGCTAGACGATGTTAAACATTTCGATTGAATCAACGAATTCCCAAAATTTCCCATAGAGCTCAACACTTGAGAAGTGTTAGAAGTACCCAGAACCATACCACAGTGCCCAATGGACCAGTAGTTGAAGGCCCGTCCCAAGCCTCTCAAGTGGCGCCGCGTAACCTCCGCCAAAACCATCTTTTAGCCGTAGTTCCGCAGTCACTTAGACGAGTTAGGGACTCGTTCTTCAGGTGGGTCCATAAAATTACCTGCATGATTTTTAGAGTATTTTTAACATGAAAAATTTCTAGAGAATGGGCAAGATCGGGTTTTCGGAGTTCGTTCGAACTTTTAACTTCTCCTAGACAACTCCTAATGCTCTAGCCTAGCTCTGATACCACTGTAGGGTTATTTGACATGACCACAAGGTATCACAACGCATCAAACGTGTCGTATTAAAAATTTCTAGTGTGCCAAACAACCTAACCTAGGATCTAACTAGAGTTTTAGGAGCTAAACTAAAATGTAAACAACTTTACATATAAAGTGAATGAGGGATACAACCTTTGTAGACCGGTCCTTCACTTCTAAAGCTCCATGTAGTAGTCCCTTCGCTGTGAGTATCGATCTCCCGAACTCTAGTATGGGTTCTCCCAGAGAAATGAACAAGCTTGCTCGAAGTCTTCGAGGCCGAAGATGATCTACGTCGAGAAAACTCAAGCTCATGCTACTTCTTCACTAATTGTGAAATTAGTGTAGCAAACACCCTAAACTAAATAGCAAGTAGTAGAGGATGATAAAGTAGGAAGTGGGCTCTCTTTAGATTTATTTTTCTCACAATATTTTCTCACCTTGAGAAAAGCTATTAAGCTTTTTTTCATGAGGAAGAAGAAGCTCAAGTGAATAAGATGAGAGAATGAACTCATGAGGTGAGAATGTGAACTATGGGTGAGTTAGTGTCATACACTAACTCTTATAGAGAATAAACTATGTCTAGTTAATAATGGTTAGGTTAATAAATATCTACAAGTAAAACAAACTTAGTGGATTTGGTCAATGGTTCCACAAGCTTCAACCATGTGACTTAATCCAAATAATTTTGATTAACTTAGATAAATATAAACCCATCACATTATTAAGCATGGTGCATGATTGATAGAGTTTTTACGTGTTCAAGTTTATTACCGCAATCAAGACGGTTTCGCTTGTAGCTATCCGGTTGAATACGGGTCGTCCGCAAGGAGATGGGAATCTTTTTCTATGTGCTTTAACGAGTTAAGTCCAAAGGTCCAGATTTGTTTGAGATTAACTATGTGCTAAAAATGTATATAAAGAGAGCTTGTTAGGGTTAGGATTAGGTTAGTTTGAGTTAGGAGTCGCTCACTTCTTTCGTTGCCACTCTTAATATCGGTGTTACGGTAATCGGTAACAACGGGGATTAGCACGATTAGGAAGGAACTTGCGAGTATAAGCAAGGCCTTCCAACGCTTAAGTTCTTCCTTTTGGTGCTTGTCTGTCCGTTCTTGGCTCTTAGCCTTAACCTCTGGTTAATTCAACCACAACCGGTCTCACTAAGGAATCACCGCTATCATGTAGGATAGGGTGCCGTAGGGAGCGGATTGTGGTTCAATTAACGGGAGTCCGAATTAAGATGTTGGGCAAGAAAAGAGTGAGAGAGATTTCCTTCTCTCAAACTTTCCTTATCCTACCCTAACAAGTAAGAAAACTACTTACCCATTACAAGAAAAAGAAAATAAAACAAAAGGAGGAAGATAGAAAGAAAGAGGTTAGGAGATTACAACTAGCTATTTGAGACCTCACCTTGGCAAGGATCAAGCTTAAGCATCATTGTTGTTAAGGATAAAGAAAAAGAGAACAAGAAAGAAACAAAAAAATAAATAACAACAACTAAATTAGCAATTGAAGATTACAAGCAATTATAATTAACAACATGACAAGATAAGCATGATAACAAAAAAAACTCTTTTATTCATCACTTCACTCATGAAACCTCACTACAAGATTTTAATGGAGAAAAGATGAAAAAGAGGAAGAAGAAGAACAAAGTATATCTAAATCCTCATACAAGAATAAGCACCCTTCACTTGGTATTGTTCTGGGCTATTTATAGGCAGGAAACCGAAAACCTAAGGTAACAATCTGTCCCCACATAAAATTACCAATCTGCCCTTAAAAATTGGTCAACTGCTGAGTTAGTCAGGCCGCGGTTCTGCGGCCTAAGCGCGCTTATGCCGCGGGACCGCGGCCTTACTAGGGAGTTCGGCCTTCAATTTTCGTCGGTTTCCCTGGTTTGTAGTCCTTTTCAGTGTGGTATAGTACTTTTCTCAGAAGCTTTTCACATTTCTTCCAGAATTTCAGTAGATCAAAAGGTGATGTGATGTGGATCTTTTGCCATGATTTTCTTGAGCTCCACATAGATATGTTGGATCTTGTGTTGACATTGAGCTTTGTGCATGAAAATGACATCGATTTGCCATTTTGTCCCTTAAACTGGTGTTCGGCAACATACGGATAGAGAGCGGAGACCCGTGTTTTATCTGTGGTTGGCAGTAATCCGGAATTTGTCGTGCTTTTCCTTGAATTTCATTGTTTAGAGCTGAGAACCTGTATCCAGCAATTAACTAGCAAACACGGCTCAAGAGTACCTACCGATAAGCAATGTGATAAAAATTGGGTGGTATAAAAATACAAAAATCTGATATGAACAAATACCCCCAAACTTATCATTTGCTCGTCCCGAGCAAAGACAATTTATTCACAAAAAATCCCTAACCTCACTTTCGCAGGGAACGCGATTGCACTGAGCATGTGCAACAAGCCGTTTAAACCTCTAGATGTCCCTAGTAGGAGGAGTGTTGTCTCCTGTGGGTTTTCAAGGGATACTACCTACAAAATCCGGTCAAGCTAGTTTTGCAAAATAACTATGATTCAAACACTAAAGTTTTGTTTCAGAAAATAACAATTCTATTATCCTAAGTCTAGACTATCGAACCTTTATTTTTCACACTTCGCTTCTTTTTTAACTTAAGATTTTATATGCCTTTACGTGCAGTGCAAATAGTGTCGTTATGTTCCAGAAGGATCGATTAAAGTCATCATGTCACACAATAAAGCCCAGATAAAAATTTTAAAAGGATCACATAGGTTTTATAAAGAGTTAAGAATTTTTCAAGTTTCGTTTTCCAGTAAGGTTTCAACTTCAGAATTTCTATCTTCCTTAACAGGAAACTAGGTCTTATTTTTCACTCCACCTTTTTCTTGTTTTCATTTCATACATACCTCTGTGAACGTCCAATAGTCTTTATCATAGAATAAAACCTTCATATCTCCGCTAGAAATATATTTTTTTATAAAAACCTGTCTTTTGTGAAGATTATTCTCACACAAAGAACCGTTAGGAATTTTAACTCGGAGAGAACACTTGCTTGACTTTGTTTTAATCTGGACTTTCTAGGCTTCTTAACGAGCTTTGAGCCAATGCACCCAAACCAGTTAGCTTTAGGGCATTAGGTGTAGAGACACCCCAACGGACTTAATTACTCAAGTTACCTAGGCCCAAAAACAAAAGACAATTTAGCGTGAAAATCATGATGATTCAATGCGAACGGAGATATAACCGGCAGTTCAGTTATTTTTTTGGCTAAAATACCTGTTTAGTGGGTTAGGTGTGTAATCATTCCAATCAAGTTTCAGATGGGTTATTTTTCAGAATTAGTTCCAATTAAGGCATCAATAACATTCCTTCATATTCGCTTCACTTCATAAGCTATTCTTGATATTACTTATTTCAGAACAAACCTATTTGATCCTCAGAAAATCATTTATCCATTTAAAAGTTTTTAGACATAAAAGACTTGTCATCTAATTTCCAAAACTCACGACACGTGTAGTGTGATGTAAGGACGTATATCAGCTATAGTTAACTTCAAAGGAGAGTTATCTTTCAGGTTTTCAAAATCTAAAAATAAGATTTAGTTATTCTTATCTTAACAAACAAAACAGTCGAAATGTTAAATCAGAGTTATCCCACTAGCTAACTTGACAGAAAAGTTTTTATGTTTTTAGAAAATTTTCTGATTTTTATGGATTTTAATATGCAGATGCAAAATATACATATGAATGCGAAGGTTAGAAATACGTACCGAGCGTACCCCCAAACTTAAACTGGACAGTGTCCTCACTGTCATTGCATGAAGAGATCATTGAAGGGTCAAAATTGTCGGTTAGATATACACAATTTTTTTTTTGTTTTTAAAGAAAAGAAAAATAGTAAAAATGGAAAAGAATATCCACAAATATATACAAAATGGTATATACATACCCCCAAACTTATTTGGAACAATGTCCACTGTTCTGGCTGGATAACCGAAGTTTGGTGGTAGGCAGAGGAAGATTATGCAGGGTAAACCGGCTCCTGTAAGACCAGGAGCTCCTCTGTTGGTTCGGCGCTAAAATACGGTTTAAGTCGGTGTCCGTTTACTTTGAAAAATGAACCGTCCTTTGGATTCTCCAAATCCACAGCGCCATGCGGATACACATTCCGTACAAAGTATAGCCCTTTCCAGCGAGATCTAAGTTTACCTAGATGGAAATGTAGCCGGGTGTCGTAAAGCAGCACCTGTTGACCAGGTGTGAAAGTTTTGCGCAAAAGGTGTTTATCGTGAAACACCTTCGTTCGGTTTTTAACGACAACCGCGTTTTCGTAAGGCTCATCCCTAAGCTCGCTCAATTCGTTCAACTACAGCTTCCGATGGCTGCCCGCATCTTCGAGAGACAGATTCAGCTCCTTTATCGCCCAAAATGCGCGATGCTCTATTTCCATAGGGAGGTGGTAAGCCTTTCCGTACACAAGCCGATAGGGAGACATGCCAAGATCGGTCTTATAAGCAGTTCAAAATGCCCAAAGGGCATCAGTGAGTTTCAACGACCAATCCTTATGGTTCTTGGAAACCGTCTTCCCCAGTATCTGCTTGATTTGCCGATTTGAAACTTCGGCCTGCCCACAGGTTTGGGGGTGGTAGGGCGTAGATAGCTTAAGATTAATGGAATATTTCCGCATCAAGGCCTCGAAAGTCTTATTGAAGAAATGAGTTCCATTGTCGCTAATGATCGCTCGGGGCTGCCCAAACCGGGAGAAAATGTTTTCTTTAAGAAACCTAACGACAACCTTGTTGTCGTTAGTCCGGCTGGGCACAGCCTTGACCCACTTAGAGACGTAATCAACAGCGAGAAGGATATACAAGTTCCCAAAAGAGCTTGGAAACGGCCCCATGAAATCTATCCCCCAAACGTCGAAAATCTCCACAACCAAGATTGGTTGGAGCGGCATCTCGTTCCTCCTGGATATCCGGCCCAAGTGTTGGCACCGGGAGCAAGCCTTGCAGTAGTCATGAGCGTCTTTGAAGAGTTGTGGCCAGTAGAAACCACACTGCAAGATCTTCTCAGCTGTCTTTCTGGGGCCAAAATGCCCACCACATGCTTGATCGTGGCAAAATGACAGCACACTCTTGAATTCATCGTCAGGGACACACCGACGAATAATCTGGTCGGGACAGTACTTGAACAGATAGGGTTCGTCCCAGTAAAAGTGTTTTACTTGGGATAAGAATCGAAGTCTGTCCTGACTTGACCATTCAGTCGGTAGTAATCCTGTGGCCAAATAGTTCACAATATCTGCGAACCAGGGTTCGCAAGATACTGTCAAGAGCTGTTCATCCGGAAAAACGTCGTTGGAATTTGAAGCGACGACGAAGAAGGAAGTCGTGAGAGATGGTCGGCGACTACATTTTCACATCCTCTTTTGTCCTTGATGACAAGGTCAAACTCTTGAAGCAAGAGGATCCAACGTATTAGCCGAGATTTTGCATTTTTCTTCGCAAAAAGATGGCGCAGAGCAGAATGGTCTGTGTAGACAATGACCGGAGAGCCGATGAGGTAGGGCCTGAACTTTTCTAAAGCAAATACAACAGCCAAGAATTCCTTCTCAGTTGTTGTATAATTAAGTTGGGCGTCGCTCAGGGTTCGGCTAGCATAATAGATTACGTGCGGCATCTTGTTGATGTGTTCTCCAAGGTTAACACCAATGGCAAAGTCGGATGCATCGCACATAATCTCAAATGGGTGCGTCCGGTCAGGAGAAGAAAGAACGGGAGCAGAAATGAGTGAGCTTTTTAATGACTCGAACGAAGTCACACAGCTCGAGTTGAAGTCGATTGGCGTGTCCTTGGCCAGCAAAAGAGTCAAGGTCCTAGCAATCTTGCTAAAGTCCTTGATGAATCGTCTATAGAAACCGGCATGGCCAAGGAAGGCTCGGATGTCTCTGACGCATCTGGGAGGAGGGAGATTGGAAATTACCTCAATCTTCGCTTTGTCAACCTCTATGCCATTTTGCGAAATGATATGTCCTAAGACAATACCTTCGCGCACCATGAAGTGGCACTTCTCCCAATTCAAAGTGAGGTTCTTGTCATTACATTGGGTAAGGACAGCGTCGAGATGCAGCAAACACTCATTAAAGGAATCGCCGAAGATGGAGAAATCGTCCATGAAGATCTCCAGGAATTTTTCCACCATGTCTGAGAAGATTCCCATCATACACCGCTGGAAGGTAGCGGGCGCATTGCATAACCCAAAGGGCATGCGACGATATGCAAACGTGCCGAAAGGACAAGTGAATGTGGTCTTGTCCTGATCTTTTTCGGCGATGGGAATCTGATTATAGCCGGAGTAGCCATCAAGAAAGCAGTAGTACTCATGTCCGGCCAATCGTTCAAGCATCTGGTCAATGAAAGGTAGCGGAAAGTGGTCCTTCCGCGTTGTGGCGTTGAGTTTTCTGTAATCGATGCATACTCGCCACCCAGTCTGGGTGCGAGTAGGGATTAACTCGTTTGCCTTGTTGGTTATGACCGTCATGCCTGATTTCTTGGGGACAACGTGAATGGGGCTAACCCACTAGCTATCAGAGATAGGGTAAATGATACCACTATCCAGACACTTTACGATCTCCTTTTTTACAGCCTCCTTCATGATTGGGTTGAGTCGCCATTGTAGATCCCTGGCTGGTTTGGCATCATCCATCAGATGAATGTGATGTTCAACGATCAGGGGACTAATCCCCTTGATGTCCGCCATGGACCAGCCAAAAGCTTGCCTATTGCTGTGCAAGACCGCGAGAAGGGCTCTCTCTTGCTCGGGAGCTAGAAAAGCCGAGATGATAACAGGGAGGGTCTCGTTCTCACCCAAGTAAGAGTACATAAGGTGAGACGGCAACGGCTTGAGTTCGAGTGTTGGAGGTGAAATGATTGAAGGCAAGATTGGTGAAAAGGTCTTGAACTCAAAGGATTCCAGCAAAGGTTCAAAACGAGTGTAAGCGACCGAGTTGGATGGTTCAGGTAACTCATCCGGAAATTCGAAGGATTCAAACTCGGGTGGTGAGTGGCTAAGATCGTTCGAGAAAGTGAAACACTCGTAGTCATTGTCGGGCACAGAAACAGCAACAGGTTCGAAGAGGAACGCACTAGTAGCATTAAGGTTGTCGTGATCGAACAAAAACTCCTCGAATTCGCACTCTTCCGGGGTGATCTCCTGGATTGAGAAAACGTCTAGTATATGAGCATTAGGTTCGGAGGGCTGATTGCCCAACCTAAAAATGTTGAGTTCAATTGTCATGTTTCTAAAAGATAGGTTCATCGAACCATTTCGACAATTGATCACAGTATTTGAGGTTGCAAGGAATGGGCGACCGAGTATCACCGGAATTTGATTCCGGGGGTTAGCTACAGGCTGTGTGTCTAAAACAATGAAGTCAACAGGGAATATGAAGTCCCCAACCTTGATTAACACATCCTCTAGCTCACCCTTAGGATGGGTGATTGATCGGTCGGCCATTTGGAGAGTGCAGTGTGTGGGTTTCAGCTCTCCTACACCTAGTTGCTCATATACTGAGTACGGAAGCAGGTTAACACTGGCACCAAGATCTAATAGTGCACGGTTGATGTTCTTATCCCCAATGGTAATAGAAATCGTAGGACAGCCAGGGTCCTTCCGTTTTTAAGGTAAATATTGGGTAAGAGCATCACTCACAGCACTAGCCAAGAAAACTTTCTTGGGTACCTGAGATTTCCTCTTTTTCGTGCACAAGTCCTTTAAGATTTTCGCGTAGGACGGGACTTGTTGGACAGCATCTAAAAGGGGAATATTAATGTTAACCTGCTTAAACAACTCCATAATTTTCTCCATTTGTGGATTTTGTTTATTAGACCTCAACCGGTTTGGAAATGGAACGTTTTTAAAATTGGTTGAGTCCAATGCTTGTGGAGGAGATTGTGGAGTTGGAACGGATCCCAGAGCTGGTGTTTTCGTGGAGTGAGAAATGGGTCCGTTTAGAGCAGAAGAAGAGGAAGAGCCTTTTGAAGAATGGAGAATAGGCTCAGAAGACGAAGGAGAAGAAGAAGAAGAAGAAGAAGCGGCCGGGGTGTCATCATCGATCCGTGTGCAATATTGTTTTGCAGCATCCTTCCCAATCTCAATGTAGTCACGGCACTCACATTATGGTTCTGTTGTTCAAGAGCAACATGTACATTATGTGGGTGACCGGGATTTGGGAGTGGTTGAGATGGAAGCTTCCCCTTTTCTCGCTCGCTTAACGCCGCATTCAGCTGTGCAATCTGGGCTTCGATGGTCTTGATGCTTTGCCCGTGTGCAGCAGTGTGTTGCACCAAAGACTGAATAGACGACTGGATGTTTGCGGTGGATTGTTTCGATTGTTTAACGAACGCCTCCAGACTTCGTTCTAGCGAGGAAACCTTATCGTTGTTTGACGGAACAAAGTTGTTTTGCGGAAAAGAATTGTTGGGTGCAAAGTTGTTCGTCTGATTTTGAAAAGGTTGGGGTTGGAAGGGCTGCTGAAACTGATGTTGAGTTTGTTGTTGGGCTTGTTGTTGCGGAGGAGGGGGCCTCTGGAAATTGTTGCTTTGGAATTGATGCTGATTCTGATTCCAGGCGAAATTGGGGTGGTTCCTCCAACCTGGATTGTAGGTGTAAGAGTATGGATCATTTCTCGGTCTTTGCTGAAATGCAGCATTAACCTGATCCTGTCTTTGAGATGGTGGATTGTAAGGACACTCTTCGGTTAAGTGAGAAGGATCGGAACAACAAGCACAAATGGTATGAAGGGGAAGAACAGAGGCAGGAGCAGGAGATGAAAATTTGCTCTCTATTGCTTCAAGTTTTCTTGTTATTGCAGCCATTTTAGCTTTCATCGCAATAGAGACATCAAGTTGGTGAATGCCTACCCTAGACTGACCAGTAGAAGTGGAGGAAGAAGAAGAAGAAGAAGAAGTTGGTCTGGTGCTCTCCCATTGAAGCGTTTGTTCCGCAAGGTCGTCGAAGAATTGCCACGCTTCCTCGTCAGATTTTGATAGGAAGTGGCCCTGACAAATGGTTTCCAACAACTGCTTGGTTGCTAGGTTCAGGCCCTCGTATAAGGTTTGGCAAAGTTGCCATTTCTCAATACCATGGTGAGGGCACTGAACAAGAAGGTCTTTATACCGGTCAAAGCACTTCCAGAAGGGTTCAGTAGGAAGCTGGGAGAATTGGTTGATTTCGTTACGGATCCTCGCGGTTTTATGATTCGGATAGAATTTCTTGAGAAACGATTTCACAAACTCGTCCCAACTGGTTATGGAGTGGGAAGCAGTGCTATACAGCCACTTTTCAGCAAGATCGCACAAAGTGAACGGAATGACCCGTAGCCGTATAGCATCGTCCGACTGCTGGGTCGTTTTCATCATGGCATAAACATTTTGAAACTTGTTGATGAAGATATAGGCATCTTCAGATTCAAGCCCATGAAATTTCGGAAGCATGTTAATGAAGTGGGGCTTAATTTCAAAATTATCCCCATTGGCCGGTGGAAGGGAAAGACAGGTGGGAAGTGCAGAACGGGTGGGATAGAAATGATCCTGGAGCGCGATTCGCTGTGGCGCTACAACAGGCGGTGGTGGTGGGTTATTCGCATCCATAGGAGGTGGTCAAAGAGATGTTTGGATTAAATCCTGACATCGCAGAAGAAGAGGTTGGTGATGGTGAAGGTGAGGATGTATGAACGGAATTCCGGTCAACGTCGGAGTTGGTCGGCAAAGGTAAGGGTGAAAGAGGCGTGGAAGGAGTTTCGACGTCTGAGTCGATCGCGTAGTCGGTAGCGACTAACGTAACGCGGACTAAGCGGGCGCTAGTGTCCCGAGTCCAAGCGGACATACACTAAACTAGTATAGTGTAGTCAAAGCAGAGAAGGTGAGGGTAAGAAAACGTCAATGGAGAAATACGATGGTTGGTGGGTGAAAAAATGGATTCTGGCGACAAAAGGCAAGTTTTTATAAAAGTTTTTGGTTTTTTTTGTGTTTTTTTTTAGAAAGAGCTTTACAGAAATATGTACGGACTCACGGCTTCAAACAATCACAGACAAAATATGCGCAATCACACCTAGATCTAGGGTCACCTAGGTCAGCTAGACAGCATCTAACTGTTCCAAAGGGCTAGAAATAGGACCTCAAACCGCCTCTTTTCCGCCAATTGCGGCCAGGTAAGTGCCAGGTAAGTGGGAGGCTCCCCACTACGCAAGTAGTGGTCCTAATTAAGTAACCACTTACCTTGGACACACTTTCCTAGACACCGCAAAGTCAGGATAGGATAAACAGCCGATGCCTGTAACTAGTCCTCTGTCCTATTGAGCGCAAAGTCCTTAGGGCCGAGTCTAGTATTTTTTAATTAAATAATGGTCAATGCATATGCTTTTTGTGATTTCTGGGGTCCTGGGAAGGGTGATGAAATCCCCACCCAATCTGGATTGGTTTCAATCCCCTTAAAGTCCGTATTAATATATGCAAAGCAGTAACAATCAACCGCAATCAATTTTTTTAATTTTTAGCGCGGCGCAAAGAATCCTGCACAAAAACAATTTATTGGAATGGAGAAGAGATTTTGCGCAAAGAATGCTGCAGAAAACACAATTCAGTGGAGTTCAGAGGAGTAGGGAAGAATGAAGAAAGACTCACAAAAAAAACTGAAACCCTGAAGCCAACAAATGGCCGCGATTCCACGGCCAGACACGTGCTTAGGCCGCGGTTCCGCGGCCAGAAGGAGGAATTGGTCTTCTGGATTTCTTGTGTGTGCTTCCTGGGGTGTACTCTTCTTGTCTGGAGCTCCCGAATCTTGATGTGCTCACTGGGTCTACCCCAGAATCTTTCAGTAGACCGTTTGCTCCGTCTTGATCACCCGCGGTGTAGCCTAAAGATATGGGTCTACCTTCCCACGTCTTTGGCACTGAACTCGACCTTTCCTTTTCTCCTGCACAGTTGCACAAAAACTAATAAAAAATAACAAGATGATTTTTACAATGTATTTTTTTTTTGTTTTTCGGTTATATTTATATTCACAAATTAACCCGAAATTACACAAAGAAATAAACTACCGTCTCCCCGGCAACGGCGCCATTTGATTGATAGAGTTTTTGCCTGTTCAAGTTTATTACCGCAATCAAGACGGTTTCTCTTGTAGCTAGCCGGTTGAGTACGGGTCGTCCGCAGGGAGATGGGAATCTTTTTCTATGTGCTTTAACGAGTTAAGTCCAAAGGTCCAGGTTTGTTTGAGATTAACTATGTGCTAAAAATGTATATAAAGAGAGCTTGTTAGGGTTAGGATTACGTTAGTTTGAGTTAGGAGTCGCTCACTTCTTTCGTTGCCACTCTTAATATCGGTGTTACGGTAATTGGCAACAACGGGGATTAGCACGACTAGGAAGGAACTTGCGAGTATAAGCTAGGCTTTCCAACGCTTAAGTTCTTCCTTTTGGTGCTTGTCTGTCTGTTCTTAGCTCTTAGCCTTAACCTCCGGTTAATTCAACCACAACCGGTCTCACTAAGGAATCACCGCTATCATGTAGGATAGGGTGCCGTAGGGAGCGGGTTGTGGTTCAATTAACGGGAGTCCGAATTAAGATGTTGGGCAAGGAAAAAGTGAGAGAGATTTCCTTCTCTCAAACTTTCCTTATCCTACCCTAACAAGTAAGAAAACTACTCACCCATTACAAGAAAAAAAAAATAAAACAAAAGGAGGAAGATAGAAAGAAAGAGGTTAGGAGATTACAACTAGCTATTTGAGATCTCACCTTGGCAATGATCAAGCTTAAGCATCATTGTTGTTAAAGATAAAGAAAAAGAGAACAAGAAAGAAACACAAAAACAAATAACAACAACTAAATTAGCAATTGAAGATTACAAGCAATTATAATTAACAACATAAAAAGATAAGCATGATAACAAAAAGAACTCTTTTATTCATCACTTCACTCATGAAACCTCACTACAAGATTTTAATGGAGAAAAGATGAAAAAGAGGAAGAAGAAGAACAAAGTATATCTAAATCCTCATACAAGAATAAGCACCCTTCACTTGGCATTGTTCTGGGCTATTTATAGGAAGGAAACCAAAAACCTTGGGCAACAATCTATCCCCACATAAAATTACCAATCAGCCCTTAAAAATTGGTCAACTGCTGAGTTAGTCAGGCCGCGGTTCCGCGGCCTAAGCGCGCTTATGCCGTGGAACCGCGGCCTTACTAGGGAGTTCGGCCTTCAATTTTCATCGGTTTCCCTGGTTTGTAGTCCTCTTCAGTGTGGTATAGTTCTTTTCTCAGAAGCTCTTCGCATTTCTTCCAGAATTTCAGTAGATCAAAAGATGATATGATGTGGATCTTTTGCCATGATTTTCTTGAGCTCCGCGTAGATATGTTGGATCTTGTGTTGACATTGAGCTTTGTGCATGAAAATGACATCGATTTGCCATTTTGTCCCTTAAACTGGTGTGCGGCAACATACGGATAGAGAGTGGAGACCCGTGTTTTATCTGTGGTTGGCAGTAATCCGGAATTTGTCGTGCTTTTCCTTGAATTACATTGTTTAGAGCTGAGAACCTGTATCCTGCAATTAACTAGCAAACACGGCTCAAGAGTACCTACCGATAAGAAATATGATAAAAATTGGGCGGTATAAAAATGCAAAAATCTGATATGAACAGTGCATGTCTCATACACCCATGTTACATGTGGCATCTAGCATGACACAAAAGTTGTACATTAATATATATCACATTTACACTAATGCACACAAGTGAGAAAAGAAATCATAAGTGAGCTAATATTAGTTAATGTAATCTAGTATATCTAATATACAATTATACATTAAATTATTAAATCAACATTTGATTTAATAATCTGGCTATATCACACATAACCGACTAATATCAAATGCAACAACTTATCGATTCAAGACTTTATCCGATAATTCGACTATATCTCATATAACCGACCGATGTCACAAATCACGAGAATAGAATGCGGTATCACATACGCGCTTTAATCTCGGTCCCGCACATATCTCATATGTGCTCCTACTCCGTTTCGCATGAACCAGGAAATCTCTGTGTAGGACTCTAAAGACTCGTCAATACGCCGGTAGTAGGTGATGATCATATCAAACACCCACAAGCCGCAAGCGGTCTGCTAAATGTAACGGCCACCCAGGTATTGAGCGATCAGAAGATTAACAAGAAAGTCTGTTCATTCTCCTGTGAATTCAATTAGTAACACTACCGTACAGTCCGGTCTCTTCGTCTGATATGTCACATATCTCGTCTAGGGGTGGTAAACGTCAGATCCCAACAACTTGATAAATCGTCCCGATATAAAGCTCATAACGGGTCGAGAAAGTACTAATAACACTTACCAGTAAATCTCATATACAGCCCTGGCCAGGGACTTCCTGTTATAGCCAATCGAGCACAGCGCAACATCAACCCCCAATACCGGGAGAGACAAATCCCCTCCTATCGCTCATTGCCTCCATGTGACTCGGGACTGTACCCAAAAACCACCGTTTTGCACGTTCTCATGAATGTGGTAAGGTTGAAATCAAAGCACAGTGGAAATCACACATGACACTATGACGATCTCGGGTCGACAGACTAACCTGTACCAGTGTCACCAAAGAACGGCCATCTGACGTGAAGTATAATACCATCTGAGAGTTCTCGGCGAGTCCGTCCAGTGTACCCAGTCTCCAATGAGCACCCGTATATCATCTCTGATGTCAAACACCAATGGATATGGGATCATCCATCGCCCATCTACATGGGTCGAGAAGCTATACGCTAGTCTACTCTGGTATATCGATGCCCCGTCTCGATACACCCACGACTAGGGACATTAAAGGATGTACTTACCGACAACCTTTGTCCCACTAGTATGATCCGTATCAAAATCTAGGTAGTCAAGAACACATCCTAAGGGCTTTACCAACATGTAACAGAGAGACAATGCGTACATGTTAAGATAAAGAGTAACCAGATAGCATACTATCATGTCGAGCAAGAAAGTCCTCCCTATATATGTCCAAGCATCCACTACAATATACATCTCATGCAAAGTAATGGCCTCTAGGGCATACATATAACTAACAGTTCAGGTCCCTGTATCTTAAGACTTTGAATCCTATGTGTCATGAGGGTCTTATAAGGGGAGTTCTCCTTACAAGTCGAGAGGATCTCGTAAGTGAAAATTTTACGAGATTGCTCCCTTTCGGCTTTTCATAAGCTCTCCGGTAGCCCTGCTATTTTTACTCACAGCGCCCTTTCGGGTTTTCATCCGTGCCCATTTTGCTTATGGACATACCAATTTTTTAACGAGATTGCGCCCTTTCGGGTTTACACAAGCTCTCCGGTAGCCTTGCTGTTTTTACTCACGACGCCTCTTCGGGTTTTCATCCATGCCCATTTTGATTTTGGACATACCATTTTTTTACTGTGATGTAGTCTTTGCCGTTGGAGCTTTGATTGCAACATAGATCTCCGGAAAAGATATCGCTATATTTGGGGGAATGCGCCCTGTTTGAGCCGGAGTACTAGTTTAGGGACATTTCGGTCCATTGTTGCCGTGTTTGAGGCGACGCACTAGTTTAAAGACATTCCGGTCCATTGTTAGTTAAGGGACATCTCGGTTCATTATCGCCGTGTTGGATGCGACATTTTAGTTTAAGGACATTACGGTCCGTTGTCGCTATTTTGGAGGCGAAGTTTTAGATTATGGACATTACGGTCCGTTGTTAGTTTAGGGACATCTCGGTCCATTGTTAGTTTAAGCATGTTTCGGTCCGTAGATCACCATTTTTGAGGTGAGGGTTTAGTTTAAAGATGTTTCGGTCCATTGTTAGTTTAAAGACGTTTCGGTCCGTTGTAGTTTAAGGACGTTACGGTCCGTTGTTAGTTTAAGGACGTTTCGGTCCGTAGATCATCATTTTTGAGGTGAGGGTTTAGTTTAAGGACGTTTCGGTTCGTTGTAGTTTAAAGACATTATGGTCCGTTGTTTCCGTGTTTGGGACGGAGATTCTGTTGGATACCACTTTTAGAGTTTTGACTCAAGAAGATAGCGTGCAGACACAAGCGTCGTCATCTATCATTGACCTGAATTATGACTCGTCAGGCGTAGTTGTAACGACCCGAAATATTAGCTCGTGACCAGCACTTGAATCACGCAACGTCTAAAGGCGTAACGGAATTCAAGTAAGCTGAAACCTAGAAATCTAAACCTTTTAAGAAAAATAAAGGAGGTAAGGTTTTGAAGTAAAGGTATAATTAAATCAAGTTTTCTTAATGCATAGAAATGAAACATGAATGATGCAAGTGAAGTTTACTATTTGAAAACATGTTTCGTCTTTTTAAAAAATTTTGGCAGCACCTCCTTTGTATATTTTGATCCAAAACCACGAGTACATAATAAGAATAATGGCATCCCCAAGAGGGAGCTAGCTCTTCGCCAAACGGTGGATCACAACCACGCAATACAGCATAAATAAATATACGACGCCCAACAGCGAAGCTCACCACAAAAAGATAAAGAAATGAGCAAGATATAACCTCAAAAGTGAATATAAAACCCATCGCTCAAATCTCGCAACTACAAGTCTCACTAAGTCTCATCACTTATACAATTTACAACTTTTGATCGATGGAGTTAACTAGATACAATATGAAATATAGATAAAAGAGTGGGAATGATACAAATATCCCACCTAGCAATGCAAAACACCCGAATGCAACTGTGTGCCAGCGAAGACGCTATTGATCCAAGCGGTCAACCTGCAAGAACTGTGTCACAACGGGGGTGAGTTGCCAACTCGTGAGTAGAAAAATATCAACAGATAGAAATTGAATAAACAACGACTCCTAGGTCAACTATATGATAAGGTAATACTTTGATATCTAGGGTGACCGGGTCGTATATGTGCCAACAAGGTAGTCAATACCTATATGGATGTGGATAACATCCAACAGTAATAATCAATTCATGTATATGGATCTCATCCAACCATAATCAAGGCATGTATGCATGTGGATCTTGTCCAACCAAAATCAATGTCTTCATGCACGCAAATATCATAAAGGGGTGTGCATGGAAGTACGAGGATATAAATCACCGGTGTCCCTCCCGACACATCAAAATCATGGAACCGGAGTGCCTAGCATCGACACTCGAAAACATCATGAAAACCGTGCCCAGCATCGGCACGTAAATCCTCATATATCGGGCTCCGTCTGTCCGGATCGGCCCACGGGCTCCGTCTGCGGAATCGGCCCTCGGCCCCGGCAGTACGGGTCATCCCATATCCATCTATCGACTCTGGTTAGTATCCTCCGGATAACCGCCAGGTCCAACCAATCACCGGTAGGTAGTGGTCCCTCTGCCAGGCTCACCATCTAGCTACACAGCAGATCCGTTCTCGCCCCGGGATACCATACCGGGTCCACCATGTACCCACAATCGGCCTCATCCAGTTCCTCGATTCGGGTTCGCAAGTCACACGTCTCAGAACCGAGAAAACGCATAGTGGATGCACTGAAATATCATATCAAGAGAAACCGGGTTTCTAAATCAGTACATGCTTTCTTTGAAATAGCCACGGTTCTCAAATCCAGAAATCTCATGAAAATAACATATCTCAATGCGTAAAATCATAAAGCATGATGTATGCGACATGTGATGGAAATGTAAGCATAACGGTATATCATGATGCAGCAATCCTGCTGTGTAGTGACATGGCAATTATCGATGATGAAGTGTGTGAGCCGGCAAATCTGTGTGCGTGTAACATACGCATCATCGATAATAGTGCAAGTGTACTAGCACAAGTATAATCAATACGATGGAAATAATATGAATGCAGCATAATGGAAATCATATGCAAATGCTGACGGGTATACGTATCTAATATGACCGAGTCTGGGAATTTATCAATCGGCATCCAGCCTAAACACATCGCGTACGGTGTGATCTATCGTACGACAACCTCTAGTCAAGGGTAAGGATCAATCATCAAGTCAAACTCATCACGCACGGAAAATCATCGTACGGCGGCATTAAGCAAATAGGGATCCTATACGACAAATAAGGGTACGGCCCGAAATCACGTACGGCCTATCATCCATGATTCACAACATTCTATATATATATCTATATATATATATATATCTATATACCTATGTCTCAGGACACATCCGCAATAATCTCACATCAGGGGACCGACAGGGTATAAATCATCTCGATCGACTCGCATCCGTATACCAACATACCATCAGGTCATCATATCCGTCTTATAATCTTTTCATCGCATTTATAACTAGTATCAAGCCGAGTTTACCTAAACATTCTATCTCTACTATAAGTATAGGTATCTAATCTAACATACACACCCGAACCATACAATCAGATTTTTAAAGAAGCGAATCGTAGTTTTGAAAATAGGGGTTACGGTGTTTTTAAGTAAAAGGTATCATTTGAAAATCTGTAACCTCCCTCAAGGTATATTTTGAAAAGATACATACGACTCTCCGGTTTAGAAAAAGTATGGTTCGGATGACGCATCTCCATCGACTATCTAGTCCTACGGTACTCTAAACGGCAATATCGGCAAACGTCGTCCTCGAATCCCGTCATCACATAACAGCCGTATTATCTCATTTCTAACTATCCTTAGTTTCCAATATAGTATCACTAACTATCCTTTACTATAACCCTAGTTTCCTAATCTAGGTTTCCTAACCATATTCTATAATCAGTTTTCACATCAATACTTTGCGGGGGTACTATACGCCATCCACCCGACTTCCCCCGTGGATATAGACAACTCACCTGGTTTTCGCTCGCCAAAATCGATGACGCCACGCTCCTTCGCCCCGGAATCCATGCGAGGGTACCTACAACGACAACACATATCGCAATGCTCATTAAAAACAGTTCTAAAATCCAAAACGACACGCGCCTTGCTCGTAGGTTAGAACCTATAGCATACGCGTACAAAATCAGCAAAACAACCCTTGTTGTCGATATACAAACATGCGACAACCAAAAACGAATCCAAATATCAAGAATTGACATTTCAAAATATGGAAATCCTAGCCAAAAAAACACCCCAAGTGCTCCCAGATTTTACCCTAGGCCAAATTGGTCAATTCTGCATATGGGGTTGTTCTAGATATCAGACAAGGAGGCTATGGTCCAAAAATAACACCCAAACACCCCTACTTGGCCTCAATTTGCGGCCAATCGCAATAAATCTGTGTCCTGGAAGTGCAGGATTGGGCTCGTGTCTCTATGGTAGCTTCCTGGGTGCCAGCATGTGTCACTGTGGTTGCAAAATTATTTTTAGTGGTCTCGGGTTGCTCCATATTCCAAAATACCCTCACAAATTCACATATTTGTCCGATGTCGGGTTTCTAAATCCATATTTTGGGTTCCTTCCCTTGTTCTAGGTCAGTAAAAACACCACTAAGGCTTGTAGGCAGCCACTACACATCTCCAATTCCAAACAACACTCAAACCCTAACTAGGAATTTTCTAACCTCACTAAATATCACCATTTCACCTCTAAACTTGCATGAAAGCTAACGTGAAAGAAATACTATGCTAAGGGTGATGAAATTACCTCACTTGGGCAACCGAAGAAAAATCCTAGTTTGTCAATGTTGTCCAAATCCCACTTTTCTTGGTCTAATGTGAAGTGGGTGTAGAGGGGATCATTTTTTCTGAAAGGGAATTAGGGTTTTGGTGTTGTTTTTGAGGTGGATCTCTAGGGGTGAAGTGGAAGGAAGAGAGGAAGAAGAAGATGGAAGAAATAATGGGGAAGAGATTTTGTTGCTGCCCCTCTCTCTCCTCTCTCTTTTATTCTCACCCACTCTCGCTAATTACCCTTTTGCCATTCCCTTTTTTCTTTTCTTTTCTCCTATAGCTTTAAAACCAATACACAAAATACCCAAACCATTACAAGAAAACTACATGTAACCAAATGCAATATGACATGGTGCACTGGCCACGAAAAACTGTAGAAATGCGGATTTGGCTTAATCGCGATTAGCAGTGCACTAATCGGGTTTTTATCAAAACTACATATAATATTTTTTAAAATTTCCAAATCCTTTAAATATTTTATTAAATGAATAAATCATTTTAATTTCCATTTATTTAACAATTATTGGTATATATTTATACATTTTTTTCGAAAACCCCAATTTCGCAAATCGGGCAGTTTTCGGGAAAATTATTATTTTAATATTAAATTTCAAAAATAATATTTTATATTTTCTGAAATGTTACAGTCTTCCCCCGTTAAATAAATTCGGTCCCCGAATTTAAATTTAAACCCCCAAAATCTAAAACATTTCAATAATCGGCTCAAAACAACGGGGCTCCGAAATCATGGAAAAACGCAGAAATAACACAACGCGCCAAGTGCACATGAACACGAGTACGAAACTCAAAATTAACTCCGTCAAGCGTCACGCAAACTATCGTATTTTCACTCATATCCTCGGAGTTACAATAGAGATGCAGATCTCGAAATCCGCTACTGAAATCCAATATACACTAGTCAAATACTATAATACGTGTATAGTACGCATGTTTGAAAACTCCAAAATCTGAATAATATACATGCAATATCTTTTCTAAATCGCGGAGGGAATGCGTAACTCATGGCATATCTGACGGACGCTCATTTTAAAATAATAATATATGTCCATATATGTTTCTTAAATACGCGTTCCGTCGTTTTCAAAATATCCCAAAAGGTTTTCCTTTAAAAATGTTCGTGTCGCTCACGGACACGTAGGAAATAGCGAGACTATAGCTCCACTTGAAAATCTTTTTTTGGTAATCTTTTAATGCATGCAAAGTACTCAGGTACTGTTCTCAGATCAGTCCTTTTCGGCTACTACACAATATAGTGCCCAACACAAAAAAAAGTGCTCAAAAGCAAAATCAGCCTCAAAAGGCGTATCCAATAAACACATGTATCTGGTGTGCATGGAATTTAAATCCAAATACAGGTGCCACAATATGCCCCAAAGCCCAAAACTACGTGCAATGGGTGTGCACGAAAGCATCTGTCCAGTGCAACGGGTGTGCACGATAACAATATCGGGTGCATTTGTTATGCACGAGAATCCAATCAGGTGCACAAAACAATATCAAGTATCAAAATCGAATCGACGGTATACAACACATTTCAATCCAAATCCAAATCAGGTATACCGTGGTATATAATCGCACAACCATGTACATCAATGTGCACAAAAGTAAATCAAATACTAAAAGTGCATGAAAACTATGCCGAAAGCATAAATCAAATCATATGCATGCCCTAGGCATGAAATCAAAATAAATATGTCAAATGACATCAAAATGAAGTCAGGTGCAACTGTGGTGCACAAAATATGTATCAATGCACTACAAGCACATATAAGCTATACCAAGTGCAAAAATCAAATCATCCGTATGAAATCCATGAAATCATAAACATGTGCTACGCAGGTATAAAATCGACATCAAACGCAATAGGCATGCACAAATCGCACATCAACACAACGGTGTATAAAATATATATCAGGTGCGATAACTATGCGTGAAATGTAAATACTCAGTAAGTGCAACCATGGTGCACGAAATCAATATCAGGAAACTCGTCATCAAAACTCAAATCCAAGCGATATAAGCGTGATACTCAGATCACAAAAGCAAATCGCAAAAAAAATGACATCGAGGTACATCTCCTACAAAGTCGAAAAATAATTCAGTGCGCCTACAAACTGACAGGGCAAGAATATCTGCTCGCCTCTGCTCACGGCCTGGCGTCCTCTGTCTCTGGGTCCTTATCTTCTCTGTGGATTTACCCATCTCGCAATCTATCGGCTCATCGGCCCTGTAAGGTGTGCTAACGGGGACGATTCCGTTCTGGCACTTCTCGGGTCATCTCCCGGTCAATCATCATGACCACTCGTAGGGCAGCACTTCACTGGCGTTGGTCTCTGGTTCTCTGAATACACTTGACCCATCTGATCCTGGGTGCAAATCTCATTACAGCAGTGTCCCGGAAGGAATCCTGCTCAAGGTCTCTTCCGATCTCGCCTATGCCGAACTATACGGAGGCTGGTACTCTTGCATAATCTTCCCTCTTTTCTGGACATCTGCATGTTCCGCACACATTTCTTCGTAGACTGGCCGTATCCAAACGCCTCTGTAAGCATATCAGGTCTCTAATCTCGACGGGGAGTAATAACAGCTCGTCAGCGTCTCGCTCGAACTTCTGGTTCCACTCGTCCTTATCGTTATCCACTATGACGTCACGCCATGCTATCTGCGCACTGCAACTGTTCTCGGCCACGGTCAATCCGAAGTCTCTCACACGGACTCGAAGTCACGAACTCGGTATCTTCATCATTCGGCAGAAGATATCTGGCCGAACACGTCCTCGGGAACTCGCCCCAACCATCGGTGGAATACTCAATACTCGTCCGTTCTCAATCAGCTCACAATGCACCTGGGTGAGGTCCTCTATACGAAGCTAGTCAACTCACTGGTCTCTCATCATATAGTATCCGGACGACGTTAAACTTTTTGATCGAGTCATCAAGGTCCCAAAATTTCCTGAAGGC
This sequence comes from Agapanthus africanus, assembly GCA_030015575.1. NCBI lineage: Eukaryota > Viridiplantae > Streptophyta > Magnoliopsida > Asparagales > Amaryllidaceae > Agapanthus > Agapanthus africanus. Next base: position 210,463,894 of record CM057350.1, read on the forward strand.
TCATACCTGAGCACAGTCTAAAAATATCTGGTACATACCACAGTACCTTTGGACCAGCCGTAGAAGGGCAAACCCAAGCCTCACTGATGGCACCACTAAACTACCACAAACCCTAAGGTTCAAAGCGGTTCCATGGTCATCATGTCGAGTTAGGGTTTCATTCTTCTAGAGGGTCCACAGAATTACCTGCATGTTCCTCCGAACACTTTAAACTTGGGAAAATGGGTTTCTGACACTCGTTCGAACCTTTTTGCTTCGCCTATACAACATGTGAATATTTTTCGCCCGCATGCTAATCCATGCCTCAATACTCCAGGAAAGGCGATACATCGGCGGTCATCTCTGGATCGGTCTGCTCTAGGTCTGAGTAAGATTCTCCACTCTGGAAATCTTCAACTCAACTGGGCCTGCGTCGGCGCATCAATCTGACGAATCGTCTTCGTCTCTCAAATCGGGGTAAACTAGCTATCATTTGTCGCATTTTTTCCTAGAAGGTCCGGCGATCTTAGCTCGTAAGCTCTGGAAGCGACATCCCATCATCTCCGCGACAGCTAGGTCACCTGTCTGCACGGTAGGCGACATCAAATCTCTGAGGTGCGCTGTACATCAACAGTCCTCTCGCAACTGGAAGCTCTAATAATGGCCCGATCATCTGGTGTAAAACCAAACATTCGCCTCCACAAGAGGCCACAACACAACACTACATCGAGACGTTCCCATGTCACCAGAAAACACAATGGTCAGCCCTCGTACCAGACGACCTCGCCCTGACCGCAACACCAGCAGCAGCTCAAACTATGGTGACAGGAACCTCAATCGAGTATCGAAGAAAGCAGATCAACGGCATGAGAGGAAACGACAGATCCTGAATGGATACATGATCATAAGAGGGAACATCATCAATGGGAGTATGATCATGGAAACAAATAGAATCGAGGATCTCGAATGGATGTATAACCATGGATACGAAGAGAATCACTGGTCTCAAAAATATGTACATCCTAAGGTTTCTTAAGTGGAGTATCGTATCGTAAATATGACGCAGAACATACGTACGGTACGTCACTCTACTCAAGCTATCTACTCCATCAATCAGGGTCAGCCTATGAAACGGAAGTTCGGGTCTAACACCCTGCGTTCAAATCTATGTTCCGTAAGGTCAAGCCTAGATTCCGAAACAGATACCCGCCCTAGACTCCGCATAGTCAAACATAGACTCGAACAAAGGTTAAACCTAGCGCTCTGATACAAACTTTGTCACGACCCGAAATATTAGCTCGTGACCAGCACATGAATCACGCAACGTCTAAAGGCGTAACGGAATTCAAGTAAGCTGAAACCTAGAAATCTAAACCTTTTAAGAAAAATAAAGGATGTGAGGATTTGAAGTAAAGGTATAATGAAATCAAGTTTTCTTAACGCATAGAAAAGAAACATGAATGATGCAAGTGAAGTTTACTAGTTCAAAACATGTTTTGCCTTTTAAAAAAATTTTGGCAGCACCTGCTTTGTATATTTTGATCCAAAACCATGAGTACATAATAAGAATAATGGCATCCCCAAGCGGGAGCTAGCTCTTCGCCAAACGGCGGACCACAACCACGCAATACAGCATAAATAAATATACGACGCCCAACGGCGAAGCTCACCACAAAAAGATAAAGAAATGAGCAAGATATAACCTCAAAAGTGAATATAAAACCCATCGCTCAAATCTCGCAACTACAAGTCTCACTAAGTCTCATCACTTATACAATTTAATACTTTTGATTTATGGAGTTAACCAGATACAATATGAAATATAGATACAAGAGTGGGAATGATACAAATATCCCACCTACCAATGCAAAACACCCGAATGCAACTGTGTGCCAGCGAATCCGCTACTGATCCAAGCGGTCAACCTGCAAGAACTGTGGCACAACGGGGGTGAGTTGCCAACTCGTGAGTAGAAAAATATCAACAGATAGAAATCGAATAAACAATGACTCCTAGGTCAACTATATCATAAGGTAATACTATGATATCTAGGGTGACCGGGTCGTATATGTGCCAACAAGGCAGTCAATACCTATATGCATGTGGATAACATCCAACAGTAATAATCAATGCATGTATATGGATCTCGTCCAACCATAATCAAGGCATGTATGCATGTGGATCTCGTCCAACCAAAATCAATGTCTGCATGCACGTAAATATCATAAAGGGGTGTGCATGGAAATACGAGGATATAAATCACCGGTGTCCCTCCCGACACATCAAAATCATGGAACCTGAGTGCCTAGCATCGACACTCGAAAACATCATGAAAACCGTGCCCAGCATCGGCACGTAAATCCTCATATTTTGGGCTCCGTCAGTCCGGATCGGCCTACGGTCTCCGTCTGCGGAATCGGCCCTCGGCCCCGGCAGTACGGGTCATCCCGTATCCATCTATCGACTCTGGTCAGTATCCTCCGGATAACCGCCAGGTCCAACCAATCATCGGTAGGTAGTGGTCCCTCTGCCAGGCTCACCGTCTAGCTACATAGCAGATCCGTTCTCGCCCCGGGGTACCATACCGGGTCCACCATGTACCCGCAATCGGCCTCATCCAGCTCCTCGATTCGGGTTCACAAGTCATACGTCTCAGAACCGAGAAAACGCATGGTGGACGCCTTGAAATTTCATATCAAGAGAAACCGGGTTTTTAAATCAGTACATGCTTTCTTTGAAATAACCACGGTTCTCAAATCCAGAAATCTCATGAAAACAGCATATCTCAATGCGTAAAATCATAAAGCATGATGTATGCGACATGTGGTGGAAATGTAAGCATAACAGTATATCATGATGCAGCAATCCTGCTGTGTAGTGACATGGAAATTATCGATGATGATGTGTGTGAGCCGGCAAATCTGTGTGCGTGTAACATACGCATCATCGATAATAGTGCAAGTATACTAGCACAAATATAAGCAATACGATGGAAATAATATGAATGCAGCATAAAGGAAATCATATGCAAATGCTGATGGGTATACGTATCTAATATGACCGAGTCTGGGAATTTATCAATCGGCATCCAGCCTAACCACATCGCGTACGGTGTGATCCATCGTACGGCAACCTCTAGTCAAGGGTAAGGATCAATCATCAAGTCAAACTCATCATGCATGGAAAATCATCGTACGGCGGCATTAAGCTAATAGGGATCCTACACGACAAATAAGGGTACGGCCCGAAATCACGTACGGCCTATCATCCATGATTCACAACATTCTATATATATCTATATATATATCTATATACCTATGTCCCAGGTCACATCCGCAATAATCTCACATCAGGGGACCGACAGGGTATAAATCATCTCGATCGACTCGCATCCGTATACCAACAAACCATCAGGTCATCATATCCGTCTTGTAATCTTTTCATCGCTTTTATAACTCATATCAAGCCAAGTTTACCTAAACATTCTATCTCTACTATAAGTATAACCCGAACCATACAATCAGATTTTTAAAGAAGCGAATCGTAGTTTTGAAAATAGGGGTTACGGTGTTTTTAAGAAAAAGATATCATTTGAAAATCTGTAACCTCCCTCAAGGTATATTTTTAAAAGATATATACGACTCTCCGGTTTAGAAAAAGTATGGTTCGGATGACGCATCTCCATCGAATATCTAGTCCTACGGTACCCTAAACGGCAATATCGGCAAACGTCGTCCTCGAATCCCGTCATCACATAATAGCCGTATTATCTCATTTCTAACTATCCTTAGTTTCCAATATAGTATCACTAACTATCCTTTACTATAACCCTAGTTTCGTAATCTAGGTTTCCTAACCATATTCTATAATCAGTTTTCCCATCAATACTTTGCGGGGGTGCTATACGCCATCCACCCGACTTCCCCCGTGGATATGGATCCACTCAGCTGTTCTTCGCTCACCGAAATCGATGACGCCACGCTCCTTCACCCCGGAATCCATGCGAGGGTACCTACAACAACAACACATATCGCAATGCTCATTAAAAACAGTTCTAAAATCCAAAACGGCACGCGCCTTGCTCGTAGGTTAGAACCTATAGCATACGCATACAAAATCAGCAAAACAACCCTTGTTGTCTATGTACAAACATGCGACATCCAAAAAAGAATCCAAATATCAAGAATTGACATTTCAAAATATGGAAATCCTAGCCAAGAAAACACCCCAAGTGCTCCCAGATTTTACCCTATGCCAAATTGGTCAATTCTGCATATGGGGTTGTTCTAGATATCAGACAAGGAGGCTATGGTCCAAAAATAACACCCAAACACCCCTACTTGGCCGCAATTTGTAGCCAATCGCAATAAATCTGCGGCCTGGAAATGCAGGTTTGGGCTCGTGTCTCTGTGGTAGCTTCCTGGTTGCCTGCATGTGTCACTGTGGTTGCAAAATTATTTTTAGTGGTCTCGGGTTGCTCCAGATTCCAAAATACCATCACAAATTCACATATTTATCTGATGTCGGGTTTCTAAATCCGTGTTTTGGGTTCCTTCCCTTGTTCCAGGTCAGTAAAAACACCACTAAGGCTTGTAGGCAGCCACTACACATCTCCAATTCCAAACAACACTCAAACCCTAACTAGGAATTTTCTAACCTCACTAAACATCACCATTTCACATCTAAACTTGCATGAAAGCTAACGTGAAAGAAATACTATGCTAAGGGTGATGAAATTACCTCACTTGGGCAACCGAAGAAAAACCCTAGTTTGCCAATGTTGTCCAAATCCCACTTTTCTTGGTCTAATGTGAAGAGGGTGTAGAGGGGATCATTTTTTGTGAAAGGGAATTAGGGTTTTGGTGTAGTTTTTGAGGTGGATCTCTAGGGGTGAAGTGGAGGGAAGAAAGGAAGAAGAAGATGGAAGAAATAATGGGGAAGAGATTTTGTTGCTGCCCCTCTCTCTCCTCTCTCTTTTATTCTCACCTACTCTTACTAATTACCTTTTTGCCATTCCCTTTTTCTTTTCTTTTCTCCTATAACTTTAAAACCAATGCACAGAACACCCAAACCATTACAAGAAAACTACATGTAACCAAATGCAATATGACATGGTGCACTGACCACAAAAAACTGTAGAAATGCGGATTTGGCTTAATCGCGATTAGCAGTGCACTAATCGGGTTTTTATCAAAACTGCATATAATAAATTTTAAAATTGCCAAATCCTTTAAATATTTTATTAAATGAATAAATCATTTTAATTTCCATTTATTTAAAAATTATTGGTATATATTTATACCTTTTATTCGAAAACCCCAATTTCGCAAATCGGCCAGTTTTCGGGAAAAATATTATTTTAATATTAAATTCCAAAAATAATATTTTATATTTTCTGAAATGTTACAGTAGTATTTCTTGAGAAATTGGCTGTTTATTGGCTGGAACGGTCTTTCGCCATTCATATCCATGAGCAAGTAGGCCCCACCTTGGTAGACTTTGTCTATGATATACGGGCCCTCATAGTTCGGCTTGAATTTCCCCCGTTTGGCACGATTGGGGATCATTGGTCATTTGACAACTAGTATGAGTTCTCCTTGGCGGAATGTTCTCGGCCGGGTTAGTCTTTTGTATAAGCTCGTCATCCTTGCTTTGTAAGCTTCCAGGTTTTGCTGTGCCATGAGACGATTTTCATCGAGGGCATCGAGCTCCTCAAGCCGAAGATGAGCATTTTCTTCATCCGTCAGTTCGTGCCACTTGTAGAGAGGGTAGCTCTATCTCTAAGGGGAGTACCGCTTCCGTGCCGAATACCAACGTGTATGGCGTTGTATCCGTAGCCGTTTTGAACGTGGTTCGATACACCCAAAGAGTTTCATGCAGTCTCTCACGCCAGTCCTTCTTATTTCTGGACACCGTTTTCTTTATGATCTTCGTCAAAGTCTTGTTGAAAGCTTCAGCTAGACTGTTAGCTTAGGGATTATAGACTGAAGAGTATCTTCAGTCTATATTGTGCTGCTGTGCAAAGCGGCTGATCTTATGGCTTCTATAGGCTGGCCTGTTATTCGAGATAATCCGTCGCGGAGTGCCGAACCGATAAATGACGTGAGTTATGAAGAAATGGAGGATGTCCTCCATCTTGACTTCCCTTAACGGTACTGCTTCTGCCCACAAAGAGAAGTAATCGGTTGTTGCCAGTATGAACCGATGCCTTTTGGATGACGCCGGTTCGATGGGCCCAATTATATCGGTTCCCCACATTTTGAACGGGCAACTAGCCGGTGTTGGGTGTAGAGGATTTGGATGCTGATGGATGAAATTCCCGTGAATCTGGCACGAGTGATACCGCTTTGTATATTCAAGGCAGTCCTGAATCATTGTGGGCCAAAAGTAACCCATTCTCTTGATCTTCAGCTTCATCTTTGGCCCGGCTTGATGAGAACCACAGAGTCCATGGTGGGTTTCTTGGATAACTCTCCTTGCTTCTTTTGGCCCCAGTCATCTTAGCCATAGACAGACAAATGATCTCTTGTATAGAGTATCATTGACGAAGGCGAAAGACAGAGCTCGTTTCATGAGCTGATTTCTTGACGACGCATCTTCGGGTGTTAGATAGGATTTGAAGTAGTCTATGAAGACTTCTCTCCAATCTCTAGCCTCTTCTTCATCCTCTATTCGGAAGGCTGCTTGTTTGGTCACTTCCCTTCCTTCAGACGATTCCGGAGATATTTCTGCTGGCGTGAGAATCCGGCGGCTTTGCACAATGATCCTCACGTCATCGAGGTTTTCGTCAGCTAGTTCTTTAGCGATCTTGGCTAATGCATCCGCCTTGCTATTTTCTGCATGCGATATGCTTAATATAGGAGGGGATTTTGAGTCAACAATTGCTGCACTCTTTCGCCATATTTTACCAACTCCGGTTTGCACGTCTGATAGTCAACATTTACTTGGCTGACAACCAACTAGGAGTCTCCATATATGATGACGTTTTCTATTGTCAGGCCGATAGAAATCTCAAGACCTGCTATTAGAGCTTCGTACTCAGCTTCATTATTTGTCCTCTGCTCTGTTAAGGAAAGGGTGAAATGTTGGAGATAGTGCCCTCAGAGTCAATTATTAGATCACAGGCACGTGATTGCAATGATTGAGGGAGGACCTGTCACAGTAGGACAGTCTTACTCAAGATGACTGGTTTATCTTTATCATCGTGTACTGCTTTAGGTGACCATACAGGTCGCTATTGCACGTTGATAGAGCCCCTAGGATTCTTGCTTGACTACCAGCAGTATGAGGGCGATCATATACGTGGGAGCTGGGGTTTATAAGCACATCCTTAAAAGGTCCCTAGTCGTGGGTGTTTCGAGACAGGGCATCGATACTCCAGAGTAGACTAGTGTATACAGTCAAGACCCCGACGAGGGATGGTGGCCGGTCTCATAATCCACTGGTGTCAGTTGGTTCACCTAAGATGTATACAGGTGCTCATTAGGTTATGAGTACACCGGACAGGACTCGCGGGGAACCTGCTAGTTGGTATTATACCAGACGTCAGATAGCAGTTCCCTGGTGACATGTCTACAGGTTAGTTCATCGACCTAAGATCGTCATTTGTCTCGTGTGAGTTACCACTGTTCTTTGATTACTACTTTACCACGCTCAAAGGAGACGTGCAAACAGGTTTTAGTTGGGTACAGTCCCGAGCCACATGGAGGCAGTGAGCGGATCTGCAGGGGTTCGTCTCTCTCGGTATTTGGGGTAAGGTCGCGCTGTGTCTAGGAGAGCCAGTACATGAAAAGTCCTTGGCCAAGGCAGGAGATTTACTGGTAGGTATTCCAGTAGTATCTCAGGGTGTTCTGGGCTACACTCCGACACGACTTGTACCGCTTTTGGGCGTCTGACTTTTACCAACCCCCTAGGCCCGTGTTCACACTATAATATTGTATTATTATATTCCTCATTCTTATTCTTTTTACAAATAAACAGGTGCTTTTGACGCATGTCTGCTACATATTACAGGTTACAGCTTCTTGGACAGAAAACAGTGAAAATGATAAAAAGACGATGCAAAAGTGGACTTTGACCAACAAACAGAAGACTCTTGATCAAGTCTACATCAAAAATAAAATTCACAAAGTACAAGGCAATGCAAGGTCCAAGATTACAAGAGAACGGTTAAAAGTCCACTGCAATTATTCACTGGAGATCTGGAAGAAACATAGAAGCTATTTTATTAAAGAACCAAATAATAAGGAAGCCCAAAGACAGAAGAGCCCACAAAAGATTCAAGGCCCAATCTTCCTTTTAAAGAGACAGTGACATAAAATTTTACCAAAGCTTGAAGTCTACTTTGATTAGGTCTTCCTAAGGATATTTTGGTAAATGTAGACATGCGAATCAATTGTAACCTAGGGTTTCCTATCCTCTATAAATAGGAACTCTAAATCATTGTAAAGGCCATGCCTCCCTTTAATGAATAAATTCCAGAAATCTTTTGGAGAGCATCGGTGTTTCTTCTCCATTCAGAAATTCAGATCTGACAACCCTGCATGGATGATTGGAGGGGCGCATCTGTAAGTGATTTAATTTCTTGCCTTAGTGTAGATTTAAATTCCTTGCCCTAGGCAGATTTAATTTCATGCCCTAGGAACTTATTTAGGGTTTAGCTTTTGGGAAGGATTTTGAGAGATGAGATCTCTCATCCTTTTCTTACCCACCAAATATTTTCAATAGGACTCCATGCATACATGCACATACCGCTCCCTACGGCACTCTACCCCTCGAGGTAGCGGTGATACCGTAGTATAAAGGCCCGAGTGTGATGTTTTCCATGGAGGTTAGGGTAAGGATCTCTAAAGGAAGGACAAGAACCTAGAGGAAGGAACACCTTCTCGAACGGATCTAATCCACTTTATTGATAATTACCATAACTCCTCATAGATCTTCATTCGGGTATTGAAAGCGGTGAGATTTAATTACATTTCCAAACCATCCCTAAACCTAGCCCTAGCAAGAGTAGATCTAGATAATTGCCCTAGGTTAATTAGATTTTTAGATTTAATAATCAACCGAACACCCTTCGGAATTAACTCGTAAGAACGAATCGGAAATTCACAAAATCCCTGTGGACCGACCCGTACTCACCAGCTAGCTTCTTGCGACGCCGTTCTTGATTACGGTTACAAATATTTTTGATCTATCTTTTAGAAAGCGCAAGTACGCTAAATCATTCAATCAAATGGCGCCGTTGCCGGGGATGGCGTGTTATTTCCTTTTTACAATTTCGGGTTCATCAAAATTAAAAAATCATAAAAATCTGAAAAATCATAAAAAATATAAAAATATATTATCTGTAATTTTTGGAAAGGGTACTTTGTTGTTTGAATCTTGCAGGATATACAATCGAGACGGATCTGGAAATTTCCAGAAAGCAAACCAAGAAGAACCGCGGAGATCTGGAAAAAAAAAACGCCGAATCCACCAAACCGCGGCAGATCCGCGGTCTAAGGCTGCCATACGCGGCGGTTCCGCGGTCATACCAGAGGATCAGATCCCCAAACTTCCTCTACGGTTAAAAAAAAAAAACCTCTGTAAGTCTTCTGATCTCTCCTCTGAATGTTTCGATATATCTGTTGTTAAATTTCCTGCAAGATTCTGTGCACTTTAAAAATATATTCCCTCCCATATAACAATCTTGTGCAGGATTTTTGGGCCCCGCTTGATATAAAATTGATTGCAAGTAATATTGTGCCGTTACTTATCTTTTCTCTAAAATCTTTTTGCAACAACTTTTTCCTAATAAAGAGAAATAATAAAAAAAGAGAATAAGAAAATTTTTATAGAAACTTGCAAAATTTTGGCAGCAAATAGATTCTTGCACCACCACAAACCTTCTTTCTTTTCACCCTTTCTTACAACATGGGTACCCCACATAATAAATCATTAGCCGAACTTTGGCATCCCGAACCTAATTTTGCGTCGTACGTTAATTTGTTCGGTCAATTTAAAGACGATCCCTCCATGCCTAAAAAATCTTTGAAAGATCAAATATAGGCGTCTAGGAGAAATAATTTGACTTTTCAACCCACTTTGTGTCAACTAAGTCAACCTTCACCACCTACATATGTTGATACCACTTCTTCAAGTCCTTCTGTCACTCCTAGGCCGATGTCCATTGCTGAGCATATTGCTAAATCTCGCAGTCGATCTTTCACCCCTCTCCACTCATCTAGTTTTAGGGATCCGCACGATTATTCACCTTGTTATCCATATGTTGACCCTACCCCTGTCCTGCCACCCACTTCCTACCAGTCCAACCCGATCTTACCACCCTCACTAGACACTGTTTCCACACAGACATTAGGGAGTTTTGCATACCCACACGATTTCGAATCTTTTACCGAAACCCCCTCACCACCTAAGTCTAGTTTGGAAGAGTCGTTGGAAGCTTATATTGCTGCAACAAATAAAATGGTGAGGAATGTGGAAGCGTCCATGGCCGCCCTTATGCAACCTTGTGAACCGGTATCTAGTCTCCCACTAGCTTCAAATTTTTCAATGTATAAGGAGGCGGTTGGACATAGTGAGAATGCGAGAGGATATCCAAATCAAACCTACCCATACCCTATTGAATCCAACAACTCCAATTTTCAAACATGTGTCCAAAATGATGAGTTGTGTGATTTTGTAGTGTTTGATTTGCCAGATTGTGAAGAACCCTTTTCGAGTGAAACCGCACGTAATCCTTTCGATCTTTACACCTCCCATCTAGAACCTAAATCTATAGATATCCATGCTTTTGATGAGGTGTCTAAAGAAATTGATTTTCACTTGATTGAGGATATAGACGCCGGGAATATTTCGGATGATGAACATGTCGATTTGCTTGAAATTTTATGTTCAAATCATCATCCTGAGTTATTAAATGTTTCTCCCGAATCTCATATGCATCTAGATTTTGATGATAATGGTATGGATGAGTTGAATATTGAGGATAGTATCGAGAAGAGTCTTGAGGATAATATTGAGGTTGAATCATTTTTGTTTGATGTGTCTGATTTTCCAATTCATCCTCCTGAACTTTTGACTGTTATATCACCCTCCCTCCTTCCCATCGTTCCGACCCCGCTTGAAGACTGTGAGCGTGAAAGATTTTCCTTTGAATCCGATACTGTTCTCACAGATGATAACACTTACGAGTTTTTCACTTTTTCGGACGATGTTGATGACTCACCGCCCGAGTTTGAGTCCTTTACATTTTCAGATGAGCCATCAGACTCGGTTGATTATAGTAGTTTCGAACCATTAATGGAATCTTTCAAGTTCGAAACAGTTTACTACGGTGAGAAAGATACTATCCCTAATTCACTCCCTTTCGTCTCTCTTATTGTCCCGACCGTACAAATGACCGTTACGCTTTCATCTCCGATACCAAGTTCGGCGTACCCATGTTTTCTTGCGAATCTTGAGGGATTTGATCCCATTTCTCGACGAGTAGATAGGTTAGCGCAATCGCTTATAACATATTGGTCATCACATATTGCGCTAATTTATTCACTAAATTTACACCCTCAAGATCGTACTCCACTTCCTTTTTCTTTTCGCCATTCTTCTCCCCCACCGAGACCGTATTCTACCATTCTTCTTTCCACACGGTCTCGCGTGCTTCTCATTTTCTTTCACCAACTATACCATTTCCACGATAAAATTTTTGAATGGTTGGTGCTAACCTTTGGCTTGTGTAAGGCCAAGCTTAAGTTTGGGGGGATGCTTGTTGTATATATGTATATATCTTTTTGTTTTCTTTTTTCTATAAAAAATTAAAAAAAATTCAAAAAAATAAAAACAATTTTTTTTTATAAATAAATAAACAGGGGAGTGCCAGTATTTTGACCCTCTTGGTTTAGTATGACAGTGAGGACACTGTCAAGTTCAAGTTTGGGGGTATGCTCGGTACGTCTTCTTCCTTCGTATTCATTTGTATATATTTTTGCATTTGCATACTTATTTGAAAACCCATAAAAATTTGAAAAATATGCGAAAATTATAAAAAATTATTGTATTCAATTTTGGCCATATTTGATTTGAGTTTGACAAATAGGTTAACTGGCTAGGAACAACTAGATCTTAGACTTAGTGAATTAAAACCCTTAAAAATAACATTTCTTAAAGTTTAACGGTAGAAAGTATATGCCTTGTAGTTTATTTAGAAATAAGCAAATTTTGGGTTCAATTCTTGGGCTAAGTCGAAACGAAGAAAAAGTATTGATGTTCTTATTAGAGTATAAGTTTGAAAAATAGTTCCTAGCTTAAATCTAGATTCTGAAAATGTATACCCTACAATTTGCACAATCACGCACCTTGAAACTTGGAATAGTAGAGGAGACCTTGAAATGCTCTTGTCTGAAGTCCTTAGTACTAAGAAAATGAAATAAAAAATACAAGTGTGAATAAAGAATAAAAAAAAAATGAACATTGGTTTTGTGATTACTTAAGGCTAAAAATAGAAAAAATATTTAGCAAGAGTGCTTCATCACCTAGTGTCTTAGACCAACTGGTTTGGGAGTCACTGCTAAAGCCTTGGGTGTTGCAAGACTAGGAATTACGCTTTAAAGTACAAACACATTTTGTAATCGGTCGTTGGTACCTCAAGAAGTATTAACGGTCGCATGAAGGATGTGTAAGCAAAATTCAATTAAAAATTCACCAACTAATTAGTACTTTGGACAACGGACAAGGGTATGATTGCTTGATTTGAATTTCCAAGTGTAGGGGTGATTTATACACACACGTAGGGGTATATGTGATTGGGATTTAGATAAGAGAAAGGAGTGAAGAATAGAACTTGTATCTTTAGTAAAGGTTGATAGAAATTCCTAAGTGGAGATGGAACTCTAGAAGGAAAACTTAGGAAATGCCGAAAGCTAAGTAGGTCTACATAACATATATAATCTTAAGTTAAATAATGAGGAAGTGTGAAGAATGTGGGTGGATAATTTGCGAGTCAAAAGATAATAGAATTCCTTGTTAGAAAACCTAATTGGAGAACAAAAGTTAATGGGCCGAATTGATAGGATTTTGTGGGTAATATCCGCTGAAAACCCTCAAGAGACAACACTCCTCCTACTAGGGACACCTAGAGGTTTAACGGCTTGTTGCACGTGCTCAGTGCAATCGCGTTTCCCTGCGAAAGTGCGATTAGGTTTTTAGTGAATAAAAATAAGTTTGCTCGAGGACGAGCAAAAGATAAGTTTGGGGGTATTTGTTCACACCATAATATTGCATTATTAAATTCCCCATTCTTATTCTTTTTATAAATAAACAGGTACTTTTGACGCATGTCTGCTACATGTTACAGGTTACAGGTTCTTGGACAGGAAATAGTGAAAACGATGTAAAGACGATGAAAATATAGACTTTTGACCAACAAATGGGAGGATCTTAGTCAAGCCTACATCGAAAGACAATTCGCAATTAACAAGGCAACGCAAGACCCCAAAATGTCAAGGAAAACGGTTAAAAAGCCATTGCAAATTGTTCACTGAAGATCTGGAACCAACCTAAAAGCCCAAATGGAAAAAGACATATAGAAACAGGAAGACAAAGTCACCAGGAGCCCAGCCCAGAAGTTGCAGAAGACAAATCTTCCTTTTGGCCGCGGAACTGCGGCCAAACCATGCCTCGGGCCGCGGTTCTGCGGCAGTTTTAAAGAAATAAAAAATTAATTTTTTAGCGAAATAAAGTGGCGGCGTTGACCGGTCGTCCTAGAGGGCTATTTTTGTAAATGCAAATATGCGAGTCGTTGTAACCCTAGGGTTTCCTATCTTCTATAAATAGGGACTCTAATTCATTGTAAACTTTATGCCTCCTTTTAATAAAAATTCCAAAATTCTTTATGGAGAGCATCGGTGCCTCTCTTCAATTCTGAAATTCAGATCTGACAACCCTGCATGGATGATTGGAGAAATGCATCTGTAAAGTAAGTAGATTTGTTTATTTTCTTGCCCTAGATAATTTCAATTCATACCCTAGATTAAATTTATTTTCCTGCCCTAGTACAGATTTTATTTCTCTGCCCTAGTTATAACTTTCAATTAATTGACCTAGGTAGAATAATTTAGGATTTTAGATTTAATAATCAATCCGAACACCATTCGGAATTAACTCGTAAGAACGAATCGGAAATTCACAACATCCCTGTGGACCGACCTGTACTCACCGGCTAGCTGCAAAGCGACGCCGTTCTTGATTGCGGTTACAAATATTTTTGATCTATCTTTTAGAAAGCGCAAGCAAGCTAAATCATTTAATCAAATGGCGCCGTTGCCGGGGAGTGCCAGTATTTTGACCCTCTTGGTTTAGTATGACAGTGAGGACACTGTCAAGTTCAAGTTTGGGGGTATGCTCGGTACGTCTTCTTCCTTCGCATTCATTTGTACATATTTTTGCATTTGCATACTTATTTGAAAACCCATAAAATATTGAAAAATTTCAAAAATTATAAAAATTATTGTATTCAATTTTGGTTAATTGACTTGAGTTTCACAAATAAGTTAACTGGCTAGGAACAACTAGATCTTAGACTTAGTGAATTAAAAACCCTAAAAATAACATTCCTTAAAATTTAACGGTAGAAAATATATGCCTTGTAGTTTATTTAGAAATAGGCAAATTTTAGGTTCACTTCTTGGGCTAAGTCAAAATAAGGGAAGAGTATTGATGTTCTTATTAGAGTATAAATTTGAAAAATAGTTTCTAGCTTAAGTTTAGATTCTGAAAACGTATACCCTACAATTTGCACAATCACGCACCTTAAAACTTGGAATAGTAGAAGAGACCTTGAAATGCTCTTGTCTAAAGTCCTTAGTACGAAGAAAATTAAAAGAAAAAAAAGTGTGAATAAAGAATAAAAAAAATGGACAATGGTTTTTATGATTACTTAAGGCTACAAAAATAGAAAAATATTTAGCGAGGGTGCTTCATCACCTAGTGCCTTAGACCAACTGGTTTGGGAGTCACTGCTAAAGCCTTGGGTGTTGCAAAACTAAGAAGTACGCTTTAATGTGCAAACGCATCTTTTAATCGGTTGTTGGTACCTCAAGAAGTATTAATGGTCGCATGAAGGATGTGTAAGCAAAATTCATTTAAAAATTCACCAACTAATAAGTGCTTTGGACAACGGACAAGGGTATGATTGCTTGATTTGAATTTCCAAATGTAGGGGTGATTTATACACACACGTAGGGATACGTGATTGGAGTTTAGAAAAGAGAAAGGAATGAAGAATAGAACTTGTACCTTTAATAGAGTTGATAGAAATTCCTAAGTGGAGATGGAACCCTAGAAGGAAAACTTAAGAAATGCCGAAAGCTAAGTAAGTCTACAGAACATATATAATCTTAAGTTAGATGATGAGGAAGCGTGAAAAATATGGGTGGATAATTTACGAGTCGATGATAATAGAATTCTTAGTTAGAAAACTTAATTGGAGAACAAAAGTCAATGGGCTGAATTGATAGGATTTTGTGGGTAGTATCCGCTGAAAACCCTCAGGAGACAACACTCCTCCTACTAGGGACACCTAGAGGTTTAACGGCTTGTTGCACGAGCTCAGTGCAATTGCGTTTCCCTGCGAAAGTGCGGTTAGGATTTTAGTGAATAAAAATAAGTTTGCTCGAGGACGAGCAAAAGATAAGTTTTGGGGTATTTGTTCACACTATAATATTGTATTATTATATTCCCCATTCTTATTCTTTTTACAAATAAACAGGTGCTTTTGACGCATGTCTGCTACATATTACAGGTTACAGCTTCTTGGACAGAAAACAGTGAAAATGATGAAAAGACGATGCAAAAGTGGACTTTGACCAACAAACAGAAGACTCTTGATCAAGCCTACATCAAAAATAAAATTCACAAAGTACAAGGCAATGCAAGGTCCAAGATTACAAGCGAACGGTTAAAAGTCCACTGCAATTATTCACTGGAGATCTGGAAGAAACATAGAAGCTATTTTAATAAAGAACCAAATAATAAGGAAGCCCAAAGACAGAAGAGCCCACAAAAGATTCAAGGCCCAATCTTCCTTTTAAAGAGACACTGACATAAAATTTTACCAAAGCTTGAAGTCTACTTTGACTAGGTCGTCCTAAATATATTTTGGTAAATGTAGACATGCGAATCAATTGTAACCTAGAGTTTCCTATCCTCTATAAATAGGAACTCTAAATCATTGTAAAGGCTATGCCTCCCTTTAATGAATAAATTCCAGAAATCTTTTGGAGAGCATCGGTGTTTCTTCTCCATTCAGAAATTCAGATCTGACAACCTTGCATGGATGATTGGAGGGACGCATCTGTAAGTGATTTAATTTCTTGCCTTAGTGTAGATTTAAATTCCTTGCCCTAGGCAGATTTAATTTCATGCCCTAGGAACTTGTTTAGGGTTTAGCTTTTGGGAAGGATTTTGAGAGATGAGATCTCTCATCCTTTTCTTACCCACCAAATATTTACAATAGGACTCCATGCATACATACACATACCGCTCCCTACGGCACGCTACCCCTCGAGGTAGCGGTGATATCGTAGTATAAAGGCCCGGGTGTGATGTTTTCCATGGAGGTTAGGGTAAGGATCTCTAAAGGAAGGACAAGAACCTAGAGGAAGGAACACCTTTCCGAACGGATCTAATCCACTTTATTGATAATTACCATAACTCCTCATAGATCTTCATTCGGGTATTGAAAGAGGTGAGATTTAATTACATTTCCAAACCATCCCTAAACCTAGCCCTAGCAAGAGTAGATCTAGATAATTGCCTTAGGTTAATTAGATTTTTAGATTTAATAATCAACCGAACACCCTTCGGAATTAACTCGTAAGAACGAATTGGAAATTCACAAAATCCCTGTGGACCGACCCGTACTCACTGGCTAGCTTCATGCGACGCCCTTCTTGATTGCGGTTACAAATATTTTTGATCTATCTTTTAGAAAGCTCAAGTATGCTAAATCATTCAATCAGCCCGCCATGCGATACTCATAGACAAACGGACCGGACTGTACGGATACTGTCACCGACAGGCTCAGTAGGGTGTCAGAATGAGTTCGCTCATCGACGCCCCTTTTGGTCAATAGCTGGTAGCCCGTCACGTATGGCTAATACCTCTGACGTGCTAGTGGTTAAATCCACAGCCATAGTATTGACAAGTCTTTAGAGTCCACCATACACAGTTACTCAAGTTTTGGGCGAAACGCTGTAGAGGTCGTATGGAGATATGGCAGGGTTCGATCAGATACATGCGGTATTGCACGGATCGTGATTGGACAGATTTTACTAGCGGGGTTTGGTTTAAGCCGGATCCTAGTATTAGACAGTGTAGTTTTGTCTCTTTGCATTTGTATTCAGTGGGAATACAAATGCAGGCATGTATATGCAGTCGCGGGGTTTTCCTGTAATTTATTACGAGATCAGTTTTCTGAAGTTTCCAGTTTGCATTCAGTTTCGGCCGGTTTTCCTTTGTTCCTTCCCGGCCGGACTTTTCCGTTGGAGGGGCTAATTTGCAAGTTCGCAAATTAGCATTTATGGAGGGGGTCCTTTGTAAATGTGTGGCTTCATGATGAGATTCTTTTTTAGTCTCTTCCATTGCATTTATTGTGATGGTGTGTGAAAGGATTTAATGAGAAATGGTGTGACCATTTTTAATTGAGGTTTATCATTCATTTTCTTTTTTTGCATTATTGGATTTTTCCCTACACCATCTCTTTAAGGGCCGGCCACTTTGAGGGAGAAAAGAGAGAGTTCATTTTTCATGTGGGAAAAATTATCATTCATCTCATTTTTTAGCTTGCCACCAAAAATTCCCAAGTTCATCTCTTTTCTTCACCTCCATCCTTCAAAGGCAACTTCAATCACCCCAAAGAGACAACCTCTCTACACTCACCTATAGCAACCTTGGGCACGTCGGCTCGCCAACTTCGTGCTCGAGTTGCCTCGGTCCAGAGGTGGGAGCCCGTAAAAGAACCCGGCGATGTGGTGCCCGTTTCGACGAGGAGGCGACGACCGAAGATTCCGCAAGGAGATCGGATTGGAGGCGAAGACCGAAGGACACGGATCGCTTGGTATAGCTTCTCTACTCTTATTCTAGTATGCTAGTGTTAGGTTAATGGCCTGATCCGGGATTTTAGTGCGTGGTGGTGCCGGTTTTCTAGTTTGAAAAGTTTTTCGTTTCCGCATTCCGGCATCGGATTGACGGCCGGGGCGCCGCCGTGCACTTACACGAAACACATTATCCCTCCTTGCGTGGTCACGAAGATAAGGCCTACCCCAGTTTTGATTATGGGGGTGTTGTGCTTTTGCTTCTTTATGGAAGATGCCCCATCGAAGTAAAGTTCCCATCGAGAGTAATTTTCTTCATCCTTTGTGTTGAACGCATGTTCGTCCGGTAATTCGCAATTTAAGGGAGAGTCGGCTAGTATCAGATGCTCAGCGAAGAAGTCGGCGATGACCTGGCCTTTCACTACCCTGAGGGGTTGATACGTTATCGAGAACTCCATTAAAAGGAGAGCCTATTTAGCGAGCCTTCCTGTTAGTATGGCTCTTGACATCAACTATTTAAGAGGATCCACCTTTGATATGAGATGGACTTCATGTGCCAAGGCATAATGCATGAGCTTCGTTATCGCGAAGATCAGTGTCAGGCAATGCTTTTCAATGGGGGAGTAGTTGTTTTCTACCCCCAGAAGAACTCTACTCAAATAGTAGAGAACTCTCTCCTTCCCCTGATCGTTCTCTTGTCCCCATAGTGCGTCTAATGAACCTTCACGGGCTGTTGTGTACAGGATGAGGGGCTTTCCCTCGATCGGAGTGGTTAGTATCGGCGGATTCTGCAGGTATTGCTTGATTTCGTCTAGTACACTTTGTCATTTATGACCCCAAACGGGGTTCCCTTCTTTATTAGATGACTATAGGGACGACATTTACCAGAGAGGTTAGTTATGAACCGCCGGATATACGCGAGCTTTCCTTGGAGAGACCGCAGTTGTTTGAGAGTTCTTGGCATGGGCATTTCCATGATCGACTTGATCTTTGATGGGTCTACTTCGATACCTCTGTGTCGTATGATGAATCCCAGTAATTTGCCTGAGGAGACTCCAAATACACATTTCAGAGGATTCATTTTCAGATTGTATTTTCGAAGACGTTGGAACACTATGTTCAGATGTTCCCAATGCTCCTCGTATGATTTGCTTTTCACCACAAGGTCGTCGATATAGCATTCGACAATCTTATGCATGAAGTCATTGAAACTCTTCGTCATGGCCCTCTGATTGGTAGCGCCTACATTCTTCAGACCGAAGGGCATCACCTTATAGCAGAATATGCCTAGCGGAGTCCAGAAAGCGGTGTGTTTTTGGTCTCCAGTATGCATCTTTATTTGATTGTACCCCGAAAATCCATCCATGAAGGAGAAGACCTCATGGGTAGACGTGTTATCAATCATCAGCTCGGTAACCGGTATGGGGAAGTCATCCTTCGGGCAAGCTTTGTTGAGGTATCGAAGTCCACGCAGATGCGCACTGTCCTATTTTTCTTCATCACTGAAACAATGTTGGCAATCCAGTCAGGATATTAAACTTCTTGGATGAAGCCGGAGTTAATTAGTTTCTTGATTTCGGTATTGATGCTCTTCTCGAGTTCGAGCCGCATTCTTCTTGGAGCCTGTTTGACTGGCTTGACGTCCGGTGATATCGCCAGTTTATGCACAGCTATTTCTGGATCTAATCCCGGCATCTCGGAATAATTCCAAGCGAAGCGGTCTTTATACTGATAAGCACGTCCTTTAGTGTAGCTACCTGCTTTTTAGACAGCAGCTCACTGACGAACGTTGGCCTCGGATCGTTTTTTGTAACACCCTAGTTCGTTATACCATACTTGATTTGATTATTTTATTTGTATTGTGGCTATTTCTTGATTTATTACTGTTATAGGTGTGAATAGTGTAATTGGTATTTGTGTTCGTATCCGACCCGACCGCATGCTGGAAACCCGTTTTGATTCCTGTTTATGATTTATCCAAGCTGGTTATGAGGATTCATGCACTTTCATATTGTATATCCTGCGTACTTGCATTATATCTGGCATCTGCATTTTTTAACAATACAATTATAATCTAATAATATATTTTAAAAATATCTAGCATGGCATGCATCATACCCCAACCCTGTCGTGACATCCGTACATCATGTTCTCGTCCCGTTCAGTGAAACAGACTCGTTTGGAAATATATGTTCACACTGCGTGTATCCGTTCTTAGGGGTATGCATTTTCTTTATCTGGATATTCCATTTTGGTTTCGGTTGACACGTATATTATTCATATTTCTAAGTCATAATTTTTGACCCGATCCGGGCGCTTTTTGGAGTATTTTTGTATTAACCAAAATCTCTAATTTAACTAATATTATATTCTAACTTATTTTAAACCGTTTAAATATCATACACACACACATACACATTTATAAATATTTTAAAAACTAAAATATATATTTTAAAAATCTTTACAACCCTCACAGATCCCTGCTTCTCTCTCCTCCTTTATTATATATATTCATTATTCTTTTAAAACCCATACCCCGATTACTAAACCCACGTTACTCTCTCTCCTCGTTCTTCTCATCTTCTTTTTCATCTTTCCTGCCTACGTCCTCCTCATCGCGAAAACCTTCGCCCTTGCTGCCGCGCGTCGCTGCTTCACCCTCGTCGTCGTCAACATCCCCGCATCACCGACAACACCTCCTCCCATCACTATGATCACCATCGCCATCACCTGACACCCGCGCCTACAAACCCATCGCCTCGCCTCCGTTTCCCGACCTCACGCCGTCGACCTCAACCACCCCTCACTCTCATCGACACCTCTCCTCCTCGACCTCGTCTCCCTCTCCCCTTCACCTCCGACAGATCCCGAGGCCTAACCCTGCACCGAGTAACCCTGACCTCTTCTCATCCCTAAACACCCTAGCCCACACCTCACCGTCGCCATTGTTGGATATAGTGCCCTCAAGTCAATTATTGAATCGCAGGCACGCGATTGTGATGATTGAGGGAGGACCTATACCGGTGGAACAGTCTTACTCAAGATGATAGTATTCTATCTGGTTTGTGTTTATTATCATGTACAGTATTAGGTGGCATTACAGATCACTATTACATGTTGATAGAGCCCATAGGATTCTTGTTTTAGTACCAGCATTATGATGGCTATTATATACGTGGGAGCTGGGTGGTCTATAAGCACATCCTTAAATGTCCCTAGTCATAGGAGTATCGAGACTGGGCATCGATACTACGGAGTAGACTAGTGTATACTTATCGAGACCCTGACGAGGGGCGGTGGCCGGTCTCACAAGCCATTGGTGTCAGTTAGTCGCCTAAGATAGTATACAGGTGCTCATTGGGTTATGAGTACAATGGACGGACTCGCCAGGAACCTGCTAGTTGGTATTATACCTATTGTCAGATAGCAGTTCCCAGGTGACATGAGTACAGGTTTGTTTGTTGACCTGAGATCGTCATTTGTCTCGTGTGTGTTCCCACTGTACTTTGATTACTACCCTACCACGGTTTAAAGGAGTCGTGTAAACAGGTTTTAATTGGGTACAGTCCCGAGCCACATGAAGGCAGTGAGAGGATTGTCGGGGATTCGTCTCTCCCGGTATTGGGGGTTGATGCCACGCAGTGCACGGGTGACCATCACCAAAAATCTTTTGCCAAGGTAGTCGAGAATTTCTGATCTAGGATCAGTAGTTTCTCAGATGGTGATGGGCTTCATACCGACATGAATTGTTGCGTTATTAGGGTTCTGACTTTATCCACTTCCTAGACACGATATGCGATACTCTTAGATGAACAGACCAGACTGTATGGAGATTGTCACAGTCAGGCTCAATAAGGGTTTGGATGAGTTTGCTCGTCGGCTTTCCTTTCGCTCAATACCTGGGTAGCCGTTATGTACAGCTTGTGCTGCTGACGTGCTTGTGGTTAAATCCACTGCCAATGTATTGACGAGTCTTTAGAGTCCCATACAGAGGGTTTTCACGGTTCAGGCGATATGGTGTAGATGACGTATGTTGATATATATAGGTGTCCGATTAAATATGTGTACAGGCTGCACAGAATTTGGTCGGACGGTTGATAATACCGGTGGCTTAGGGTTAAGCCGGATTATTAAATCAGGTTTTGATTTAATAATTTATATATATATTTTTATATATGTATTCTAGTATTATTGTTCACTATTCATTTTCTCTCTTGGCTATTCATATTTTTGTACGAATACGCGTATATGTATTTCGATACGTGTACCGTGTTGCATTCCGTATTTATATGGAATTGCTTCTAGAAGATGGCCACCTTATTATTTGATTTTCCTTTTTAGAAAATCAATTTGGGAAATGAGGTGGAGATGGAGGGTGAGTTGGCATGAGCATGGGCTTAGCATGTAGAGAGGTATGGCACACATTTGTTTATTAGAAAAATAAGATGAGATATTTTGTGTGCATGATTGAGAGAGAAGAGAGAGGCAACCACCATTTTTCCCTTCATGCCATGCTTTGGTTTTTCCTTCACTTGCTTTATTACATTCTCATTCTCACTTGGAGAAACACTTAGCCATTATCTTTAGTTGCTCATGCCATGGTTTCCTCACCTCCTCTTCATCTTCATGAGTTGCTCTTTGAGTATTTATGATGAGGGAAATTCATAGTGAGATAATCATACACCTCCACTCTCCATTGCTAGCAACCTTGGAGCGTCGGTTGCCTTGCTAAGCAAGGCTGAAGCTTGCACCATTTCTTTCGGGTGGATCATCATGGATGGAGGAAGACCGACAACCAAATCTGATCCGCAACACCTCAAGGAGCTTGGAAATGGTAGAAGACCGAAGGACACGATCCGTTTGGTATAATGATATAACTCCTAATTTACATATTGCTAGTATAGGGTTTAAGGTAGATCCAGGCATCGGGTTGTGGTAGCGCCTGTTTTAGAAAAATTTTGTTCCGCATTTGAACAAGGTAGATAGCCGGGGCGCTGCCGTAACCCAACATGGTATAGAAGCCAACCCTTAAACCCTTAGCTAGCTAGTTTATACGATGTTATAGTATCTAAACCGAAACAACTCTGAAACAGTGCACCATACATTCCTATCTCTGTCGATTTTGCAGAGTCTTTGAAATTTTTTTTAAACAATTGCAAAAGGCTACTTTTAAGACAACTAGAACACAACACAAAAACGAGCCCAAACCCCTAAATTTTGGCTGGCCAAATTCATGAATATCCCTAGATGGCTGATTTTGTGAAGGGGTTAGGGCTTAGAATTTTTAGTGTTTTCTAGTCTCTGGAATATTGGTGCATTGGTATTGTTTGTTTTGCCCAATTTGGATATTAAGTTATTTTTTAGTTTGGGGGCAATTCGAGGTGTTTCGAAGTCGATAATTTAACACTGTTTAAATGTTTACAGTACATGCATTACTATCTGCGACCGTGAATGTCATTAGAGCGGTACAACTCGTCTAATTGCTATAGCTCTATTAGACGGGTTTGCGAACGTGACATTCACGTTGATGTTCTGTGTTGTGCTGTGGTTGTGGTTGGATTGACGTAGAGGATAGCCAGTGGTGCAATGGTAGTACAATTTAGTTCATTTTGTACATTTGATATTACGGGGCGAGCGTCCGACATATGAACTGCCGTCTCTCCCAGTTTGTATATCATTTTTTTGGGGCACGACCGGGTTGATGTCGATGTCACCCATGTATATTATTTTCTTTTATGTACTATGATTACCCCTATGGTGGAGTGCACGGATAACCGGGTTCTAGAAGGAAATGGGCCCACATCTCATGGTGTTGAGACTGAGGGGGCCTCATTCTAGAATTGGCAGGCTACTCGCCGCACTCGTAGAGGGTATAGGTTGACCCAAGGAGGGGTGCATAAGTTACTGGGTCCCGTGAAGTGCTGGGTGGCCCATTCACTTTATTGATTGGGGTTGCCTTGCTTTTGGGATTGGCGGGTAACTTTTCACACTCGTAGTGGTCTAGGTTTTCATTGTATAAGTTATCCACATAACATAGAACGTCGGGTTTCATTTGTGGCTCAAAGGAAACCCGGGGCTCCAAGATTATCCACCACTCTGTGTTGCTTGTTGAGATTCTGAGATGTTGCTTTATATCATGCCTGGGACGAATGATTATATATATATTTATATATATACTAGTAGATGTTGTATAAGTTTTGCATCCGCACTAGTCCAGTCCTCGCTCTGTCGTTAGTTAAGTAACCTAACGGGTGATGACGGGACCCAGTGGCGAATGCGGATGGTATATATGTACATTTTATTTTCGTTCCTTTTTTGTGGTGTGATATGTTTAATTGATGGGACTGCGTTGATTCTGATCAATGCAAAGAAAAATAAACTTATATCATGTTGTTGGAACCAAGTTTTTAAAAAACAGACATTACAGTCGTTTCCTTTTGCTTTGCATAGTGGTATTCGATTGGGAATTTCCTGCACCTCATTCAACGAGGCAAGGGCCGAGATCCCTTCATCGGGAGTGACCCCTTGAGCGAAAGTTTGCATCATCGTAATAACTTTACAATAGTCGTTTCCTTTTGTTTTGCATCATGTTATTCAATTTGGAATATCCTGCATCTCATTTGATGAGGAAAGAGCCGAGATCCCTTCATAGGGAGTGACCTCTTTAGCAAAAGTTTACGCCACTATATATTTGTAAAAACCACTCGAGTTCCTTTAACGATATCAAGTTCATTACGTTAAAGGTTTTTCGCCAAAAACCAGCCTAGCCCTCCGTCATTTCGGATGAGTAGTACCTAGTATTCATGCTGCGTTTGTTGGCCTTTGTCAAGGCGTAGTGTACGGTAGCTAGATATTGCTTGTCTGTTGCATAGTGTTATGATTATCTAGGACAGTCGTACAACCTTGTTGTCCTTTGTCAAGGGTTTGTACGGGTAGGTCTAGATTAATCCTGGATAATGATGGGGTGAACTTGACTAGTGGTTTATGATTTGTTGGCCTTTGTCAATGTTAGTTATGTATATGCCCTAGAGGCCATTGTTGTACATATGATATATATTATGATGGATGCTTGGATATATATATAGAGGACTTTCTTGCTCGTCATGATAGTATGCTATTTGGTTTCACTTTATCTTAACATGTTGACTTGTATTGGTTTAGTGTCTTACTCTCATATGTTGATAAAGCCCTTAGGATCTGTACTCGACTACTGGGACTATGATGAGATCATACTAGTGGGGCCATAGTAGTCGATGAGTACATCCTATAACTGTTCCTAGTCAAGGGTATATCGAGACAGGGCATCGATACACCAGAGTAGACTAGCGTATACGCATCTTGACCCATATGATGGGCGATGGATGATCCCATATCCATCGGTGTTTGACATCAGAGATGGTGTACGGGTGCTCAGTAGAGACTGGGCACACTGGACAGACTCGCCGAGAACTCCTAGATGGTGATATACCACACGTCAGATGGCAGTTCTCCGGTGACACTGGTACAGGGTAGTCTGTAGACCCGAGATCGTCATAGAGTCTTGTGTGATTCCCACTGTGCTTTGATTTCCACCTTACCACGTCCAAGAGGGCATGCAAAACGGTGGCTTTTGGTTACAGTCCCGAATCACATGGAGGCAATGAGCGATAGGAGGGGATTCGTCTCTCCCGGTATAGGGAGTTGATGTTGTGCTGTGTTCGATTGGCTATAACTGGAAGTCCCTGGCCAGGGCTGATATAGAGATATACTGGTAAGTGTTACCAGTAGTTTCTCGACCTGTTATGAGCCTCACATCGACATGACTTATCGGTTACTGGGGTCTGACGTATACCACCCCTAGACTTGATATGCGACATATCAGACGAACAGACCAGACTGTATGGGAGTGTTACTGATTGAATTCACAGGAGAACGGACAGGCTAGCTTGTTGATCTTCTGATCGCTCAATACCTGGGTGGCTGTTACGTTTAGCTGACCGCTTGCAGTTTGTGGGTGTTTGATTTGATCATCACCTGCTACCGGCGTATTGACGATTCTTTAGAGTCCTACATAGAGGTTTTTAGCTCAGGCAAAACGGAGTAGAGGCACATATATGATATGTGCAGGACCGAGGATAATGAGATATGAGATACCGTATTATATTCTCGCGATATTTAGATATGAATCGGGACATCGGATCAAGTGTTGATTCGATGAATCGGTACATGATATATTGGTCGGTTATATTCGATATAGCCGGATCGTCGGATCAAGTGTTGATTCGATGATTTAATGTATAATGATATATATGATATATTGTATTACATTATCTAATATTGGCTCGCTTTATTATTTTATTTTCTCACCGGATTAATACATTGATATATATGCGATATATGTTAATTGTATTATTTTCTTTTGTTGCAAATATATAATATATATGTGATATATATTATTGTGACATGATATGATTTATTATGAAACATGTTTAAGGATGATAATAAGGGATTAGGGTTTGATTAGGGTTAGTTCCTTCTTGTTCATTCTAGAAGGATTCTCTTTTGTCTTGGTTAAGATATTATGGTTGATCCTTATCCTTAACCTAACCAAACCCTAACTCTAGTTTATTCTCTACAAAGTTTTAGCCTCTCATCCTTGACCATGGTTCCATAATCAATCATATACATTTATCTACTATTCATCACAAAAGGATTATTCTTTTCATTCTTCATCTTCTTCTCTCTTAAGTTTTTGAGAGAGAGCTCACTAGAAATTCCTTTTGTGATGATTTCTTATGAGAAAGTGAATTAAAAAGATAGCATAAATACTACTCCATCATCCTCATCTAATCTAGCCCATTAGATTAGGGTGTTCATCTCTTTAGAGTGAGAAAGCTTGGGTTATAGCAACTTCGACGTAGATCATCGGAGAAGCGGAACACTTCAAGCTAGCATGGATCGTTCGAGTCATGGAGCCTCTCTTGAGTCCGGGAGATCGTGGATCGCGGCGAAGGGACTTCTACTCGGAGCTTGTGAAGCGAAGGAGCAGACTACAAAGGTTGTAATCCCTCACACTTGGCTGTAAAGATGTTATCTTGCATGCTAAACCCTAATAATCTAGCAAAGATCCCGTCTTTGGGTTGTTCGGCACATCTAAAATTTTATTCGGGCATGTTTGATGCTTTATGAACCTTCACAAGAGTGCTTAGGAACCCTTCAGTCAAGCTCCTGGTATGAGGAGAGTATACCTATTACGCTTATTGGATAGTCTTCTTCTAAACAATAGGCAGGTGCCGAAAGGTAAGGAAGGAAGAAAACCAATTAGCCTGAATGTGGTATACAGAAAGTAATTAGTAAAGACATATAAAGGGATTAGAAAGAGGGAAAAGGAAATTGCGACTGCTATCATTCACAACGAAGTCGCGTATATCATTGCCACTCCTACTTCACCTTTGTATTTCTCCGGAACATTCCTTATCACTACGAAGATCCACATTTATTAGATATGCCATCGTATAGTTACATACGAAATCGATGGAACTTGATCCAGTTCGAGGATGGTTTCTGGTTCTGGATAAATAGAATATGATTATTCAGTTGTCTTTTCTCTTTACCTTCTCTCAGATTGCGAGAGCTCTTAGAATTAGGAGGGTACACCTATTACGCTTATTGGATAGTCTTTGTCCAAAACTTAGGCTGGTGCCGAAAGGTAAGGAAGGAAGAAAACCAATTAGCCTAAGTGTGGTGTACAAAAGATAATAAGTAAATACAAATAAAGTGATTGGAGAGATGGCAAGGAAATATACGGTTACAGTCAAGAATCGGGATAGTGGAAGAGGCATTACAAGGAATACCCGGATACCCCTCCGAAACATTTTCATGTTTCAGTTTCATTGTGCAGTATTAATTGAAAACAGTTTTCCAAATTAGATCCTTACTCCAGGGTATGTATTTACCAGTCGTGATTCTCACATCTGTATAGCATTATAGATGATGAGTAGGAGTAAGATATTGGGATTGATTTCCCATTTAGATTCTGACTCCAGGGTATATATTTACCAGATTTGATTCTCACATCTGTATAGTATTACAGATGATGAGTGGGAGTAGAATATTGGGAATTAGGTGATTATATTCTCATTATATCGGAATTCTTTGTAATTGGTGATATTTGAGGAAATCACCTGGATTTGCCTGACTGCAAATATTTGGTTTTGAATATCCGTTGTTATGCACCAATTTCAAACTGTTATATCTGTACGTTTATTTTATAAAGTGAGATATAAATTTTTGATATTATGTCTATGGTATTTACCTATATCAGTTGGTGATTAGGTAAGGAGCATTCAACAGCGATGTAATTCTTCTTAACCATAACATAGTTTTCAACATACGACGCATAAGGTTTGAGTTATTAGAACCAGTCGACTTATACAGAGAATTCAATGTTGTCCACTGTATTAGGACAAAGGGATTGGTACTCGTACTATATTCTGTTTACTCATGATTTCTCTAGTTTTAGACAAGAATTTCGTTGAAATACAAGGTCCAAATTTTGAGAAGTTATAGGTATAAGAATAAAGTAGAGAACCATTTGTTGCAAAGTATTAGGATACTTCAAGGTGATCGAAGATGTAGATACTTGTGCTAGGTATTCCGTCGTAAATAATGGTTTTTTGAGAACTTACTTCTCTTTCAGCTTACTCATATGTGGATGCACTCCAAAATGAGTAATGCTGCTTGGCCTCATTCCATTTAGTTGATATGCACTGGAAACAGCTGCAGGTTCTTTGAATCTGGTTCCAACTAAATTAGTGCCTTTGCTTCTATAGTGGATATAGAATGTATTCACATCTTAACGATGTTAAGGTATATGGAGTTGTCCGGCTTATGCTTAAAACCAGACTCTGGATAAACTCAAGGCACGTTTCAGTAATGGCAGTTTGTGGGTTATCCCGGGCTTTGACGAGGGTTAACTTTTTACCATCTGGAAGACCAATAGTTATATTGTTCTTGACTCGCCACAGTTTTAGTAAAATGGATTCTTTTTCAGAAAACATTAGTGGGAGTATGGTAGAACTGGAATTTATTCCAGAACCATAAACGATTACTGAAAATTTAGTAAAACCTAAAGATTCAATTGGATTCAATATTCCGTTAGCCACTCCGCAGATTTGGTGGGTAACCTCAGACACCCGAGTGGTACTTCTGTCTCCTCAAAGACGGTGATAGGGAGGTTCTTGTTTACCCAAACTTGCCACTACTACTGTTCTAGACTATGAGATCTGGCAGGAGGATGAATATAACGTCGTTCTAAACAAGCTTTAGAAGTGCACGTGTATATGACTCTGCCAGAAGGTTGTTGTAGTCAGTGGGAGTAGTGGAAGCATAGTAGGAAAGTAACTTATGCCTATTTATAGACTAAAGCTGGTATAGAAGAGATAGATCATCTATTTTTGATGTGACAATCATAGAGCTTGACTTCATTAGAATAACAGATGATCTGGTAAGATGGTAGTAGGGAGTGATGTCTGGTACTTGCATGACATACTCTTATTAGGAAGTGATATTCCTATACTACGATCGGTTATACTGTGGTTGTCACAAAGTGTTTCTCCATATAGGATCTGGATAAAATATCAGGTTTTCTGGTCACTAGATCTATGGTTTTAGATCTAGATTGGGGAAGTGTCCCAATTTTGGATACTTTGACACTATTCTAAAGTATTTTAGAATGGATGACTCCTGGCGTGGTGGTGTACTCGCAGGTGATGGAGTCACCCTCTCTAAAGAGACGTCTTCTAGACTGATGAGGGGAGGGATTTGCATAATTGACATATCACTTGCTTAGGCAATTGAGTCAATCATGAAATGTCAAGTACCACACCGGGTATTGCTTTTTCACTTGCTGCATTAAGCAAATATATTAATCCAATCCTGGAGAAACGTTGGGAAGCAGTAATGAACATAAGCGAATGTTCTTGGTATATGGTAACGGCAGCCTCCTATGAGAGGCGGTTATCATTTGAGTCTTCCAAAGTAACCTGGATGGCAGAGTTGCTGTCAGAGTTATAGTTTTCTCTCTTTTTGAGGTGAAGTATGTTGGATAGGTGGTCCAAGCGGATTTGAGGAACGCATGGCACAGGATACTAATTAAATTCAGAGGATGATACAGTCTAAGAAGTTTGCTGGATTTGGAGTTCATTTGTGAACTGGGTCCCATCAGATATCCAGACAAATTTTAAGACAGGTATCGCTCATTTCGGGAGATAGTATTTCTCCGCGAAATTGAGATATAGAGAGATACCGAAATAAACACTAGAGCGGATCCACTCACTGAGGCTATTTCTCGAACGCAATAGTTTCGCAAATGGGCTTTATGAAACTGATTAGTAGAGAACTTGGGTGTTCGGTATCACACGGGCTGTGAGTATGCGACGCCGCAATAATTAGCCTTAAGTGCCAGTGGCCACGGTAGATGGCCGGGGTGCTGCCGTAATCCAACAGCCTTTGCCGCCGGTGAACCTCGTCATCACCATCACCTCTCCTTCTTCTCCTCTCTCCTCTCGCCAACCCAACACCAGAGCCTCTTTCCTCTGCACAAAACCCCGATCCCCGACTTCAAGAACCTTGATCAACTGTCTCGCCGGAAAAACACCATCGCCGGTGACCCATGACCTCGTCGTCGGCCCTCGCCTTCACCTCCTCTGTCCCAGACCCAGAGCCATACCAGATAACCCCAGCCGCCTTCTTCTTTTTTCTTCTTCTTTCTTCTTCTCATTGCTTTCTTGATTTCTTGGTTTTCCGGTGATCACCAGAGCCATGCCACCGCCGACGATCTGGGTGACCCAATAAACGTTTCCAGCCAGCATGGTCACATTCTTGTTTTGCCTAGTTCTGTTCTGTACGTGCGCGTGTGCATCGTGACATTTACCGACGTCGTACGCGGCCCGTATTGAGATCCGATCAGGTAGGTTTATCTTTCTACATGCTATGACATATATTTTACATCTATATGAATAAAAATATTACATGTTTATTGTATTGTGCATCCCATGTTGCCGTTTTACTGTTTTACGATACCCGTTCGTATCCGTATCATTTATTACATATTTAGTTGCATGCCGGAACCTGATTATTTCTTGTTATTGTTATATTAGTACCCCATGCTTGATAATGTGCATCATACGCAGTCATGAAGTTATAGATGTGATCCTTGATAGATATTGCGCATCCGTGCTTTTATCGTGTTCCGATACTTGCTACATTTTACTTTTGGGCATCCGTTTGATACATTGTGCACTACCTGTCATGACCTGATACACTACCGCTTGACTTGATACCTGATCTTGTTACTAATGCCGACAACCCTGACTTGTTATCTCAATGGACATATCCTGTTGTCTACATAGACAAACATGTACCCGCTTGATCCTGTGTTGGCATTAGTTTCATATTTATCAATACCTGACTTGAACACATAACTTAGGGGTAAGGGAAAATCAATGATTAAACCTTACATATAACTCGACAGTTCGATACTTATACTGATCAGTTTTGGAGGCTGGGCCAGTCACGGGATGATGTTGCCGACATCATTCATCTGTACATGTTTCCTGTTTAGTGCTTAGTGGCACGTATTGGATTCAACCCGAGAGTCTGGACTGTGGTCCCAGGCATGCACAGAATACAATTGAGTTACATCGATTATTCCATTAAATTGATTTCAAAGAATTAAGAGTAATTAACCCAGCAGTATAGTTTAGATTACTCACCGCACGACACATACACTCATACACTTCACTGTTCTATATCTGTGTTTACCTGATCATATACATGTTACTATTTATATTCCTGCATGCATATCTCGTGTATCCTGGTTATTTATTATTGTTGATATTATGACACACTGACGTCTGGGTTTTGCATGGCCCAGTTTCTCTATCTTTGTCGTAGGCTGACCATGAGTATTTCAGCCGTCACGCCGAGCATTGAAGACCTCGTTAGTGATAGTTAGTTTAGTTTTCTTTCCGCTATTTTTTTCCTGATGTGAGCCCGTATTTGGGACGTATTTTCCAAATGTTATTGTTTATTGGATTTATTGCTTCCGCATATATATTTCTTGAGTCGTTTATTCTGGCAGATGGACAAGTTTTAGATAGTTTTATATTTTTACTATTCTTGATATCTTATAGACAGCCGTAATGTGACTGTGGAAGGATATTTCCTAGCCACAGGTAGTATGGTTGGCTCTGTCATATGTCAATCATAGCGCACTCTGGAAAGCGGGGCGTGACAGGGTTTATTTGGTATCAGAGCCATAGGATTTAGGTTAATCGGGTTTGATTCTTTTGTAGTTGGGTATTGGACCCAATACATGAATCAGAAAACCCGTAATTAGGAACATGTCCTGCCACATTGTTGTCGTGATTCTTGAATCTTATCTTTCTCTTGACCCTTTGTCTTGACGATATGCAAACGATTTTGCATCTCGGCTTGAAATCTTTTTGGTTCCTTATTGTTTATCCCTTCCTATTCCTTTGATTCTGATACTAGAATTTGGACGACTTGAATGGAGTTATGTGATTGTACCTATGAACTGCAGCATGGTTACAACGCGGTACTCTATTTAAGTAATTTGGAGTCCTAGACTTGATTCATTTCTTTGTTTTATGGTTGTTATATTACCTTGCTTCTCTCAGTTTCATTGCTTACCGGTTTATATTTTATCGCAAGCTTGAATCCTGTTTACCATGCTTATCTTCTTTAGTATCTTGGCTTCAGATGAAGTTGTATCCGGTATCCTACTTGTTCATGATTTTTTCGTATTAGCACTATTCGATTCAGGTGCATCCCATTGCTGTATGTCTTCCAAGTTTATTGCTGCATGCTCGATTTCTTGCACGGCCCTGTCTAGTTGCTGGGACATACACACTGGGAACGGGAAGATCATATCTAGTAGTGAGTGCATGGATTGTTCGGTTATCTGCACACGTGAGTTATTCGCGGATTTCTTGGTGATCGATACTGGTAGCTATGACGTCATCTTAGGAATGGATTTTCTCGGTACTTTCCATGTTCACATCGATTGTAGGGCAATGAAGGTGATTTTCCAGATTCCTGGACATCCGCAGTTTGTATTTGCTGGAGGTAGCAGTTCTGTCGGGCTAGTCGAGTTTACGGCGAGGCCGGCAAGCACCGTTCTTTCGTCGATGGAAATTGATAAGGAGGAAGCGTCAGCAGTAGTTCGAGAGTTTATGGTTGTGTTCGAAGACATCTTGGGTTTATCGCCAAAACGAGATGTAGAGTTCACGATTCATCTTGTTCCTAGAGCAGCGCCAATTTCAAAGGCTTATTATCCAATGGTACCAGTGGAATTAGAAGAGGTAAAGAAACTGTTAGCTATAGTGCTCTCAAGGAAATTATCGTAGTCATAGGCTGGTGAGTATGATGATTGAAGGAGGACCTATACCGGTAGAACAGTCTTACTCGAGATGATAGTATGCTATATGGTTTGTCTTTATCATCATGTACATGTTTATGTGGTATTACAGATCACTATTACATGTTGACAGAGCCCATAGGATTCTTGCTTGACTACCAGCATTATGATGGGGATCATATATGTGGGAGCTGGGGTCTATAAGCAAAGTCTTAAATGTCCCTAGTCGTAGGAGTTTCGAGACTGGGCATCGATACTCCAGAGTAGACTAGTGTATACTTATCCAGACCCTGACGAGGGGCGGTGGCCGGTCTCATAAGCTATTGGTTTTAGTTTTTTCACCTAAGATAGTATACAAGTGCTTATTGGATTATGAGTAAACTGGACAGACTCGCCGGGAACCTACTAGATGGTATTATACCTATTGTCAGATAGCAGTTCCCAGGTGACATGTGTACATGTTAGTCTGTCGACCTGAGATCATCATTTGTCTAATGTGAGTTCCCACTGTGCTTTGATTACTACCCTACAACGGCTCAAAGGAGTCGTGCAAATAAGTTTTAGTTGGGTATAGTCCCGAGCCACATGGAGGCAGTGAGCGGATCGTCGGGGATTTGTCTCTCCCGGTATTGGGGGTTGATGTCGCATTTTGCATGGGTGGCCATCACTAGAAATCCTCGGCCAGGCTAGACGAGAATTACCGATCTAGGATCGATAGTTTCTCAGGTGGTGATGGGTTTCATACCGACACTAAATATCGCGTTTTCTAGGGGTCTGACTTCATCCACCCTCTTAGACTCGATATGCGATACTCTTAGACGAACAGACCGAACTGTACGGATATTGTCACTGTCAGTCTCAGTAGGGGTTTGGATGAGTTTGCTCGTCGGCCTTCCTTTCGCTCAATACCTGGGTAGCCTGTAACATTTCAGAAAAATAAAATATTATTTTAGGAATTTTTATAATTAAATAATAAATATAATGAATATTTTAATAGGGCGGTATAATTAAATACCGATAAATTGGGAAAAATTTGGGAAATTATGGAAATTACTAAAAAGAGGGTGTTTTATGTGATTTAGGTGAATTATGAATTTTTATGATTTTTATATGCACTTTTAACGCTAATCGCGATTAAATATCGCTAATCGCGCATTAAGCGTGTTTTGTGTACATGACATGCACATATCACATTTTTCACACTTGTTACATTTTTGTATTATGGCTTTTCCTTATGTTTAACATGCATGGCTCCTTAAAAAGAAAAGAGAAAAGAAAATAAAAGGAAAAAGAAAAGTCAAAGAGACATAATGATTGCAAGAGGGATGGGCATGAGAGAGAGGGGGTGAGGGGTCAACCAAGCATGGCTCTCTTTTGTTTCCATTCATCATTCATCTTCTTCATCTTTTCCTCTCCTACCTCACTCCCATGGCAGCACCCTCCTCCACCTCCACTTCAAAACCCCAAAACTACATCAAAACAACACCAAAATCCCATCTTCTCTTCACAAAAAATGTGCACAAGCCCTCAAGCTACACTTTGGATAAAGAAAGTTTACTTTTTGGCGCTGTAGAGGATTCATGAGTGTCAAATGAGGTAATCCCTCCACAATTAGTGTAGTATTTCATTTGCTTATGCATCTATTCAAGTTTAAAATTGATTTGGCAAAGTTTAGTGGACTTTGGATATCCCTAGAGAGGGTTAGGGTTAAATTGAGTTGTGTTGGTGAACTTGAGCTTTATTGGTGACCTTAGACCCCCCCTTTAATGATAGAAACCCATACCAAGCCCAACTTAAACCCAAAATACGGAATTACAGAACTTTTCATGTCGGTTTGTGAACTTTTAGGGTGTGCAGGGAAATCTGAGATGACCTGGGACAAATACGAGATGAGCAAACAACCCCTGTAGACTTGAATTGACCCTAGGAACCCCCTGTAGCAAGACGAACCATAGAGGAGCCCCTAGGGCCATTGAGCTCGGATTTTAGAGGGAGGGGCTCGGCCACTTGGTGAGGGGTGGGGTCCTGGTTGCTTCCATAGCTCTTATACCCTATATACTTCACTTCAGTATTGTTTTGGAACATTGTTTACACCTTAATCAAAATCTGGGTCCGCTTTCTCAAGTTGCTGTTTTGATTCGAGTTATGGTTTTGCGTATTTTAATTTCTGGATTTTAGTGTGTGTGTTTTATCTCGATCACTTGACTTTTATACGTCTATATCGAGTGATATCGGGTTGTTTTGCGAGAGCAAACCATAGGTTTTGACCTATATGAGTTTCGTGCGTCGTTTTGGTTTTGAATTGGATTTTAATGCGGCACGATACACATCATATCTCTTTCTGTATATTCATGATGTTTCGTCGCATTGCATGCTTATACACATGTTATCTTTAATTATTATGTAACTATGCTGTCAGGACACCAGCACCATTACCGATGATGCGTATGCTCCATATACACTTGCTTGCAGGCTCACACACATCTTCATCGATAATTGCCATGTCACGTACACTTTAGAAACTATTATTCCTTGAAATAGCTTACTAAGTTGATAGTTGCAATATGTTATAGCTTTCAGATGCTAGTTTAACTATTACATTCATTGCATGATATCAGATGCATTCATGTATTCACTGATTACGCAGTATTATGGAGTTTTATGCCGATATTCACTATTTACTTGCTATTGATGATTGGATTTCGGATCTTCATGAGATTTCCTGGATTTGGGAGAAAATCGCAATAATATATACATAAACTTCTCTCTCTCACTTTTTAAAAATGAAAAGTGCGGTTTTCTCGTGATGTGTGAGTCATCCACCATGATGTTTTCTCAGTTATGAGATGGATTTCGAGACCCAATTCGATGAGTTGGATGGACCTTCTGCGGGTACATGGTGGACCCGGTAAGGTACCTAGCGGCAAGAAGATCAATGTGCAAACGATGAGCCCGGCATGGGCAGACTGCCTACCGGTGATTTTACCTGACGTGTCGGATATCCGGAGGATACCGGTCGTGGTCGTGTGATTGATGTTAGGGGCCGATCGGGACTGACGGAGCCCTAGATAGTGAGATTTGTGACACTGAGATTTTGAGATATTGAGGTATTGAGATTTGTTGATAAAGGCCAGTCCGGATAGCCGGAGCCTGAGGTATTGAGATACTGAGATTTATGTTTTGCGCCGATACTGGACACTGTTTTATCTATCGATTTCATTGATGATATGCGATTTATATACATACAGAAATCTCATAAAATAAAGAAAACAATTGTCTCATTCATGATGTATTCTGTTTCATTTATAATGCATTTATACATCATATATCTGATATGTTGCTATCTGAGGTACTGACTCGAGCGTGTAGTATTACACTTATACATAGATGGACCAGGATTTTTTATTTGAGGATATTACTTGATATGACCTAGGATAGAGTTATGCATACGATTTCTACTCGTAGATGTTTTCTACTCATGAGTTGGCAACTCACCCCCGTTGTGCCACAGTTCTTGCAGGTTATGCCGTACAGGTTTTGTTGCGGTTTTGCTGGAACACTGTCCCTTCCGGATGATTGCTTTGGTAGGTGGGTTCTTTTGCATCAGGACCACTATTGTATATTTATTATTTCAGTTGTATCTAGTAAAACTCCATCAACCAGACTTGTATTATTTGATAGACACAGAAGGCCAGTGTTTATTCTTTCGACCTTAGAGTCGTGCGCTGTATTATTATGGTTTCATCTGGTTTTCTTGATGATGTTGGATCATTATCCTGAGTTGAACCTCGCCTTTCGACGTTGTATATTACATTGTATTATGTGGTTTTGTCCGTCGATTGACGAAGAGCTAGCTCCCGTTTGGGGATGCCTTTATTCATTATATATGCTTTAACAGTGTTGTACCCCGTTCGGGGCCAGTTTTTGTTGGATAGATGTATGCCCTAGAGGCCATTATATGTATAGTGGATGCTTGGACATGTATATATATAGATTACTTTCTTTCTCGATATGATAGTATTCTATCTGGTTTACTTTATCTAATATGTTGACTTGATCATGCTTTTATTCGTTTGCACATATTGATAAAGCCCTGAGGATATTTGCTTGACTACTGTGACTATGATGCGGATCATACTAGTGGGGCACGTGTAGTTTATAAGCATATCCTTGAACTGTTCCTAGTCATGGGTGTATCAAGATGGGGCATCGATATTCCAGAGTAGACTAGCGTATACCATTCTGGTCCCATGTGATGGGCGATAGATGATCCCATATCCATCTGGTGTGCTGACACCAAAGATTGTATGCGGGTGCTCAGTATAGACAGGGTACACTGAACAAACTCACAGAGAACTCTTATATGGTATTATATTTATCATCGCATAGCAGTTCTCAGGTGACGCTGGTATAGGTTAGTCTGTAGACCCGAGATCGTCATAGAGTCTTATGTGTCCTCCCACTGTACTTTGATCTCCACCCTACCACGGCTCTACTGAGTCGTGCAAACAGGTGTTCTTTGGGTACAATCCCAAGGCACATGGAGGCAATGAGCGATAGGAGGGGTTTCGTCTTTCCCGGTATTGGGGGTTGATGTTGTGCTATGCTTGATTGGCTTTAACTAGAAGTCCCTGGCCAGGGCTACTGAAATTTACTGATAAGCATTATTAGTAGTTTCTCGATCTGTTATCAGCTATATACGGGCATGACTTATTGATTTGGGGTCGACGACACCATCCCCAGACTTGATATCCAACATATTTGATGAGGAGACCGGACTGTACGGTACGTATTGCCAGATGGCTCGACGGGAGTTTTGACAGCTTTCCTGGTTTTCTTCTGATCGTTCAATACCAGTGTGGCCGTTACGTTTAGCTGACCGCTTGCGGCTTGTGGGTGTTTGATATGATCATCACCCACTGCCGGCGTATTGACGAGTCTTAGAGTCCCACACAGAAGTTTCCTAGCCCAGGCGAAAAGATGTGATGTGCATATGGGATATGCGCGGGGACCCGATTGTATACGACTATGTTATATGGTATGTTAATCGAGTGTTTTACTATTGGTCGGGTCGTATGTGATATGACCTGATTGTTAAATCATTTGTTGATTTAACATTTTTACTTTTAGTTTTATTTTATTCTTTATTCAAAACTCTTTTTATTAAAGAGGAAGAATGCATGCATGTATGCATATGATGATGTGCAAGCATGCACATGTTGATGTGCATGGATACATGCATACAAAAGTATCATGGTTGATGATACACACTTGAAGGAAATATAAGAATTACATGGAACTTATATTTATATATTTTCATTTTGCATTTAAGTTAAAAGAAAAAGAAAAGAATTATTCATCCATGGTTATCTTCTACACTCTTCTTGAAGTTAACCAC
This sequence comes from Agapanthus africanus, assembly GCA_030015575.1. Lineage (NCBI taxonomy): Eukaryota > Viridiplantae > Streptophyta > Magnoliopsida > Asparagales > Amaryllidaceae > Agapanthus > Agapanthus africanus. The sequence continues at coordinate 210,502,781 of CM057350.1, forward strand.
ACTTCACCCACTTTTTAACCATGGATTAATATTCCTTTTGCTTTTAACTCAAGTGCAATAATATCTAGATATTTTAGCAACCATGGTTGGATGAGAGAATGAAAATATATATACAATATTTTCTATTTTTCATCACAAGCTTTATCACTTCACAAAAGCTTTTGCCTTCATCTTCTTCTTCCTCCTTGCTCTCTAGGTTTTTCCAAAGTGAGTGAGAGATAAAAACGAAAGAGTTTTGATAAAAGAAAACACACCACTTCATCATTCTACTCTAATCTAGCCAATTAGTTTAGAGTGTTTAGCTTCATCTTTTTCTTGCATCAAGTGGAGGTACCAGCTTGGAGCTAGTGAACTTCGGGTGGATCATCGTGGACGTAGGAGCTTACTAGCAGGCTTTCACAACTCTCAAAGATCTTAGGAGTCACTACAAAGAGGACTACAAAGGTTGTATTCCATACACTTAGTGTAAATAATGTTTAAAGTGTTGTTACCCTAGCTTTTTCTAGTTAAAGATCCTTACTTTGTTTGCTTTGCACCTCTAAAAATTTAAAGTGGCATGTGTGATGCTTCCATACTCTATAGTAGGTGCTAAGAAAACCTAACAATGGTATCAGAGCCAAACTAGAATTCTAGACATGGTGTTACGGAACCCTAGGATTGCTCTCTGGAAATTTTTAAAAAGGTCCTATGAAATTTTTTCAAATAGGTACAGAATGTCCTACAGGCAAACATAAGCACACAGATGAAATACGGGGGCCAGTGCTCGGATTTTAGCCGAGCACTCCCTTCCCAATTCTGGCCAGGACGGCCTCCTGCCCCATTTGCCCCCCTGTTTCTCCTGTGCACTCTTGGTTGCAAGTTAGGGTTCCTAGTATTGTTTATTTAGCCTAATTTTCATGTGATGATTATATTAACTTGGGGCTATTTCGTAGTGATTCGTAATCGTATTATTTGACACTAAATTGGTAACTTAGACTATTTTTAGCATTTCGAACGAACATCGGACACCCCACTCTCTACCCTGCTGAAATTTCCAAGTGTTGTAATTTTCCTAAGTTAACTTTGTATTCAATAGTCGCGCAAGTATTCCTATAGGCCCTCTAGAAGATCATAATAACCTTAACTCGATTCTATGCCCACGAAACCGTGAACGAACCTTCGGGTTTGACGTAGTGCCGTGGTGTCATAGGTGAGGCGTTTGTTAACCCCTTCTACGGCTGGACCATAATCATTGTGGCGCGATTTTGGGTATTTGTAACTTTGCTCAATTGTTGAGCTCTTGGGGTAAAACGTGGGTGTTTGTTGATTCGATCGAAACGTTAAACATCATCTTGATTTCTGTGATTGCAATTGTTGTTTTTCACTTTCTTTTCTACGACTGTAAGTGTAGTATGTGGTGTATCGCCGGATTCATTGCTATACATCAACGAAAATCGGGATACGCATACTTGCTTACGTTGATGATATTAGATATTATGTGTTGCTGAGATATAATGCAGGATTCTCACGATCGAATAGCCGGGGGTTTTATGTGAGATGAGAGTGTTTATTTTCATTCATGTAAATGTTAAATGTATGTAATATTCTTTTATTTGGAGCACTTCCGGGTTGAGGATGATGTCACCATTATTGTATATTATTTACTTTTCCGCATTAGGATAGACCCAAAGAGGGGAGCACAAGTGATCGGGTTCTAGGGTTCAGTGGGAGGCCATCTCGAGGAGTCGAGACCGGGTCTCCTAAACTCTAGAATTGGAAGGATCACTTGCCGCTCTCGTAAGGGTCTAGGGGTGTGGGCTTGGCTATTCATCGCGACCGTGGAATCCGTATTTTCTACTGATGGCGGAATACTAAATACGGACCTCCTAGATATCCTTTTATTTTCATATGTGCTTCTACTGTGTAGATATTCTGTAATGTGATTACTTAGTATCTGAGACGAATGGTTTATTATTATATATATGATATATAATAAACGTTGCTTATATTTTACACCCGTGCTAGTCCCGCTCCGCTATGTCGTTAGTTAAGTAACCTAACGGTGCATAACGGGACACTGTGGCGAATGCGGATGCTATAAGTATACATTCTATTTTCGTTTCTTTTCTGTGATGGCTTAGGAACTTAAATGATGGGACTACATTAATGAGATTAATGTAAAGTAAAAGAAACATAAAAATGTTGTAGAATCAGATTTGAAACCCACTCGGCCTTTTTATGAAAAATGCAAGTTTCAAAAGATACGGAGCTTAAGCCACTCCTTTTCTAAACTATTTTGATTCTACAACGAGATCAAGTTCAAAGCGTTAATGGTTTTTATAAAAACCATCCGCAACCCTCCGTCAGTTTAGGAAGCAGAGTACTTAGTATTCGTTCTATGTATGTCGAGTATAGCCGAGGCGTAGTGTACGGTAGCTAAGTGATGTCTTCCTACACCGCATAAGATGTGATTAGTTAGGACATTCATGTGATTATGTTGGTCATAGTTAAGGGTCATATGGGTGGGTCTAGTTAATCTCGAAATGACGGGTAGAATTTGACTAGTGCTTATGATATTTTGACCATAGCCAAGGTCATAAGTTACTAGGGGTAAAAACTATATCGGGAGTTTCAAGAGTTGAAATTTGCAATGAGATTGCATGCCATCTATATGATAGTTGGATCCCGATCCCACTGTGAGTAAGAGTTACTCCCAGGAGAGTTTTGCATTTTGCAATTAGCTAATCCAGTAGGTGTCTAGAAAGGTGTCAACGGGGTTTGACCTCTGTGAAAACGAGGTTTATTTTAATTAGGTCCGTGCGAAAGCACGGGGAACCTCCCTCAAAGTACCGACACTGGCCTGGCTGACCGGTTAGCGAAACTGTAGAATGTAATTAATCCTGGCTAGTTTTCTTTTCAGGTTTTGAAAGAAAATTTGATAAAAGCAGTGGTAGACATCGATTAGATAAGATAATAATCAATCTAATTCTTTGCAAGAGCATTTCGCTGAGTGTATTCTTTTCTCTCTCCTAATGGCACATACCGATGATGGGACTTAAGCTTCTACTAGAGGAAAAAAAACTGACAGGACCGAATTATAAAGAATGGTTGAGGAACTTGAACATTGCACTCACATATGATAAAGTATCATATGTCCTCACTACCCAAGCCGCACCCGTCCCAGGACCAGAATCATCTGTTTCGGATAGGGAGATCCGAAAAACATGGGATATTGACTGCAACACGGCCAAGTGCTTCGTGCTTGCTTCTATGGACAACATCCATCAGAAACAGCACGAGAAGATGGATGTGCAATCTATCTTTCTTCATACAAAGGAGTTGTATGAAGAGCAATCTCGTACTTTGAGATACGAGGCATCTCGAAAGTTGTTTCAGATGTGAATGGCCCCTGGTGCATCAGTAGGAGAACAGTTTTGAAAATGATTGGTCTTATAGAAGAACTCGAGGAACTGGGATGGACAATGGATAATGAGCAATATACGGATATTGTTCTGCAGTCCCCCCTCCCCTCCCCCCTCCCCGCCTTTGCTCCATTCATAGTGAATTTCAATATGAACGATTTGGAGAAATCATTGCATGAACTTCTCAATATGTTGAGAAGTGCAGAGAGCACGCTGAAAATAGCGAAGACTCCCGCTCTGATTGCTGGGCCATCTTCCTCTTCCGTCCTAAAAGCCAAGGCCAAGGGAATGAAGAAGAAGAAACTTACCAAACAGAAAGGTAGAGTTAAAAAGGCGAAGGGGAAAGACATATCTGGGGCCGCGGAAAGTGGAAAAGGAGAATGTTTTTACTGCCACAAGTCGGGACATTGGAAACGCAACTGTGCTGTGTATCTTGCTGATCTCAAGAAGAAGAAACATGGCGATGCTTCCGCTTCAGGTGTGTTTGTAACTGAGAACTGTTTTTCAATTAACTCTACATCTTGGGTATTAGATACTGGTTCTGGTTCTCACATCACAATTGTGTGCAGAGGTTGAGAAACAGTAGAGTTTTGAATACTGGAGACCATACTCTGCGGGTTGGAAATGGTTCCAATGTACATGCTGTATTCGTAGGAGAGTATCATCTGGGTTTGCCTTCGGGTTGTATATTGGTTTTGAACCGTGTTATTTTGTACCAAGTATGCTATGTAATATAATATCCATTTCTTTGTTGGAAAATAAAGGATATCATTTTGTATTGCAAAATAATGTTATGAACATTAACTTGAATCAAGAGTTGATTGGATATGGTACATTAAATAACGGTATTTACGTCCTGAACCAACACACAGTTTTCAATATACAACATACTAATAAAAGAAAGTTTTCAGATATAAATGAAGCTTTTCTTTGGCATTGTAGACTTAGTCATATTAATGAAACAAGACTAAGCAAGCAACATAAATATGGATATTTAAATCCTTTTGAATATAAATCGTATGCGACTTGCCAGTCCTGTATCAAAGGTAAAATGACCAAAACTCCATTTACTGGACACGGAGAAAGAGCTTCGGAACTCTTAAACCTCATACATAGTGATGTATGCGGACCTATGTCTACACATGCACGAGGTGGTTTTTCTTACTTCATTACTTTTACTCATAATTTCTCAAGATTCGGACACGTGTTTTTGATAAAGCATAAATCCGATGCTTTTGAGAAATTCAAGGAGTATAAACTTGAAGTTGAAAAACAAACAGGCTTGAGCATCAAGAAACTTCGATCAGATCGAGGTGGAGAGTACTTAAGTACAGAATTTTCAGACTTCTTAAAAGAGAATGGGATTCTCTCTCAGCTCACTCCTCCTTACACACTATAGCACAACGGTGTGTTATAACGGAGGAATCGTACCCTATTAGATATGGTACGATCCATGATATGTGATGCTGTGTTATCGCTTTCCTTTTCGGGGCATGCATTGGAGACAACAATGTATCTATTAAACAGGGTTCTAACCAAGACCGTGTCTACAACTCCATATGAGATATGGAGTGGAAAGAGACCATCTCTTAAAAGAGTTAGGATATGGGGTTGTCGAGCTTATGTCAAAAAGCAGAATCCGGATAAACTCGAGACACGATCGGTCATGTGTAAATTTGTGGGGTATCCAAAACATTCGTATGGATATCTATTCTACCACAAGGAGGAACAAAAGGTGTTTGTTTCTCAACATGTCACATTTTTGGAAAATGAAATCTTTACAGACAGTACTGATGGCAATGCGGTAGAACTAGAAGAGGTTCTAGAGACACAAATTACTCAAGACGAATTGGTTGAAACTGATGTTGCAGTAGAACTTCAAGAACCTCAGCCGCTCCGGAGATCTACAAGAACTTCTCGCCTACCGGAGAGATACTATAGGTTTCTCATTGATGGTGATAGAGAAGATTGTATCATGGATGTAGATGACCCTACTAGTTTTCAGCAAGTTATCACGAGTGGTGACTCAATGAAGTGGCTGGAACCCATGAGATCCGAAATGGAGTCCATGTACACCAACAAAGTATGGACTTTGGACTTGCGCCTCCTGGGATAAAACCTGTTGGGTGCAAATGGATCTTTAAGAGAAAGATTGGTGTAAATGGACAGGTAGAGACCTTTAAAGTAAGGCTTGTAGCGAAATGTTTTCATCAAAGGTCAGGATTGGACTATGATGAAACTTTCTCTCCAGTAGCAATGCTTAAATCCATTACGATCCTACTTGCTATTGATGCTCACTATGATTATGAAATCTGCCAGATGGATGTTAAAACTGCATTTCTAAATGGTGATTTAGAAGAATGCGTTTATATGGATCAGCCAAAGGGCTTCATTGACAGTGGGAGCAGCGGGAAAGCATGTAGATTGCTTAAATCCATTTATGGATTAAAGCAGGCCTCACGGTGCTGGAACATCTGCTTTGATGATACAATCAAAGAGTTTGATTTTATAAAAAATATAGATGAAAATATAAGAAGATTGTAGGAAGTACTGTGTTCATATCAAATTTTTGCATTTTTATACCGCCCATTTTTTATCACATTGCTTATCGGTAGGTACTCCTGAGCCGTGTTTGCTAGTTAATTGCAGGATACAGGTTCTCAGCTCTAAACAGTGAAATTCATGGAAAAGCACGACAAATACTGGATTACTGCCAACCACTGTTAAAATACGGGTCTCCGCTCTCTATCCGTATGTTGCCGCACACCAGTTTAAGGGACAAATGGCAAATCAATGGTCATTTTCATGCACAAAGCACAATGGAAACACAAAATCCAAGAAATCTACGCGGAGCTCAAGGAAATCATGGCAAAAGATCCACATCAAATCTCCTTTTGATCTGCTGAAATTCTGGAAAAATTGTGAAGAGTTTCTGAGAAAAAACATATACCACACTGCAGACAAGAGCAGACCAGAGAAAACCACAAAAGCACGAAAGCCAATTCCTTCATAAGGCCGTGGATTCGCGGCCAACATGGGGTCTGGGCCGCTGATCCGCGGCCGTATGGCCTCGTCAGCTGAAGACTTTTGGGGGGAATTTAGGCCATTTCATTTTGGTTCTGAATATTGCCCTAAAGTTTCAGTTTCCTGCCTATAAATAGCCCAGAACTTGCCAAGCCAATGGTGTTTATTCTTGTGTAAAATTTTAGGATATATGTTGTAGTCTTCTTCCTCTTTTCATCTTTTCTCCATTAAAACTTTGTAGTGAGCTTTTTATGAGTGAAGGATGAATAAAAGAGTTCTTTTCCTTATCATGCTTGTCTTGTTATTTTGTTAACTATAATTGCTTGTAATTTTCATTTGCTAATCTAGTTGTTGTTATTTGTTGTTGTTTCTTTCTTGTTCTCTTTTTTCTTTATCTTTAACAACAATGATGTTTAAGCTTGATCCTTGCCATGGTGAGGTCTCAAATAGCTAGTTGTAATCTTCTAACCTCTTTCTTTCTATCTTCCTCCTTTGTTGTATTTTCCTTTTTTCTTGTAATGGGTGAGTAGTTTTCTTAGTTGTTAGGGTATGATAAGGAAAGTTTGAGAGAAGGAAATCTCTCTCACTCTTTCCTTACCCAACATCTTAATTCGGACTCCCGTTAATTGAACCACAATTCGCTCCCTACGGCACCCTATCCTATATGATAGCGGTGATTCCTTAGTGAGACCGGCTGTGGTTGAATTAACCGGAGGTTCAGGCTAAGAGCCAAGAACAGACGGACAAGCACCAAAAGGAAGAACTTAAGCGTTGGAAAGCCTAGCTTATACTCGCAAGTTCCTTCCTAGTCGTGCTAATCCTCGTTGTTGCCGATTACTGTAACACCGATATTAAGAGTGGCAACGAAAGAAGTGAGCGACTCCTAACTCAAACTAACCTAATCCTAACCCTAACAAGCTCTCTTTATATAACATTTTAGTACATAGTTAATCTCAAAAAAATCTGTACATTTGGACTTAACTCGTTAAAGCACATAGAAAAAGATTCCCATCTCCCTGCGGACGACCCGTACTCAACCGGCTAGCTACAAGCGAAACCGTCTTGATTGCGGTAATTAACTAAGCATGCAAAAACTCTACCAATCAAATGGCGCCGTTGCCGGGGAGACGGTAGTATATTTCTTTGTGTAATTTCGGGTTGATTTGTGAATATAACCAAAAAACAAAACAAAAATATATACATTGTAAAAATCATCTTGTTATTTTTGATTAGTTTTTGTGCAAGTGTGCAGGAGAAAAGGAAAGGTCAAGTTCAGTGCCAAAGACGTGGGAAGTTAGACCCATATCTTGCGGCTACACCGCGGGTGATCAAGACGGAACAAACGGTTTACCGAAAGATTCTGGAGCAAACCCAGTGAGCAAATCAAGATTCAGGAGCTCCAAACAAGAAGAAGACACCCCGGAAAGAACACACAAGAAAATTGAAGGCCCAGTTCCACATTGTAGCCGCGGAACCGTGGCCTAAGAGCTCTCTGGCCGTGGGACTGCGGCGGTTTGCTACTGTCAGCATCCCAATTTTTTTTTGTGAGTCTTCTAACCTCTTTCCCACTCCTCTGAACTCCACTGAACTGTGTTTTCTGCAGCATTCTTTGCGCAAACTCTCTTCCCCCTTCCAATAAATTGTTTTCGTGCAGGATTCTTTGCGCCGCGCTTAAAAAATAAAAAAAATTGATTGCAGTTGATTGTTACTACTTTGCATATTTTAATCGGACTTTAAGGGGCTTGAAACCAATCCAGATTGGGTGGGGATTTCATCACCCTTCCCAGGACCCCAGAAATCACAAAAAGCATATGCATTGACCATTGTTTAATTAAAAAATACTAGACTCAGCCCTAAGGACTTCGCGCTCAATAGGACAGAGGACTAGTTACAGGCATCGGCCGTTTATCCTATCCTGACTTTGCGGTGTCTAGGCAAGTGTGTCCAAGGCAAGTGGTTACTTAATTAGGACCACTACTTACGTAGTGGGGAGCCTCCCACTTACCTGGCCGCAATTGGCGGAGAAGAGGCGGTTTGAGGTCCTATTTCTAGCCCTTTGGAACAGTTAGGAGCTGTCTAGCTGACCTAGGTGACCCTAGATCTACGTGTGATTGCGCATATTTTGTCTGTGATTGTTTGAAACCGTAATTCCGTACATATTTATGTAAAGCTCTTTCTAAAAAGAAAAAAAAACACAAAACAAAAACTTTTATAAAAACTTGCCCTTTGTTGCCAGAATCTATTTTTTTCACCCACCTCCTATCGTATTTCTCCATTGACATTCCCTTACCCTCACCTTCTCCGCTTTGACTGCACTAAACTCGTTTAGTGTATGTCCGGTTGGACTCGGGACACTAGTGCCCGCCTAGTCCGCGTTACGTTAGTCGCTACCGACTACGCGATCGACTCAGAAGTCGAAACTCCTTCCACGCCTCTTTCACCCTTACCTTTGCCGACCAACTCCGACGTTGACCAGAATTCTGTTCATACATCCTCACCTTCACCATCACCAACCTCTTCTTCTGTGATGTCAGGATTTAATCCAAACATCCCTTTGACTCCCCCGGGATTGATTCCACCTCCTATGGATGCGAATAACCCACCACCACCGCCTGTTGTAGCGCCACAGCGAATCACGCTCCAGGATCGTTTCTATCCTACCCGCTCTGCACTTCCCACCTGTCTTTCTCTTCTACCGGCCAATGGGGATAATTTTGAAATTAAGCCCCACTTCATTAACATGCTTCCGAAATTTCATGGGCTTGAATCTGAAGATGCCTATACCTTCATCAACAAGTTTCAAAATGTTTGTGCCATGATGAAAACGACACAGCTGTCGGACGATGCTATACGGCTACGGGTCATTCCGTTCACTTTGTGCGATCTTGCTGAAAAGTGGCTGTACAGCACTGCTTCCCACTCCATAACCAGTTGGGACGAGTTTGTGAAAGCGTTTCTCAAGAAATTCTATCCGAATCATAAAACCACGAAGATCCGTAACGAAATCAACCAATTGTCTCAGCTTCCTACTGAACCCATTTGGAAGTGCTTTGACCGGTATAAAGACCTTCTTGTTCAGTGCCCTCACCACGGTATTGAGAAATGGCTACTTTGCCAAACTTTATACGAGGGTCTGAATCCAACAACCAAGCAGTTGTTGGAAACCATTTGTCAGGGCCACTTCCTATCGAAATCTGACGAGGAAACATGGCAATTCTTCGACGACCTTGCGGAACAAACGCTTCAATGGGAGAGCACCAGACCAACTTCTTCTTCTTCTTCCTCCACTTATACTTGTCAGTCTAGGGTAGGCATTCACCAACTCGATGTCTCTATTGCGATGAAAGCTGAAATGGCTGCAATAACGAGAAAATTTGAAGCGATAGAGAGCAAATTTTCATCTCCTTCTCCTGCCCCTGTTCTTCCCCTTCGTACCATTTATGCTTGTTGTTCCGATCCTTCTCACCTAACCGAAGAGTGTCCTTACAATCCACCATCTCAAGGACAGGATCAGGTTAATGCTGCATTTCAGCAAAGACCAAGAAATGATCCATACTCTACCACCTACAATCCCGGTTGGAGGAACCACCCTAACTTCGCCTGGAATCAGAACCAGCATCAATTCCAAGGCAACAATTTCCAGAGGCCCCCTCCTCCGCAAAAACAAGCGCAACAACAAACTCAACATCAATTTCAGCAGCCCTTCCAACCCCAACCTTTTCAAAATTAGACGAACAACTTTGCACCCAGCAATTCTTTTCCGCAAAACAACTTTGTTCCATCAAACAATGATAAGGTTTTCTCGCTAGAACGAAGTCTGGAGGCGTTCATTAAACAATCGACACAATCCACCGCAAATATCCAGTCGTCTATTCAGTCTTTGGTGCAACACACTGCTGCACACGGGCAAAGCATCAAGACCATCGAAGCCCAGATTGCACAGCTGAATGCGGCGTTAAGCGAGCGAGAAAAGGGAAAGCTTCCATCTCAACCACTCCCAAATCCCGGTCACCCACATAATGTACATGTTGCTCTTGAACAACAGAACCATAATATGAGTACCGTGACTACATTGAGATCGGGAAGGATGCTGCAAAACAATATTGGCACACGGATTGACGATGACACCCCGGCCGCTTCTTCTTCTTCTTCTTCTTCTCCTTCTTCTGAGCCTAATCTCCATTCTTCAAAAGGCTCTTCTTCTGCTCTAAACGGACCCATTTCTCACTCCACGAAAACACCAGCTCTGGAATCCGTTCCAACTCCACAATCTCCTCCACAAGCATTGGATTCAACCAATTTTAAAAACGTTCCATTTCCAAACTGGTTGAAGTCCAATAAACAAAATCCACAAATGGAGAAGATTCTGGAGTTCTTTAAGAAGGTTAACATCAACATTCCCCTTTTAGATGCTGTCCAACAAGTCCCGTCCTACGCGAAAATCTTAAAGGACTTGTGCACGAAAAAGAGAAAATCTCAGGTACCCAAGAAAGTTTTCTTGGCTAGTGTTGTGAGTGATGCTCTTACCCAATCTTTACCTCAAAAACGGAAGGACCCTAGCCGTCCTACGATTTCTATTACCATTGGGGATAAGAACATCAACCGCGCACTATTAGATCTTGGTGCCAGTGTTAACCTGCTTCCGTACTCAGTATATGAGCAACTAGGTGTAGGAGAGCTGAAACCCACACACTGTACTCTCCAAATGGCCGACCGATCAATCACCCATCCTAGGGGTGAGCTAGAGGATGTGTTAATCAAGGTTGGGGACTTCATATTCCCCGTTGACTTCATTGTTTTGGACACACAGCCTGTAGCTAACCCCCGGAATCAAATTCCGGTGATACTCGGTCGTCCAGTCCTTGCAACCTCAAATGCTGTGATCAATTGTCGAAATGGTTCGATGAAACTATCTTTTGAAAACATGAAAATTGAACTCAACATTTTTAGGTTGGGGAATCAGCCCTCCGAACCTAATGCTCATATACTAGACGTTTGCTCAATCCAGGAGATCACCCCGGAAGAGGGTGAATTCGAGGAGTTTTTGTTCAATCACGATAACCTTAACGCCACTAGTGTAGGGTTCCTAGGCACTCTCAAGAGGTCTCACAAGGCATCAACCATGCCAATTTCAAATTTTAGGGGTGCCGAGAAACCCTAGACTACGGATCGTTAACTAGATGTCTAGGCGAAAAAGAACTAGTAAACTATTTTACTAAGAGAACGGATATACAACCTTTGTAGATCCGGTCCTCCACCTCCATAGCTCCGCAATGAAGTCTCCTCGCTGTCTAAATGGAATCCCGGGCTCTTGCGTCGGCTTCATCGGAGAATAGACGGGCTAGGTCATCGACTAGCATGCCGAAGATGATCTACGTCGAGGCATCACAAGATCAAGCTCCCACTTCACCAAGTCATGAAACTTGTGAAGAAAACACCCTATACTACTTGGCAAGAGGTAGAGGATGAAGAAATAGGAAGTGGGTTCACTTTAGAATTGGATTTCTCACTTGTTTTCATCAATCACCATTGATGGAATCAAGGTTCTTCATCTTGAAGAAGAAGAAGAAGAAGATAGAAATATTATGATAAGTTATTTTAAAAATGAAAAGAAAATGAATACTTATCATAATTTAAACCATGGTCAAGTGTAGAGATTAAACCAAGGTTAGTTGGAATGGTTAGGGTTAAGGATGAGATAAGAATGGTGGACTTGTTCAAAGCTTCAAGAAGCTTCAACATAAAAACAAAATAAACCACCATCCTTAATAATTTCCAAAATGAATATATAAATAAATAACTAAGTAAATAATCAAAACCCTAACCATTGATATAACCATGGTTTAATCTTTACACAAACCCAAGTGAGCAAGTATCATCAAACATGATACAAACTAGTGTACAAAAGTATATCACATATACAATGTGCACATCAAGTGAGAAAATCCATTTAAAGTGAACCAATACTAGTTAATGCAAAGTAATATATCAAATATATAATTATGCATTAAATTATCAAATCAACACTTGATTTAACGATCCGGTCATATCGCATATAACTGACTAGTATCTAATGTATCGGCTTATCGAATCAACCATCGATTCGATAACTAGGTTATATCGTATATAACCATTCGATAAATTCATCGCGAGAATAGAATACGGTATCACATACACGCATTATTCTCGGTCCCGCACATATCTCATATGCGCTCCTATTTCGTTTCGCTTGAGCCAGGAAACCTCTGTGTAGGACTCTAAAGACTCGTCAATACGCGGCAGCAGGTGTTGATCATATCAAACACCCACAAGCCGCAAGCGGTCTGCTAAACGTAACGACCACCCGGGTATTGAGCGATCAGAAGATCGACGAGCAAGCCCGCTCACACTCTTGTGAATCCAACCAGTAACACTTACCGTACAGTCCGGTCTGATCGTCTGATATGTCGCATATCTTGCCTAGGGGTGGTAAACGTCAGACCCCAATAGCTCGATAAGTCGTGTCGATATGAGGTCTATAACAGTTCGAGAAACTACAGGTAACACTTACCAGTAAATCTCAGCAACCCTGGCCAGGGATTTCCGGTTATAGCCAATCGAACACAGCGCAACATCAACCCCCTATACCGGGAGAGACGAATCCCCTCCTATCGCTCATTGCCTCCATGTGACTCGGGACTGTACCCAAAAACCACCATTTTGCACGCCCTCTTGGACGTGGTAAGGTAGAAATCAAAGCACAGTGGGAACCACACAAGACTCTATGACGATCTCGGGTCAACAGACCACTCTGTACCAGTGTCACCAGAGAACTGCCATCTGACGTGAGGTATAATACCATCTGGGAGTTCTCGGCGAGTCCGTCCAGTGTACCCAGTCTCCAATGAGCACCCGAATATCATCTCTGATGTCAAACACCAATGGATATGGGATCATCCATCGCCCATCTGTATGGGTCGAGAAGGTATACGCTAGTCTACTCTGGTATATCGATGCCCCGTCTCGATACACCCACGACTAGGGACTTTGAAGGATGTACTTATAGACTATCTGTCCCCACTAGTATGATCTGCATCATAGTCCAGGTAGTCAAGTATACATCCTAAGGGCTTTACCAACATGTAACAGAGAGACAAGCAATATACACGTTAAGGTAAAGAACAACCAGATAGCATACTATCATGTCGAGCAAGAAAGTCCTCCCTATATATGTCCCAGCATCCACTACAATATACATCCTATGTACAGTAATGGCCTCTAGGGCATACATATAACTAACAATCTTCCACTTGCACTAGGGCCATCTGATAGCAGTGGTTGTAGTATCTCATACTCAACCATCCCATAAAAGTCTCTCTGTGGGAAAAGGCCTTCGTGAGTGGATCCGCCGTGTTGTCCTCTGAGTCAACTCTCCTTACCTTGATCACCCTGGAGATCAACCATCTCCATGATCAGGTGATACTGCCTTAGAATATGTCTGGATCATCTATGGCATAAGCCACAACTCCATTGTCTCACAATGGTTGGAACCTAGTTCATCTCATGAACCACTATACACCCAAACAGCATCTTTGGTAGCATCTTAAGTAGCGATGTATTCAGCCTTAATCGTCTAGTATGTCATGGTATCTATCTTGGAACTCTTCCAACATACCGTCCCTTTACTGAGGGTAAAGACAATGCCTGTGACTGACTTTCAGTCGTCCTTATCACCCTGGAACCCATCCAGTGATTCTCCCCAGGATCGGTTGATACCATCTCACTACAACTAGTGAGAATCCTAACATCCAATTAGATCTATCTCATAGGTCCAAAACCAATGATTTAGTAGGTATCACTTTGATCCTATGTAGAGAATCATTGTGATAGGCGGAGATTGATCGAGCGTAGCATAGGAAACTCTTTCCCTATCATGAGTATGTCATCCACGTACTCTACGAGGATCATCACCATACTCCCTACTACCTTTTTGTTTATACAAGGTTCATCTACCATTTTGATGATGTCAACTTCTTTGACTAACACATCAAAACAGATGTTCCAACTCCGCGATACCTGCTTTATCTTATAAAGCATCTTGTGCACGTTTCCGCTGCTCCCACTGTCTACGAAGCCCTCTGGCTGTGTACTTATAGACTCTCTCTTCTAAAACATCATTTTAGAAAAGCAGTCATGGCACCCAACCGCCAGATATCGTAGTCATGGTATGTAGCCGTGGCAAGTAGGATCTGGATGGACTTAAGCACAGCCACTTGAAAAGGTTTCATCATTATCCACGCCTGGTCGATGACGAAAAAGCTTTAACAAGTCTAGCTTTGAAAGTCTCAACCTTTTCCATCTACACCAAGTAATCTTCTCAAGATATACTTGCTCCTGATGGGGATTTAACCCTTCAGATATAGCAACCAAAGTCCATACTTTGTTGGTGTATAAGGATTCCATCTCAGATCACTAAGCATCCAGCCATTCTTACAGAGTCCCACTCCTGATGGCCAGCTCGAAACTTGTTGGGTCATCATCTCATGATGCAATCCTCGCTCCCACTGTCATCGAGAAACCGAAGTATCTCTCAGGCGGATGAGGAACCCTACTAGATCGGCGGAGAGGCTGAGGTTCGTTGGAATCTACTGAATCCTTTGGTTCTATCAAATCATCAGCTGCAGTTTGTATGGCTGGAACATTTCCAGTTCTACATAACAGACCTTGCCTCGAGCTTGTCCGGTATTTTTCTTTTAGACATAGGCCGGACAACCCCAAATCTTAACTAGCTTAAGACATGGGCTCTTACCATACCATATCTCATATGGAGCGGTAGGCAACAGATTTGATTTGAACCCTATTCAATAGGTATGCAGTTTCTCAAGTGCATAACTCCCAAAAAGGAAATAGGTAACTCAGTAGTACTTATCATAGAGCGCACCATATCGAATAGGGTGCAACTGCTCCGCCCCGATATACCATCGTACTATGGTGTATACGGAGGAGTAATGCTGAGAGAGAATCCCATTCTCCTTTAGAATAGGCCAGGAATTTCCGTGCTCAAGTATTCTCCTCCTTGATCACATCAAAGGGCATAATACTTTTACCCGTTTTGGTTCTCTACTTATATTCTGTGAATATCTCAAAAAGGTTCGGACTTGTGTTTCAACAGGAACATATGTCTGAATCTTGAGAGATTATCAGAGAATGTAACGGAGTACAAAGAACCAGTCCTGGCATGTGTAGACGGGGGACCTTACATACATCAACATGTATCAATCCCAAGAGTTCATTAACTCTTTCTCTGTTTCCAATAAACAGAGTTGTGGTCATCTTATCTCTGTGACATGACTGGTAAGTTTCACAAGATGTAAATTCAAACTCATTTAAATATGCATCTTTATGTAACTTCAGCTAGTCGGGCCACATTGATATGACCTAGTCTACAATGCCTCAAGAAGGATTCGTTCATTTCTGAACTCTTCCTCTTGTGTGTGTTCCGTATACTAAAGAACTGTAGTTTGATTTAGAACATCAATGCTTTTAGATAACGTGCCTGAACCGATCAACTTTTGATATAGGAAATGTTCAAAACATTATCCATCAATAAAAAATTTTATCATTTCTTTACTGATAAAGAGACTGATATGATTTTGTATATCAGGTTCGGTATCTAATAACATTCGTTCAGAATCAATGTATTGGTAATACAGGGTGACAGTGACCAACTGACTTGGCTGCAACACTTGCCCCATTTTCTGCCTCATGAAACTTATCACCCGTTCTCAGTTCTTCTACCTTTCTGTAGCCCTATGTAACATATTACATATGTGGGATCCTGATCTGGTATCACATACCCAGGACGTAAAGGATACTGAGAAACAGTTCTCTGTAATGAACACACCCGAAGATAATGCATCAGCATGCACTCTCTTCGTTTGGGCGGCACGGGAATTCTGGTAATCCCCAATTTCCTGCTCTGTCTTATAACAATTATAAGTTGGAGCGGGACCAACGTTCCCCAGCTCAGTATATCAAGCGGGTTCGGTCAATAATCCGTATTATTATCTTGATTAAGGCGTGATATGGTCGCTACCTGGAGAGAGAGAAAAGAAGACACTCAGCGTGCACTCTTGCAAGAATAGATTGGTTATTATTTTATCTAATCAGGATGGTTCCCACTGCTTTTTATCAAATCTTCCTTCAAACCCTAAAAGGAAAGACTAGCCGTGATTAATTACACACTACAAGTTCGCCAATCTTTCAGCCAGGCCAGTGTCGGTACTTTGAGGGAGGTCCCCCGTGCTTTCGCACGAACCTAATTAATGTTAAACCTCGTTTTCCCAGAGGCGTAACCTCGTTAACACCTTTCTAGACACCTACTTGATCAGCTAATTGCAATGTGTAAAACTCTCCCAGGAGTAACTCTTACTCGCAGCGGGTATCGGGATCCAACTATCTCATAGAAGGTATGCAATCTCATTGCAAATTTCAACACTTGAAATTCCCGATAATATTTTGCCCCTAGCGTCCTATGACCTTGACGGAGGCCAAATAACCCATAGTCCGCTAGTCAAGTTCAACCCGTCATTTCCTGATTGAATTAAACCCACCCGCACGACCCTTGACGGAGGCCAAACAACGCCGTACGAATACCCTAATCCAATCGCATCATATGCTAGTAGATAAGCACTAGTTAGCTACCGTACACTACGCCTTGACGGAGGCCAAACAACCGCAGCACGAATACTAACTAGTACTTATCTGAAATGACGTAGGGCTACGACAGGTTTTCTGAAAACCTATTGCGTAATGAACTTGATATCGCTGTAGAATCAAATGATTTTAAAATGGAGTGTTTTTGAGGCTTTTCTAGTTTTGCTAAAGGAGTCACTCCCGGTGAAGGGATCGTCGGTCATTTCCTCGTCGAATGAGGTGCGGGATATATCACATATATCACTGTGCAAAGCAAAAATTCTTAAAAGCAATCAAAAGACAAACCGAGTGTGTAGCATCTGCCAGTTATTGCTAAAGGAGTCACTCCCGGTGAAGGGATTTCGGTCCTTTCCTCATCGAATAAGGTGCAGGATATATCACATATACCGCTGTGCATAGCAAGAACTGTAGCTACCTTTTTTATTTTGAAATTCGATTCTACAACATCTTAGGTTTCTTTTATTTCATTAATCACATTAATGAAGTCCCATCATTTAAGTACCTAAACATCACAGATAAATACGACGTACACTTATGCCATCCGCATTTGCCTCGATGTCCCCTCGTGCACCGTTAGGTTAGGTAACTAACGGCAGAGCGGGGCAGGGCTAGCGCGGGTGTAAAACATAAGTAACGTCTATATAATATATCATATATACTATATACTGTATCTATCACAGAACATCACATGATCACATCACAGATATCACAGCAGAAGAATCATATGAAATATTGGATATACTAGGACGTCCGTGTTTTCAATACGAGCCAGTATAAAACACGGATTCCACGGTCATGATGAATAGCCAAACCCACACCCCTAGACCCCTACGAGAGCGGCAAGCAACCCTACCAATTTTAGAGTTAGGAGACCCGGACTCGACTCCTCGAGTTGGTCTCCCACTGGACTCCAGAACCCGGTTACTTGTGCTCCCCTCCTTGGGTCTATCCTAGTGCGGAAAAGTAAATAATATACAAACGGTGACAACTTCCGCAACCTGGAAGTGCCCCAATAAAAGAATATTACATACAAGTTTTTACATGAATGAAAATGAAAAACACTCATCTCACATAAAAACCCCCGGCTATTCAAACACGACGATCCAATATAACATATCCAGCAACACATAACATCACATGTCATCAACGTAAGTAAATATGCGCATCCCAATTGTCGTTGACATATAGCAACGAAACCGGCGATATCACATATTACACTTACGGTCACAGAAAAGAAAGTGTAAAACTACAACAGTTGGAATCCGCAATATCTACATAGACATCGCATGCCTAATCAAATGAATACCTTAGACATCGCATGCCTAACAATTATAAACCCCGCATTTTAGTCTTAAAATCGAAAACACTTTTCAATACCAAGTCGGGCAATTCAACAAGATTCCCGACATCCTGATCGAATACTCGTCGCAAACTTCAGTAGACGGCCGCACCCCCGATACCGTCGACGAAGTGCACCAAGGCGGAACACCGCTACCGCGAGCACCTGAACGGATGCTTTCGGCGACGGGGTTCTCCTACAGTCACTTGGTCGGGGCTATGGGGTGTAGCTGTCTATTAAGTTTACCCAGCGAGTATCCGGGTACGCTACGTGATTGGGACGGACTTTTGATCACATCAAAATTCCGTGGCAACCGATCAAGTGAGACTAAAGTGCTATGTTTATAACATTCATTCAGTTATCTCATAACTTATTGTGAATTCCAATTATTATATCACATTCCAGGTAATTAGAAAATGTTAAACTTTCCGATCGAACATTCAAACACCCAAGTTTTCCCGATACAGATCAACACATGAAACAAGTCTAAAAACATTCAGTTCGTGCCTCAGTACCAACGGTCCAGCCGTAAAAGGGTCAAGCCAACGCCTCACATGTGGCACGCCGTACTGCCCCAAACCCGAAGGTTCAAAGGGCAGTTCAAGACGGTCACATAATCGAGTTAAGGTTTGTTGTCTTCTAGAGGGTCCATCGAGTTACTTGTACTACTTAGAACGTCTTTAAACCACGGAAAAATCCAACACTTGGAAATTTCCCGACAGGGGAAAAATTGGGTATTTGTATCCGGTCGAACTTTTTAACATATTCTAAAATTTATCCGGAAAGCCACATAGACAAAATTTGATAATCCGATCGAATATACCAATCCCCAAAACAACCCCAGAAAATTCAACTCTTGAATAAAATATTAAAATTATCCAGAAAACACAGGATTATAATATAACAATTACTCTGCAAACAAAAGTCAAAGATTCAACATAACGGCCGTGGAACCGCCGCGCCACGTGGGGTAAGGCCGCGGTTCTGCGGCGGGTTGACGGAGTTAGGGCTCCGTTTTGCACAGTAATTCATAAAAAACCCAGCTTAATTTTCTGCATATTTTTAATATGGAAAAATCCAGATTTTTAAAAATTGGACAGAGAGCATTTTGGAAATGGGTTTCGGGTTCGTTCGGATTTCAAACGTCGTCTAGACTTCGCCTAAGGCTCTAGCTAGGCTCTGATACCACTGTAGGGTTCCTAGGCACTCTCAAGAGGTCACATAAGGCATCAACCATGCCAATTTCAAATTTTAGGGGTGCCGAGAAACCCTAGACTACGGATCGTTAACTAGATGTCTGGGCGAAAAAGAACTAGTAAACTATTTTACTAAGAGAACGGATATACAACCTTTGTAGATCCGGGCCTCCACCTCCATAGCTCCGCAATGAAGTCTCCTCGCTGTCCAAATGGAATCCCGGGCTCTTGCGTCGGCTTCATCGGAGAATAGACGGGCTAGGTCATCGACTAGCATGCCGAAGATGATCTACGTCGAGGCATCACAAGATCAAGCTCCCACTTCACCAAGTCATGAAACTTGTGAAGAAAACACCCTATACTACTTGGCAAGAGGTAGAGGATGAAGAAATAGGAAGTGGGTTCATTTTAGAATTGGATTTCTCACTTGTTTTCATCAATCACCATTGATGGAATCAAGGTTCTTCATCTTGAAGAAGAAGAAGAAGATAGAAATATTATGATAAGTTATTTTAAAAATGAAAAGAAAATGAATACTTATCATAATTTAAACCATGGTCAAGTGTAGAGATTAAACCAAGGTTAGTTGGAATGGTTAGGGTTAAGGATGGGATAAGAATGGTGGACTTGTTCAAAACTTCAAGAAGCTTCAACATAAAAACAAAATAAGACACCATCCTTAATAATTTCCAAAATGAATATATAAATAAATAACTAAGTAAATAATCAAAACCCTAACCATTGATATAACCATGGTTTAATCTTTACACAAACCCAAGTGAGCAAGTATCATCAAACATGATACAAACTAGTGTACAAAAGTATATCACATATACAATGTGCACATCAAGTGAGAAAATCCATTTAAAGTGAACCAATACTAGTTAATGCAAAGTAATATATCAAATATATAATTATGCATTAAATCATCAAATCAACACTTGATTTAACGATCCGGTCATATCGCATATAACCGACTAGTATCTAATGTATCGGCTTATCGAATCAACTCTCGATTCGATAACTAGGTTATATCGCATATAACCATTCGATACATTCATCGCGAGAATAGAATACGGTATCACATACACGCATTATTCTCGGTCCCGCACATATCTCATATGCGCTCCTATTTCGTTTCGCTTGAGCCAGGAAACCTCTGTGTAGGACTCTAAAGACTCGTCAATCGGCAGCAGGTGTTGATCATATCAAACACCCACAAGCCGCAAGCGGTCTGCTAAACGTAACGGCCACCCGGGTATTGAGCGATCAGAAGATCAACGAGCAAGCCCGCTCACACTCCTGTGAATCCAACCAGTAACACTTACCGTACAGTCCGGTCTGATCGTCTGATATGTCGCATATCTTGCCTAAGGGTGGTAAACGTCAGACCCCAATAGCTCGATAAGTCGTGTCGATATGAGGTCTATAACAGTTCGAGAAACTACAGGTAACACATACCAGTAAATCTCAGCAACCCTGGCCAGGGATTTCCGGTTATAGCCAATCGAACACAGCGCAACATCAACCCCCTATACCGGGAGAGACGAATCCCCTCCTATCGCTCATTGCCTCCATGTGACTCGGGACTGTACCAAAAAACCACCGTTTTGCACGCCCTCTTGGATGTGGTAAGGTGGAAATCAAAGCACAGTGGGAACCACACAAGACTCTATGACGATCTCGGGTCAACAGACTACTCTGTACCAGTGTCACCAGAGAACTGCCATCTGACGTGAGGTATAATACCATCTGGGAGTTCTCGGCGAGTCCGTCCAGTGTACCCAGTCTCCACTGAGCACCCGTATATCATCTCTGATGTCAAACACCAATGGATATGGGATCATCCATCGCCCATCTGTATGGGTCGAGAAGGTATACGCTAGTCTACTCTGGTATATCGATGCCCCGTCTCGATACACCCACGACTAGGGACTTTGAAGGATGTACTTATAGACTATCTGTCCTCACTAGTATGATCTGCATCATAGTCCAGGTAGTCAAGTATACATCCTAAGGGCTTTACCAACATGTAACAGAGAGACAAGCAATATACACGTTAAGGTAAAGAGCAACCAGATAGCATACTATCATGTCGAGCAAGAAAGTCCTCCCTATATATGTCCCAGCATCCACTACAATATACATCCTATATACAGTAATGACCTCTAGGGCATACATATAACTAACAACTAGTGCGTTCCTCTTCGAACCTGCTTCTGTATCTGCGCCCGACAATGACTACGAGTGTTTCATTTTCTCGAACAATCTTAGCCACTCACCAACCGAGTTTGAATCCGTCGAATTTCCGGATGAGTTACCTGAACCATCCAACTCGGTCGCTTACACTCGTTTTGAACCTTTGCTGGAATCCTTTGAGTTCGAGACCGTTTTACCAATCTTGCCTTCAATCGTTTCACCTCCAACGCTCGAACTCAAGCCTTTTCCGTCTCACCTTAAGTACGCTTACTTGGGTGAGAACGAGACCCTCCTTGTTATGATCTCGGCTTCTCTAACTCCAGAGCAAGAGAAAGCCCTTCTTGCGGTCTTGCACAGCAATAGGCAAGCATTTGGCTGGTCAATGGCGGACATCAAGGGGATTAGTCCCCTGATCGTTGAACATCACATTCATCAGATGGATGATGCCAAACCAGCCAGGGATCCACAAAGACGACTCAACCCAGTCATGAAGGAGGCTGTAAAAAAGGAGATCGTAAAGTGTCTGGATAGTGGTATCATTTACCCTATCTCTGATAGCCAATGGGTGAGCCCCATTCACGTTGTCCCCAAGAAATCAGGCATAACGGTCATAATCAACGAGGCGAATGAGTTAATCCCTACTCGCACCCAGACTGGGTGGCGAGTATGCATCGATTACAGAAAACTCAACGCCGCAACGCGGAAGGACCACTTTCCGCTGCCTTTCATTGACCTGATGCTTGAACGATTGGCCGGACACGAGTACTACTGCTTTCTTGATGGCTACTCCGGCTATAATCAGATTCCCATCGCCGAAAAAGACCAGGACAAGACCACATTCACTTATCCTTTCGGCACATTTGCATATCGTCGCATGCCCTTCGGGTTATGCAATGCGCCCGCTACCTTCCAGCGGTGTATGATGGGAATCTTCTCAGACATGGTGGAAAAATTCTTGGAATCTTCATGGACGATTTCTCCATTTTCGGCGATTCCTTTAATGAGTGTTTGCTTCATCTCGACGCTGTCCTTACCCGATGTAAGGACAAGAACCTCACTTTGAATTGGGAGAAGTGACACTTCATGGTGCGCGAAGGTATTGTCTTAGGACATATCATTTCGCAAAATGGCATAGAGGTTGACAAAGCGAAGATTGAGGTCATTTCCAATCTCCCTCCTCCGACATCCGAGCCTTCCTTGGCCATGCCGGTTTCTATAGACGGTTCATCAAGGACTTTAGCAAGATTGCTAGGCCCTTTACTCTTTTGCTGGCCAAGGACAGCCATTCGACTTCAACTCGAGCCGTGTGACTGCGTTCGAGTCATTAAAAAGCTCACTCACTTCTGCTCCCGTTCTTTATTCTCCTGACTGGACGCACCCATTTGAGATTATGTGCGATGCATCCGACTTTGCCATCGGTGCTGTCCTTGGACAACACATCAACAAGATGCCGCACATAATCTATTATGCTAGCCGAACCCTAAACGATGCCTAACTGAATTATACAACAACTGAGAAGGAATTCTTGGCTGTTGTATTTGCTTTAGAAAAGTTCAGGCCCTACCTCATCAGCTCTCCAATCATTGTCTACACAGACCATTCTGCTCTGCGCCATCTTTTTGCGAAGAAAGATGCAAAATCTCGGCTGATACGTTGGATCCTCTTGCTTCAAGAGTTTGACCTTGTCATCAAGGACAAAAGAAGATGTGAAAATGTAGTCGCCGACCATCTCTCACGACTTCCTTCTTCTCCGTCGCTTCAAATTCCGATCAACGACGTTTTTCCGGATGAACAGCTCTTGACAGTGTCTTGCGAACCCTGGTTCGCAGATATTGTGAACTATTTGGCCCCAAGATTACTACCGACTGAATGGTCAAGTCAGGGCAGACTTCGATTCTTATCCCAAATAAAATACTTTTACTGGGCCGAACCCTATCTGTTCAAGTACTGTCCTGACCAAATTATTCATCGGTGTGTCCCTGAAGACGAATTCAAGAGTGTGCTGTCATTTTGCCACGATCAAGCATGTGGCGGGCATTTTCGCCCCAGAAAGACAGCTGAGAATATCTTGCAGTGTAGTTTCTACTGGCCACATCTCTTCAAAGACGCTCATGACTACTGCAAGACTTGCTCCCGGTGCCAACACATAGGCCAGATATCCAGGAGGAACGAGATGCCGCTCCAACCAATCTTGGTTGTGGAGATTTTCGACGTTTGGGGGATAGATTTCATGGGGCCGTTTCCCAGCTCTTTTGGGAACTTATACATCCTTCTCGCTGTTGATTACGTCTCTAAGTGGGTCGAGGCTGTGCCCAGCTGGACTAACGACAACAAGGTTGTCGTTAGGTTTCTTAAAGAAAACATTGTCTCCCGGTTTGGGCACCCCCGAGCGATCATTAGCGACAATGGTACTCATTTCTGCAATAAGACTTTCGAGGCCTTGATGCGGAAATATTCCATTAATCATAAGCTATCTACGCCCTACCACCCCCAAACCTGTGGGCAAGCCGAAGTTTCAAATCGGCAAATCAAGCAGATATTGGAGAAGATGGTCTCAAAAAACCGTAGGGATTGGTCGTTGAAACTCACTGATGCCCTTTGGGCATTTCGAACTGCTTATAAGACCGATTTGGCATGTCTTTCTATCGTCTTGTGTACGGAAAGGCTTGCCACCTCCCTGTGGAAATAGAGCATCGCGCATTTTGGGCGATAAAAGAGTTGAATCTGTCTCTCGAAGATGCGGGCAGCCATCGGAAGCTGCAGTTGAACGAATTGAGCGAGCTTCGGGATGAGGCTTACGAAAACGCGGTTGTCGTTAAGAACCGAATGAAGGTGTTTCACGATAAACACCTTTTGCGCAAAACATTCGTACCTGGTCAACAGGTACTGCTTTATGACACCCGGCTACATTTCCATCCAGGTAAGCTCAGATCTCGCTGGAAAGGGCCATACTTTGTGCGGAATGTGTATCCACATGGCACTGTGGATTTGGAGAATCCAAAGGACGGTTCATTTTTCAAAGTAAACGGACACCGACTAAAACCGTACCTTAGCGCCGAACCAACAGAGGAGCTCTTGGTCATACAGGAGCCGGTTTACCCTGCATAATCTTCCTCTGCTACCACCAAACTTCGGTTATCCAGCCAAAACAGTGGACACTGTTTCAAATAAGTTTGGGGGTATGTATATACCATTTTGTATATATTTGTGGATATTCTTTTCCATTTTTTCTTTAAAAACAAAAACAAAAAAAATTGTGTATATCTAACCGACAATTTTGACCCTTCAAATCATCTCTTCATGCAATGACAGTGAGGACACTGTCCAGTTTAAGTTTGGGGGTACGCTCGGTACGCATTTCTAACCTTCGCATTCATATGTATATTTTGCATCTGCATACTAAAATCCATAAAAATCGAAATTTTTTCTAAAAATATAAAAACTTTTTTGTCAAGTTAGCTAGTGGGAGAACTCAGATTCAACATTTTGACGTTTTTGTTTGATAAGATAAGAATAACTAAATCTTATTTTTAGATTTTGAAAACCTGAAAGATAACTCTCCTTTGAAGTTAACTATAGCTGATATATATCTTTACATCACACTACACGTGTAGTGAGTTTTGGAAATTAGATGACAAGTCTATTATGTCTAAAAACTTTTAAATGGATAAATTATTTTCTGAGGATCAAATAGGTTTATTCTGAAATAAGTAATATCAAGAATAGTTTATGAAGTGAAGCGAATATGAAGGAATGTTATTGATGCCTTAATTGGAACTAATTCTGAAAAATAACCCATCTAGAACTTGATTGGAATGATTACACACCGAACCCACTAAAACACGTCTTTTATCCAAAAAAAATAATTGAACTGCCGGTTATATCTCCATTCGCATTAAATCATCATGATTTTCACGCTAAATTGTCCTTTATTTTTGGACCTAGGTAACTTGAGTAATTAAGTCCGCTGGGGTATCTCTACACCTAATGCCCTAGAGCCAACTGGTTTGGGTGCATTGGCCCAAAGCTCGTTAAGAAGCCTAGAAAGTCCAGATTAAAACAAAGTCAAGCAAGTGTTCTTTCCGAGTTAAAATTCCTAACGGTTCTTTGTGTGAGAATAATCTTGACAAAAGACAGATTTTTATAAAAAATATTTCTAGCGGAGATATTAATGTTTTATTCTATGATAAAGACTATTGCACGTTCACAGAGGTGTGTATGAAATGAAAACAAGAAAAAGGTGGAGTGAAAAATAAGACCTAGTTTCCTGTTAAGGAAGATAGAAATTCTGAAATTGAAATCTTACTGGAAAACGAAACTTGAAAAATACTTAACTCTTTATAAAACTTATGTGATCCTTTTAAAATTTTTATCTGGGCTTTATTGTGTGACATGATGACTTTAATCGATCCTTCTGGAACTTAACGACACTACTTGCACGGCACGTAAAGACATATAAAATCTTAAGTTAAATAAGAAGTGAGGCGTGAAAAATAAAGGTTCGATGGTCTAGGCTTAGGATAATAGAATTGTTATTTTCTGAAACAAAACCTTAGGGTTTGAATCATAGTTATTTTGCAAAACTAGCTTGACCGGATTTTGTGGGTAGTATCCGCTGAAAACCCTCAGGAGACAACACTCCTCCTACTAGGGACACCTAGAGGTTTAACGGCTTGTTGCACATGCTCAGTGCAATCGCGTTCCCTACGAAAGTGAGGTTAGGAATTTTTGTGAATAAATTGGTTTTGCTCGGGACGAGCAAATGATAAGTTTGGGGTATTTGTTCATATCAGATTTTGCATTTTTATACCGCCCATTTTTATCTCATTGCTTATCAGTAGGTACTCTTGAGCCGTGTTTGCTAGTTAATTGCAGGATACAGGTTCTCAGCTCTAAACAGTGAAATTCATGGAAAAGCACGACAAATACTGGATTACTGCCAACCACAGATAAAATACGGGTCTCCGCTCTCTATCCGTATGTTGCCGCACACCAGTTTAAGGGACAAAATGGCAAATCTATGGTCATTTTCATGCACAAAACACAATGGCAACACAAAATCCAAGAAATCTACGCGGAGCTCAAGGAAATCATGGCAAAAGATCCACATCAAATCACCTTTTGATCTGCTGAAATTCTGGAAAAATTGTGAAGAGTTTCTGAGAAAATACATATACCATACTGCAGACAAGAGCAGACCAGAGAAACCCACAAAAGCACAAAAGCCAATTCCTCCATAAGGCCGTGGATCCGCGGCCAACATGGGGTCTAGGCCGCGGATCCGCGGCCGTATGGCCTCGTCAGCTGAAGACTTTTTGGGGGCATTTAGGCCATTTCATTTTGGTTCTGAATATTGCCATAGAGTTTCAGTTTCCTGCCTATAAATAGCCCAGAACTTGCCAAGCCAATGGTGCTTATTCTTGTGTAAAATTTTATGATATATGTTGTAGTCTTCTTCCTATTTTCATCTTTTCTCCAATAAAACTTTGTAGTGAGCTTTTTATGAGTGAAGGATGAATAAAAGAGTTCTTTTCCTTATCATACTTGTCTTGTTATTTTGTTAATTGTAATTGCTTGTAATTTTCATTTGCTAATCTAGTTGTTGTTATTTGTTGTTGTTTCTTTCTTGTTCTCTTTTTCTTTTTCCTTAACAACAACGATGCTTAAGCTTGATCCTTGCCAAGGTGAGGTCTCAAATAGCTAGTTGTAATCTTCTAACCTCTTTCTTTCTATCTTCCTCCTTTGTTGTATTTTCCTTTTTTTCTTGTAATGGGTGAGTAGTTTTCTTACTTGTTAGGGTAGGATAAGGAAAGTTTGAGAGTAGGAAATCTCTCTCACTCTTTCCTTTCCCAACATCTTAATACGGACTCCCGTTAATTGAACCACAATCCGCTCCCTAGGGCACCCTATCCTACATGATAGCGGTGATTCCTTAGTGAGACCGGTTGTGGTTGAATTAACCGGAAGTTCAGGCTAAGAGCCAAGAACGGACGGAAAAGCACCAAAAGGATGAACTTAAGCGTTGGAAAGCCTAGCTTATATTCGCAAGTTCCTTCCTAGTCGTGCTAATCCCCGTTGTTGCCGATTACCGTAACACCGATATTAAGAGTGGCAACGAAAGAAGTGAGCGACTCCTAACTCAAACTAACCTAATCCTAACCCTAACAAGCTCTCTTTATATAACATTTTAGCATATAGTTAATCTCAAACAAATCTGGACGTTTGGACTTAACTCGTTAAAGCACATAGAAAAAGATTCCCATCTCCCTGCGGACGACCCGTACTCAACCGGCTAGTTACAAGCGAAACCGTCTTGATTGCGGTAATTAACAAAGCACGCAAAAACTCTACCAATCATACTGTCACATTCCTCGTATTGTACGTGGATGGCATTCTCTTGATAGGAAATGATATTCCTATGCAACAATCGGTCAAACTATTCTTATCACAAAGGTTCTTCATGAAGGACCTAGGTGATGCCTCGTGCATTTTGGGCATAAGGATCTATAGAGATAGATCCAAAAGGTTATTGGGATTGTCCTAATCAAAGTACATTGACACCATCATAAAAAGGTTTAGTATGGACGATTCCAAGCGTGGTGCCTTGCCCGCTTTCCATGGAATCACTCTCTCCAAAGTCTTCTGTCCGAAGACTGATAAAGAGAGAGCCCGCATGAGCATTATACCCTACGCTTCAGCCGTAGGATCTATAATGTATGTGATGTTATGTGTTGGATATAGTACCCTCAGAGTCAATTATTGGATCACAGTCACGTGATTGCAATGATTGAGGGAGGACCTATACCGGTAGGACAGTCTTACTCGAGATGATAGTATGCTATCTGGTTTATCTTTATCACCGTGTACTGCTTTAGGTGACCTTACGAGTCGCTATTACACGTTGATAGAGCCCCTAGGATTCTTGCTTGACTACCAGCAGTATGAGGGCGATCATATACGTGAGAGCTGGAGTCTATAAGCACATCCTTAAAAGGTCCCTAGTCGTGGGAGTTTCGAGACAGGGCATCGATTCTCCAGAGTAGACTAGTGTATACAGTCGAGACCCCGATGAGGGGCGGTGGCCGGCCTCATAAGCCACTGGTGTCAGTTGGTTCACCTAAGATGTATACAGGTGCTCATTGGGTTATGAGTACACCGGACAGGATACACCGGGAACCTGCTAGTTGGTATTATACCTGACGTCAGATAGCAGTTCCCTGGTGACATGTGTACAGGTTAGTTCATCGACCTGAGATCGTCATTTGTCTCGTGTGAGTTCCCACTGTGCTTTGATTACTACCCTACCATGGCTCAAAGGAGTCGTGCAAACAGGTTTTAGTTGGGTACAGTCCCGAGCCACATGGAGGCAGTGAGCGGATCTGCAGGGGTTCGTCTCTCCCGGTATTGGGGGTGAGGTCGCGCTGTGTCTAGAAAAGCCA
This sequence comes from Agapanthus africanus, assembly GCA_030015575.1. NCBI lineage: Eukaryota > Viridiplantae > Streptophyta > Magnoliopsida > Asparagales > Amaryllidaceae > Agapanthus > Agapanthus africanus. The sequence continues at coordinate 210,532,074 of CM057350.1, forward strand.
GAACATGGAAAGTCCTTGGCCAAGGCAGGAGATTTGCTGGTAGGTATTCCAGTAGTATCTCAGGGTGTTCTGGGCTACACTCCGACACGACTTGTACCGCTATTAGGGGTCTGACTTTTACCAACCCCCTAGGCCCGCCATGCGATGCTCATAAACGAACGGACCGGACTGTACGGATATTGTCACTGACAGGCTCAGTAGGGTGTCAGGATGAGTTCGCTCATCGACGTCCCTTTTGGTCAATAGCTGGTGGCCCGTCATGTATAGCTGATACCTCTGACGTGCTAGTGGTTAAATCCACAGCCATAGTATTGACGAGTCTTTAGAGTCCACCACACACTCGGTTACTCAGGTTTCGGGCGAAACGCTGTAGAGGCCGTATGGAGATATGGCAGGGTTCGATCAGATACGTGCGGTATTGCACGGATCGTGATTGGACGGATTTTACTAGCCGGCTTTGGCTTAAGCCAGATCCTAGTATTAGATAGTGTAGATTTTGTCTCTTTGCATTTGTGTTCAGTGGGAATACAAATGCGGGCATGTATATGCAGTAGCGGGGTTTTCCTGTAATTTATTTCGGGATCAGTTTTCTGAATTTCCCAGTTTGCATTCCGTTCCGGCCGGTTTTCCTTTGTTCCTTCACGGCCGGACCTTATCGATGGAGAGGGGGTTATTTGCAGTTTGCAAATAACTTATTTGTGGAGGGGTTTATTGTGATTGTGTATTCTTATCATGATGAGATACCATATTGGTCTTTTCCTTTGCTTTTTGAGAAAGGATTGATAAGTGAGATGAGTGTGACTTTTTTTCTTCTGAGGTTGATACCTTTTCTTCTCTTTTTATCAAGCCTTTTCTTATGGTGATAATGATTTTCATTCTTTCCTACACCATTACAAGTGAGGCCGGCCACTCGGGCAAGAGGGAAAGAGAGAGGTTCATTTGAGGGAAAAATTTGTTCATCTCATTTTTCCTTGCTACACAATTTCATATACCTCACTCCAAAGTCCATTCTTGATTCCTCCATACATGGCAACTTCTACCCGCAAGAGACAAAGCAATTCTACACCTTGCCTACAGCAAATCTTGGACGCGTCGGCTAGCCAACTTCGCGCCTGAGTTGCCTCCGTCCAGAGGTGGGAGCCCGTAAACGAACCCGGCTACGTGGTGCCTTTCTGACGAGGAGGTGACGGACGGAGATTCCGTAGGAGATTGGAGTGGAGACGAAGACTGAAGGACACGGATCGCTTGGTATAACTCTCTACCCTTCTTTTAGTTTGCTAGTAGCTAGGTTAATGGCCCGATCCGGGTAAAAGTGCGCGGTGGTGCCGGTTTGCTAGTTTGCAAAGTTTTCGTTTCCGCGTTTCCGTCATCGGATCGAAGGCCGGGGCGCCGCCGCGAACTTACATTGGTATCAGAGCCACGCCATTAACCATGCCTAGCTTGCTCTAGTGTGTTTAAAACCCGATCGAACAAAAATCGCAAAAACCGTATTTTCAGTGCACTGTTCTCTGTCGAAATTTTTTTCAGCTCCAAAAATTTTTCAGGTTGTTTCAGAATACTGTGCATGGAACAGTAAGAATTCTGGTAAAATTTGGTCGCGAGATCTGACTATACCGCCGCGGAACCGCGGCCAAACCCATGCTTGGGCCGCGGTTCCGCCGCGATTTTCGCTGTTCATTGTGCCAAATTTTTCCAGAGGGCTTTTGACATGGAAATAGGGGTTTTGGAACATTCTTTTTGGGCCCAGTTTTTCTGTGAGTGCTACAGTACTGCTTGGGGCCCACTTTGATAAATTTGTTCGATCGGATATTTTAAATATGCTAGTTCACAGTATTTACATTATATCTGCGACCGTGAATGTCACTCGATCGGTAAATCCAGTCTATCTGCTATAGCTCTTTTAGACGGATTTGCGAACGTGACATTCACGTTGATGTTCTGTTTGTGCTGTGATGTTGTGGATCGGTCATGGGGGATAGCCTGGGTAAAATATTAGTACAGTTTTGTTGTATTATGTACATTTGATATTGCGGGGCGAGCGTCCGACATGTGGACTGCCGTCACTGCCTGTTTGTATTATTCTTTTGGGGCACGACCAAGTTGCGGTCGATGTACCCGTTGTATATATATTTTACTTTCTGTACTAGGTTTACCCCGCGGAGGGGTGCACGGATAGCCGGGTTCTAGAAGGCAACGGGCCCGCATCTCATGGCTTTGAGACGGAGGGGTTTCACTCTAGAATTGGCGGGCTATTCTCCGCACTCGTAGGGGGTATAGGATTGACCCAGGAGGGGTGCGCAAGTTACCGGATTCCGTGAAGTGCTGGGTCGTCCATTCACGTTGTTGAAGGGGGATGCCTTGCTTCAGGTTTTGGCAGGTGACTTGCCGCGCCCGTAGGGGTCTAGGATTTCATTGCACAGGTTATCCACACGACCAAGGGAACGTCGGGTTTCAGTAGCGGCTCTGTGAAACCCGGGGATCCCAGATATCTGTATTGTTCTGTGATGCTGGTTACATTTCTGTGATGCTGCATTTTTTATCACGCCTTGAGCGAAAATTATATATTATATATATACTAGTAGATGTTGTATATGTTTTGCATCACGCTAGTCCAGTCCCCACTCTGTCGTTAGTTAGCTAACCTAACGGGTGATGACGAGACCCAGTGGCGAATGCGGATGGCATATACGTACGTCATTATTTTCGTTCTTTGTGGTGTGATCAATTGATGGGACTGCGTTGATTCGGATCAATGCAAGATAAAAAAACCTATTCTGATGTTGTTGGAACACTTTTTCAAAAAGCTGTTATTGTAAGGGCGTTCACTTTTGTTATGCATAGTGGTATTCGGTTGGAATATCCTGCTCCTCAGTCGACGAGGCAAGGGCCGAGATCCCTTCACCGGGAGTGACCCCTTGGACAAAAGTGTGCGTCAGGGCAATAACTTCACTATAGACGATTACTTTTGCTTTGCATCGTGGTATTCAGTTGGAGTATCTTGCACCACATCCTACGGGGAAAGAGTCGAGATCCCTTTGTTGGAGATAGTGCCCTCAGAGTCAATTATTGGATCACAGGTACGTGATTGCAATGATTGAGGGAGGACCTATCCCGGTAGGACAGTCTTACTCGAGATGATAGTATGCTATCTGGTTTACCTTTATCATCGTGTACTGTTTTAAGTGACCTGACACGTCGCTATTACACGTTGATAGAGCCCCTAGGATTCTTGCTTGACCACCAGCAGTATGAGGGCGATCATATAAATGGGAGCTGGGGGGTCTATAAGCATATCCTTAAAAGGTCCCTAGTCGTGAGAGTTTCGAGACAGGGCATCGATTCTCCATAGTAGACTAGTGTATACAGTCGAGACCCCGACGAGGGGCGGTGGCCGGTCTCACAAGCCACTGGTGTCAGTTGGATCACCTAAGATGTATACAGGTGCTCATTAGGTTATGAGTACACCGGACAGGACTCGCCGGGAACATGCTAGTTGGTCATATACCAGACGTCAGATAGCAGTTCCCTGGTGACATGTGTGCAGGTTAGTTCATCGACCTGGGGATCGTCATTTGTCTCGTGTGAGTTCCCACTGTACTTTGATTACTACCCTACCACGGCTCAAAGGAGTCGTGCAAACAGGTTTTAGTTGGGTACAGTCCCGAGCCACATGGAGGCAGTGAGCGTATCTTCAGGGGTTTGTCTCTCCCGGTATTGGGGGTGAGGTCGTGCTGTGTCTAGGAGAGCCATTACACGAAGCCCTCGGCCGAGGCAAGGAGATTTACTGGTAGGTATTCCAGTAGTATCTCAGGGTGTTCTGGGCTACACTCCGACACGACTTGTACCGCTTTTGGGGGTCTGACTTTTACCAACCCCCTAGGCCCGCCATGCGATGCTCATAGACGAACGGACCGGACTGTACGGATATTGTCACTGACAGGCTCAGTAGGGAGTCAGGCTGAGTTCGCTCACAGACGTCCCTTTTGGTCAATACCTGGTAGCCCGTTATGTATTGGCTTATACCTCTAACGTGCTAGTGGTTAAATCCACAACCAAGGTGTTGATGAGTCTTTAGAGTCCCCCACATTCTGTTACTCAGCTTTCGGGCGAAAGGTTGTAGAGGCCGTATGGAGATATGGCAGGGTCCGATCAGATACGTGCGGTATTGCACGGATCAGGATCGGACAGTTTGTACTATAGGCCGTATGGTTATATGGCAGGGTTCGATCAGATACGTGCGATATTGCACGGATCAGGATCGAACGGATATTACTATCCGGCTTTGGTTTAAGCCGGATCCTAGTATAGTACAATGTAGATTTTGTCTCATTGCATTTGTATTTCGGTCGAAATACAGATGCGGGTGTGTATGCACAGTATCGGGTTTTTCCTGTAATTTATTACGGGACCAGTTTTCTGGAGTTGCCAGTTTGCTTTCCGTTTCGGCTGATTTCCATTGTTCCGTTTATTGGCCGAAGTTTGGTGGAGGAGGGCTTATTTGCATTGTTGCAAATAGGCATTTGTGGAGGGGGTCTTTTACATATTGCCATGTCATGATCACTTGACTTTTTGACTTCATCATGGTTGCTCCATACCTTGACCTTTTGACTTGACTTCTTGTCATGATGGCATGACTTTTGTAGACATGATGGTTGATGATGATGAGGGGTGAGGTTGGTGGAGTGTTAGTTTACACTTGTGATCATTTCCTTTTGCATGATAGTCTTCTCTCTCTCTCCCTTTGATTTGATTAAAAGGGCTCTCTCATTATCTAGCATATGACACTCTCATTTCTCCTCTCTCAATGAGCATGGCCGGCCACTCCCATTTGGGGGCTGTCCAAAATTTGTAGTGGGTTTTTTTGGCTCATTTGAGGTTGCAAAAATCCCACAAGATCTCTCTCAAAAGCTCCAAGTTCAATCCCTCCACCAATGGCAATTCCACAACCCCAAAAGAGACACAAGTTCTACTACACATTCTACAGCATATCTTGGGCACGTCGAGTAGCCGGCTTCGTGCCCGAGTTGCCTCGGCATTGAGGTGGGAGCCCGTAAAAGAAGTAGGCGTTGTGGTGCACTTCCGGCGACGAGGAGGAGACGGGACATTCCGCAGGAGATCCAGACGATGATGAGAAGACCGGAGGACTTGGATCGTCGGTATATCTCTTTCCCATCTTGTTGTTAGCTAGGACTAGTTAGTGGTTCGATCCGGGTATTAGTGCGCGGCGGTTTGCCAGTTCAAGTAAAATTAATGTTTATCACCGCTTCCGCTTTTGGCCGTCGGATTGACGGCCGGGGCGCCGCCGTGCACTTACAGTGGTATCAGAGCCTCGCCATTAACTTAGTCTAGCTTGGTTTAATGTGTTTTGCATTTCGGATCGATCAAAAATCCCAAAACCCGCATTTCCTTCAGCATCAGTTTCTGTTGAAATTTTTCAGTCTCGAAAAAATTTTCAGGTTGTATAAAAGTACTGTACAGGTAGTTCTAAGCTCTCTGGAAAAATTCGACAAAGTGATCTTTTAAGTGGAGCGCGGAACCGCGGCCAAATCCCACTCAGGGCCGCGGTTCCGCCGCAGTTTGGAATCTTCAGTTGGTCGAAATTTTCCAGTGGGCTTCTGGGCTGGAAACAGGGTTTTTGGAATATTAATATTGGGCTCAGAAATTCTTGATGTGCTGCAGTAACACTTGGGGCCCACTTGTTAAAAATTTGATCGGTCGGATATTTTAAACACATTATTTCACAGTATTTACATTATATCTGCGACCGTGAATGTCACTCGATCGGTAAATCCGGTCTAACTGCTATAGCCCGGTTAGACGGATTTGCGAACATGACTTTCACGTTGATGTTCTGTTTTTGCTGTGATGTTGCGGATCGGTCGTGGGGGATAGCCTGGATGCAATGCTAGTACTGTTCTGTTGTATTATGTACATTTGATATTGCGGGGCGAGCGTCCGACATGTGGACTGCCATCACTGCCTGTTTGTATTATTATTTTGGGGCACGACCTGGTTGCGGTCGATGTACCCGTTGTATGTATATTTTACTTTCTGTACTAGGCTTACCCCGCGGAGGGGTGCACGGATAGCCGGGTTCTAGAGGGCAACAAGCCCGCATCTCATGGCATTGGGACGGAGGGGGCTTCGCTCTAGGATTGGCGGGCTATTCGCCGCACTCGTAGGGGGTACAGGTTGACCCAGGAGGGGTGCCCAGGTTACCGGATTCCGTGAAGTGCTGGGTGGTCTATTCACGGAGCTGAAGGGGGCTGCCTCGCTTCAGGTTTTGGCGGGTAACTTGCCGCGCCCGTAGGGGTCTAGGTTCTCATTGCACAGGCTATCCACACGACCAGGGGAACGTCGGGTTTCAGCGGCTCTGTGAAACCCGGGGATCCCAGATATCTGTATTGTTTCTGTGATGCTGTTCATTCTCTGTGATGTTGCTTTTTATTCACGCCTTGAGCGAAATATAATATATTGGTATATATATTAGTAGATGTTGTATTTGTTTTGCATCCGCGCTAGTCCAGTCCCCGCTCTGTCGTTAGTTAGCTAACCTAACGGGTAATGACGGGACCCAGTGGCGAATGCGGATGGCATATACGTACATCAGTATATTTTCGTTCTTTTTGGTGTGATCAATTGATGGGACTGCATTGATTCGGATCAATGCAAGTTAAAAACAAACCTAATCTGATGTTGTTGGAAAACTTTTTCAAAAAGCTGTTATTGCAAGGACGTTCACTTTTGTTTTGCATCGTGGTATTCATTTGGAATATCCTGCTCCTCAGTCGACGAGGCAAGGGCCGAGATCCCTTCACCGGGAGTGACCCCTTGGACAAAAGGTTTGCGTCAGGGCATTAACTTCACTATAGCCGATTACTTTTGCTTTGCACCGTGGTATTCAGTTGGAATATCCTGCACCTCATTCTACGGGGAAAGAGCCGAGATCCCTTCACCGGGAGTGACCTCTTTAGCAACGGTTTTTCGTCACTATATTTTTAAAAGCTATCCGTTCCTTCGACGATATCAAGTTCACTACGTTAAAGGTTTTCGCCAGAAACCATTCGTAGCCCTCCGTCGTTTCATATGGGTAGTCAATAGTATTCAAGCTGTGTTTGTTGGCCAAAGTCAAGGCACAGTGTTTGGTAGCTGTTGGTTATTCATATGCAGCATAGATAGATGCGTTGGTTTGGGACAGTCGTACTACCTTGTTGGCCAAAGTCAAGGGTATGTACGGCTGGATTCAAATTAACCTGGAGAATGACGGGTAGAACTTGACATGTGACTTATGATTTGTTGGCCAAAGTCAAGGTCATAAGAGCATGGGGCAAAAATCACATCGGGAGTTTCAAAAGAACTGAAACTTGCCAGATATGCGCATACCTTCTGGAGTGTGATACCGTGAGCGGATTCCGTCACATTGTCATGCGATGAGAGTTAGATCCCGATTCCCACTGATGAGTTAGTTTACTCCTCGGGTGACCCCGACTAATTCTTCTTTCATGTTTGGAGGAGAATTTGAGGTACAGTGGGAGGATTCCAGATTAGATAAATTGGTAACCATTCTGATCTAGGTTAGAGTGCACGCTGAGTGTTTCTTTTCTCTCTCTCTTTGGCAGCGACCATTGACCCGACCCTAAGACTATGACTCAGTGACCAAATTAACCGAACCTTCTTGACACTGGCTTTTGGATTGTCAGAGTTGCAAACCTCATTGCCACTCCTACTTTTACCATTTTCTCCAGGACACCCCGTGTTGCTACGAACGTCCACTTCCATTGGACAAAACCATCGTATGGTTAGATATGAACTCGAAGGAATTTATTCGAGGATGGTTTCAGGTTCTGGAGAAAACGGATAGGATTATTCAGTTGTCTTTTCCTTTTACCTTCTCTCAGGTTGCGAGTACTCCTTGGTTTAGGAGATAGTACACCTATTACGCAAATTGGATAGTCTTCTTCCAAACCATAGGCAGGTGCCGACTGGTAGGGAATAAAGAAAACCAATTAGCATAACGATGGTGTACAGAAGGTATTAAGTTCAGACAAAGCAAGGGATTAGTAAGAGGGCAAAGTAAATTGCAACAGATATTCACGACCAAACCAAGTATTCCTTCGCCAATCCTAAATCACCTTTGTATTTCTCCAGGACACTCCGTATCACTACGAAGATCCACAGTTTATTTGGATACTCCATCGTATGGTTATATACGAACTCGAATGGAACTTGTTCCAGTTCGGGGATGGATTCTGGTCCAGGAGAAATAGGAATAAGGTTTATTCGGTTGTCTTTTATCTTCACCTTCTCTCATTGCGAGTGTTCCTAGGATTAGGACAGTACACCCATTATGCTTATTGGATAGTCTTCTTCCAAACCATAGGCTGGTGCCGAACGGTAGGGAAGGAAGAAAACCATTTGGCCTAAAGGGGTGTGCAGAAGGTAATGACTAAAGACATATGAAGGGATTTGGAGAGGTGGCAAAGAATTATACGGTTACAGTCGTGAATCTGGAAGAGGCATTACTAGGAATACCGGGATACCCCATCGAAACATTTCAATGTTTCAGTTTCACTGTGTACTGTTAAAGGAAGACTGATTTCCCAGTTAGACACTTGCTCCAGGGTATGTATTTACCAGGTACGATTCTCACATCTGTATGGTTTTACAGATGATGAGTGGGAGTAAGTTATTGGGAATTGGGTGATTATCCTCATTATATCGGGATTCGTTGTAATCGGTGATATTTGAGGAAATCACCTGGGCTGTTTGCCGGTTGGCAAATATTTGGTTTTGAATATCCGCAGTTATGCACCAATTTCAAATTGATATATCTGTACGTCTATTTTCATAGAGTGAGATATACCTTTTTGAAATTATGTCTACGACATTTACCTATATCAGTGGATGGTTAGGTAAGGAGCATTAAACAGCGGTGTAATTCTTCTTAATCATAAGTACAGTTTTCAACCTGCGACACACGGTGAATGAGTTATCAGACTCAAGGGACTTATACAGAGTATTGTATGTTGTCCAGGGTCCATCAGGACAGAGGGGTAGGTCCTCGTACTATATTCGGTTTACTTATGACTTCTCTAGTTTTTAGACCGGTGTTTCGTGGAAACACAGGGTCCGAATTTTGAGAAGTTACAGGTATTTGAATAGAGTAGAGAACCAGGTGTAGCAAGTATCGGGATTCTTCAAAGAGATCGAAGATGTAGATACTTGTGGTATTCAGTTGATAGTAATGATAAAGAGAAATTGCTTCTCTTTCAGGTTACTCATAATTGGAAGCATTCCTAAGTTGAGTAACGCTGATCCGCCTCCTTCCATTTAGTTGACATGCACTGGAGACAGTTGCATGATTTGGATCTGGTTCAATTAAATCAGTGCCTCTGGTCCTATATGGGATATAGAACAGTTCGTATCTTAACGATGTTAAGGTACGGGGAGTTGTCCGGTTTATGATTAAAACCAGACACTGGACAACTCAAGGCACGTTTCTGTAATGGCTGTTTGTGGGTTGACCCAGGCTATGACGCGGGTTGATTTTCTACCATTTGGATGAACAATAGCAATATTGTTCTACACTCGCCACAGTTTTAATAAAAATGGATTTTTTCAAAAAACAGTAGTGGGAGTATGGTAGAACTGGAAGTGATTCCAGAACCACAAACGATTACTGAAGATTTGATAAGGAACCTAAAGATTCAATCTGGATTGACATTCCATTGGCCACTCCGCAGATAAGGTGGGTAACTTCAGGCACCCGAGAGGTACTACGGTAGCCTCAAGGACGGTGACAGGGAAGTTCTTGTTTACCCACAATTACCATTGCTGTTGTTCCAGGCTGCGAGACCCGGCGGGAGGATGAGTATAGCGTCGTTCTAAACTAGTTTTAGAAGTGGACGTCTATATGACTCTGCCAGAGGGTTGTCGTAGTCAGTGGGAGCAGCGGAAGCATTGGTGGACAGGTAGCTTATGTCTATTTATAGACTGAAGCACCGGTAGCGGAGATAGATCATCTATTTCTGACGTGACAGTCATGGGTTTGACTTCATCAGAATAGGGGATGGATCTGTTGAGAAGGTAGTAGGGTGTGATATCCTAGTATTTGGATGACATACTCAGAGTAGGAAAGGAAACTCCTATACCACAATCGGTTATACTTTGGTCGTCACACAGTGGTTTCTCCACAAAGGACTTGGATTTTATATCTGACATACTGGTTACTAGATCTATGGTTTTAGATCTAGATTTGGGTGGTTTCCCAATCAGGGTACTTGACAGCATTCTAAGAGTATTTAGGATGGACGACTCCTGGCACGGTAGTGTACCTGCAGGTAATGGAGTCACCCTTTCCAAAGGTGTCCTACAGACTAAAGGGGAGAGGGACGTGCATGATTGGCAGATCACTTGCTCAGGCAATTGAGTCAATCGTGAGATGTCAAGTACCACACCAGATGTTGTTCTTGCACTAGATGCAATAAGTTGACATTGATCCAATCCTGGAAAAACAGTCGGAAGCAGTTATAGAACATAAGTGGATGTTCTAAGGATATGATAACGACAGCCTCATTCGGGAAACAGTTATCATTCCAGGCTTCCAAGGTGACATGGACGACAAGGAGGTTGTCAGAGCTATAGTTTTCCCTCTGATGAGGGGCAGTATTTTGGACAGGTGGTCCAAGGCAATACTGAGGGTGGCATGGCGCAGGATACTGATTAAGTTCAGTTGACGATACAGTCTAAGAAGTTTGGATTTGCAGTTCATTTATGAGCTAAGTCCCATCAGACATCCAGACACATTCTAAGACAGGTATTGCTCATTTCGGGAGATGGTTTTCTCCGCGAACTTGAGATATAGAGAGACATGGAAAGAGACAACAAAGCGGATCCACTCACTGAGGCTATTCCTCGAACGCAATAGTTTCGCAAACGAGCTTTGTGAGACTGACTAGTAGAGGAGTTGGGTGTTCGGTATCACACGGGCTGTGAGTATGCGACATCGCAATAATTAGCCTTGAGTGCAAGTGGGAGATTGTTGGAGATAGTGCCCTCAGAGTCAATTATTGGATCACAGGTACGTGATTGCAATGATTGAGGGAGGACCTATCCCGGTAGGACAGTCTTACTCGAGATGATAGTATGCTATCTGGTTTACCTTTATCATCGTGTACTGTTTTAAGTGACCTGACACGTCGCTATTACACGTTGATAGAGCCCCTAGGATTCTTGCTTGACCACCAGCAGTATGAGGGCGATCATATAAGTGGGAGCTGGGGGGTCTATAAGCATATCCTTAAAAGGTCCCTAGTCGTGAGAGTTTCGAGACAGGGCATCGATTCTCCATAGTAGACTAGTGTATACATTCGAGACCCCGACGAGGGGCGGTGGCCGGTCTCACAAGCCACTGGTGTCAGTTGGATCACCTAAGATGTATACAGGTGCTCATTGGGTTATGAGTACACCGGACAGGACTCGCCGGGAACATGCTAGTTGGTCATATACCAGACGTCAGATAGCAGTTCCCTGGTGACATGTGTGCAGGTTAGTTCATCGACCTGGGGATCGTCATTTGTCTCGTGTGAGTTCCCACTGTACTTTGATTACTACCCTACCACGGCTCAAAGGAGTCGTGCAAACAGGTTTTAGTTGGGTACAGTCCCGAGCCACATGGAGGTAGTGAGCGTATCTTCAGGGGTTCGTCTCTCCCGGTATTGAGGGTGAGGTCGTGCTGTGTCTAGGAGAGCCATTACACGAAGCCCTCGGCCGAGGCAAGGAGATTTACTGGTAGGTATTCCAGTAGTATCTCAGGGTGTTCTGGGCTACACTCCGACACGACTTGTATCGCTTTTGGGGGTTTGACTTTTACCAACCCCCTAGGCCCGCCATGCGATGCTCATAGACGAACGGACCGGACTGTACGGATATTGTCACTGACAGGCTCAGTAGGGAGTCAGGCTGAGTTCGCTCACAGACGTCCCTTTTGGTCAATACCTGGTAGCCCGTTATGTATTGGCTTATACCTCTAACGTGCTAGTGGTTAAATCCACAACCAAGGTGTTGATGAGTCTTTAGAGTCCCCCACATTCTGTTACTCAGCTTTCGGGCGAAAGGTTGTAGAGGCCGTATGGAGATATGGCAGGGTCCGATCAGATACGTGCGGTATTGCACGGATCAGGATCGGACAGTTTGTACTATAGGCCGTATGGTTATATGGCAGGGTTCGATCAGATACGTGCGGTATTGCACGGATCAGGATCGAACGGATATTACTAGCCGGCTTTGGTTTAAGCCGGATCCTAGTATAGTACAATGTAGATTTTGTCTCATTGCATTTGTATTTCGGTCGAAATACAGATGCGGGTGTGTATGCACAGTATCGGGGTTTTCCTGTAATTTATTACGGGACCAGTTTTCTGGAGTTGCCAGTTTGCTTTCCGTTTCAGCTGATTTCCATTGTTCCGTTCATTGGCCGAAGTTTGGTGGAGGAGGGCTTATTTGCATTGTTGCAAATAGGCATTTGTGGAGGGGGTCTTTTACATATTGCCATGTCATGATCACTTGACTTTTTGACTTCATCATGGTTGCTCCATACCTTGACCTTTTGACTTGACTTCTTGTCATGATGGCATGACTTTTGTAGACATGATGGTTGATGATGATGAGGGGTGAGGTTGGTGGAGTGTTAGTTTACACTTGTGATCATTTCCTTTTGCATGATAGTCTTCTCTCTCTCTCCCTTTGATTTGATTAAAAGGGCTCTCTCATTATCTAGCATATGACACTCTCATTTCTCCTCTCTCAATGAGCATGGCCGTCCACTCCCATTTGGGGGCTGTCCAAAATTTGTAGTGGGGTTTTTTGGCTCATTTGAGGTTGCAAAAATCCCACAAGATCTCTCTCAAAAGCTCCAAGTTCAATCCCTCCACCAATGGCAATTCCACAACCCCAAAAGAGACACAAGTTCTACTACACATTCTACAGCATATCTTGGGCACGTCGAGTAGCCGGCTTCGTGCCCGAGTTGCCTCGGCATTGAGGTGGGAGCCCGTAAAAGAAGTAGGCGTTGTGGTGCACTTCCGGCGACGAGGAGGAGACGGGACATTCCGCAGGAGATCCAGACGATGATGAGAAGACCGGAGGACTTGGATCGTCGGTATATCTCTTTCCCATCTTGTTGTTAGCTAGGACTAGTTAGTGGTTCGATCCGGGTATTAGTGCGCGGCGGTTTGCCAGTTCAAGTAAAATTAATGTTTATCACCGCTTCCGCTTTTGGCCGTCGGATTGACAGCCGGGGCGCCGCCGTGCACTTACACCCTTCACCGGGAGTGACCTCTTTAGCAAAGGTTTTCGTCACTATATTTTTAAAAGCTATCCGTTCCTTCAACGATATCAAGTTCATTACGTTAAAGGTTTTCGCCAGAAACCATTCGTAGCCCTCCGTCGTTTCATATCGATAGTCAATAGTATTCAAGCCGTGTTTGTTGGCCATAGTCAAGGCACAGTGTTTGGTAGCTATTGGGTGTTCATATGCTGCATAGATAGATGCGTTGGTTTGGGACAGTCGTATAGCCTTGTTGGCCCTAGTCAAGGGCTTGTACGGGTGGGTTCAAATCAACCTGGACAATGACGGGTAGAACTTGACATGTGACTTATGATTTGTTGGCCTTAGTCAAGGTCATAAGAGCATGGGGCAAAAATCCACATCGGGAGTTTCTAAAGAAACTGAAACTTGCCAGATATGCGCATACCTTCTGGAGTGTGATAACGTGAGCGGATTCCGTCACGTTATCATGCGATGATAGTTGGATCCCGATTCCCACTGATGAGTTGGTTTACTCCTCGGGTGATCCCGGCTAATTCTTCTTTCAGGTTTGGGGAAGAATTTGACGTTACAGTAGGAGGTTTCCAGATTAGATAAATTGGTAACCATTCTGATCTAGGTTAGAGTGCACGCTGAGTGTTTCTTTTCTCTCTCTCTTTGGCAGCGACCGTTGACCCGACCCTAGACTATGACTCAGTGACCAAGTTGACCGAACCTTCTTAACACTGGCTTTTGGATTGTCAGAGTTGCAAACCTCATTGCCACTCCTACTTTTACCCTTTTCTCCAGAACACCCCGTATTACTACGAACTTCCACTTCCATTGGACAAAACCATCGTATAGTTATATACGAACTCGAAGGATTTTATTCGAGGATGGTTTCCGGTTCTGGAGAAAACGAATAGGATTATTCAGTTGTCTTTTCCTTTTACCTTCTCTCAGGTAGCGAGCACTCGGTTTAGGAGATAGTACACCTATTACGCAAATTGGATAGTCTTCTTCCAAACCTTAGGCTGGTGCCGAACGGTGGGGAATGAAGAAAACCAATTAGCATAATGATAGTGTACAGAAGGTATTATGTTAAGACAAAGAAAAGGATTAGTAAGAGAGCAATGTAAATTGCGACTGCTATTCACGACCAAACCAAGTATTTTTTCGCCAATCCTAAATCACCTTTGTATTTCTCCAGGACACTCCGTATCACTATGAAGATCCCAAGTTTATTGGATAATCCATCGTATGGTTATATACGAACTCGAAAGGAACTTGTTCCAGTTCGGGGATGGATCCTGGTTCAGGAGAAATAGGAATAAGGTTTATTCGGTTGTCTTTTATCTTCACCTTCTCTCGCATTGCGAGTGCTCCTAGGAATAGGACAGTACACCCATTATGCTTATTGGATAGTCTTCTTCCAAACCATAGGCTGGTGCCGAACGGTAGGGAAGGAAGAAAACCATTTAGCCTAAGAGGGTGTACAGAAGGTAATGACTAAAGACATATAAAGGGATTTGGAGAGATGGCAAAGAGATATACGGTTACAGTTGTGAATCTGATAATGGAAGAGGCATTACTAGGAATACCAGGATGCCCCATCGAAACATTTTAATGTTTCAGTTTCACTGTGTACTGTTAAAAGAAAACTGATTTCCCAATTAGACACTTGCTCCACGGTATGTATTTACCAGGTTTGATTCTCATATCTGTATGGTTTTACAGATGATGAGTGGGAGTAAGTTATTGGGAATTAGGTGATCATCCTCATTATATTGGAATTCGTTGTAATTGGTGATATTTGAGGAAGTCGCCTGGGTAGTTTGCCGGTCGGCAAATATTTGGTTTTGAATATCCGTTGTTATGCACCAATTTCAAATTGATATATCTGTACGTCTATTTTCATAGAGTGAGATAGACCTTTTTGAAATTATGTCTATGACATTTACCTATATCAGTGGATGGTTAGGTAAGGAGTATTGAACAGCGGTATAATTCTTCTTAACCATAAGTACAGTTTTCAACCTACAACTCACAGTGAATGAGTTATTAGACTCAGGGAACTTATACAGAGTATTGTATGTTGTCCAGTGTCCTTTAGGACAGAGGGGTTGGTCCTCGTACTATATTCTATTTACTTATGACTTCTCTAATTCTTAGACAGGTGTTTCGTAGAAACACAGGGTCTGAGTTTTGAGAAGTTATTGGTATAAGAATAAAGTAGAGAACCAGGTATTGCAAGTATCGGGATTCTTCAAGGTGATCGAAGATGTAGATACTTGTGTATCGTATTCTGTTGATAGTAATGAGAACTTGCTTCTCTTTCAGGTTACTCATAATTGGAAGTATTCCTAAGTTGAGTAACGTTGATCGGCCTCCTTCCATTTAGTTGACATGCACTGTAGACAGCTGCATGATTTGAATCTGGTTCAATTAAATCAGTGCCTCTGTTTCTTGGATATAGAACAGTTCATATCTTGACATTGTTAAAATACGGCGAGTTGTCCGGCTTATGCTTAAAACCAGACTCCGGATAACTCAAGGCACGTTTCAGTAATGGCTGCTTGTGGGTTGACCCGGGCTATGACGAGGGTTGACTTTCTACCATCTGGAAGATCAATAGTGATATTGTTCTTGACTCGCCACAGTTTTAATAAAAATGGATTTTTTTTTCCCGGAAAACAGTAGTGGGAGTATGGTACAACTGGAAGTGATTCCAGAACCGCAAACGATTACTAAAGATTTGATAGGAACCTAAAGATTCAATCTGGTTTGACATTCCATTGGCCACTCCGCAGATAAAGTGGGTAAGCTCAGGCACCCGAGAGGTACTTCGGTATGCTCAAGGACGGTGGCAGGGAGGTTCTTGTTTACCCAGACTTGCCATTGCTGTTGTTCCAGACTGTGAGACCCTGCAGGAGGATGAGTATAGCGTCGTTCTAAACTAGCTTTAGAAGTGTACGTCTATATGACTTTGCCAGAGGGTTGTCGTGGTCAGTGGGAGCAGCGGAAGCATTGGTGGACAGGTGGCTTATGTCTATTTGTAGACTAAAGCAGATATAGCGGAGATAGATCATCTATTTCTGATGTGACAGTCATAGGTTTGACTTCATCAGAATAGGGGATGGATCTGTTAAGAAGGTAGTAGGGTTTGATGTCCTGATATTTGGATGACATACACAGAGTAGGAAGTGATATTCCTATACTACGATCGGTTATACTTTGGTCGTCACACAGTGGTTTCTCCACATAGGAATTGGATCTTATAACGTACATTCTGGTTACTGGATCTATGGTATTAGATCTAGATTTGGGTAGTTTCCCAATCTGGGTACTTTGGCAGCATTCTATGAGTATTTAGAATGGACGACTCCTGGCACGGTAGTATACCTGCAGGTGATGAAGTCACCCTCTCTAAAGGTGTCTTACAGACTAAAGGGGAGAGGGATGTGCATGATTGACAGATCATTTGCTTAGGCAATTGAGTCAATCATGAAATTTCAAGTACCACACCAGATGTTGTTCTTGCAGTAGATGCAATAAGTTGATGTTAATCCAATCCTGGAGAAACGTTAGGAAGCAGATTTAGAACATAAGTGCATGTTCTAGGGATATGATAACGACGGCCTCCTTTAGGAGACGGTTATCATTCCAGGCTTCCAAGGTGACCTGGACGGCAGAGTGGCCGTCAGAGTTTTTGTTTTCCCTCTGACGAGGGGCAGTATTTTGGACAGGTGGTCCAGGTGGATACTGAGGGAAGGATGTCGCAGGATACTGATTAAGTTCAGTTGACGATACAGTCTAAGAAGTTTGGATTTAGAGTTCATTTATGAGCTAGGTCCCATCAGACATCCAGAAATTCTAAGACAGGTATTGCTCATTTCGGGAGATGGCTTTCTCCGCGAACATGAGATAAAGAGAGACATAGAAAGAAACATCACAGCGGATCCACTCACTGAGGCTATTCCTCGAAAGCAATAGTTTCGCAAACGAGCTTTGTGAGACTGACTAGTAGAGGAGTTGGGTGTTCGGTATCACACGGGCTGTGAGTATGCGACATCGCAATAATTAGCCTTGAGTGCAAGTTGGAGATTGTTGGATATAGTGCCCTCAGAGTCAATTATTGGATCACAGGCACGTGATTGCAATGATTGAGGGAGGACCTATACCGGTAGGACAGTCTTACTCGAGATGATAGTATGCTATTTGGTTTATCTTTATCATCGTGTACTGCTTTAGGTGACCTTACGAGTCGCTATTACACGTTGATAGAGCCCCTATGATTCTTGCTTGACTACCAGCAGTATGAGGGCGATCATATACGTGAGAGCTGGAGTCTATAAGCACATCCTTAAAAGGTCCCTAGTCGTGGGAGTTTCGAGACAGGGCATCGATTCTCCAGAGTAGACTAGTGTATATAGTCGAGACCCCGACGAGGGGCGGTGGCCGGTCTCACAAGCCACTGGTGTCAGTTGGTTCACCTAAGATGTATACAGGTGCTCATTGGGTTATGAGTACACCAGACAGGACTCGCCGGGAACCTGCTAGTTGGTATTATACCTGACGTCAGATAGCAGTTCCCTGGTGACATGTGTACAGGTTAGTTCATCGACCTGAGATCGTCATTTGTCTCGTGTGAGTTCCCACTGTGCTTTGATTACTACCCTACCACGGCTCAAATGAGTCGTGCAAACAGGTTTTAGTTGGGTACAGTCCCGAGCCACATGGAGGCAGTAAGCGGATCTGCAGGGGTTCGTCTCTCCCGGTATTGGGGGTGAGGTCGCGTTGTGTCTAGGAGAGCCAGAACATGGAAAGTCCTTGGCCAAGGCAGGAGATTTGCTGGTAGGTATTCCAGTAGTATCTCAGGGTGTTCTGGGCTACACTCCGACACGACTTGTACCGCTATTGGGGGTCTGACTTTTACCAATCCCCTAGGCCCGCCATGCGATGCTCATAGACGAACGGACCGGACTGTACGGATATTGTCACTGACAGGCTCAGTAGGGTGTCAGGATGAGTTCGCTCATCGACGTCCATTTTGGTCAATAGCTGGTGGCCCGTCACGTATAGCTGATACCTATGACGTGCTTGTGGTTAAATCCACAGCCATAGTATTGACGAGTTTTTAGAGTCCACCACACACTCGGTTACTCAGGTTTCGGGCGAAACGGTGTAGAGGCCGTATGGAGATATGGCAGGGTTCGATCAGATACGTGCGGTATTGCACGGATCGTGATTGGACGGATTTTACTAGCCGGCTTTGGCTTAAGCCAGATCCTAGTATTAGATAGTGTAGATTTTGTCTCTTTGCATTTGTGTTCAGTAGGAATACAAATGCGGGCATGTATATGCAGTACCGGGGTTTTCCTGTAATTTATTACGGGATCAGTTTTCTGAAGTTGCCAGTTTGCATTCCGTTCCGGCCGGTTTTCCTTTGTTCCTTCACGGCCGGACCTTATCGATGGAGAGGGGGTTATTTGCAGTTTGCAAATAACTTATTTGTGGAGGGGTTTATTGTGATTGTGTATTCTTATCATGATGAGATTCCATATTGGACTTTTCTTTTGCTTTTTGGGAAAGGATTGATAAGTGAGATGAGTGTGACTTTTTTTCTTTTTGAGGTTGATACCTTTTCTTCTCTTTTTATCAAGCCTTTTCTTATGGTGATAATGATTTTCATTCTTTCCTCCACCATTACAAGTGAGGCCGGCCACTCGGGCAAGAGGGGGAGAGAGAGGTTCATTTGAGGGAAAACTTTGTTCATCTCATTTTTCCTTGCTACACAATTTCATATACCTCACTCCAAAGTCCATTCTTGATTCCTCCATACATGGAAACTTCTACCCGCAAGAGACAAAGCAATTCTACACCTTCCCTATAGCAAATCTTGGACGCGTCGGCTAGCCAACTTCGCGCCCGAGTTGCCTCAGTCCAGAGGTAGGAGCCCGTAAATGAACCCGGCTACGTGGTGCCTTTCCGACGAGGAGGTGACGGACGGAGATTCCGCAGGAGATTGGAGTGGAGACGAAGACCGAAGGACACGGATCGCTTGGTATAACTCTCTACCCTTCTTTTAGTTTGCTAGTAGCTAGGTTAATGGCCCGATCCGGGTAAAAGTGCGCGGTGGTGCCGGTTTGCTAGTTTGCAAAGTTTTTCGTTTCCGCGTTTCCGGCGTCGGATCGACGGCCGGGGCGCCGCCGCGGACTTACATTATGTACTCGCCCTGATGTTGCTTATGTACTGGCTGTTTTTAGCAGGTATCAATCCAACTCAGGGGAGAAACATAGGATAGCAGTGAAGAACATTCTTAAGTACTTGCGAAGGACTAAAGAATTGTTCTTGGTGTATGGTAATGAGGATCTCCAAATGGAGGCCTTTACCGATTCCAGCTTCCAAAGTGATAAGGATGACAACAAATCTATCTCAGGGTTTGTATTTACCCTCAATGGAGGGGCGGTTAGTTGGAAGAGTTCCAAACAGGATACCGTTGCAGACTCAACGATGGAAGCTGAGTATATTGCTGCAAATGATGCTGCTAAGGAAGCCGTCTGGATGAGTAAGTTCATCGCGGAACTAGGAGTAGTTCCAGCCATTATTGATCCAATACCATTGTATTATGATAATAATAGGGCTATGGCGTTAGCCAAAGAACCAAGGTCCCATCAGAAATCCAGACACATCCTCAGGCGATATCATTTGATCCGGGAGATTGTAGATCGCCACGAGATCGAGATTCGGAGAGTAGATACAAAGAATAACACCGTGGATCCACTCACCAAGGCCCTTCCACAGCCACAACATGAGCAACATTTTAAGATGTTGGGTATGAGATACGCCAATAACTGGCCTTAGTGCAAGTGGGAGATTGTTGGATATATGTATGCCTTAGAGGCCATTATATGTATAGTAGATGTTTGGACATGTATATATATAGATTACTTTCTTGCTCGACATGATAGTATGCTATCTAGTTTACTTTATCTGACATGTTGACTTGATCATGCTTTTATCCATTTGCACATGTTGATAAAGCCTTGAGGATATTTGCTTGACTACTGTGACTATGATGTGGATCATACTAGTGGGGCACGTGTAGTTTATAAGCATATCCTTGAACTGTTCCTAGTCGTGGGTGTATCGAGACGGGGCATCGATATTCCAGAGTAGACTAGCGTATACCATTCTTGTCCCATATGATGGGCGATGGATGATCCCATATCCATCTGGTGTGCTGACACCAAAGATTGTATGCGGGTGCTCAGTATAGACTTGGTACACTGAACGGACTAACAGAGAACTCCTATATGGTATTATATCTATCGTCGGATAGCAGTTCTCAGGTGACACTGGTACAGGTTAGTCTGCAGACCCGAGATCGTCATAGAGTCTTGTGTGTCCTCCCGCTGTACTTTGATCTCCACCCTACCACGGCTCTACTAAGACGTGCATAAAGGTGGTATTTAGGTACAGTCCCGAGGCACATGGAGGCAATAAGCGATAGGTGGGGTTTCGTCTCTCCCGATATTGGGGGTTGATGTTGTGCTATGCTTGATTGGCTATAACACGAAGTCCCTGGTCAGGGCTACTGAGATTTACTGATAAGCGTTATCAGTAGTTTCTCGATCTGTTATCAGCTATATACCGGCATGACTTATTGAGTTATTGGGGTCGACAACACCATCCCTAGACCTGATATGCAATATATTTGACGAGGAGACCGAACTGTACGGTAAGTGTTGCCAGATGGCTCGACGGGAGTTTTGATAGCTTTGCTGGTTTTCTTCTGATCGTTCAATACCCGCATGGCCGTTACGTTTAGCTGACCGCTTGCGACTTGTGGGTGTTTGATATGATCATCACCCACTGCCGGCGTATTGATGAGTCTTAGAGTCCCACACAGAAGTTTCCTAGCCCAGGCGAAAAGATGTGGTGTGCATTTGGTGTTAGTTGTATGTATGCCCTAAAGGCCAGTATTGGACAGATGATGTATATTATAATGGATACTTGGACATATATAGAGATGACTTTCTTACTCGATATGATAGTATGCTATCTGGTTGCTCTTTATCTTAACATGTATACTTGTCTCTTGATACTGTCTTATAGCTACATGTTGGTAAAACCCTTAGGATGTGTACTTGACTACCAGGACTATGATGAGATCGTACTAGTGGGGCCATGGTAGTCCATAAGTACATCCTTTAATGTCCCTAGTCATGGGTATATCGAGACGGGGCATCGATATACCATAGTAGACTAGCGTATACGCTTCTCGACCCATGAGATGGGCGATGGATGATCCCATATCCATTGGTGTTTGACATCAGAGATGGTATACGGGTACTCAGTGGAGACTGGGTACACTGGATGGACTCGCCGAGAACTCCCAGATGGTATTATACCTCACGTCAGATGGCAGTTCTCTGGTGACACTTGTGCAGGTTAGTCTGTAGACCCGAGATCGTCATAGAGTCTTATGTGATTCCCACTGTGCTTTGATTTCCACCTTACCACGTCCAAGAGGGCGTGCAAAACGGTGGTTTTTGGGTACAGTCCCGAGTCACATGGAGGCAATGAGCGATAGGAGGGGTTTCGTCTCTCCCGGTATTGGGGGTTGATGTTGCGCTGTGCTCGATTGGCCATAACAGGGAAGTCCCTGGCCAGGGCTGATTTAGAGATTTACTGATAAGTGTTACCAGTAGTTTCTTGACCCGTTATGAGCCTCATATCGGCATGACTTATCGGTTATTGGGGTCTGACGTTTACCACCCCTAGACTTGATATGCGACATATCAGACGAGGAGACCGGACTGTACGACAAGTGTTACCGTTAGGCTTTTACAGGAGTTGGAGCGGGCTTGCTTGCTGATCTTCTGATCGCTCAATACCCGGGTAGCCGTTACGTCCAGCTGGTACCGCTGACGGCTTGTGGGTGCTTGATATGATCATCACCTACTGCTGGCGTATTGACGAGTCTTTAGAGTCCAACATAGAGGTTTTACTGGCTCAGGCAAAACGAAATATGAGCGCATATGTGATATGTGCAAGACCGAGAATAATGCGTGTATGTGATACCGTATTCTATTCTCGCGACTTTTTGTATCGGTCGGTTATATGTGATATAGCCGGGTTATCGAATTAAGTGTTGATTCGATAAGTCGATACATTGGATGTTGGTCGGTTATATGAGATATAACCGGATTATTAAGTCAAGTGTTGATTTAATAATTTAGTGTATAATTGTATATATGATATACTAATTTACATTAACTAACATTTGTTCACTTAAGGATTTTTCTCATATGTGCACAACTTTAATATATATGTGATATATATTAAAAATGTGTTTTCTTTTTGTATCATGGTTTTTGATACAACATTCATGGGTGTATGAGACTTACACCATACTATTTGTTATGTTGGGTTTAATGTTTAAAGTAATTACAAAATTAGTGGAAGAATAGAAAAATGCATGAAGCTTGTGCATGCATTGACTAAGTCCACTAGGTTTGTTTTTACTTTGGATATTTGTTAACCCAACCTTAGAATTAGCCATGGTTATGTCTCTACATGAATTAGTATATGATACTCACACACCATGGTTAGCTTTCTCACTTGATCATTATCCTCATCTCATTTTTGTTCATCTTCTTCCTTGAGCTAAAAAGCTCTCTAGGTTTTGATTAAGTGAGAAATAAATATAAGATAAATAATTCTAAGGTGTACCCACTTCCTATTTCCTCATCCTCTACTAGACTAGCACTTTAGTTAAGGGTGTTTGCTTCACTAATTCTCTAGTTAGTGAAGAAGAAGCTTGAGTTCGTATTCCCTCGACAGAGATCATCTTCGGCCTCGAAGACTTCAAGCAAGGACGCTCCTTCTGCCTCGTGAAGCCATGCAAGAGCCCGGGAGGACCATGATCGCAGCGAAGGGACTACAACAAGGAGCTTTAGAAGTGAAGGACCGATCTACAAAGGTTTTATTTCGTATTCACTTAGTCGTAAATGATATTTACTTTTATGTGAAACCCTAATAATCTAGCAAAGATCTTGTTTAGGGTTGTTCAGCACGGCTAAAATCTTAATCGGGCATGGTTGATACCTTGTAGAACCTTGTTAGAGTGCCTAGTAACCCTACAGTGGTATCAGAGCCTAGCTAGAGTATTAGGCGACGTGTATACGAAGTTGAAACCCCGATCGAACCCCGTAACGTCGATTTAACCCCCTCTCTGGACAATTTTTTAAAATGTGATTTTTTCTGTATTAAAAATACCTAAAAAATCAGCAGGGAATTATATGTATCGACGCGGTTCCGCGGCGGTCCGTACGATTTACTTTGTCATTTTCCAAAGTGATACACGTAGATGTTATTGCAAATTTCTGGGTATTTTTAATCTTACTCAAGTGAGTGTTCTGGGGATTATTTTGTATTCGTTGATTCGATCGAAAAATTTAATTTCGTTCTTTTTCGGGATAATTTAGAAAGTATTAAAATGTTCGAACGGATATCATTAACTCACTTTTTTCATACACGAAAAACTTTTACGTGTTGAATTTTTTCTTGGGTTTAAATCTTTCGGAAAAAACATGCAAGTAACGCGATGGACCCTCTAGAAGAACACAAACCTTAACTCGATTATGTGACCGTCTGAACCGCCTCTAAACCTTAGGGTTTGGGGCAGTACAGCGTTGCCACATGTGAGGCGTTGGCTTGACCCTTCTACGGCTGGACCATTGCTACTGTGATGTATTCTGGAATTTTTGGAACTCCGCTCAAGTGTTGAGCTATTTAGGAAATCTTGGGTATTTGATTTTTCGATCGGAAAGTTTAATACTGTCTATTTATCTGGAATGTGATACAATATGTGGAATTCATATAGTTAGGCATGAAATGCGAAGTATGTGATTTTTCGGATTTGTGATGTCTAAAGTAATTGTGGATTCCAAATGTTGTAGTTTTACACTTTCTTTTCTGCGACCGTAAGTGTAATATGTGATATCGCCGGTTTCGTTGCTATATGCCAATGACAATTGGGATGCGCATATTTACTTACGTTGATGACATGTGATGTTATGTGTTGCTGGATATGTTATATTGGATCGTCGTGTTCTGAATAGCCGGGGGTTTTATGTGAGATGAGGGTTTTTATTTTCATTCATGTAAAATTCATTGTATGTAATATTCTTTTATTGGGGCACTTCCGGGATGATGATGATGTCACCTTTGTATATTATTTACTTTTCCGCATTAGGTAGACCCAAGGAGGGGAGCACAAGTAACCGGGCTCTAGGGTACAGCGGGAGACCAACTCGAGGAGTCAAGTCCGAGTCTCTTAACTCTAGAATCGGTAGGGTTTCTTGCCGCTCTCGTAGGGGTCTAGGGGTGTGGGTTTGGCTATTCACCGCAACCGTGGAATCCGTGTTTTATAGAGGCTCAAAATAAAACACGGACCTCCTAGTATATCCATTATTTCATATGATTCTTCTGCTGCGATATCTGTGATGTGATCATTTGATATGTTGAGATGGATACTATATATAGTATATATGATATATTATATAGACGTTACTTATGTTTTACACCCGCGCTAGCCCTGTCCCGCTCTGCCGTTAGTTACCTAACCTAACGGTGCACGAGGGGACATCGAGGCGAATGCGGATGGCATAAGTGTACGTCGTATTTATCTGTGATGTTTAGGTGACTTAAATGATGGGACTTCATTAATATGATTAATGAAAGAAAAGAAATCTAAAAGATGTTGTAGAATCAAATTTTTCAAAAAGGGTAGCTACAGGTTTTGCTTTGCATAGCGATATATATGATATATCCTGCACCTTATTCGATGAGGAAAGAGCCGAGATCCCTTCACCGGGAGTGACCTCTTTAGCAAAACTGGCAGATGCTACAACACACGGTTTGTCTTTTGATTGCTTTTGGAGTTTTTGCTTTGCATAGCGATATATATGATATATTCTGCACCTTATTCCATAAGGAAAGAGCCGAGATCCCTTCACCGGGAGTGACCTCTTTAGCAAAACTAATGAAAGCCTCAAAATCACTCCATTCCAAGATTCACTCGATTCTGCAACGATATCAAGTTCATTACACAATAGGTTTTCAGAAAAACCTTTCGTAGCCCTCCATGATTTCAGATAAGTCCTACTTAGTATTCATGCTACATTTGTTGACCTCCGTCAAGGCGTAGTGTGCGGTAGCTAACTAGTACTTATCTGCTTATGCATATGATGCAGATTGGATTAGGGTAGTCGTACGACCTAGTTGACCTCCATCAAGGGTCGTGCGGGTGGGTTTGATTCAATCAAGAAATGACGGGTTGAACTTGACTTGTACATTGTGGTTTGTTGACCTCCGTCAAGGTCATGTGATGCTTGGGGCAAAATATCATCGGGAATTTCAAGTATTGAAATTTGCAATGAGATTGCATACCTTCTATGAGATAGTTGGATCCCGATACCCACTGCGAGTAATTGTTACTCCTGGGAGAGTTTTACACTGGACAATTAGCCGATCAAGTAGGTGTCTAGAAAGGTGTCAACGAGGTTACGCCTCTGGGAAAATGAGGTTTATTTTAATTAGGTCCGTGCAAAAGCACGGGGAACCTCTCTCAAAGTACCGACACTGGCCTGGCTGAAAGATTGGCGAAATTGTAGGGTGTAATTAATCCCGGCTAGTCTTTCCTTTTAGGGTTTGAAGGAAGATTTGATAAAAACAGTGGGAGCCATCCTGATTAGATAAAATAATAACCAATCTGATCTTGCAAAAGCATACGCTAAAGTGTTTTCTTCTCTCTCTCTCTAGGTAGCGACCATATCATGCCTTAATAAAGATAATAATATGGATGTATTGACCGAACCCGCATGTTGTACTGTGCCGGGGAACGTTGGTTCCGTTCTTTCTTATAAAAGTTATAAGACTGAACAGGATATAGGGGAATACCAGGATTCCCATGCCACCCGAATGAAGAAAGTACATGTTGATGCATTTTCTTCGGGTATGTTCGTTACAGAGAACTGTTTCTCCATTTGCTCTACGTCCTGGGTATTATATACCGGGTCAGGATCCCGTATATGTAATCAGTTACATGGGCTTAGGAAAGGTAGAGAACTTGGAGAAGGTGATAAAGATATAAGGGTTGGAAATGGTGCAATTGTTGCAGCTAAAACCGTCGGGGAATATCACCTTGTATTGCCAACTGGTAATACATTGATTCTGAACGAATGCTATTACATGCCGAACCTGATATGCAACATTATATCAGTTTCTTTGTTGAGTAAAGAAGGATATAATTTTGTATTACAGGATAATGTTATGAACATTTTTCTAAACCAAAAGTTGGTTGGATCAGGCACGATGTGCAATGGCATCTATGTTCTAAATCAATCAACAGTTCTGAGCATAACAAACACACACAAGAGGAAGAGTTCAGAAATGAACGAATCCTTCTTGTGGCATTGTAGACTTGGTCATATAAATGCGACACGGCTGGCTAAGTTGCATAAGGATGGATATTTGAAACCGTTTGAATTTTCATCTTATGATACATGCCAGTCATGTCTCAAAGGAAAGATGACCAAAACTCCGTTTAGAGGACACGGAGAAAGAGTTATCGAACTCTTGGGACTGATACATAGTGATGTATGCGGTCCCATATCTACACATGCCAGGGATGGTTCTTCTTACTTCATTATATTCACTGACGATCTCTCTAGATTCGGATATGTGTTCCTGATGAAACACAAATCAGAAGCTTTTGAGAAATTTAGAGAATATAAAAAAGAAGTCGAGAACCAAACCAGGAAAAGTATTAAAATCCTTATCGAGGAGGTGAATACTTGAGCAATGAATTCCTGGACTTCCTAAAAGAGAATGGGATTCTCTCTCAGCTAACTCCTCCATATACACCACAGCACAACGGTGTATCTGAATGGAGGAACCGCACCCTATTAGATATGGTGCGCTCTATGATAAGCATAGCTGAGTTACCTATTTCCTGCTGGGGATATGCACTGGAGACAGCGGCATACCTAGTGAATAGGGTACCTACTAAATCTGTGTCTACCACCCCATATGAGATATGGGAGGGGAAAAGACCATATCTTAATTTTATTAAGATATGGGGTTGCCCGGCCTATGTCAAAAGACAAAAACCGGACAAACTCGAGGCAAGGTCTGTTTTGTGTAAGTTTGTTGGATATCCCAAGCATTCGCGTGGGTATATCTTCTACCACAGTGAGGAACAAAGGGTCTTTGTTGCTCAACACGCCACCTTTTTAGAAAAGGAATTTCTTACAAAAGAGATTAGTGGCTCTGACGTAGAACTGGAAGAGGTTCCAGCTGTACAAACCACAACAGAAGATTTGGTGGAACCAGAGGACTCGGTAGTTCCCGATGAACCCAGCCACTCCGTCGATCTAGTAGGGTTCCTCACCCACCAGAGAGATACTACGGTTTTCTCATGGATGGTGGAAGTGAGGATTGCATCATGGAGGATGATGACCCAACTAGCTTCGAGCAGGCCATCACGAGTGGGGACTCAGTGAAATGGATGGATGCAATGCGGTCCGAGATGGAATCCATGTACACCAACAAAGTATGGACTTTGGAAGATGCTCCTGAAGGGGTAAAACCCATTGGGAGCAAGTGGATCTTCAAGAAAAAACTTGGTATAGATGGGAAAGTAGAGACTTTCAAAGCTAGACTTGTAGCAAAGGGTTTTCGTCAAAGACCAGGTATGGACTATGACGAAACCTTTTCTCCAGTGGCTATGCTTAAATCCATCCGGATCATGCCTGCCATCGCTGCATATCATGACTACGAAATCTGGCAAATGGATGTTAAGACCACCTTTCTAAACGGTGATTTAGAAGAGAGCGTGTACATGACTCAGCCGGAGGGCTTCGTAGCTAGTGAGAGCAGCGGGAAGGTGTGCAAGCTGCTTAAATCCATTTATGAATTAAAGTAAGCATCGCGGAGTTGGAACTTCTGCTTTGACATCGTTATCAAAGAGTTTGATTTCGTCAAAAACGTAAATGAACCTTGTATCTACAAGAAGGTGGCAGAGAGTAAGGTTGTCTTCCTTGTATTGTACGAGGACGACATACTCTTGATTGAAACTGACATTCCTATGCTGCAATTGGTCAAGCTCTTCTTATCACAAATATTCTCAATGAAAGATCTAGGGGATGCCTCCTATATCTTGGGGATTAAGATCTATAGAGATAGATCCAAACGGATACAGGGATTGTCCCAATCTAGGTACATTGACACCACACTAAAGCGGTTTAGTTTGGAAGAGTCCAAGCATGGGTTTTTACCCACGATCTCAGGGCTCACTCTCTCCAAAGAGATGTCTCCCAAGACTGATTTGGAGAGAGCTCGCATGCAAGGGATACCCTATGCTTCGGCTGTAGGCTCTATCATATACGCGATGCTATGTACCACACCCGATGTAGCACAATCACTAAGTGTAGTGAGTAGGTATCAAGCTGATCCTGGAGAGAGTCACTGGACAGCTGTGAAGAGCATTCTCAAGTACTTGCGAAGGACTAAAGAGATACTCTTGGTGTATGGTAACGGAGAACTCCAAGTGGAGTCCTTTACCGATTCGAGCTTCCAGAGTGATAAGGACGACTCTAAGTCGCACTCGGGATTTGTCTTTACCCTTTACGGAGGGGCGGTTAGCTGGAAGAGTTCCAAGCAGGAAACCGTGGCAGACTCGACGATGGAGGCTGAATACATCACTGCCAACGATGCTGCCAAAGAAGCTGTCTGGATCAAGAAGTTCATTACTGAACTTGGAGTGGTTCCATCCATTGAGCATCCAATACCTTTGTATTGTGATAACAATGGAGCGGTGTCTTTGGCCAAGGAACCCAGGTCCCATCAGCGATTGTTCATATCAGATTTTTGCATTTATATACCGTCCAATTTTTATCATATTGCTTATCGGTAGGTACTCTTGAGCCGTGTTTGCTAGTCAATTGCAGGATAAAGGTTCTCGGCTCTAATCGGTGAAATTCATGGAAAAACAAGACAAATTCCGGATTACTGCCAACCACAGATAAAACACGGGTCTCCGCTCTCTATCCGTATGTTGCCACACACCAGTTTAAGAGACAAAATGGCAAATCAAGGTCATTTTCATGCACAAGGTTCAATGGCAACACAAGATCCAAGAAATCTACGTGGAGCTCGAGGAAATCATGACAAAAAGATCCACATCAAATCACCTTTTGACTTGCTGAAATTCTAGACAACTTGTGGAGAGATTCTGAGAAACAAAGTGTACCAAACTGATCCAAACATCAACACAAAGAAGCACAAAAAATACGAGGAGCCAACTCCTCTAAACGGCCGCGTTTCCGTGGCATAAGCATGCATAGGCCGCGGAAACGCGGCCGTACGGCCTCCTCAGTTGACGAAACTTCAGGGGCAGTTTGGTATTTTCATGAGGCTTCAGAATGTTGCCCTAGGTTTCCATCTCCCTGCCTATAAATAGTCCAGAACTTGCCAAAGCCAAGGGTCCATAATCTAGTATTTAGATTTTAGGTTATATATTGTTGTTCTTCTTCCTCCTCTCATCTCTTCTCCATTAAAAAACTTGTAGTGAGCTTTTGTGAGTGAAGAATGAATAAAGGAGTTCTTGTTCTTACCATGCTTGTCTTTTTATTTTGTTAACTATTATTGCTTGTAATTTTCATTTGCTAATTTAGTTGTTGTTATTTGTGTTTGTTTCTTTCTTGTTCTCTTTTCCTTTATCCTTAAATAACCATGATGCTTATGCTTGATCCTTGCCGAGGTGAGGTCGCAAATAGCTAGTTGTAATCTTCTAACCTCTTTCTTTCTATCTTCCTCCTTTGTTTTATTTTCATTTTTCTTGTAATGGGTGAGTAGTTTCCATACTTGTTAGGGTAGGATAAGGAAATTTTGAGAGAAGGAAATCTCTCTCACTCTTTTCTTGCCCAACATCTTGATTCGGACTCCCGTTAATTGAACCACAATCCGCTCCCTACGGCACCCTATCCTAAATGATAGCGGTGATTCCTTAGTGAGACCGGTTCTGGTTGAATTAACCGGAGGTTAAGGCTAAGAGCCAAGAACGGACGGACAAGCACCAAAAGGAAGAACTTATGCGTTGGAAAGCCCAGCTTATACTCGCAAGTTCCTTCCTAGTCGTGCTAATCCCCGTTGTTGCCGATTACCGTAACACCGATATTAAGAGTGGCAACGAAAGAAGTGAGCGACTCCTAACTCAAACTAACCTAATCCTAACCCTAACAAGCTCTCTATCTATATCATTTTAGCACATAGTTAATCTAAAAACAAACCTGGAAAATTGGACTTAACTCATTAAAGCACATAGAAAAAGATTCTCATCTCCCTGCAGACAACCCGTACTCAACTGGCTAGCTACAAACGAAACCGTCTTGATTGCGGTAATAAACTTAGCACGCAAAAACTTAACCAATCAAATGGCGCCGTTGCCGGCGAGACGGTAGTTTATTTCTTTGTGTAATTTCGGGTTAATTTGTGAATAAAAAGCTAACCGAAAAAACAAAACAAAAAAATTATACATTGTAAAAAAAATCATCTTGTTATTTTTAATTAGTTTTTGTGCAAGTGTGCAGGATAATACGAAGTTCGAGTTCAGTGCCAAAGACGTGGGAAGATAGACCCATATCTCGCGGCTACACCGCGACAGATTCAAGACGGAAAAAAACGGTCTACTGTAAAAATCTGGAGCATATACAGTGAGCAAATCAAGATTCAGGAAATCCAGACAAGCAGAGGACAACCAAAACAGCACATAACAGAAATTTGAAGCCCCAACCATTCAACATAGCGCGGAACCGCGGCCTGAGCACATGTTTGGCCGCGGAACCGCGGTCCTCTGGAGGTATCAGGGTTTCAGTTATTTTTGGTGAGTTTCCCTATCTCTTTCCACTCCTCTAAACTCCACTAAACTGTGTTTTCTACAGCATTCTTTGCGCAAATTCTCTTCCCCCTTCCAATAAATTGTTCTTGTGCAGGATTCTTTGCGCCGCGCTAAAAAATAAAAATTGATTGCAGTTGATTTGTTACTGCTTTGCATTTATTAATACAGACTTTAAGGGGCTTGAAACCAATTCAGATTGGGTGGGGATTTCATCACCTTTCCCACGACCCCGAAAATCACAAAAAGCATATGCATTGACCATTGTTAATTAAAAAAATACTAGACTCAGCCCTAAGGACTTCGCGCTCAATAGGACAGAGGATTAGTTACAGGCATCGACCGTTTATCCTATCCTGACTTTTGCGGTGTCTAGGAAAGTGTGTCCAAGGAAAGTGGTTACTTAATTAGGACCACTACTTACGTAGTGGGGAGCCTCCCACTTACCTGGCACTTACCTGGCCGCAATTGTTGGAGAAGAGGCGGTTTGAGGTCCTATTTCTAGCCCTTTGGAACAGTTAGGAGCTGTCTAGCAGACCTAGGTGACCCTAGATCTAGGTGTGATTGTGCATATCTTGTTTGTGATTGCTTGAAGCCGTAAGCCCGTACATATCTCTGTAAAGCTCTTTCTAAAAAGAAAAGAAAAAAAAACACAAAACCAAAAACTTTTATAAAAACTTGCCCTTTGTCACCAGAATCCATTTTTTTACCCACCACCCATCGTATTTCTCCATTGACGTTTTCTTACCGTCACCTTCTCCGCTTTGACTATACTAAACTCGTTTAGTGTATGTCCGCTTGGACTCGGGACACTAGCGCCCGCCTAGTCTGTGTTACGTTAGTCGCTACCGACTACGCGATCGACTCAGACGTCGAAACTCCGTCCATGCCTCATTCACCCGTACCTTTGCCGGCCAACTCCAACGTTGACCGGAATTCTGTTCATACATCCTCACCTTCACCATCACCAACCTCTTCTTCCGCGATGTCAGGATTTAATCCAAACATCCCTACAACTCCCCCGGGATTGATTCGACCTCCTATGGATACGAATAACCCACCACCACCACCTGTCGTAGCGCCACAGCGGATCGCGCTCCAGGATCGTTTCTATCCCACCCGTTCTGCACTCCCCACCTGTTTTTCCCTTCCACCGGCCAATGGGGATAATTTTGAAATTAAGCCCCACTTCATTAACATGCTTCCAAAATTTCATGGGCTTGAATCTGAAGATGCCTATATCTTTATCAACAAATTTCAAAACGTGTGTGCCATGATGAAAACTACCCAGCTGTCGGACGATGCTATACGGCTACGGGTCATTCCATTCACTTTATGCGATCTTGCTGAAAAATGGCTGTATAGCACCGCTTCCCACTCCATAACTAGTTGGGACGAGTTTGTTAAAGTGTTTCTCAAAAACTTCTATCCGAATCATAAAACCGCAACGATCCGTAACGAAATCAACCAATTCTCTCAGCTTCCTACTGAACCCTTCTGGAAGTGCTTTGACCGGTATAAAGACCTTCTTGTTCAGTGTCCTCACCACGGTATTGAGAAATGGCAACTTTGCCAAACCTTATACGAGGGCCTGAACCCAGCAACCAAGCAGTTGTTGGAAACCATTTGTCAGGGCCACTTCCTATCAAAATCTGACGAGGAAGCGTGGCAATTCTTCGATGACCTTGCGGAACAAACGCTACAATGGGAGAGCACCAGACCGACTTCTTCTTCTTCTTCTTCCTCCACTTCTACTGGTCAGTCTAGGGTAGGAATTCACCAACTCGATGTCTCTATTGCGATGAAAGCTGAAATGGTTGCAATAACGAGAAAACTTGAAGCGATAGAGAGCAAATTTTCATCTTCTACTCCTGCCCCTGTTCTTCCCCTTCGTACCATTTGTGCTTGTTGTTCCGATTCTTCTCACTTGACCGAAGAGTTTCCTTACAATCCACCATCTCAAGGACAGGATCAGATTAATGCTGCATTTCAGCAAAGACGAATCAGCATCAATTCCAAGGCAACAATTTCCAAAGGCCCCCTCCGCCGCAACAACAAGCGCAACAACAAACTCAACATCAGTTTCAGCAGCCCTTCCAACCCCAACCTTTTTAAAATATGACGAACAACTTTGCACCCAACAATTCTTTTCCCCAAAACAACTTTGTTCCGTCAAATAACGATAAGGTTTCCTCGCTAGAACGAAGTCTAGAGGCGTTCGTTAAACAATCGACACAATCCACCGCCAACATCCAGTCGTCTATTCAGTCTTTGGTGCAACACACTGCTGCACACGGGCAAAGCATCAAAACCATCGAAGCCCAGATAGCACAACTGAATGCAGCCTTAAGCGAGCGAGAGAAGGGGAAGCTTCCGTCCTAACCTCTCCCAAATCCCGGTCACCCACATAATGTACATGTTGCTCTTGAATAACAGAACCATAATGTGAGTGCCATGACTACATTGAGATCGGGAAGAATGCTGCAAAACAACATTGGCACACGGATCGACGATGACACCCCGGCCGCTTCTTCTTCTTCTTCTTCTTCTTCTTCGTCTTCTGAGCCTATTCTCCATTCTTCAAAAGGCTCTCCTTCTTCTTCTTCTTCTCTGAACGGACCCACTTCTCACTCCACGAAAACACCAGTTCTGGGATCCGCTCCGGCTCCACAATCTCCTCCACAAGCATTGGACTCAACTAATTTTAAAAACGTTCCATTTCCAAACCGGTTGAGGTCCAATAAACAAAATCCACAAATGGAGAAGATTCTGGAGTTGTTTAAGCAGGTTAACATTAACATTCCCCTTTTAGATGCTGTCCAACAAGTCCCGTCCTACGCGAAAATCTTAAAGGACTTGTGCACGAAAAAGAGGAAGTCTCAGGTACCCAAGAAAGTTTTCGGTTAGTGCTGTGAGTGATGCTCTTACCCAATCTTTACCACAAAAACGGAAGGACCCTGGCTGTCCTACGATTTCTATTACCATTGGGGATAAGAACATCAACCGCGCACTATTAGATCTTGGTGCCAGTGTTAACCTGCTTCCGTACTCAGTATATGAGCAATTAGGTGTAGGAGAGCTGAAACCCACACACTGTACTCTCCAAATGGCTGACCGATCAATCACCCATCCTCGGGGTGAGCTAGAGGATGTGTTAATCAAGGTTGGGGACTTCATATTCCCCGTTGACTTCATTGTATTAGACACACAGCCTGTAGCTAACCCCCGGAATCAAATTCCGGTGATACTCGGTCGCCCATTCCTTGCAACCTCAAATGCTGTGATCAATTGTCGCAATGGTGCGATGAACCTATCTTTTGGAAATATGACAATTGAACTCAACATTTTTAGGTTGGGGAATTAGCCCTCCGAACCTAATGCTCATATACTAGATGTTTGCTCCATCCAGGAGATCACCCCAGAAGAGTGTGAATTCGAGAAGTTTTTGTTCGATCACGATAACCTTAATGCCACTAGTGCGTTCCTCTTCGAATCTGCTGCTGTTTCTGCGCCCGACAACGACTACGAGTGTTTCACATTCTCGAACGATCTTAGCCGCTCACCACCCGAGTTTGAATCTTTCGAACTTCCGGATGAGTCACCTGAACCATCCAACTCGGTCACTTACACTCGTTTTGAACCTTTGCTGGAATCCTTTGAGTTCGAGACCTTTTCACCAATCTTGCCTTCAATCGTTTCACCTCCAACGCTCGAACTCAAGCCTTTGCCGTCTCACCTTATGTACGCTTACTTGGGTGAGAACGAGACCCTCCCTGTTATCATCTCGGCTTCTCTAGCTCCAGAGCAAGAGAAACCCTTCTTGCGGTCTTGCACAGCAATAGGTAAGCTTTTGGCTGGTACATGGCGGACATCAAGGGGATTAGTCCCCTGATCGTTGAACATCACATTCATCTGATGGATGATGCCAAACCAGCCAGAGATCCTCAAAGGGGACTCAACCCAGTCATGAAGGAGGCTGTGAAAAAGGAAATCATGAAGTGTCTGGATAGTGGTATCATTTACCCTATCTCTGATAGCCAGTGGGTTAGCCCCATTCACGTTGTCCCCAAGAAGTCAGGCATAACGGTCATTACTAACGAGGCGAATGAGTTAATCCCTACTCGCACCCAAACTGGGTGGCGAGTCTGCATCGATTACAGAAAACTCAACGCCGCTACGCGGAAAGACCACTTTCCGCTACCTTTCATTGACCAAATGCTTGAACGATTGGCCGGACACGAGTACTACTGCTTTCTTGATGGCTACTCCGGCTAAAATCAAATTCCCATCGCCGAAAAAGACTAGGACAAGACCACATTCATTTGTCCTTTCGGCACGTTCGCATATCGTCGCATGCCCTTTGGGTTATGAAATGCGCCCGCTGCCTTCCAGCGGTGTATGATGGGAATCTTCTAAGACATGGTGGAGAAATTCCTGGAGATCTTCATGGTCGATTTCTCCATCTTCGGCGATTCTTTCAACGAGTGTTTGCTGCATCTTGACACTGTCCTTACCCGATGTAAGGACAAGAACCTCACTTTGAATTGGGAGAAATGCCACTTCATGGTGCGCGAAGGTATTTTCTTAGGACATATCATCTCGCAAAATGGCATAGAGGTTGACAAAGCAAAGATTGAGGTCATTTCCAATCTACCTCCTCCCAGATGCGTCAGAGACATCCGAGCCTTCCTTGGCCATGCCGGTTTCTATAGACGGTTCATCAAGGACTTTAGCAAGATTGCTAGGCCCTTGACTCTTTTGCTGGCCAAGGACACGCCATTCGACTTCAACTCGAGCTGTGTGACTGCATTCGAATCATTAAAAAGCTCACTCCCTTCTGCTCCCGTTCTTTCTTCACCTGACTGGACACACCCATTTGAGATTATGTGCGATGCATCCGACTTTGCCATTGGTGCTGTCCTTGGACAACACATCAACAAGATGCCACACGTAATCTATTATGCGAGCCGAACCCTGAACGACACCCAACTCAATTATACAACAACTGAGAAGGAATTCTTGGCTGTTGTATTTGCTTTAGAAAAGTTCAGGCCGTACCTCATCGGCTCTCCAGTCATTGTCCACACAGACCATTCTGCTCTGCGCCATCTTTTTGCGAAGAAAGATGCAAAATATCAGTTAATACGTTGGATCCTCTTGCTTCAAGAGTTTGACCTTGTCATTAAGGACAAACGAGGATGTGAAAACGTCGTCGCCGACCATCTCTCATGACTTCCTTCTTCGCCGTCGCTTCAAATTCCGATCAACGACGTTTTCCTGGATGAACAGCTCTTGACAGTATCTTGCCAACCCTGGTTCGCAGATATTGTGAACTATTTGGCTACAGGGTTACTACCGACTGAATGGTCAAGTCAGGACAGACTTCGATTCTTATCCCAAGTAAAACATTTTTACTCGGACGAACCCTATCTGTTCAAGTACTGTCCCGACCAGATTATTCGTCGGTGTGTCCCTGACGATGAATTCAAGAGTGTGCTGTCATTTTGCCACGATCAAGCATGTGGCGGGCATTTTGGCCCCAGAAAGACAGCTGAGAAGATCTTGCAATGTGGTTTCTACTGGCCACAACTCTTCAAAGACGCTCATGTCTATTGCAAGACTTGCTCCCGGTGCCAACACTTGGGCCGGATATCCCGGAGGAACGAGATGCCGCTCCAACCGATCTTGGTTGTGGAGATTTTTGACGTTTGGGGGATAGATTTCATGGGGCCGTTTCCCAGCTCTTTCGGGAACTAGTACATCCTTCTCGCTGTTAATTACGTCTCTAAGTGGGTCGAGGCTGTGCCAAGCCGGACTAACGACAACAAGGTTGTCGTTAGGTTTCTTAAAGAAAACATTTTCTCCCGGTTTGGGCACCCCCGAGCGATCATTAGCGACAATGGAACTCATTTATGCAATAAGACTTTCGAAGCCTTGATGCGGAAATATTCCATTAATCATAAGCTACCTACGCCCTACCACCCCCAAACCTGCGGGCAAGCCGAAGTTTCAAATCGGCAAATCAAGCAGATAGTGGAGAAGACGGTTACCAAGAACCGAAAGGATTGGTCGTTGAAACTCACTAATGCCCTTTGGGCATTTCGAACGGCTTATAAGACCGATCTTGGCATGTCTCCCTATCGGCTTGTGTACGGAAAAGCTTGCCATCTCCCTGTCGAAATAGAGCATCGCGCATTTTGGGCGATAAAAGAACTGAATCTGTCTCTCGAAGATGCGGGCAGCCATCAGAAGCTGCAGTTGAACGAATTGAGCGAGCTTAGGGATGAGGCTTATGATAACGCGGTTGTCGTTAAGAATCAAACGAAGGTGTTTCACGATAAACACCTTTTGCGCAAAACTTTCGTACCTGGTCAACAGGTACTGCTTTATGACACCAGGCTACACTTCCATCCAGGAAAGGTCAGATCTCGCTGGAAAGGGCCGTATTTTGTGCGGAATGTGTATCCGCATGGCGCTGTGGATTTGGAGAATCCAAAGAACGGTTCATTTTTCAAAGTAAATGGACACCGACTTAAACCGTACCTTAGCGCCGAACCAATAGAGGAGCTCCTGGTCTTACAGGAGCCGGTTTACCCTGCATAATCTTCCTCTGCCTACAACCAAACTTCGGTTATCCAGCCAAGAACAGTGGACACTGTTCCAAATAAGTTTGGGGGTATGTATATACCTTTTTGTATATATTTGTGGATATTCTTTTCCATTTTTACTATTTTTCTTTTCTCTAAAAAAAATTGTGTATATCTAACCGACAATTTTGACCCTTCAATGATCTCTTCATGCAATGACAGTGAGGACACTGTCCAGTTTAAGTTTGGGGGTACGCTCGGTACGCATTTCTAACCTTCGCATTCATATGTATATTTTGCATATACTAAAATTCATAAAATCCATAAAAATCAGAAAATTTTCTAAAAATATAAAAACTTTTCTGTCAAGTTAGCTAGTGGGAGAACTCTGATTCAACATTTTGACGGTTTTGTTTGATAAGATAAGAATAACTAAATCTTATTTTTAGATTTTGAAAACCTGAAAGATAACTCTCCTTTGAAGTTAACTATAGCTTATATACGTTTTTACATCACACTACACGTATCGTGAGTTTTGGAAATTATATGACAAGTCTTTTATGTCTAAAAAAACTTTTAAATGGATAAATGATTTTCTGAGGATCAAATAGTTTTGTTCTGAAATAAGTAATATCAAGAATAGTTTATGAAGTGAAGTGAATATGAAGGAATTTTATTGATGCCTTAATTGGAACTAAGTCTGAAAAATAACCCATCTGGAACCTGATTGGAATGATTACACACCGAACCCACTAAACACGTCTTTTATCCAAAAAAATAATTGAACTGCCGGTTATATCTCCGTTTGTATTGAATCATCATGATTTTCACGATAAATTGTCTTTTGTTTTTGGGCCTAGGTAAATTGAGTAATTAATTTCATTGGGGTGTCTCTACACCTAATGCACTAAAGCCAACTGGTTTGGGTGCATTGGCCCAAAGCTCGTTAAGAAACCTAGAAAATCCAGATTAAAACAAAGTCAAGCAAGTGTTCTCTCCGAGTTAAAATTCCTAACGGTTCTTTGTGTGAGAATAATCTTGACAAAAGACAGGCTTTTATAAAAAAATATACTTCTAGCGGAGATGTGAAGGTTTTATTCTATGATAAAGACTATTGCACGTTCACAGAGGTGTGTATGAAATGAAAACAAGAAAAAGGTGGAGTGAAAAATAAGACCTAGTGTCCTGTTAAGGAAAATAGAAATTCTGAAGTTGAAACCTTACTGGAAAACGAAACTTGAAAAATGCTTAACTCTTTATAAAACTTATGTGATCCTTTTAAAAATTTTATCTGGGCTTTATTGTATGACATGATGACTTTATTCGACCCTTCTAGAACTTAACGACACTATTTGCACTGCACGTAAAGACATATAAAATCTTAAGTTAAATAAGAAGCGAGATGTGAAAAATAAGGTTCGATAGTCTAGACTTAGGATAATAGAATTGTTATTTTCTGAACCAAAACTTTAGGGTTTGAATCATAGTTATTTTGCAAAACTAGCTTGACCGGATCTTATGGGTAGTATCCGTTGAAAACCCTCAAGAGGCAACACTCCTCTTACTAGGGACACCTAGAGGTTTAACGGCTTGTTGCACATGCTCAGTGCAATTGCGTTCCCTGCGAAAGTGAGGTTAGGAATTTTTGTGAATAAATTGGCTTTGCTCGGGACGAGCAAATGATAAGTTTGGGGGTATTTGTTCATATCAGATTTTTGCATTTTTATACCGCCCAATTTTTATCATATTGCTTATCGGCAGGTACTCTTGAGCTGTATTTGCTAGTCAATTGCAGGATACAGGTTCTCGACTCTAATCGGTGAAATTCATGGAAAAACAAGACAAATTCCGGATTACTGCCAACCACAGATAAAACACGGGTCTCCGCTCTCTTTCCGTATGTTGCCACACACCAGTTTAAGAGACAAAATAGCAAATCAAGGTCATTTTCATGCACAAGGCTCAATTGCAACACAAGATCCAAGAAATCTACGCGGAGCTCGAGGAAATCATGACAAAAAAATCCACATCAAATCACCTTTTGACTTGCTGAAATTCTGGACAACTTGTGGAGAGATTCTGAGAAACAAAGTGTACCAAACTGATCCAAACATCAACACTAAGAAGCACAAAAAATACGAGGAGCCAACTCCTCTAAACGGCCGCGTTTCCGCGGCATAAGCATGCTTAGACCGCGGAAACGCGGCCGTACGGCCTCCTCAGTTGACGAAACTTCAAGGGCAGTTTGGTATTTTCATGAGGCTTCAGAATGTTGCCCTAGGTTTCCATCTCCCTGCCTATAAATAGTCCAGAACTTGCCAAAGCCAAGGGTCTATAATCTTGTATTTAGATTTTAGGTTATATGTTGTTTTTCTTCTTCCTCGTCTCATCTCTTCTCCATTAAAAAACTTGTAGTGAGCTTTTGTGAGTGAAGAATGAATAAAGGAGTTCTTGTTCTTACCATGCTTGTCTTTTTATTTTGTTAACTATTATTGCTTGTAATTTTCATTTGCTAATTTAGTTGTTGTTATTTGTGTTTGTTTCTTTCTTGTTCTCTTTTCCTTTATCCTTAAACAACCATGATGCTTATGCTTGATCCTTGCCGAGGTGAGGTCGCAAATAGCTAGTTGTAATCTTCTAACCTCTTTCTTTCTATCTTCCTTCTTTGTTTTATTTTCATTTTTCTTGTAATGGGTGAGTAGTTTCCATACTTGTTAGGGTAGGATAAGGAAAGTTTGAGAGAAGGAAATCTCCCTCACTCTTTTCTTGCCCAACATCTTGATTCGGACTCCCGTTAATTGAACCACAATCCGCTCCCTACGGCACCCTATCCTACATGATAGCGGTGATTCCTTAGTGAGACCGGTTGTGGTTGAATTAACCGGAGGTTAAGGCTAAGAGCCAAGAACGGACGGACAAGCACCAAAAGGAAGAACTTATGCGTTGGAAAGCCTAGTTTATACTCGCAAGTTCCTTCCTAATCGTGCTAATCCCCGTTGTTGCCGATTACCGTAACACCGATATTAAGAGTGGCAACGAAAGAAGTGAGCGACTCCTAACTCAAACTAACCTAATCCTAACCCTAACAAGCTCTCTATCTATATCATTTTAGCACATAGTTAATCTAAAAACAAACCTGGAAAATTGGACTTAACTCGTTAAAGCACATAGAAAAAGATTCTCATCTCCTTGCGGACGACCCGTACTCAACCGGCTAGCTACAAGCGAAACCGTCTTGATTGCGGTAATAAACATAGCACGCAAAAACTTAACCAATCAGCGATCCAGGCATATTCTGAGGCGGTATCACCTGATCCGGGAGATAGTAGATCGCTGGGAGATCGAGGTTAGGAGGGTTGACACGAAGAACAACACTACGGATCCACTCACAAAGGCCATTCCCCAGATACAGTTTGAGAAACTCTTCGGGATGCTTGAGATACGATACTACAGCAGCTGGTACTAGTGCAAATGGGAGATTGTTAGTTGTATGTATGCCCCAAAGTCCAGTATTGTACAGATGATGTATATTATATTGGATACTTGGACATATATAGAAAGGACTTTCTTGCTCGATATGATAGTATGCTATCTGGTTGCTCTTTATCTTAACTTGTATACTTGTCTCTTGATACTGTCTTATAGCAACATGTTGGTAAAGCCCTTAGGATGTGTACTTGACTACCAGGACTATGATGAAATCATACTAGTGGGGCCATGGTAGTCCATAAGTACATCCTTTAATGTCCCTAGTCGTGGGTATATCGAGACGGGGCATCGATATACCAGAGTAGACTAGCGTATACGCTTCTCGACCCATGAGATGGGTGACGGATGATCCTATATCCATTGGTGTTTGACATCAGAGATGGTATACGGGTGCTCAGTGGCGACTGGGTACACTGGATGGACTCGCCGAGAACTCCCAGATGGTATTATACCTCACGTCAGATGGCAGTTCTCTGGTGACACTCGTGCAGGTTAGTCTGTAGACCCGAGATCGTCATAGAGTCTTGTGTGATTCCCACTGTGCTTTGATTTCCACCTTACCACATCCCAGAGGGCGTGCAAAACGGTGGTTTTTGGGTACAATCCCGAGTCACATGGAGGCAATGAGCGATAGGAGGGGTTTCGTCTCTCCCGGTATTGGAGGTTGATGTTGCACTGTGCTCGATTGGCCATAACAGGGAAGTCCCTGGCCATGGATGATTTAGAGATTTACTGGTAAGTGTTACCAGTAGTTTCTCAACCCATTATGAGCCTCACATCGGTATGATTTATCGGTTATTGGGGTCTGACGTTTACCACCCCTTGACTTGATATGCGACATATCAGACGAGGAGACCGGACTGTACGACAAGTGTTACCGTTAGGCTTTTACAGGAGTTGGAGCGGGATTGCTTGCT
Organism: Agapanthus africanus; assembly: GCA_030015575.1. NCBI lineage: Eukaryota > Viridiplantae > Streptophyta > Magnoliopsida > Asparagales > Amaryllidaceae > Agapanthus > Agapanthus africanus. The sequence goes on from CM057350.1 coordinate 210,574,338, forward strand.
GATCTTCTGATCGCTCAATACCCGGGTAGCCGTTACGTCCAGTGGTACCGCTGACGGCTTGTGGGTGCTTGATATGATCATCACCTACTGCCGGCGTATTGACGAGTCTTTAGAGTCCTACATAGAGGTTTTACTGGCTCAGGGAAAACGAAATAAGAGCGCATATGTGATATGTATGGGACCGAGAATAATGCGTGTATGTGATACCGTATTCTATTCTCGCGACTTTTTGTATCGGTCGGTTATATGTGATATAGCCGGGTTATCGAATCAAGTGTTGATTCGATAAGTCGATACATTGGATGTTAGTCGGTTATATGAGATATAACCGGATTATTAAGTCAAGTGTTGATTTAATAATTTAGTGTATAATTGTATATATGATATACTAATTTACATTAACTAACATTTGTTCACTTAAGGATTTTTCTCACATGTGCACAGCTTTAATATATATGTGATATATATTAAAAATGTGTTTTCTTTTTGTATCATGGTTGTTGATACAACATTCATGGGTGTATGAGACTTATACCATGCTATTTGTTATGTTGGGTTTAACGTTTAAAGTAATTACAAAATTAGTGGAAGATTAGAAAAATGCATGAAGCTTGTGGATGCATTGACTAAGTCCACTAGGTTTGTTTTTACTTTGGATATTTGTTAACCCAACCATTAGGATTAACCATGGTTATATCTCCACACGAGTTAGTATATGTTACTCACTCACCATAGTTAGCTTTCTCACTTGATCATTATCCTCATCTCATTTTTGTTCATCTTCTTCCTTGAGCTAAAAAGCTCTCTAGGTTTTGATTAAGTGAGAAATAAATGTGAGATAAATAATTCTAAGGTGTACCCACTTCCTATTTCCTCATCCTCTACTAGACTAGCACTTTAGTTTAGGGTGTTTGCTTCACTAATTCTCTAGTTAGTGAAGAAGAAGCTTGAGTTCGTATTTCCTCGACGTAGATCATCTTCGGCCTCAAAGACTTCAAGCAAGGACGCTCCTTCTGCCTCGTGAAGCCATCCAAGAGCCCGGGAGGACCATGATCGCAGCGAAGGGACTACAACAAGGAGCTTTAGAAGTGAAGGACCGATCTACAAAGGTTGTATTTCGTATTCACTTAGTCGTAAATGATATTTACTTGCATATGAAACCCTAATAATCTCGCAAAGATCTTGTTTAGGGTTGTTCGGCACGGCTAAAATCTTAATCGGGCATGGTTGATGCCTTGTAGAACCTTGTTAGAGTGCCTAGTAACCCTACATTTGGGATATACGCGGGGACCCGATTGAATACGACTATGTGATACCGTATGTTAATCGGGCGTTTTACTATTGGTCGGTGATCATCACTGAAAACTGCAGTTTAATACTGCTCATTCGTTATCTCTTTTGTTATATATCGGTGCTATTAATCAATGTCTGCTCTATAATTACAGTTTACTGGTATTCGTGATAAAATACCGGAAACACATTCAAAATCACGGATATATCGTCTCTAAGTCGACACTGCAACCGGAACTGAAAACCGACCGATATCTCAAGAGTTCGTTTGCAATAAATTGATGTGTACACACTTTTTGTATTAATGGTCCAACACAAGGCAAGTGTACACACCAAACTCTTGGGCTAGGACCATGATGGGGCAGCCATGAATCATGGCACAAGTGGGCATGGTGTGATGTGCATTAATGGTGCATTCAATGCATAAAGTGTTGATGTGATTCATAGCTACAAGTTTCCCTCCAAGCCCTGAGTGCACCCTACGCCTTTACTGACCAAGCAAACAATATCAGAGTGATGTGGAGGACAAAAACAAGCCAACACATATAAAACGAGCCTTGGAGCTCGGATTTGGGCCGATATCAATGCATGTGTGGCCGGCCCCACCTGCCCCAATTGCGCCCAGTTTCTCACAGCCCCTTCCCTGATGCCACGTCAGCTCATTTTTATTGTTTGTTTATTTTTCTTTTGAGCTTATAAATACAGATCAGTGGGCAAGGGAATAGACCCATGTATATACCATTTCATAATTTTGTTTTGCTTTGTTTTTGTTTAGCTTGAAGGTGAGAGTGCTTCATCTTGGTTTCTTCTTCTTCTTCCCTCTTGAAGCTCTCTTTGGAGAGCTTCAGTAAGGAGGTTGAACAAGTCACCAAAGTTTGTATCTTGTTCTCAAGTGATCAATACATTGTTGTTTCTTTTATTTACTAACTTTCTTTTCTTGCTTTCTTTTTATTACCATGCTTAACTAATCTTCATTTTGGTTGTGGTGTGTGTGAGGAAGTGAGATGAAAAGCTTTGCCTCCTCCACCTCTTGATTATGTTTAATGTGCTTAAAATCCATTTTGTGTTAAGGTTGCTAAGCTAGGATATGGTATGTTGCGATAAATAGCTTGACAAACTCTTTGTTTCATATACTATATACCTTCACAAACACTTAGCAAACTCAACACCAATATCATTTGCTCTCACTAACCTCTTTGTGTTTTCATTGTTGCGGTATGCTTGCAAAACCTCGTGTTTAGTGTTGATACCCCAAGCGCGGACATACAAACGGTAAGTGACCAAAACGGAACGTTTCGTGCTTTGTGGCGAAAAACGGACTTTGACGGTTTGTGCTCCGCAACCACGTTGACAAGTCGTGCTCCATGCCGGGATCGAGGTAAGGCCGGACAACTCATGACCAAGGGAGTGTAGAGGTAAACGTCGCGATTCGACCTTCCGAACCAAGCCACAACCATTTCTTCTTTATACTTGTTTTCCTCTTTTCTTTGTTCTCATTCTTTTCTAATTATTTGTGACAACCAACCAATTCATTAATTTATTAACCTTAAACAACGATACCTAATACTTAATTCCCTGCGGATCGACCCGTGCTTGCCGGCTCGCTACAACGCGCCGTGCACTTACGGTTATAAATATTTAAAATGAGAACGATCTCGTGCGCGCATTCCGTTTTCCATAAAAACGTACACATTTCCATAACATACGCGTTTGCGTGCGCGGGAGGTTTCCCAACAGTCGGGTCGTATGTGATATAACCGGATTGTTAAATCAGTTGTTGATTTAACATTTTGACTTTTAGTTTTATTTTATTTTTTATTCAAAACTCTTTTTATTAAAGAGGAAGAATGCATGCATGTATGCATATGATGATGTGCAAACATGCACATGTTGATGTGCATACATGCATACAAAAGTATCATGGTTGATGATACACACTTGAAGGAAATATACGACTTACATGGAACTTATATTTATATATTTTCATTCTGCATTTAAGTTAAAAGAAAAAGAAAAGGATTATTCATCCATGGTTATCTTCTACACTCTTCTTGAAGTTGACCACACTTCACCCACTTTTTAACCATGGATTAATATTCCTTTTGCCTTTTAACTCATGTGCAATAATATCAAGATATTTTAGCAACCATGATTGGATGAGAGAATGAAAATATATATACTATATTTTCTATTTTTTCATCACAAGCTTTATCACTTCACAAAAGCTTTTGCCTTCATCTTCTTCTTCCTCCTTGCTCTCTAGGTTTTTCCAAAGTGAGTGAGAGATAAAAAGAAAGAGTTTTGATAAAAGGAAACACACCACTTCATCATTCTACTCTAATCTAGCCAATTAGTTTAGAGTGTTTAGCTTCATCTTTTTCTTGCATCAAGTGGAGCTACCAGCTTTGAGTTAGTGAACTTCGGGTGGATCATCGTGGACGTAGGAGCTTACTAGCAAGCTTTCACAACTCTCAAAGATCCTAGGAGTCACTACAAAGAGGACTACAAAGGTTGTATTCCATACACTTAGTGTAAATAATGTTTAAAGTGTTGTTACCCTAGCTTTTTCTAGTTAAAGATCCTTGCTTTGTTTTCTTTGCACCTCTAAAATTTTAAAGTGGCATGTGTGATGCTTCCATACTCTATAGTAGGTGCTAAGGAAACCTAAAACAAAGGAAACTCTGCCGAAATTTTCAGAAATGACTTGATGTTTTTAAAACACATAATCCGGCTTATGCTATTAAAATTACTTGCTTTAAATTGGTTTTTCTTTCACTCTACTGCTTAAATGGTTTTGATTTCTGGGTTTTGGATTACTTAGATTACGTACGCCTCGAGATGTTTTGTAATTTAAGTGCCGGTCATGTTCCGTACTTTTCGGGTCGTGACAAAGTTGGTATCAGAGCGTTAGGCTTTTACCTTCGGAGTGTAGGATGACCCTTTGCTGATGGAGTAGGTAGCTTGAGTAGAGTGACGTACCGTACGTATGTTCCGTGGCATATTTACGATACGCTACTCCACTTAAAAAGTCTTAGGATGTATATTTCTTTGCACAATATTATATTCCTTCCTATGATCTAGCCTCATCGGTACCAGTTATGGTTTTGTTACCACGGTTGTACGGACATAGAGAGCTACGGCTAGAGTTGCGGTCAGCACGAGCTCATCACGGACGAGGACTGACCAAGGCATGAGTCTAAGGACATACGATTTGCATAGATGCGCCGTGTTATTGTGTTTTCGCGCCATAAGCGTTGATGGATCGCTGTTATAAGATTTCTCGGGCGTGCAGATTTGCACCAGAGGATTGAGCCACTGATAGAGGTCAGCCAGAATGTGATGACCATTGATGTATCGCTTATTCATGATGATTGAGGCACTGTTCAGCGTGTAGATGAATGAGCCAGTTGTTGCTGCGAACGACGAGATATTGCCCCAGATGCTGGAGCTATTGCAGTACGAGTTGTGCTTAGAGATATGATAGAAAGTCGCTAGTCACCCGAGGATGAATGACTAGGACATGTGGTTCGTTCGCTTACCCCGATGCGAGTTCATCAGATAGATTGATTCCAGCTAGAGACGACTTCACGCAGGTACGTTGAGAGTCGATAGAGGCGATCGAATGTCAAAAACCCATATTCCAAGTTTAAAGTATTCGGAGAGACATGCAAGCAATTCTATGGACCCTCTAGAAGAATGAAACCCTAACTCGACATAATGACCGTGTGAAAGGCTTTGAATCTTAGGGTTTGCGGCAATTCCGCGGTGCCATTAGTGAGGCTTGGTTTGCCCTTCTATGGCTGGTCAACCGATACTGTGGTATGTACTCGATACTATTAAACCGTACCCAAGATATTGAGCTCTTAGGGGGGACTATGAGGTTATGACGAATCGATCGAATGGTTCGACTTCATTCGGATGCTATGTGGTGGGATTCATTGCTTGGGAGACTCTAGATACGAATATAGCCGTTGGAGCACAGTCCATACAGCCACGATGAGACGGGTCCGAAGCAGTCCACAGTAGAGAAAAGTGGAGTAAGAGATTAGTACGAGATCTTGATGAGATGACGTTCCACTCCGCTGACATCAGAAATGTGATACGCAAGCAGAAGCGTTGACTATGGATATATCCTCCAGAAGGAGCCACGATGAGTATGCAGCCGTTCCGGAACAAGAAACAGATTTAGTAAAAGATGATGACTTCCGGGCAGTTCGGCAGAAATGATATTTTGGGAGAAACCTCGAAAGGACCTTTCTGGAATACTTTACGAGAAGACTTGGACCCAGGAGTGGTCATTTTTTTCACACCCAGCAGGCCAGAGTTCCGCATCGTCGACGAGACATGTTATGAGTGACCATAAGAATTGGCCAGAATGTTTAGAGGACGTGCCAGAGCGGACTACTTCCATTATTGTTTCCATATTAGACCATTGAGCTGGGGAGCTATGTACTTAGCAATTCTTAGTGAGAGGCGAGAGGATAAGGGCACCAGACGACATGCCATGATTAGGAGGCAAGTATATATCTTTCTCTGCTAGCATTGGATGCACCGACACCTTCTCGACCTTGAAGGAAGGACATATCGACGACAGTAGTTATGATTGGTGATTTCGTGAGTTGGCTATCACGTGTCAGTCACTTTGGATTTCGGTATTTTGGGTGAATTATTGCATGATTGAGTTTTGATGACCGAGTTTCATGATATTTGCTTTTGTGCACCATGGTTGCACCTACTGGGTATTTACGTTTTGTGCATAGTTATTACACTTGAGATGTGTTTTCAAACACCGTCGTGTTGATTTATGAGTTATGCGTATTTATTGCACTTGAAGTTGATTTTGATTCCATGCCTGATATTTCGAGCGATTTATTTGCATGATTGAGACTTTGTACACCATAGTTGCACCTGACTTCGTTTTGATGTCATTTGAGATATTGATTGTGATTTCATGCTTAGGGCATGCGTTTGATTTGACTTATACTTTCGGCATAGTTTTCATGCACTTTTAGTATTTTGATTTGCTTTTGTGCACGCTGATGCACATGGTTGTGAGATTATATACCACGGTATACCTGATTTGGATTTTGATTGAGATGTGTTGTATACCGTCGATTTCGATTGCGATATTCGATATTGTTTTCGTGCACCTTGTGCACTGGATTTGGATTCTTGTGCATATTTGGGCGCTCGATGCGATATTGGTGCACACCAGATGCACTAAATCGAGATTCTTCCTGCATATTAGATGCACCCGATTTTGCTGTCAGGCACCCATGTTGCCTCTGACGGGTATTTCGTGCACACCCGTTGCACTTAGATGTTGTTTTTGTGCACATGTATGGCATATTCATGGATTTTGATCTCCGTGCGTACTAGACGCACGTAGCTTTCATATGCACGTTTTGGGATTGATTCCTTATGGAGCAGTACGTTTTTATGATATTGCTATTTTTTTTCATACTGAGAAGTACTAGTCAGAGGTCAATACCTGGATATATTTTGCATGCATTGGTATTTTCCAACAGGGAGCTATAGTCTCAGTATTTACCTACATGTCTGATATGACACGAAACGTTTAAAACAAGGGAACCTTTCTAAATTATTTTCAAAACAGCGGATCGTAAATATTAAACAAAGGATAAGTATATAAATAGTTATTTTCTTACAATTGACGTCCGCCACTGTGCCGTGATACGCGCATCGTACAGCAACATGAAAGGTTTGGCATACATTTCCTTCAGATATTTACTTGTATAGTTATGATGTTTACTTGCATTGTTGATTTATATCATGATTAGTTTCGTTTTGGGCTTTGACATTGATGTCTTTACCATGACTCCGATGATTGTTGGATGCTTGATGGAGTGTTGTTTTTGGAGTTATCTGCTCATTGTTCATGCGCATGCATTGTGTTATGATACGTTTTATGAATTGATGATTTCGGAGCCCCGACGACATGGACTTTTTACTGAAACGTTTTAGTATTGGAGGGGTTTAAATTTAAATTCGGGGACCGAATTTCTTTAAGGGGGGAAGATTGTAACATTTCAGAAAAATTAAATATTATTTTGGGAATTTTATAATTAAATAATAAATATAATGAATATTTTAATAGGACGGTATAATTAAATACAGATAAATTGGGAAAAATTTGGGAAATTATGGAAATTACTGAAAAGAGGGTGTTTTATGTAATTTAGGCAAATTATGAATTTTTATGATTTTTATATGCACTTTAAACGCTAATCGCGATTAAATATCGCTAATCGCGCATTAAGCGTGTTTTGTGTACATGACATGCACATATCATATTTTCACACTTGTTACATTTTTGTATCATGGCTTTTCCTTATGATTATCATGCATAGATTTTTCAAAAGAAAAGAGAAAAGAAAAGAAAAGTCAAAGATACACAATGATTGCAAGAGGGATGGGCATGAGAGAGAGGGTGAGGGGTCAACCAAGCATGGCTCTCATTTGTTTCCATTCATCATTCATCTTCTTCATCTTTTCCTCTCCTCCTTCACTCCCATGGCAGCACCCTCCTCCACCTCCACTTCAAAACCAAAAAACTACATCAAAAAAACACCAAAGCCCCATCTCCTCTTCACAAAAAATGTGCACACGCCCTCAAGCTACACTTTGGACCAAGAAAGTTTGCTTTTTGGCACTGTATAGGATTCATTAGTGTCAAATGAGATAATCTCTCCACAATTAGTGTAGTATTTCATTTGCTTATTCATCTAGTCAAGTTTAAAATCGATTTGGCAAAGTTTAGTGGACTTTGGATATCCCTAGAGAGGGTTAGGGTTAAATTGAGTTGTATTAATGAACTTGAGCCTTATTGGTGACCTTAGACCCCCCTTTAATGATAGAAACCCAGACCAAGCCCAACTGAAACCCAAAATATGGAATTACAGAACTTTTCATGTCGGTTTGTGAACTTTTAGGGTGTGCAGGGAAATCTGGGATGACCTGGGACAGATACGAGATGAGTAAACAACCCCTGTAGACTTGAATTGACCCTAAGAACCCCCTGTAGCAAGACGAACCATAGAGGAGCCCCTAGGGCTGGCTAGCTCGGATTTTAGAGGGAGGGGCTCGGCCACTTGGTGAGGGGTGGGGTCCTGGTTGCTTCCATAGCTCTTATACCCTATATACTTCACTTCAGTATTGTTTTGGAACATTGTTTACACTTTAATCAAAATCTGGGACCACTTTCTTAAGTAGTTATTTTGATTCGAGTAATGTTTTTGCGTATTTTAATTTCTGGATTTTAGTGTGTGTGTTTTATCTCGATCACTTGACGTTTATACGTCTATATCGAGTGATATCGGGTTGTTTTGCGAGAGCAAACCATAGGTTTTGACCTATGTGAGTTTCGTGCGTCGTTTTGGTTTTGAATTGGATTTTAATGCGGCACGATACGTTATGATGTATAGGTACCCTCGCGAAGACTTCAAGACGGCAAGCAAGCGCGTGGCGACGTCGGCATCGGCAAGCGAAGGTCAAGGTGAGTAGATTTATATCTATGGGGAGAAGTCGGGTGGATGGCTGATCAGTCGAAAATATTGCATTTTTAACACATCAATTTCCCTACCATTTTCACTCATTTAAAGGTGTTCGGTATGAATATAGCACATATTAGCAAATTGACTGTAAAATAAAAAATAACATGTGTTGTACATTATAACCGGCATTTTGAGGGAAATTGAGTGTTTATCATTGCACGCATGATCTTTGTATATCGCAACACTTGTCTCGAGAATGTGTGCAGGAAATTCCAGAAAAAAGCCGAAACTGCTAAAAGTACTGATAAAAATACGCCAAGTCCAAGACTTGTGAGCTGGCAGTGAACAAGAAATACTTAGAAGATTCCACACATCAGAAAGCAGTACTAAAGCCAGCACAAGAATTGCCATGAAGTTTCATGCACAGAGGCCATCAATGGGTCGCGAATCCACGGCCGTATACCCTATTGGCGGCGGATCCGCGGCCGCGTCATCATGACGTCAGCAAGTCTTTGGCACAGTGCATTCTCAGGGTTCTCCTTCCAAGATCAAAACATCTCCAAGCCACTTTAAATTCTAGAGATCTCCAGATGCTTCTATCCGAACAGCCAAGCTTCTTGTACAAGCTAAACACCTCCAAGCTTCTCAAATAAGCTAGCTAAACCTAGAAGGTTCTTCCTAACAACCAAGCTTATCAAGGAAGCTAGCTAACTAACTAACTCTAGAAGTTTCTGCTCAACTATCAAGATTGCAAGTGAAGCTAAACTAAACCTAGCTTAGCTTCTAAAGGAAGCTAATCCTAATCAAGCTTCTAGGGGAAGCTATGGAGAAGGCTATAAAAAGGACTCAAGGGCTTCATTCTAAGGTTGTTCTCCAATTCCAAACACAAGTTGAGTGACACAACTTGTGCATTCAAACCCAAACCCTAATCCAATTCTAAAAAGCCAATTCAAGATCTCTGAGTACAAATCAAGTAAGAAGCCTTCAACCTTATAGAAGCGACGCCGATCTTCAACCGAGCAAGTGATCTAAGAAGATCCGCGACTCACGGAGACGATGCGAAGCTAATTCGACAATCGAGTTCTTTCCTCAATTCTTGTAGTTCTTGAGTGAATTGTAACGGAATTGTTGAATAATAAAAAGTGAAATTTCTTTATCTTGCTTATCTTTATATTTGAGCATTATGATGAGTTTTCGATTCTTGATTGATTTCTTTGTCATGATGTTTGAGTAAAAACTCCGCTCGTGGAGGAATCGAGAGAATAGATAGATGATGATGATTACAATCTTGAAATGATTCTTAAGTCCTATGAGTTTTGTAAACTCTAGAAAATTGAATCATCGACAACCTAGTTTCGAGCGAGATGCTTTCTTGAATGTTTTCGCTCTTAATTAGAGATCAACGATCGATAATTGAATTTCCTAGAGACTAGCTTTTGAATGATAATCAACGAAAGGACAATGGATGATGATGAAGAAACCCTAGTTTCTTCGATAGATCCCTAAATCTCGTTGATCGTCATCAATCTAGCAACAAATCATCAATAGATAAGAATACGTAATCACAAGTCTTCATCCTCACTATCGATTCGATCGATTCCTACGAGCCTCATTACAAATCATGATTACTAATTCGAATTGGATATAATCAATTCTTGATTCTTGATTTTTAGTATTCTTGATATTAGATCTATATTTTGATAATTCTTGAAATTCACTTTTATAAATCTTGAATCGAATTCTCTTATCTTTTCTCTTTAATTTTCAACTCATCTAAATCAATTACGATCAAATCACACTTTCTCAGTGGATGATCCGTATTCATTAACGCGCTACATCGACACCGTTATTGATTGCGGTTAACAAATTTCTTTGATTCTGATCTTTACACATTTTCAAAACACGACACACAAAGAATCATTCAATCAAATGACACCGTCGCCGGGGATAGTGTGCTAATTTGTTCGTTTTTGAAATTTGAGTTGAAAAATTTATTCCATCGGAATTTTCAGATCAAAATTCGTACAAACACTAAACGATTCATTGTGATTTGTTACAAGGAAATCCGGAATCTTTGGAGCGAGAGAAAAAAAATTCTGAATATTCCAGAGATCTCAGGGAGTGAACAGAAGCAGTGCCAAAAACTTTTGTGCAGGAAACTCTCTTAATCGCGGCGGAACCGCGGTCGTAGGTGGCATATCGCGGCGGAAAGGCGGCGTTACTAGGGCTTCGTTGCACCAAATTTGCTCGGTGACTTTCTGACTTTCTTATCTCCTCCTTGATCTGCTCCATTAACCAATTTCTACAGGATTCTTTGCAAAAATTCGCAGCGCCGCAAAAATAAAAATTGTGCTTGTTTGATCTTAGTTTTTTGCATTATTAATACGAAAATTATGGGGCAAAGACCAAATTTAGATTAGGTGGGGAGTTCATTACCCTTCCTATGCCCCAAAAATCACAAAACTGCATCCACATTACCCTCATTAACTAAAATAATATCTAGACATGACTCTAAGGACCGTCGCGCTTACTTAGGACAGAAGGAGGTCGTGGGTAATCTATTGCTTATCCGCGTTTCTTTTGTGGTGTCTAAGGCAAGTGTGTCTAAGGCAAGTGGTTACTTAATTACTTACGTAGTGGAGAACCTCCCACTTACCTGGCACTTACCTGGCCACAGGAAGGACAAAGAGGTAGTAGAGGATTGATCCTGCGATTTGTCTTCTGGAAGTCTAGGAGCAGTCTAGAGACTTAACCTAGGTGACCACTAGACTTAGGGTTGCTTGTGCATTGTTTGTGATTTTCATTTTTTCTAAAACCGTATCTTTTTCAAAACAAACACCAATCCACATTTTCCTTAATTATCACAATGCTGCCACTCGTGCTAAACCCTTTAGTGCATGCTTGGCTGGACACGGGATTCTAGTGCCCGTCTTGTCCACGTTCCTTCTATCGACTCCGAAGTCGGTATTTCTATGTCTACTTTTTCTTTACCCACCACCACATCGACTTCGATGGACGGTTCTCTATCGAACTTCTTTACCACTACTCTGCCGCCGTCCGCAGGTGCGCAGAATCCACCCCGCATCTCTCTCCAAGAGTGATGCTATCCTAAGCTATGGAACATAAATTTTTAGCAGCCTCCCTAAATCCAATGTCGCTCCCCAAAACTGTATGTGGATGCTGTTCTGATCCATCTCATCTTATGGAAGAATGTCCATTGAATTCTCCATTTCAAGGTCTAGAGCATACCAATGCTGCTTTCCAACAAAGACTTAGAAACGACATGTATTCTTCCACTTATAATCAGGGTTGGAGGAATCACCCTAACTTTGCTTGGAACCAACATCAAAATCAAAACACGGTTCCAAATCACAACAAATTTCAAAGGTCTCCTCCACCACAACAGCAACCACTTCAACTGACTCAGCACCCCTACCAGTCACAAAATTTTCAAAACAAGGTCAACATACCTGCATCGTTTAATCCTTTGCAGTTGACTGGTTCTGATGAATTCTCTTCATTCGCACAAACTATGAACTTGCTTTTGTCAAATTTCATGCAAGTTTCTGCTGAAATAAAAACTTCCGTCAATGATATAAAGAAAAACTCCACCTCCCAAGCGGAGAGTATAAAATCGATGGAAGCAGAGATTGCAAGATTAAAAGCCGAAATGAGTGCGAGAGAGAAAGGGAAACTTCCGTCTCAACCCTTACCGAATCCTGGGCATTACAATGTGAATGCCATCACAACGTTGAGATCAGGAAGAGTGCTGAATAATCACGTTGGGGAAGAAATTGATGATACTGAAAAATCTATCAATAATACCCCGGCTGAGACCTTTCCTTCCACACACACTTCTACTTCTGATCCTTGTTCTTCTACCCCACCGCCTTCTTGCGAGCCTATTCTTCATTTCCCACAAAGCTCGATACCTCAGCAACCCTCTTCTAGTCCACCAAAGACGATCCCCACTCCTAATCTGGGATCACGTCCACACACACCACCTTCTCTAATGATGGATCCAGCTCTTATTGCTAAAGCTCCTTATCCGAATCGGTTAAGGGGTAACAAATCGAGTCCACATATGGAGAAGATTATAGAAATGTTCAAACAGGTTAACATCAATATCCCTCTCCTAGATACTATTCAAAAAGTCCCCGCTTATGCAAAAATTCTCAAAGACTTGTGCACTAGGAAGAGGAAGACTCAAGTGCCCAAAAAGATCTTTATGACAAATAATGTTAGCACTGCTTTTACCCCACAGCTACCACAGAAACGTAAGGACCCAGGATGTCCTACGATATCGATTTCCATTGGGGGTAAAAACATCAACCGTGCTTTACTTGACTTTGGCGCAAGTGTTAACCTGCTTCCATACTCTGTCTACGAGCAGTTAGGGATTGGACAGTTGAAACCAGCTCATTGCACTCTCCAAATGGCAGACCGTTCAAACACCAAACCTAGGGGTGAATTGGAGGATGTGTTGATAAAAGTCGGGGAATTTGTATTCCCTGTGGACTTCATTGTTCTCGATACACAACCTGTAGCAAACCCACAGAACCAAATTCCGGTGATTTTGGGTCGACCATTCCTTCCCACTTCCAATGCTGTCATTAACTGTCGAAACGGTTCAATGAACCTATCTTTTGGAAAAATGACAATTGAACTGAACATCTACAAAATTGGAAGTCAGCTATCTAAACCCTCTGCTCACTTACTTGATATTTGTTCTGTCCACGAGATAGCTCCCGAAAGTTGCGATGTTGATGAACTTTGCTTTGAAGATCTCGATGACACTGCCACATTAATGTTTGATCTTGCACATCTTAGTGAGGACACATTTTCCACGCTTGAGTCCGACACTCTTGACTCATCACCATCCGAGTCTGTATCTTTTGCAGGCTACGAGCTTCTCCGTGACTCCGAATATCATTCGATGATCCCACCTTCTATTATTTCTCCGCCAGCATTAGATCTCAAAATATTGTCTTCTCATCTTAAATATGCATATTTAGGTGAGAATGAGTCTTTACCGCTGATCATATCCGCTTCTCTAGCATCAGAACAAGAGAAAGCGCTTTTGACGGTATTGAGATCAAATAGGTAGGCGTTTGGTTGGACTATGGCAGACATCAAAAGGATTAGTCCCTTGATTGTTGAACATCATATACATTTGATGGATGAAGCCAAGCCAACCCAAGAACCACAGAGACGGTTGAACCCCGTCATGAAGGATGCGGTAAAGAAAAAAATCGTCAAATGCCTTGACAATGGTATCTTTACCCAATCTCCGATAGCCAATGGGTGAGTCCAATTCATGTCGTCCCTAAGAAATCTGGCATCATAGTCATTACCAATGAGGCAAATGAGTTAATTCAGTCACGCGCTCAAACTGGGTGGCGTGTATGTATTGATTACAGAAAACTCAAAGCCGCAACAAGGAAAGACCACTTTCCTCTGCCTTTCATTGACCAGGTGCTAGAACGCTTAGCTGGACGTAAGTATTACTATTTTATGGACGGATACACTGGCTATAATCAGGTCCCTATTGCCAAAAAGGCTCAAGATAAAACCACATTTACTCGTCCTTTTGGCACCTTTGCTTATAGACGCATGCTCTTTGGGTTATGCAATGCTCCCGCTACATTCCAGCGGTGTATGATGGGGATATTCTCGGACATGGTCAAGAATTTTTTGGAGATTTTCATGGAAGATTTCTCGATTTTCGGAGATTCTTTTTCTGACTGCCTATCTAATCTTGACGCAGTTCTTACTCGTTGTAAAGAGAAGAACTTAAATTTGAATTGGGAAAAATGCCATTTCATGGTCCAAGAGGGAATTGTGCTTGGACACGTTATTTCACGGAAAGGCATTGTGATTGATAAAGCTAAAATTGATGTCATTCAAAACCTTCCTCATCCCAAATGCGTCAAGGATATCCGATCTTTTCTTGGCCATGCAGGCTTTTACAGGAGATTCATTAAGGATTTTAGCAAAATTGCTAGACCTTTAACTCTTCTCTTCGCCAAGGATACAACCTTTCATTTTGACTCGGATTGTGAGGCAGCATTCGACTCACTCAAACACTCTCTCACTACAACCCCCGTTCTATCTTCTCCAGATTGGAACCACCCTTTTGAGCTTATGTGTGATGCATCAGATTTTGCAGTTGGTGCAGTCTTAGGACAACACATTGAAAAGATGCCACACGTGATCTATTACGCAAGTAAGACCCTGAACGATGCTCAAATTAACTATAAAACTACCGAAAAGGAACTTTTGGCGGTTGTATTCGCATTAAAAAATTCAGGCCTTACTTGATTGGCTCACCTATTGTTGTGTACACTGATCATTCTGCCTTGAAATATCTTTTGGCGAAGAAAGATGCTAAAGGTAGGCTAATACGTTGGATTCTTCTATTACAATATTTTGATCTTGTTATTAAAGATAAGAAAGGATGTGAAAACATTTTAGCCGACCATCTTTCGCGCATCTCTTCTTCACCTGTGACCCTGCCGATCAATGATTCTTTTCTAGACGAACAACTCTTGAACGTATCCGATGAACCTTGGTTCAGGGATATTGTGAATTATCTTGTTATGGGACTTATTCCCTGCGAATGGTCAAAACAGGACAAACATCGATTTCTATCCCGAGTAAAACATTTTTACTAGGATGAACCATATCTGTTTAAGTATTGTGCTGACCAGATCATTCGTGGGTGTGTTCCTAGTGATGAATTCAAGAGTGTTCTATCTTTTTGTCATGACCAAGCATGTCGGGGTCACTTTGGTACTAGAAAGACGGCGGAGAAGGTTTTGCAATGCGGTTTTTATTGGCCGACTTTGTTCAAAAATGCATTTGATCATTGCAAAACATGTGCACAGTGTCAACACACGGGTAGGATTTCCCGGAGAAATGAGATGCCACAGCAACCCATCTCAATGGTTGAAATTTTTGACGTTTGGGGCATTGACTTTATGGGTCCCATTCCCAACTCCTTTGGGAATCTGTACATACTGCTTGTGGTTGATTACGTCTCAAAGTGGGTTGAAGCTATTCCTTGTTGCACTAATGACAACAAGGATGTCATTAAATTCTTAAAAGAAAACATCTTTTCGCGATTTGGACACCCACGCACTATCATTAGCGATAACGGGACGCATTTCTGCTACAGGTCTTTCGAGACTTTGATGCGGAAATATACAATCAAGCACAAACTTTCCACACCCTATCATCCCCAAACGAGCGGGCAGGCTTAGATTTCAAATAGACAAATCAAACAAATTCTGGAGAAAACTGTTTCTAAAAATCGATATGATTGGTCGACCAAATTGACGGATGCTCTTTGGGCATTCCGAACTGCATATAAAACCGATCTAGGTATGTCTCCTTATAGGATAGTGTTTGGTAAGGCTTGTCACTTGCCAGTCGAGATTGAGCACAAAGAAATGTGGGCCATTAGAGATATCAACTTTGACTTAAATTAAGCCTGCAACTTTCGGAAGCTGCAATTAAACGAGCTAAGCGAACTCCGCGATGAAGCTTATGATAATACTGTAATTGTAAAGAACCGGACTAAGGTATTTCCCGATAAAAACTTTTTGAGAAAAACTTTTACACCTGGTCAACAAGTCCTTCTTTATGATTCACGACTCCACCTTCATGCGGGTAAGCTACGATCTCGGTGGAAAGGACCTTTTATTGTGCGGTCTGTATACCCGCACGGGGCAGTTGAGGTTGAAAATGTTAAAAACTGTACATTTTTCAAAGTGAATGGACATAGATTAAAGCCGTATTTTTCCACTGACCCCACGGAGGAGCTCCTGTTTTTACAGGAGCCATTTTATCATGATTAAAATTCCTCCGTCTCACCTCCATGTCCTGTAAAATACTGTATCATCTTTTGAATGGAGGTGAATGAAAAGAATAAGTTTGGGGGAGGATTTTCACGATCATATTTATTGCCCCCATTAATAAATTTCCTCCCAGGCTTACAGGGTTTTGAGATTTAGCGGATGGCAACAGTGAGGACACTGTTGAAAATAAGTTTGGGGGAGATTTGTGCTTATTTTCGCATCATTTGCATCATACTTTGCATAAGCACAAAACACAAAACATATAAAAGTTTAAAAAAATTCAAAAGATAAAAAAAAAAGTTTTGTACATAAATAAGATAATAAAAGATTAGATAGTGAAAAATTACATCCAAAAGATTGGAAAAATTTAAGAAAAACAAGAAAATTTGAAGTTTTGGATTGGAAAAATTTAAGAAAAACAAGAAAATTTGAAGTTTTCTTAAACGAACTAGTAATAAGTAGTTATAAGCCGTTGTCCCAAGAGTTAGTAAGATGAAAGAAGTCACTAATATGAGGATAAAAATAAGTCTGAAAAATATTTCCTATTCTAGAAGTCAAACATTTGAATGTTGATACCCTACTATACGCACTTGCACACGTCTTGAAACTCGGGATAGTAGAGGATACCTTGAAATGCTCTTGTCTAAAAGCCAAAGTATGAAGGAAATAAAAAATGAATAAAATACAAAATGTTAAGAAAAAAATAAACACTGGTTTTGTTATCGCCAAGGCAGCAATAAAAAAATATAGCGAGGGTGCTTCATCACCTAGTGCCTTAGACCAACTGGTCTGGGAGTCACTGCTAAGACTTAGGTGGTGCAAGACGAGGAAAACATCGTATAAGCAAGCACATGAGTAATCGGTCGGTTAGTACCTCAAGAAGTATTAACGGTCGCATGAAAAATGTGTGAGCAACTTCATCTAAATATTCATCAATTAAAAAGTACTGAGGCAGATGGACAAGAGTATGATAGCTTGAATTGAATTCTCCGGGTGTAGGGATGTATATTACACACACGTAGGGTTATATGATCGATATTTGGAAGAAAGATAGGAATGAAGAATAAAAACGATGTTTAATTGAGGGATGATGTGATTTCTAACATCTTTTCATAACTGTTAAGATAGGGCTCACGACAACCGAAAAGCTAGTGTAGTTGGAAACTCTAATTTTCAAAGTCTTTCTTTTACAATTCTTATCTTTATATGTAACTTTCACGGTCTTCCTTTTATTATGGGATTTTGTGGGTGCAATCCGCTGAAAACCCTCAGGAGACAACACTCTTCCTACTAGGGACACCTAGAGGTTTAAAGTCTTGTTGCGCGTGCTCAGTGCAATCGTGTTGCCAACGAAAGTGTGCTAGTTAGTTTTTCTTTTTCTTTATTTTCTCCTTCTCTTTCTAATAAAACAGTTTGCTAGAGATGGCTAAAATTATGTTTGGGGGAATTTGATCAGTCGAAAATATTGCATTTTTAAAACATCAATTTCCCTACCATTTGCACTCATCTAAAGGTGTTCGGTATGAATATAGCACATATTAGCAAATTGACTGTAAAATACAAAATAACATGTGTTATACATTATAACCGGCATTTTGAGGAAAATTGAGTGTTTATCATTGCACGCATGATCTTTGTATATCGCAACACTTGTCTTGAGAATGTGTGCAGGAAATTCCAGGAAAAAAAGCCGAAACTGCTAAAAGTACTGATAAAAATACGCCAAGTCGAAGACCTGTGAGCTGGCAGTGAACAAGAAATACTTAGAAGATTCCAGACATCAGAAAGCAGTACTAAAGCCAGCACAAGAATTGCCATGAAGTTTCATGAACAGAGGCCATCAATAGGCCGCGGATCCACGGCCCTATGCCCCTATTGGCGGCGGATCCGCGGCTGCGTCATCATGACGTCAGCAAGCCTTTGGCACAGTGCATTCTCAGGGTTCTCCTTCCAAGATCAAAACATCTTCAAGCCAGTTTAAATTCCAGAGATCTCCAGAAGCTTGTGTCCGAATAGTCAAGCTTCTGGTACAAGCTAAACACCTCCAAGCTTCTCAAATAAGCTAGCTAAACCTAGAAGGTTCTTCCTAACAACCAAGCTTATCAAGGAAGCTAGCTAGCTAACTAACTCTAGAAGCTTCTACTCAACTACCAAGCTTGCAAGAGAAGCTAAACTAAACCTAGCTTAGCTTCTAAAGGAAGCTAATCCTAATCAAGCTTCTAGGGGAAGCTAAGGAGAAGGCTATAAAAAGGACCCAAGGGCTTCATTCTAAGGTTGTTCTCCAATTCCAAACACAAGTTGAGTGACACAACTTGTGCATTCAAACCCAAACCCTAATCCAATTCTAAAAAGCCAATTCAAGATCTCCGAGTACAAATCAAGCAAGAAGCCTTCAACCTTTTAGAAGCGACGCCGATCTTCAACAGAGCAAGTGATCCAAGACGATCCGCGACTCACGGAGACGATGCGAAGCTAATTCGACGATCGAGTTCTTTTCTCAATTCTTGTAGTTCTTGAGTGAATTGTAACGGAATTGTTGAATAATAAAAAGTGGAATTTCTTTATCTTGCTTATCTTTATATTTGAGCATTATGATGAGTTTTCGATTCTTGATTGATTTCTTTGTCATGATGTTTGAGTAAAAACTCCGCTCGTGGAGGAATCGAGAGAATAGATAGATGATGATGATTACAATCTTGAAATGATTCTTAAGTCCTATGAGTTTTGTAAACTCTAGAAAATTGAATCATCGACAACCTAGTTTCGAGCGAGATGCTTTCTTGAATGTTTTCGCTCTTAATTAGATATCAACGATCTATAATTGAATTTCCTAGAGGTTAGCTTTTGAATGATAATCAACGAAAGGACAAGGGATGATGATGAAGAAACCCTAGTTTCTTTGATAGATCCCTAAACCTCGTTGATCGTCATCGATCTAGCAACAAATCTGTAAGTCCGTGTTGCCCATCCCGGTGCTTACGGGAGGCGGAAAACATAATAAAAAACGGATTTTTAATGACTTAGGCAACATGGACTATGCTTGTGAGGATCTTTGCTAAACATAAACTAGCTAACCCTAACTACAAAGTAGCTAAGTGATGAAAGGTTATACCTTTGGTCTTTAGTCCTTCTCTCCTTGCTCCTAGGTATGGTAGAAAGAGTTCACCTTGCTTGTCTTCTCCCGTCAAAGAAAGATCCACTTGAAAGCCACCACCTTTAGCTTCAACTCCAAGCTAGGAGTAACTAGAGTGCAAGAAATGCTAAGACTTGAACCCTAGAAGTGAGAAGAGAAGATCAAGAGAGGGTTTTTCTCAAGCTTTTTGTTTCTCAACACATGAGAGGGAGAGAGCTTGAGGGAGAGGATGAGCAAGAGAGAGAAATGAAATGAGAGAGTGAGAAAATAAAAGAGCCATTCTCACTAATATGTGAGGATAATTTTAATTAGATAATTAGCTTGAAAATTGTCATGATAAATCATGACTTGACCATTATCATTTCAATTTTTGCAAAGATCAAAGAGCATCTTCCAAATGAAATGATTATGGTCAAGTTGTCAACATGGTCAACAAGTCAATGAAGTCAAATTGTCAACAACAACCATGCACAATAATTAAGCTAATTATCAATTAACAATAATCCACACAAAATCAATAGGGTTTAAAATGACAAAATCCATTAACCCTAAACAAGGTCCTCTCCCCCAATCTCAAGCAACTGTGCATACGCACCCGCATTCGTGATCCGAGGAACACGAACACAATGAGAAAAAACCAATCTCAAATCATATACTAGGATCCGGCTTAAAACAAAGCCCGCTAGTATAAACTGTCCGGACAGCAAACGTGCACAAGTGCGCGGATGCGAACGAACCCTGTCGCAAAACCATGCGACCTCTACTCGTTTTGCCTAAAGGCGAATAGCTCTCTGTGTGGGACTCTAAAGACTCGACACTACGCTGGCAGTGGGTTTAACCACAGACCGCAAGCGGCACTAGCTGTACGTAACGGTCCCCAGGTAGATGTCGATAAGAAGACTGACGAGGTGAACCCCATCTGCACTCCTACTGAGCCTGTATGTGACAGTCTCCGTACAGTCCGGTCTGTTCGTCTGATACATCGCATGGCGGGCCTAGGGGGGCGGTGAACGTCAGTCCCCTAATAGCGGTACAAGTCGTGTCGGAGTGTAGCCCAGAACACCCTGAGATAACACTGGAAACCTACCAGTATATCTCGCTTGCCCTGGCCAGGGACTACTCGTGTAATGGCTCTCCTAGACACAGCGCGATGTCAACCCCCAATACCGGGAGAGACGAATCCTGTCTAACCGTCACTGCCTCCAAGTGCTTCGGGACTGCACCCAAAAACTACCTGTTTGCACAGCTCCTTTGAGCCGTGGTAGGGTAGTAATCAAAGTGCAGTGGGAACACACTCGAGGCGAAGTGACAGTGTCAAGTCAGCGGACTAAGCTGTACTCATGTCACCTAGGAACTGATAACTGACGATAGGTATATTACCAACCAACAGTTCCCGACGAGTCCTGTCCAGTGTACTCGTAACCTAACGAGCACCCGCATACTATCCCAAGTACGACGTACTAACAGCTGTGGGACAGACCGTCTCCCACACTGGGATGAGAAGCGCATACGCTAGTCTACTCCGGAGTATCGATGCCCTGTCTCGATAGTCCAACGACCAGGGACCTGTATAAGGATGTGCTTATAGATTACCCAGCTCCCACGAGTGCGAGCGCCATCACAACGCTGGTAATCAAGCAAAGATCCTAAGGGCTCTACTAATATGTATACCAGCAATATGTTAAAAGAAACACATGCACATATTAAAGCAGAGACAAACCAAGTAGCATACTACCATTTCGAGCAAGATTGTATATACAACTGTGAATATCCCAAGCTTCCATTAAGTAATATACAAGCTAGTATGATACAGTAATGGCCTCTAGGGCATATACACTAACAATCTCCCACTTGCACTAAGGCCATGTACTGGCGTATCGAAGACCTATCATCTCGATCAGCCGCTCGAACTGAGTCTGGGGCAAGGCCTTGGTGAATGGATCTGCTGTGTTATCTTCTGATGCAACTCTCCGGACCTCGATCTCCTGGCGATCTACGATCTCCCTGATCAGGTGATACCGCCTTAAGATGTGTCTGGATTTCTGATGGGACCTGGGTTCCTTCGCTAAAGCTATAGCCCCGTTGTTGTCGTAATATAGAGGTATTGGGTCAACAATGGACGGAACCACCTGAAGTTCTTTCAAGAACTTCCTCATCCAGACAGCTTCTTTTGCGGCATCAGATGCAGCGATGTATTCCGCTTCCATAGTCGAGTCAGCAACGGTTTCCTGTTTGGAGCTCTTCCAACACACCGCCCCTCCATTGAGGGTAAAGACAAAACCCGACATGGACTTGGAATCATCCTTGTCACTCTGGAAGCTGGAGTCAGCAAAGGCCTCAATCTGCAGGTCTTTTCCGCCATACACCAAGAACATCTCCTTAGTCCTTCTCAGGTACTTGAGAATGTTCTTTACTGCTATCCAATGTTTCTCCCCAGGGTTTGACTGATACCTGCTTACTACACTCAGTGCATAAGCCACATCCGGTCTGGTACACAACATCGCATACATTATAGAGCCTACCGCAGAAGCGTAGGGTATAATAGACATGCGATTCCTCTCCAAATCAGTCTTGGGAGACATCTCTTTGGAGAGGGTGATCCCGTGACAAGCCGGTAGATTACCGCGCTTGGAATCTTCCATACTGAATCTCTTCAGTATGGTGTCGATGTACCTGGACTGCGAGAGTCCTAATATCCTCTTGGATCTGTCACGGTGGATCCGGATACCCAGAATGTATGAGGCATCACCCAGGTCTTTCATGGAGAACCTGTGTGACAAGAACCCCTTGACAGATTGTAGCATAGGAATGTCATTTCCTATTAAGAGAATGTCATCCACGTATAAAACGAGGAATACTACAGTTCTCGCTACAAATCTACAATAGATGCATGGTTCATCTGGATTTTTGATAAAGCCAAATTCTTTGACTGTCTCATCAAAACAGATGTTCCAACTCCGCGATGCCTGCTTGAGTCCATAAATGGACTTGAGCAACTTGCACACCTTTCCGCTGCTCCCACCCTGAATGAAACCCTCTGGCTGGTCCATATAGACACACTCTTCTAAATGACCATTTAGAAAAGCTGTCTTTACATCCATCTGCCAAATCTCATAATCGTGGAAAGCAGCAATGGCAAGAAGGATCCGAATGGATTTCAGCATAGCTACTGGAGAAAAGGTTTCGTCATAGTCCAAACCAGGTCGCTGACGAAAACCCTTTGCTACCAGTCTAGCTTTATAGGTCTCAACCTGTCCATCTACACCAATCTTCCTTTTGAAGATCCACTTGCATCCTACGGGTTTTACCCCATCTGGAGCAATGTCCAACGTCCATACTTTGTTGGTGTACATGGACTCCATTTCGGTCCGCATTGCATCCAGCCATTTTACCGAGTCGACGCTCTGAATGGCTTGCTGGAAGCTAGTAGGCTCATCACAATCCAGGATGCAGTCTTCTCTATCCCCGTCAATGAGAAAACCGTAGTACCTCTCGGGCGGATGAGACTGCCTACTACTCCTGCGGAGCGGCATAGGAATGTCCTGTTCTTTTGAACCTTCTGGTTCCACTAAACTTTCAGTAATAGTTTGTGGTTCTGGAATTTCTTCCAGTTCTATTGCGCTCCCACTTATTTCTTTTTCTATGAACTGATGTTCTAGAAAGTGGGCATGGCGAGAAACAAGGACTTTTTGTTCCTCTTCGCAATAGAAGTAATATCCCTTGGAGTTCTTTGGATATCCCACAAACTTGTACTGTACTGAGCGTGCCTCGAGCTTGTCCGCATGCTGCTTTTTTACAAAAGCTGGACATCCCCATGTCTTAATGTGATTAAGATAGGGTTTCTTCCCACTCCATAACTCATATGGTGTGGTAGGCACAGTCTTAGTGGGAACACGGTTCAAAAGATATGCAGCTGTTTCTAGCGCATACCCCCAGAATGATCGCGGTAACTCAGCGTTACTCATCATGGACCGTACCATATCCAATAGGGTTCGGTTCCGTCTCTCCGATACACCGTTATGTTGCGGAGTGTATGGAGGAGTAAGCTGAGAGAGAATTCCATTCTCCTTTAAATAGTTCAGGAATTCGGCACTTAAGTATTCTCCTCCTCGATCCGATCTTAGGATCTTGATACTTTTGCCTGTTTGTTTTTCTACTTCATTCTTATATTCCTGGAATTTTTCAAAAGCCTCGGATTTATGTTTCATTAAGAAGACATAACCGTACCTTGAAAAATCATCCGTAAAGGTAATGAAGTAAGAATAACCGCTTCGCGCATGTGTAGACATTGGACCGCACACGTCGCTGTGTACGAGTCCCAAGAGCTCGTTCGCTCTTTCTCCGTGTCCAGAAAACGGAGCCTTTGTCATCTTTCCTTTGAGACAGGATTGACAAGTTGCATACGATTGATATTCGAATGAATCTAAATATCCTTCAGTATGTAACTTAGTCAATCTTCTCTCATTGATGTGACCCAGTCTACAATGCCATAAGAAAGTTTTATTAATTTCTGGAGACTTTCTTTTGTGTGTATTCTGGATATTGAAAATCTGTGGTTGGTTTAAAACGTATATACCGTTGTTCAATGTACCTGACCCAATCAACACTTGATTAAGGTGAATGTTCACTACATTACTTACAAATGCAAATTCATAACCTTCTTTAGATAATAAAGATACAGAAATGATATTACAGGTTGCATTTGGTACATAATAACAACTACGCAAAACCAAAAAGTGTCCATCTGATAATCCCAGGTGATAGTCCCCCACGGCCTCAGCATCCATGCTAGCACCGTTCGCAACTCTGAGGGTCATGTCACCTGCCTTCAAAACTCTACGCTTTCTCAACGCCTGCAAAGAATTACAGATATGAGATCCTGATCCGGTATCCAATACCCAGGAAGTAGAGTTTATTGATAAACAATTTTCAATAACATACACACCTGAAGCTGAAGCTGCAACTCGCTTCAAATCCTGTGTTCTGGCTTTCCAAGCCTTGCAATCTTGTTTCCAGTGACCACTTTTGTGACAATAGAAGCATTCTTCCTTCCCCACCAGCTTCCCCGCTACCTTTGTTGCTTTACCCTTTCCCTTCGTATCCACTTTACCGACACCGCCTCTTGGTTTGGCGGGGGCTTTCTTCTTCTTGCCCTTGGCTTTCGCCCTGGACCTAGAAGAGGAAGATCCTCCTACAAACAAAGTGGATGTCTCCCTACCCTTCTGTAGGGTGCCCTCAGCAGTCCTCAACATGTTCAGAAGCTCGGCAAGTTCAACCTCCTTTCCTTGCATGTTGAAGTTAAGAATGAACTGGGCGTAAGTGGAAGGAAGGGACTGGAGAATCAAATCGGTATAGAGTTCATTCTCCAACGTGGTCCCAAGGTCCGCAAGCTCCTCTATGTAGCCGATCATCTTAAGCACGTGGTCCGCTACCGATGATCCGACGGCCAACCTTGCCGAAAAGAGCTTCTTCGACACTTCGTATCTTGCGATACGAGACTGCTCTCCATACAGTTCTTTTGTATGGAGAAATATGGACTCTAGGTCCATATTCTCGTGCCTCCTCTGATGGTCATTGTCCATCGAGGCTAGTACGAGGCATCTGGCCCTCGCGCAATCTATCTCCCATGTCTTACGGATTTCAACATCCGCGACGCTGGAGGTGGGACCTGGGACAGGGGGAGCTTTGGTGGTAAGTATATACCCCAGCTTGTCATAAGTGATAGCCATCTTGACATTCCTGAGCCAATCTTTGTAGTTTGGCCCTGTCAATATGTTTTTATCTAATAGTAACTTAAGTCCGGTCATCTTGAATGGTCGCTGCAATTAGGAGAGAGAAAAGAAACACTTTAGCATGATGCTCTTGCAAGTTTAGAGTGGTTTTTAGTTTGTCTAAACTGGATGGCTCCCACTGTCTCTCGAATCCCTTCTCAAACCGTAAAGAAAAGGATTAGCCGGGATCATTCTCACCGTACAATACTTGCTTAACCGTTCAGCCAGGCCAGTGTCGGTACTTCGAGGGAGGTTTTCCAACGCTTTCGCGAAGTTCCTTAATTAAGTAACCTCTTTTCCCTGTGGGCGTAGCCCCGCTAACACCTTTCTAGGCACCTACTAGGTTTATAGCATTGATCGTTAAGTGAGAGTTTTCCCGAGGAGTAGCATATACTCACAGTAGGATCGGGATCCAAATATCATCGCGTGATAAAGCCGAAGGAATCCTACCAGAATCATCACACTCCAAATGGTATGCAACACTAGCAAGTTTCAGTACTTATGAAACTCCCGATGTGGATTTTTGCCCCATGCTCTTATGACCTTGACTTTGGCCAAAATATCATAAGTCACATGTCAAGTTCTACCCGTCATTCTCCTGGTTAATTTGGACCCACCCGTACCTACCCTTGACTTTGGCCAAAATGGCAGCACGACTGTCCCAAATCAATGCATCTATCTATGCTGCACATGAATACCCAAACGCTACCAATCACTATGCCTTGACTTTGGCCAAAATACATAGCTTGAATACTTTTGACCATTCATGTGGAATGACGGAGGGCTACGAATGGTTTTGGCGAAACCGTGAACGTAGTGAACTTGATATAATCGATGGAACGAGATAGCTTTTAAAAGGAGTGGTTCAAGCTCCGTGTTTAAAAGTTTAGTTTTGAAAAGAACCGAGTGGTTTTCAAAGTGTTCCAATCGACTTTTACTTGGTTTATTTCTTGCATTAGTTCTTTTAATGCGTCCCATCATTTAATCCTACCATTGCAGAAAACAACCAAAATATGACGTACGCTTATGCCATTCGCATTCGCCACGGGGCCCCGTCATCACCCGTTAGGTTACTTAACTAACGACAGAGCGGGGGCTGGGCTAGCGCGGCTGTAAAACATAAGCAACGCCTAAATAGTTATTATATATAAATATATAGCAATGATAGACATTACAGATCACAGATGAATACATTGGATATACTAGGAATCCGCAATGCGTTCGAGCCTGCAACGCAAAGCGGATTACACGGTCGCGGTGAATAGCCAATACCCCACCCAAGACCCCTACGGGTGCGGCAAACTACCCGCCAAGCACCCGAAGCGAAGCAACCTCCCTCACCACCGTGAGTAGGCCACTCGGCACTTCGAGATACCCGGTAGTTTGTGCACCCCCTCCATGGGTCTATCCTAGGAGCAAAAACAGTAAAAAGAATTATACAATGACGGCTACAACCCCGACCCGGTTGTGCGGCCATACAAAGAATATTATTACATCAATTTACATGTTACAAATGAATGAAAGAAAAATAACGCTCATCTCACATCCAACCCGGCCATTCACCCACGACAATCCAATCCATTCATATCCACAAACCAATAACAATCACAGATCATGTATAACCCCGACTAATCGTCTTATAGCGATTAGCCGACGTTCAATACATGCAAGCATTACAGATATAACCGATGTAGTTAAAGTGTAGTGAAGTTCCGAAAAATACGGATTTATAGGCCCCCAAAAGTAAATTTTAGTTCTGTAAAATCTGGGTACATATAATATATCCTAAAAATCCCAAAACCAACAACAACACACTCTGCACGAAAAACGATGCGCCGATCACGACAATCCGCGGCGGTTCCGCCGCATATACCTACTTCATGCGGCGGAAGGGCGGCGACTTGAGGGAATTAGGGTATCGTTTTTCTTGGGTGTATTCACAAAACCGTGAGACGATTTTACATGTATAAAGTTTTTCATTTAGAGCAGGAAAAATTTTAACAGAAACTTGGATTTTGTAAAAGTTTGGTTTTGTGATTTTTCCGGTTCCGAACTTCGTTACACTTAACTACTTAACAAGTTTAGGTTTAGTTAGGCTCTGATACCACTGTAAGTCCGTGTTGCCCATCCCGGTGCTTACGGGAGGCGGAAAACATAATAAAAAACGGATTTTTAATGACTTAGGCAACATGGACTATGCTTGTGAGGATCTTTGCTAAACATAAACTAGCTAACCCTAACTACAAAGTAGCTAAGTGATGAAAGGTTATACCTTTGGTCTTTAGTCCTTCTCTCCTTGCTCCTAGGTATGGTAGAAAGAGTTCACCTTGCTTGTCTTCTCCCGTCAAAAAAAGATCCACTTGAAAGCCACCACCTTTAGCTTCAACTCCAAGCTAGGAGTAACTAGAGTGCAAGAAATGCTAAGACTTGAACCCTAGAAGTGAGAAGAGAAGATCAAGAGAGGGTTTTTCTCAAGCTTTTTGTTTCTCAACACATGAGAGGGAGAGAGCTTGAGGGAGAGGATGAGCAAGAGAGAGAAATGAAATGAGAGAGTGAGAAAATAAAAGAGCCATTCTCACTAATATGTGAGGATAATTTTAATTAGATAATTAGCTTGAAAATTGTCATGATAAATCATGACTTGACCATTATCATTTCAATTTTTGCAAAGATCAAAGAGCATCTTCCAAATGAAATGATTATGGTCAAGTTGTCAACATGGTCAACAAGTCAATGAAGTCAAATTGTCAACAACAACCATGCACAATAATTAAGCTAATTATCAATTAACAATAATCCACACAAAATCAATAGGGTTAATAAAATGACAAAAGCCATTAACCCTAAACAAGGTCCTCTCCCCCAATCTCAAGCAACTGTGCATACGCACCCGCATTCGTGATCCGAGGAACACGAACACAATGAGAAAAAACCAATCTCAAATCATATACTAGGATCCGGCTTAAACCAAAGCCCGCTAGTATAAACTGTCCGGACAGCAAACGTGCACAAGTGCGCGGATGCGAACGAACCCTGTCGCAAAACCATGCGACCTCTACTCGTTTTGCCTAAAGGCGAATAGCTCTCTGTGTGGGACTCTAAAGACTCAACACTACGCTGGCAGTGGGTTTAACCACAGACCGCAAGCGGCACTAGCTGTACGTAACGGTCCCCAGGTAGATGTCGATAAGAAGACTGACGAGGTGAACCCCATCTGCACTCCTACTGAGCCTGTATGTGACAGTCTCCGTACAGTCCGGTCTGTTCGTCTGATACATCGCATGGCGGGCCTAGGGGGGCGGTGAACGTCAGTCCCCTAATAGCGGTACAAGTCGTGTCGGAGTGTAGCCCAGAACACCCTGAGATAACACTGGAAACCTACCAGTATATCTCGCTTGCCCTGGCCAGGGACTACTCGTGTAATGGCTCTCCTAGACACAGCGCGATGTCAACCCCCAATACCGGGAGAGACGAATCCTGTCTAACCGTCACTGCCTCCAAGTGCTTCGGGACTGCACCCAAAAACTACCTGTTTGCACAGCTCCTTTGAGCCGTGGTAGGGTAGTAATCAAAGTGCAGTGGGAACACACTCGAGGCGAAGTGACAGTGTCAAGTCAGCGGACTAAGCTGTACTCATGTCACCTGGGAACTGATAACTGACGATAGGTATATTACCAACCAACAGTTCCCGACGAGTCCTGTCCAGTGTACTCGTAACCTAACGAGCACCCGCATACTATCCCAAGTACGACGTACTAACGGCTGTGGGACAGACCGTCTCCCACACTGGGATGAGAAGCGCATACGCTAGTCTACTCCGGAGTATCGATGCCCTGTCTCGATAGTCCAACGACCAGGGACCTGTATAAGGATGTGCTTATAGATTACCCAGCTCCCACGAGTGCGAGCGCCATCACAACGCTGGTAATCAAGCAAAGATCCTAAGGGCTCTACTAATATGTATACCAGCAATATGTTAAAAGAAACACATGCACATATTAAAGCAGAGACAAACCAAGTAGCATACTACCATTTCGAGCAAGATTGTATATACAACTGTGAATATCCCAAGCTTCCATTAAGTAATATACAAGCTAGTATGATACAGTAATGGCCTCTAGGGCATATACACTAACAAAATCATCAATAGATAAGAATACGTAATCACAAATCTTCATCCTCACTATCGATTCGGTCGATTCCTACGAGCCTCATTACAAATCTTGATTACTAATTCGATTTGGATATCATTAATTCTTGATTCTTGATTTTTAGTATTCTTGATATTAGATCTAGATTTTGATAATTCTTGAAATTCACTTTTATAAATCTTGAATCGAATTCTCTTTTATTTTCTTATTAATTTTCAATTCATCTAAATCAATTACGATCAAATCACACTTTCTCAGTGGACGATCAGTATTCATTAACGCGCTACATCGACACCGTTATTGATTGCGGTTAACAAATTTCTTTGATTGTGATCTTTACACATTTTCAAAACACGACACACAAAGAATCATTCAATCAATGGCGTATAGCACCCCCGCAAAGTTGTGAGAACTGATGGGATATGATATATATACTGTTTTATGTTAGGGTGTGATATAAAGCTTAGCAAGAAAGCTTTAGGAGATTAGGAGTTAGTGTTAGCTAGAATTGAAGAAAGGACTTTAGTTGATTTCTTAGTCCCGAAACCCTTGAGTAAAGATTTGCATACACGCACATACACATACTTGCATACATTGATATCCTTGTGCATATTGGGGACATATATATATTGGTATTCATATGCTTGGGTGATGAGAATGTTATATGATACTTGGGAATGAGTCGATATGATCGGGCACGATACCGTGAGATATTTAATGTGTAACCAAGATATGTCATGATGTTATAGCGAATCGTTGGACGATGATACCATGAGGATGATGATGTATATATAATAGTTGACATGTGATCAAGGTATGAGATAAGATATGCTATGATATTTATAATGGATCGCTTGGGTGATGTATACTTCTATATGATGATATATGTTGATGACATCGGATTGTATGAGGCTGTAGGTCAGAAACCATATCATGACTATCGTTGATAATATTAGTAGTGTACTAGACTTAGATCAGTACCCCCTGTTCACGATATGTGATAATAAGGATATCATATGAGTAATGAGATAAATATGATATTTGAACCGTACCCAGATTTGGGATGCCGTACGATAGATTTACCGTACGAGATATGATTATGATGTTAGATCCACACTCTTGACTCGAGGATGTCATAATATATATATTGTATCGTACGTGATACTATGGAAGCATGATCACCGACTACTAGAAATATATAGATCGACTCAGACTTAGGTGGATTTCCTTACCCCTTTGACTGGGCACGAGTCACAATAGTTTTCAAAAGTGGAGGATTGTGAGTATTTTAATTACTAAATTGTATGACTCATACATTGGGTAGGATTATTTCTTCAGTGTTGCTGTTATCATATCGCTTTCTGTATATTCATGATGTTTTATCGCATTGCATGCTTATACACATGTTATCTGTAATTATTATGAAACTATGCTGTCAGGACACCAGCACCATTACCGATGATGTGTATGCTCCACATACACTTGCTTGCCGGCTCACACACATCTTCATCGGTAATTGCCATGTCACGTACACTTTAGAAACTACTATTCCTTGACATAGCTTGCTAAGTTGATAGTTGCAATATGTTATAGTTTTCAGATGCTAGTTTAACTATTGCATTCATTGCATGATATCAGATGCATTCATGTATTCATTGATTACGCAGTATTATGGAGTTTTATGCCGATATTATCTGTTTACTTGCTATTGATGATTGGATTTTGGATTTTCATGAGATTTTCTGGATTTGGGAGAAAACCACAAGAATATATATATATATATATATATATATAAACTTCTCTCTTTCTCTCTCTTTAAAAATGAAAAGTGAGGTTTTCTCGTGATGTATGAGTCATCCACCATGATGTTTTCTCAGTTATGAGATGGATTTCGAGACCCGATTCGAGGAGTTGGATGAACCTTCTACGGGTACATGGTGGACCCGGCAAGGTACCCAGGGGCAAGAAGATCGAGGTGTAGACGATGAGCCCGGCAGGGGCAGACTGCCTACCGAAGATTTTACCTGACGCGTCGGATATCCGGAGGATACCGTCCGTGGTCGTGTGATTGATGTTAGGGGCCGATCAGGACTGACGGAGCCCAAGATAGTGAGATTTGAAACACTGAGATTTTTGGATATTGAGGTATTGAGATTCGTTGATACAGGCCCGTCCGGATAGCCGGAGCCTGACGTATTGAGATACTGAGATTTATGTTTTGTGTCGATACTGGACACTGTTTTATCTGTCGATTTCATTGATGATATGCGATTTATATACATACAGAAATCTCATAAAATAAAGAAAACAGTTATCTCATTCATGATGTATTCTGTTTCATTTATAATGCATTCATACATCATATATCTGATATGTTGCTATCTGAGGTATTGACTCGAGCATGTAGTATTACACTTATAAATAGATGGACCAGGATTTTTTATTTGAGGATATTACTTGATATGACCTAGGATAGCGTTATGCATGCAATTTCTACTCTTAGATGTTTTCTGCTCATGAGTTGGAAACTCACCCCCGTTGTGCCACAGTTCTTGCAGGTTTTGCCGTACAGGTTTTGTTGGGGTTTTGCTGGCACACCGTCCCTTCCGGGTGATTGCTTTGGTAGGTGGGTTCTTCTGCATCAGGACCACCATTGTATATTTGTTATTTCAGTTGTATCTAGTAAAAC
The DNA here is from genome assembly GCA_030015575.1 of Agapanthus africanus. Taxonomy (NCBI): domain Eukaryota; kingdom Viridiplantae; phylum Streptophyta; class Magnoliopsida; order Asparagales; family Amaryllidaceae; genus Agapanthus; species Agapanthus africanus. Next base: position 210,606,745 of record CM057350.1, read on the forward strand.
TCCATCAATCAGTCTTGTATTATTTGATAGACATAGAAGGCCAGTGTTTATTCTTTCGACCTTAGAGTCATGCGCTGTATTATTATGGTTTCATCTGGTTTTCTTGATGATGTTGGATGTTTATCCTGAGTTGAACCTCATCTTTCGGCGTTGTATATTACATTGTATAGTGTGGTTTTTTCCGTCGATTGACGAAGAGCTAGCTCCGGTTTGGGGATGCCTTTATTCATTATATATGCTTTATCAGTGTTGTACCTCGTTCGGGGCCAGTTTTTACAAAGGAAACACTGCCGAAATTTTCAGAAATGACTTGATGTTTTTTAAACGTATAATTCGGCTTATGCTATTAAAATTACTTGCTTTAAATTGGTTTTTCCTTCACTCTACTGCTTAAATGGTTTTGATTTCTGGGTTTTGGCTTACTTAGATTGCGTACGCCTCGAGACATTTCGTAATTTAAGTGCTGGTCATGTTCCGTACTTTTCCGGTCGTGACGTAGCCGTTAAGTATAGCTAGTGCCGCTGATGTGCTTGTGGTTAAATCCACTGCCAACGTATTGACGATTCTTTAGAGTCCCATACAGAGGGTTTTCACGGTTCAGACGATATGATGTAGAAGACGTATGTTGATACATACAGGTGTCCGATTAAATATGTGTACATGCTGCACAGACTTTAGTCAGACGGTTGATAATACTGGCGGCTTAGAGTTAAACCAGATTATTAAATCATGTTTTGATTTAATAATTTATATATATATTTTTATATACTTATTCTAGTATTATTGTTCACTATTGATTTTCTCTCTTGGCTATTCGTACTTTTGTACGAATACGCGTATATGTATTTTGATACGTGTACCGGGTTGCATTCTGTATTTATACGGAATAGATTCTAGAAGTGGACACCTCATTTGGATGATTTTCCTTTTTGGAAATTCATTTGTTTTACAAATGAGGTGGCGGAGTGAGGTGGCTTGAACAATGCTAAGCATGTAGAGAGATATGGCTTGGTTGTTTATTGTAAAATGAAAAGAGATATTTTGTGTGTGCATGATTGAAAGAGAGAGAAGAGGCAGCCACTACTCTATGGCTTGCTCATTTTTCATTTTCCTCACTTGCTTGCTTTCATTTCTCACTTGGAGAAAACACTTAGCCATTTTTCTTTAGTTGCTCATGCCACATGTTTCCTCACCTTATCTTGATCTTCTTGAGTTGCTCTTGGAGCATTTTAATGAGAGAGAAATTATAGTGAGATAATCCTACACCTCCACTCTCCATTGCTAGTAACCTTGGAGCGTCGGCTGCCTCGCTTGGCGAGGCTGAAGCTTGCGCCGTTTCCCTCGGGTAGATCATCATAGATAGAGGAAGACCGGCAACCAAATTCGATCCACAACCACTAGGATCTTAGGATGATGGTTGAAGACCGAAGGAACGGATCAACTCGGTATAACCATTCCTAACCCTTATATTGCTTGCTAGTATAGGGTTTAGGTTAGATCCGGGCATCGGGTTCTGGTAGCGCCAGTTTAGAAAAATTTTGTTCCGTATTTGGCCACGGTTTGATGGCCGGGGTGATGCCGTAACCCAGCATGGTATCAGAGCCAACCCATAAACCCCTTACTAGCAGTTTTAGATAATGTTAAAGTATCGAAACCGAAACAACTCCGAAACAACACCCCGATGTATTCCAGTTTCTGTCGATTTTTTAAAGTCTTCAAAAAAATTTTTAAGCAACTGCAGAAGACTACCTATGCGACCACTAGAGCACACACCAAATACGAGCCACTTCCGCCCTAGTAGAACCTGCCACATGTGCCTAAAATCCGAGCCGGCCGGCCATTTGAATGACTTTGGACTTCGTATTTGTGTGTGGTCTAGTCTCTGGAATATTGGTTTTGTGGTATTGCTAGTTTAGCCCAGTTTTGATATGGATTTATCTGATAGTTTGGGGCTATTCGGGGTTATTTTGAACTTGATATTTCTAACATTGTTTAAAGTTTACAGTACATACATTTCTATCTACGACCGTGAATGTCATTAGAGTGGTACAACTCGTCTAATTGCTATATGACTTTTAGACGGGTTTGTAAACGTGACATTCACGTTGATGTTCTGTGTTGTGCTGTGATTATGGTTGGATCGTCGTGGTGGATAGCTTGGGTGCAATGTTAGTACCGTTTAGTTTCATTTTTACATTTGATATTGCGGGGCAAGCATCTGACATGTGGACTGCCGTCACTGCCTGTTGGTATATTATTTTTTTAGGGCACGACCTGGTTGAGGTCGATTTCACCCTTGTACATATTATTTTCTTTTCTGTACTAAGATTATCCCGCAGTGGAGTGCATGAATAGCCGGGTTCTAGAGGGCAACGGGCCCGCATCTCATGGCGTTGAGACGGAGAGGGCCTCACTATAGAATTGGCGGGCTATTCGCCGCACTTGTAAGGGGTATAGGTTGACCCACGGAAGGGTGCCCAAGTTACCGGATTCCGTGAAGTGCTAGGTGACCCATTCATGTTGTTGATTGGGGTTGCTTCGCTTCTGGTTTTTGCGGGTAACTTTCCGCGCTCGTAGGGTGTTGGGTTAGCATAGCACCTCATGAAGGGTTTGGAAGCATCACATGAACCAAATATGTAGTCTTTAGGGTGCTAAGCTAATGAACAAAGAATCGTTCCTAGAATCGATTAGGGTTTCAAATTTTTCATATCGACATATGAAAGAAATGCTAGGGTTTAGAGAGTACAACCTTTGTAGCTCCCTACGCTAGACTCCTCGGCTACTCGGGGTTTGAAAGAACTCCGCTTGAACTCCTCGACGTCACCGATGATCCACCCGGAGTCCGCTTTGTCCAAGCTTGCGACTTATTCCGATCAAGTGAACGAAATCGAGTCAACACTCCAAACAAGTGGGCTAAGCTTGTGTAGAATAGTGTTGTGGTTCTCTTTCTCACTTCAAAATCCTAACTTGTTGATTATATAGCTCACTACAAAAATCTAGAGAGCTATGAAGGAGGAGGAAGAAGATAATGGCAATATTAGAAGATGATAAGTTTTTCTCATCCTAAAGCAAAATGAAAATATATCAATATATATTTTAAATCTATCATCTCAAACCATGGTTGAATCATTATTGTACTAGGGTTAAAACACAAAAGGAAACTTAACCTAAGGTTAAGTGGTGGGTGAGAATGGTTAGGTTAAAAGAAGTGTGTAGAACAAATCAACAATGCACCTTTTCTTTCCTTTTATGTTTTAGTATAAATACAATAATAATTCATAAAAAATACCATGGTGTGAGTCTTATATTTCCACCATTTTCATATACATCCAACCATGATAAATGTATGTATGCATGTATGTATGTATACACATCCATATGTGCATGAGACTAGAAAGAAAGAAAACATGCATGCATGCATACATCCATCCAACACAAGAAAGGAATTCAAGTGAGAAGCTAATGGTTAAATGATAAATCAACACTTGATTTATCAATCCGGCCATATCACATACGACCCCTACCAAAAGCATGCCGCCCGATCAATATACGGTATTCTATACGCGCATTTTAATCGGGTCCATGCGCATATCGCATACGCGCACCACAACGTTTCGCCTGGACTAGGAAACTCCATTGTGGGACTCTGAGACTCGTCAATACGCCGGTAGTGGGTGATGATCATATCAAGCACCCCCAAGCCGCAAGCGGTCAGCTAAACGTAACGGCCACCCGGGTATTGAGCGATCAGAAGAGAACAAGCGAACCTGCTACAACTCCCGACGAGCCGATCGGCGACACTTCCCGTACAGTCCGGTCTCCTCGTCTGATATGTCGCATATCAAGTCTAGGGGTGGTAAACGTCAGACCCCAATAACCGATAAGTCGTGCCGATGTGAGGCTCATAACGGGTCGAGAAGCTACTGGTAACACTTACCAGCAAATCTCTGAAACAGCCCTGGCCAGGGACTTCCCTGTTACGGCCAATCGAGCACAGCGCAACATCAACCCCCAATACCGGGAGAGACAAAACCCCTCCTATCGCTCATTGCCTCCATGTGACTCGGGACTGTACCCAAAAACCACCGTTTTGCACGCCCTCATGGACGTGGTAAGGTGGAGATCAAAGCACAATGGGAATCACACAAGACTCTATGACGATCTCGGGTCTACAGACTAACCTGTACAAGTGTGACCTGAGAACTGCCATCTGACGTGAGGTATAATACCATCTGGGAGTTCTCGGCGAGTCCGTCCAGTGTACCCAGTCTCCACTGAGCACCCGTATACCATCTCTGATGTCAAACACCAATGGATATGGGATCATCCATTGCCCATCTCATGGGTCGAGAAGCGTATACGCTAGTCTACACTGGTATATCGATGCCCCGTCTCGATACACCCACGACTAGGGACCTTGAAGGATGTACTTATGGACTACCATGTCCCCACTAGTATGATCTGTATCATAGTCCAGGTAGTCAAGTACATATCCTAAGGGCTTTACCAACATGTAACTATAAGACAGTTTTAAAGAGACCAGTATACATGTTAAGATAAAGAGCAACCAGATAGCATACTATCATATCGAGCAAGAAAGTCATCTCTATATATGTCCAAGCATCCAATATAATATACATCATCTGTACAATACTGGCCTCTAGGGCATACATACAACTAACAATCTCCCACTTGCACTAGGGCCAGCTGTTGTAGTATCGCATACCGAGCATCCCGAAGAGTCTCTCAAACTGTATCTGGGGAATTGCCTTCGTGAGTGGATCCGCCGTGTTGTCCTTCGTGTCAACCCTCCTGACCTCGATCTCCCGGCGATCAACTATCTCCCGGATCAGGTGATACCGCCTCAGAATATGCCTGGATCGCTGATGGGACCTGGGTTCCTTGGCCAAAGCCACCGCTCCATTGTTATCGCAATACAAAGGTATTGGATGCTCAATGGATGGAACCACTCCAAGTTCAGTAATGAACTTCTTGATCCACACAGCCTCTTTCGCAGCATCGTTGGCAGCGATGTATTCAGCCTCCATCGTCGAGTCTGCCACGGTTTCCTGCTTGGAACTCTTCCAGCTAACCGCCCCTCCGTAAAGGGTAAAGACAAATCCCGACTGCGACTTAGAGTCGTCCTTATCACTCTGGAAGCTCGAATCGGTAAAGGACTCCACTTGGAGTTCTCCGTTACCATACACCAAGAGCATCTCTTTAGTCCTTCGTAAGTACTTGAGAATACTCTTCACAGCTGTCCAGTGACTCTCTCCGGGATCAGCTTGATACCTGCTCACTACACTTAGTGAGTATGCAACATCGGGTCTGGTACATAGCATCGCGTACATGATAGAGCCTACAGCCGAAGCATAGGGTATCCCTTGCATGCGAGCTCTCTCCAAATCAGTCTTGGGAGACATCTCTTTGGAGAGAGTGACTTCAGAGATCTTGGGCAGGTTCCCACGCTTGGATTCTTCCATACTAAACCTCTTTAGTATGGTGTCAATGTACCTTGATTGGGACAATCCCAATATCCGTTTGGATCTATCTCTATAGATCCTAATTCCCAATATGCAGGAGGCATCACCAAGATCTTTCATTGAGAATCTTTGTGATAAGAAAAGCTTGACCGATTGCAGCATAGGAATATCATTTCCTATCAAGAGTATGTCGTCCACGTACAATACGAGGAAGACAACCTTACTCTCTGCCACCTTCTTGTAGATACAAGGTTCATCTGGGTTTTTGACGAAATCAAACTCTTTGATAACGACGTCAAAGCAGATGTTCCAACTCCGCGATGCTTGCTTTAATCCATAAATGGATTTAAGCAGCTTGCACACCTTCCCGCTGCTCCCACTGTCTACGAAGCCCTCTGGCTGAGTCATGTACACGCACTCTTCTAAATCACCGTTTAGAAAGGCGGTCTTAACATCCATTTGCCAGATTTCGTAGTCATGATATGCAGCGATGGCAAACATGATCCGGATGGATTTAAGCATAGCTACTGGAGAAAAGGTTTCGTCATAGTCCACACCTAGTCTTTGACGAAAACCTTTTGCAACAAGTCTAGCTTTGAAAGTCTCCACTTTCCCATCTACACCAAGTTTTTTCTTGAAGATCCACTTGCTCCCAATGGGTTTTACCCCTTCAGGAGCAACTTCCAAAGTCCATACTTTGTTGGTGTACATGGATTCCATCTCGGACCGCATTGCATCCAGCCATTTCACTGAGTCATTACTCGTGATGGCCTGCTCGAAGCTAGTTGGGTCATCATCCTCCATGATGCAATCTTCGCTTCCACCGTCAATGAGAAAACCATAGTATCTCTCAGGTGGATGAGAAACCCTACTAGATCGGCGGAGAGGCTGGGGTTCGTCGGATACTACTGAATCCTCTGGTTGTACTAAATCATTAGTAGTAGTTTATGGTGCTAGAACCTCTTCCAGCTCTACCTCTTTGCCACTAATTTCTTTTGCAAGAAATTCCCTTTCCAAAAAGGTGGCATGTTGAGCAACAAACACTCTTTGTTCCTCAGCTTGGTAGAAAAAATATCCTTGAGAATTCTTTAGATATCCCACAAACTTGCAAAGAACTGATCGTGCCTCGAGTTTGTCCGGATTTTGCTTTTTGACATAGGCCGGACAACCCTATATCTTAATTCGTTTAAAATATGGTCTCTTCCCACTCCATATCTCATATGGTGTGGTAGGTACAGATTTAGACGGAACCAGATTCAATAGGTATATGGCTGTCTCAAGCGCATACCCCCAAAAAGAAATAGGTAACTCAGCATTGCTCATCATTGAGCTCACCATATCTAATAGGGTGCGATTCCTTCGTTCCGATACACCGTTGTGCTGTGGTGTATAAGGAGGAGTAAGCTGAGAGAGAATCCCATTCTCTTTTAGATAATCCAGGAATTCAATGCTTAAGTATTCACCTCCTCGATCAGATCGAAGAATCATAATACTTTTGCCCGTTTGGTTCTCTACCTCGTGCTTATATTCTTTGAATTTCTCAAAAGCTTCAGACTTGTGTTTCAACAGAAACACATGCCCGTATCTAGAGAGATCGTCAGTGAATGTAATGAAGTAGGAAGAACCGTTTCTGGCATGTGTAGACATAGGACCGCATACATCACTATGTATCAGTCCCAAGAGTTCGGTAACTCTTTCTCCGTGTCCCGTAAATGGAGTTTTGGTCATCTTTCCTTTGAGACATGAATGGCAAGTGTCATAAGATGATAATTCGAATGAATTCAAATATCCATTCTTATGTAACTTAGCTAGTCGTGTCTCATTGATATGACCAAGTCTACAGTGCCATAAGAAGGATTCGTTCATTTCTGAATTTTTCCTCTTGTGTGTGTTTTGTATATTGAGAACTGTATTTTGATTGAGAATGAATATACCATTATGTAACGAGCCTGATGCAATCAACTTTTGATCTAGGAATATGTTCATAACATTATCCTTTACTACAAAATTATATCCTTCTTTATTTAATAAAGAGACTGATATAATGTTGCACATCATGTTCGGTATATAATAGCACTCATTCAGAACTAGTGTATCACCATTTGGTAATACCGGGTGATATATGCCAACAGCTTTGGCTGCAACATTTGCCTCATTCCCTACTTGAACGGAATGATCACCTTTTCCCAGTTCTCTACCTTTCCGTAGCCCATGTAACTGCTTACATATGTGGGATCCTGATCCGGTATCTAATACCCAGGACGTAGGGTGAACTGAAAAACAGTTCTCAATAACTAACACACCTGAAGAAGATGCATCAGCATGCATGTTCTTTTGGGCGGCTTGAGAATCTAGATATTCTCCTATTCCCTGCTCAGTCTTATAACTCTTATAAGAAAGAACGGGTCCAACGTTCCCCTGCACAGTATAACATGCGGGTTCGGTCAATACATCCATATTATTATCTTGATTAGGGCATGACATGGTCGCTACCTAGAGAGAGAGAGAAGAAAACACTTTAGCGTATGCTCTTGCAAGATCAGATCGGTTATTATCTTATCTAATCAGGATGGCTCCCACTGGTTTTTATCAAATCTTCCTTCAAACCCTAAAAGGAAAGACTAGCCGGGATTAATTACACCCTACAACTTCGCCAATTTTTCAGCCAGGCCAGTGTCGGTACTTTGAGGGAGGTTCCCCGTACTTTCGCACGGACCTAATTATAGTAAACCTCGTTTTCCCAGAGGCGTAACCCCGTTGACACCTTTCTAGACACCTACTTGATCGGCTAATTGTAATGTGCAAAACTCTCCCAGGAGTAACTCTTACTCACAGTGGGTATCGGGATCCAACTATCTCATAGAAGGTATGCAATCTCATTGCAAATTTCAACACTTGAAATTCCCAATAATGCTTTTGCCCCTAGCGATCTATGACCTTGACTAAATCAACAAACCATAAATCGCTAGTCAAGTTCAACCCGTGCATTTCTCGATTGAATTAAACCCACCCGTACGACCCTTGACTGAGTCAACAAGGCCGTGCGAATGCCCTAATCCAATCACATCTCATGTTGTAACAGATAAACATTATTTAGCTACCGTACACTATGCCTTGACTAAGTCAACAAACATAGTACGAATACTAAATAATATCTATCTGAAATGACGGAGGGCTACGCAGGTTTTTCAGAAAAACCATGAGCGTAAAGAACTTGATATCGTTGTAGAATCAAGTGAAGTTTTGAAATGGAGTGATTTTGAGGCTTTTCTAGTTTTGCTAAAGGGGTCACTCCCGGTGAAGGGATCGTCGGCCCTTTCCTCGTCGAATGAGGTGCGGGATATATCATATATATCACTGTGCAAAGCAAAACTGTAGCTACCCCTTTTTTTTTTTTAAATTTGATTCTACAACATCTTTTAGGTTTCTTTTCTTTCATTAATCACATTAATGAAGTCCCATCATTTAAGCTACCTAAACATCACAGATAAATACGACGTACACTTATGCCATCCGCATTCACCTCGATGTCCCCTCGTGCACCGTTAGGTTAGGTAACTAACGACAGAGCAGGGAAGGGCTAGTGCGGATGTAAAACATAAGTAACGCCTATATAATATATCATATATACTATATACTGTATCCATCAGAACATATCAAATGATCACATCACAGATATCGCAGCAGAAACATAGATATAATATGGAATATACTAGGACGTCCGTATTTAGTATTTAGCCAAAATAGAAAATACGGATTCCACAGTCGCGATGAATAGCCAAGCCCACACCCTGGACCCCTACGAAAGCGGCAAGCGACCCTACCAATTCTGGAGTTTAGGAGACCCGGTCTCGACTCCTCGAGATGGCCTCCCACTGAACCCCAGAACCCGGTCACCCGTGCTCCCCTCCTTGGGTCCATCCTAATGCGGAAAAGTAAATAATATACATCACAGGTGGCATCGACCTCAACCCGGAAGTGCCTCAAATAAAAGAATATTACATTACATTTGAATTTACATGAATGAAAATACAAAACTCTCATCTCACATAAAACCCCCCGGCTATTCAATTGCAACAATCCTGCACATCATATCTCAGCAACACATAACATTACATGTCATCAACGTAAGTAAATATGCGCATCCCAATTGCCGTTGACTTATAGCAACGAAACCGGCGATATCACATATTACACTTACGGTCACAGAAAAAAAGTGTAAAACTGCAATATCTGGAATCCACATTCTCTCTAGACATCGTAAATGCGAAGTATCACATACCTCGTATTTCATGTCTTATAATGTGAATTCCACACATTGCATCACATCCCGAATAAACAGACAGTATTAAAGTTTTCGAACGACCGATCAAATACCCAAGATTCACTAAAGCTCAACACTTGAGCGAAGTTCAAAAACTTGGAGTGTGACGCAGTAGTAGCGGTCCAGCCGTAGAAGGGTCAAGCCAACGCCTCACATGTGGCACGCCGTACTGCCCCAAACCCTAAGGTTCAAAGGGCAGTTCAAGACGGTCACATAATCGAGTTAAGGTTTGTTGTCTTCTAGAGGGACCACCGCAAAAAGACTTGCACGTATCTCCAAAGTATTTAAATCCCGTGAAAAGTGAGCAAATGATACTCGTTCAAACACTTCACTACTTTCTAATTTACCAGGAAAAGCCACGAAATCAAAATTCCGATCGAATCGACGAGTCCAAAAACATCTCTAGAATTTTTCAGCACCAAAAACAGATTAAAAATACCCTAAAAATTATACTTGCAGAATTAAACATTAAGGCATAAAATTTATACAGTGATATAGGAGTACGGCCGTGGAACCGCGGCCTAAGCAAGCTTAGGCCGCGTTTCCGCGGCAGGAAAGATGGATCATGGGATAATTTTTATGCCGTAATTCTTAGTTTTTCATGCTGTAATTTTTACATATTTTTAATTCTGAAAATAACCAGGTTTTGAAAAAAGTCCAGAGAGCACCCGTAAAACCGTATTTTCGGTTCGATCGGAGTTTTAACTTCGTAAAGGTATCGCCTAATGTTCTAGGTCGGCTCTGATACCAATGTTGGGTTAGCATAGCACCTCATGAAGGGTTTGGAAGCATCACATGAACCAAATATGTAGTCTTTAGGGTGCTAAGCTAATGAACAAAGAATCGTTCGTAGAATCGATTAGGGTTTCAAATTTTTCGTATCGACATATGAAAGAAATGCTAGGGTTTAGAGAGTACAACCTTTGTAGCTCCCTACGCTAGACTCCTCGGCTACTCGGGGTTTGAAAGAACTCCGCTTGAACTCCTCGACGTCACCGATGATCCACCCGGAGTCCGCTTTGTCCAAGCTTGTGACTTATTCCGATCAAGTGAACGAAATCGAGTCAACACTCCAAACAAGTGGGCTAGGCTTGTGTAGAATGGTGTTGTGGTTCTCTTTCTCACTTCAAAATCCTAACTTGTTGATTATATAGCTCACTACAAAAATCTAGAGAGCTATGAAGGAGGAGGAAGAAGATAATGGCAATATTAGAAGATGATAAGTTTTTCTCATCCTAAAGCAAAATGAAAATATATCAATATATATTTTAAATCTATCATCTCAAACCATGGTTGAATCATTATTGTACTAGGGTTAAAACACAAAAGGAAACTTAACCTAAGGTTAAGTGGTGGGTGAGAATGGTTAGGTTAAAAGAAGTGTGTAGAACAAATCAATAATGCACCTTTTCTTTTCTTTTATGTTTTAGTATAAATACAATAATAATTCATAAAAAATACCATGGTGTGAGTCTTATATTGCCACAATTTTCATATACATCCAACCATGATAAATGTATGTATGCATGTATGTATGTATACACATCCATATGTGCATGAAACTAGAAAGAAAGAAAACATGCATACATGCATACATCCATCCAACACAAGAAAGGAATTCAAGTGAGAAGCTAATGGTTAAATGATAAATCAACACTTGATTTATCAATCCGGCCATATCACATACGACCCCTACCAAAAGCATGCCGCCCGATCAATATACGGTATTCTATACGCGCATTTTAATCGGGTCCATGCGCATATCGCATACGCGCACCACAACGTTTCGCCTGGACTAGGAAACTCCATTGTGGGACTCTGAGACTCGTCAATACGCCGGTAGTGGGTGATGATCATATCAAGCACCCCCAAGCCGCAAGCGGTCAGCTAAACGTAACGGCCACCCGGGTATTGAGCGATCAGAAGAGAACAAGCGAACCTGCTACAACTCCCGTCGAGCCGATCGGCGACACTTCCCGTACAGTCCGGTCTCCTCGTCTGATATGTCGCATATCAAGTCTAGGGTTGGTAAACGTCAGACCCCAATAACCGATAAGTCATGCCAATGTGAGGCTCATAACGGGTCGAGAAGCTACTGGTAACACTTACCAGCAAATCTCTGAAACAGCCCTGGCCAGGGACTTCCCTGTTACGGCCAATCGAGCACAGCGCAACATCAACCCCCAATACCGGGAGAGACAAAACCCCTCCTATCGCTCATTGCCTCCATGTGACTCGGGACTGTACCCAAAAAACCACCGTTTTGCACGCCCTCATGGACGTGGTAAGGTGGAGATCAAAGCATAGTGGGAATCACACAAGACTCTATGACGATCTCGGGTCTACAGACTAACCTGTACAAGTTTCACCTCAGAACTGCCATCTGACGTGAGGTATAATACCATCTGGGAGTTCTCGGCGAGTCCGTCCAGTGTACCCAGTCTCCACTGAGCACCCGTATACCATCTCTGATGTCAAACACCAATGGATATGGGATCATCCATTGCCCATCTCATGGGTCGAGAAGCGTATACGCTAGTCTACACTGGTATATCGATGCCCCGTCTCGATATACCCACGACTAGGGACCTTGAAGGATGTACTTATGGACTACCATGTCCCCACTAGTATGATCTGTATCATAGTCCAGGTAGTCAAGTACACATCCTAAGGGCTTTACCAACATGTAACTATAAGACAGTTTTAAAGAGACTAGTATACATGTTAAGATAAAGAGCAACCAGATAGCATACTATCATATCGAGCAAGAAAGTCATCTCTATATATGTCCAAGCATCCAATATAATATACATCATCTGTACAATACTGGCCTCTAGGGCATACATACAACTAACATAGGGGTCTAGGTTTTCATTGCACAGCTATCCACACGACAGGGGAACATCAGGTCTCATTTGCTGCTCAAAGGAAACTCGGGGCTCCCAGATTATCCACCATTCTGTGTTGCTTCTGTAATACTTCTGTGATGTTGCTTATATCATGCATGGGACGAATGTTATATATATATATATATATACTAGTAGATATTGTATATGTTTTGCACCCACGCTAGTCCATCCCCGCTCTGTCGTTAGTTAAGTAACCTAACGAGTGATGACGGGACCCAATGGCGAATGCGGATGGCATATAAGTACATCATATTTTTTCGTTCTTTTCTGGTGTGATTAATTGATGGGACTACGTTGATTCTAATCAATGCAAGGATAAAACAAACCTATATATTATGTTGATTGGAACCAAGTTTGTAAAACTGACATTACAGAAGCTTTCTTTTGCTTTGCACAGTGGTATTCGATTGGGAATATCCTGCACCTCATTCGACGAGGCAAGGGCCGAAATCCCCTCATCGGGAGTGACCCCTTAGGCAAAAGTTTTGGTCAATGTAATAACTTTACTATAGTCGATTCTTTTACTTTGCATCTTGGTATTCAGTTTGGAATATCCTGCACCTCATTCGACGAGCAAAAAGCCGAGACCCCTTCACTGGGAGTGACCTCTTTAGCAAAAGTTTTCGCCACTATACATTTGTAAAACCACTTGGATTCCTTACACGATATCAAGTTCATTACGTTAAAGGTTTTTTGCCAAAAACCAACCGTAGCCTTATGTCATTTCAGATTAGTGTTGCTTAGTATTCGTGTTGCGTTTGTTGACCTCGTCAAGGCGTAGTGTGTTCTAGCTCTGTAATACTTTTCTGTTGTATGGATATATGGATTGGTTAGGACAGTCGTTCGACCATGTTGATCTCGTCAAGGGTCGGTGCAGGTGGGTCTAATGCAATCAAGATAGTGATGGGTTGAACTTGACTAGGACCCTTTGACTTGTTGACCACGTTAAGGTCACTTGGATCCTAGGGGTAAAAATCACATCGGGGGTTTCAAACATAAAGGAAACTTGCCAGGCATGCGCATACCTTCTGGAGTGTGATGACATGAGTGGCTTGCATTAAATTATCATGTGATGATAGTTGGATCCCGATTCCCACTGATGAGTAGAATTACTTCTCGGGTGATTTTAGATGATCCCGACTAATTCTCCTTTAAGGTTTCGAGGAGAATTCGAGGAAATAGTGGGAGACATCCTGATTAGATAAAATGATTAACCATTTTGATTTAGGTTAGAGTGCATGCTGAGTGTTTCTTTTCTCTCTCTCTCTCTCTCTCTCTCTCTCTCTCTCTTTGGCTGCGACTATAGCCCGACCCTAAACTAAAACTCATGAACCTAGTTAACCGAACCTTCTTAAAACACTTTGGCTTTTGGAATGTCACGGTGTCGCATATATCATTGCCACTTCTATATCACCTTTGCATTTCGCTAGAACATCCCGTATCACTATGAACATCCACTCCTATTAGATAAATCCATCGTATAGTTACATACGAACTCGATGGAACTTGTTCCAAATTCGAGGATGGATTCTGGTTCTGGAGAGATTGAATAGGATTATTCGGTTGTCTTTTCTCTTTACCTTCTCTCAGATTGTGAGGGCTCCTACGATTAGGAGAGGGTACACCTATTGAGCTTATTGGATAGTCTTCCTCCAAACCATAGGCAGGTGTCGAAAGGTGGGGAAGAAAGAAAACTAATTAGCCTAAAGGTGGTGTACAGAAGGTAATAAGTAAAGACATATAAAGGGATTAGAATAACGACAAAGAAAATTGTGACTGGTATCATTCACAACAAAACCGTGTATACCCCTGCCACTCCAACATCAATTTTGGATTTCTCCAGAACACTTCGTGTCACTACGAACGTCCATAATGCTTGGACATGCCATCGTATAGTTGCATATGAACTCGAAGGAATTCGTTCCAAATTCGAGGATGGTTTCAGGTTCTGGAGAAATAGAATAAGGATTATTCAGTAGTATTTTCTCTTTACCTTCTCTTAGGTTGCGAGGGCTCCTGGTATTAGGAGATTACACCTATTACGCTTATTGGATAGTCTTTTTCCAAATATTAGGCTGGTGCCGAAGGGTAGGGAAGGAAGAAAACCAATTAGCCTAAGCAAGGTGTACATAAGGTAATAAGTAAAGACATATAAAGGGATTGGAGTGTGGGCAAGGAAATATACGGTTACTGTCATGAATCTGGATAGTGGAAGAGGCATTACTAGGAATACTCGGATACCCCTTCAAAACATTTTCATGTTTCAGTTTCCCCATGCGATGTTAATTGAAAACTATTTTTCAGATTGGAATCTAACTCCAGGGTATGTATATACCAAGTTTGATTCTCACATCTGTATAGTATTACAGATGGTGAGTGGGAGTAAGATATTGGGAATTGGGTGATTAGATCCTCATTATATCGGAATTCATTGTAATTGGTGATATTTGAGAAAATCGCATGAGTTTTGCCTGACGCCAAATATTTGGTTTTGAATATCTGTAGTTATGCACCATTTTCAAACTGATATATCTGTACGTTTATTTTATAAAATGAGATATAACTTTTTGAAATTATGTATATGAAATTTACTTATATCAGTTTATGGTTAGGTAAGGAGCATTCAACAACGGTGTAATTCTTCTTAACCATAGTACAGTTTTCAACCTACGACGCACATAGTTTGAGTTATTGAACTCGGAGGACTTATACAAAGTATTGTATGTTGTACAATATCCATAAGGACAAAAGGGTTGGTACTCATACTCTATTCTG
This sequence comes from Agapanthus africanus, assembly GCA_030015575.1. Classification (NCBI taxonomy): domain Eukaryota; kingdom Viridiplantae; phylum Streptophyta; class Magnoliopsida; order Asparagales; family Amaryllidaceae; genus Agapanthus; species Agapanthus africanus. Next base: position 210,622,236 of record CM057350.1, read on the forward strand.
TTTGCTCATGACTTCTCCAGTTTTAGACATGTATTTCGTTGAAATACAAGTTCCAGATATTGAGAAGTTATAGGTATAAGAATAAAGTAGAGAACCATTTGTTGGAAGTATCAGGATTCTTCGAGGTAGTCGAAAATGTAGATACCTGTGTTTGGTATTCCGTTGATAGTAATGGTTTTGAGAACTTGCTTCTATTTCGGGTTACTCATATATGGATGCACTCCTAGTTGAGTAATGCTGATTGACCTCATTCCATTTGGTTGTATGCACTGGAGACAGCTGCATGATTTTGAATCTGGTTCCAATTAAATTAGTGCCTTTGTTTCTATATGGTATATAGAATTAATTTGTATCTTAACGATGTTAAGATATAGGGAGTTGTCCGGCTGATACTTAAAACCAGAATCTAGACAAACTCAAGGCACATTTCAGTAATGGCAGTTTGTGGGTTATCCCGGGCCTTGACGAGGGTTAACTTTCTACAATCAGGAAGATCAATAGTGATATTGTTCTTGATTCGCCATAGTTTTAGTAAAATGGAATTTTTCAGAAAACAAAAGTGGGAGTATGGTAGAACTGGAAGTGATTCCAGAACCACAAACGATTACTGAAAATTTAATAGAACCTAAAGTTTCAATTGGATTCGATATTCTATTAGCAACTCCGCAGATTTGGTGGGTAACCTCAGGCACCCGAGAGGTACTTCAGTCTTCTCAGAGACGTTGACAGGGAGGTTCTTGTTTACCTTGACTTGCCATTGCTTCTGTTCTAGACTATAAGACCCGGCAGGAGGATAAGTATAGCGTCGTTCTAAACTAGCTTTAGAAGTGCACGTGTATATGACTCTGCCAGAGGGTTGTTGTAGTCAGTAGGAGCAGCGGAAGCATAGTTGGCAAATAGCTTATGTCTATTTATAGACTAAAGAAAGTGTAGTGAAAATAGATCATCTATTTTTGATGTGACAGTCATAGGTCTTGACCTCATCAGAATAGAAGATGGATCTGGTAAGAAGGTAGTAGAGAGTAATGTCCTGGTATTTGGGATGACATGCACTTGATAAGAAGAGATATTCCTATATTACGATCGTTATACTGTGGTTGTCACAAAGTGTTTCTCCATATAGGTTCTGGATAAATATCAGTTTTTCTGGTCACTAGATCTATAGTTTTAGAAGATTTGGGAAGTTTTCCAATTTGGATACATTGACACTATTCTAAAGGTGTTTTAGAATGGATGAATCCTGGCGTGGTGGTGTACCCGCAGGTGATGGAGTCATCCTCTATAAAGGGAATTCTTACAGACTAAAGGGGAGAGCGATTTGCATGATTGGCATATCACTTTCTTAGGCAATTGAGTCAATCATGAGATGTCAAGTACAACACCAGATATTGCTTTTGTACTAGCTGGAATATGCATATATTAATCCAATCCTGGAGAAACGTTGGGAACCAGTTTTGAACATAAGTAGATGTTCTAGGGATATGGTAACGGCAGCCTCTTTCGGGAGACGTTTATCATTTCAGGCTTCCAAGGTGATCTGGATGACAGAGTGACTGTCAGAGTTATAGTTTTTCCCTCATCGGAGGGGCAGTATGTTGGACAGGTGGTCCAAAAGGATACTGTGGAAGGCATGGCGCAGGATACTGATTAAATTTAGTGGATGATACAGTCTAAGAAATTTGCTGGATTTGGAGTTCATTTGTGAACTGGGTCCCATCAGATATCCAGATAAATTCTAAGATAGGTATTGCTCATTTCGGGAGATGGTTATTCTCCGCGAAGTTGAGATATAGAGAGATACAGAAAGAATCATTGGAGCGGATCTACTCACTGAGGCTATTTCTCGAACACAATAGTTTCATAAACGAGCTTTGCGAAACTGATTAGTAGAGAAGTTGGGTGTTCGGGGCTGTGAGTATACGACACCGCAATAATTGGCTTTAAGTGCAAGTGGGAGATTGTTGGCTATAGTGCCCTAAAGGCAATTATCGTAGTAACAGGCAGGTGAATATGATGATTGAGGGAGGACCTATACCGGTAGAATAGTCTTAGTCGAGATGATAATATGCTATCTGGTTTGTCTTTATCATCATGTGCATGCTTTATGTGGTATTACAAATCACTTTTACATGTTGATAAAGCCCATAGGATTCTTGCGTGACTACCAGCATTATGATGGCGGTCATATATGTGGAAGCAGGGGGTCTATAAGAAAATCCTTAAATGTCCCTAGTCATGGGAGTTTCGAGACTGGGCATCGATACTCCAGAGTAGACTAGTGTATACTTATTCAAACCCTGACGAGGGGCGGTGGCCGGTCTCATGAGCCATTGGTGTTAATTTGTTCACCTAAGATAGTATACAGGTGCTTATTGGGTTATAAGTACACTGGACAGACTCGCCGGGAACCTGCTAGATGGTATTACACCTATTGTCAGATAGCAGTTCCCAATTGATATGTGTACATGTTAGTCTGTCGACCTGAGATCGTCATTTGTCTTGTGTGAGTTCCTACTGTACTTTGATTACTACCCTACCACAGCTCAAAGGAGTCGTGCAAACAGGTTTTAGTTGGGTACAGTCCCGAGCCACATGGAGGCAGTGAGCGGATCGCCGAGGATTCGTCTCTCCCGGTATTAGGGGTTGATGTCGCATTGTGCACAGGTGTCCATCACCAAAAATCCTCGGCCGGGGTAGACGAGAACTACCGATCTAGGATCGATAGTTTCTCTGGTGGTGATGGGTTTCATATCTACACTAAATATCACGTTTTCTAGCGGTCTGACTTCATCCACCCCCTAGACTCGATATGCGATACTCTTAGACGAACAGACCGGACTGTACGGATATTGTCACTGTCAGGCTCAGTAGGGGTTTGGATGAGTTTTCTCGTCGGCCTTCCTTTCGCTCAAACCTAGGTAGCCGTTATATACAGCTAGTGCCGCTGACGTGCTTGTGTTTAAACCCACTGCCAGCGTATTGATGAATCTTTAGAGTCCCACACAGAGGGATTTCACGGCTCAGGCGATATGGTGTAGATGACGTATGTTGGTACATACAGATGTCCGATTAAATATGTGTACAGGCTACATAGACTTTAATCGGACGGTTGATAATACTAGCGGCTTAGGATTAAGCCAGATTATTAAATCAGGTTTGGATTTAATAATTTATATATGTATTTATATATATGTATTCTAGTATTATTATTCACTATTCATTTTCTCTCTTGGCTATTCGTATTTTTGTACAAATACGCGTATATGTATTTCGATACGTGTACCGGGAAGTATTTAGTATTTATATGGAATAGCTTCTAGAAGTGGACACCTCATTTGCATGATTTTCCTTTTTGGAAATTCATTTGTTTTACAAATGAGGTGGAGGAGTGAGGTGGCATGAACATTGTTAAGCATGTAGAGAGGTATGGCTTGGTTTTGTTTATTGTAAAATGAAAAGAGATATTTTGTGTGTGCATGACTGAAAGAGAGAGAGGAGGCAGCCACTACTCTATGTCTTGCTCATTTTTCATTTTCCTCGCTTGCTTTATTTCATTTCTCACTTGGAGAAAACACTTAGCCATTTTTCTTTAGTTGCTCATGCCACATGTTTCTTCACCTCCTTTTGATCTTCTTGAGTTGCTCTTGGGGCATTTTGATGAGAGAAAAATTATAGTGAGATAATCATACACCTCCACTCTCCATTACTAGCAACCTTGGAGCGTCGGTTGCCTCGCTTGGCGAACCTGAAGCTTGCGTCGTTTCCTTCGGGTGGATTATCGTAGATGGAGGAAGACCGGTAATCAAATTCGATCCGCAACCACTAGGAGCTTGGGATGAAGGTTGAAGACCGAAGGACACGGATCAACTCGGTATAACCATTCCTAACTCTTTATATTGCTTGCTAGTATAGGGTGCAGGGTTACCTAGCACGGCAGCAAGGTTTCGGAAGGTATCGTCCATGCCAATTTCAAAATTTTGCCGTTCTAGCTAACCATAACCCTTGAATCGTTACTAGAAAATCCGACGAAACGATATGCAAACAACTTTACTTACAAGTAAACAAGGAATACAACTTTTGTAGACCAGTCCTTCACTTCAATAGCTCCGTGTAGTAGTCCCTTCGCTGTGATCCATGAACTCCCGGACCTTGGAGAGGCTCCACAAGATGTACGGAACAAGCTGTCTTGAAGTCATCGAGGCCGAAGATGATCTACGTCGAGGAGTCACTAACCCAAGCCACCCCTTCACTAATTGTGGAATTAGTGAAGCAAACACCCGACACTAAATGGATAGTAGTAGAGGATGATGAAGTTGGAATTTTGCTCATTTTAAAAATAATTTCTCACTATTTATTATCATCTCCATTGAAGCTAGTGAGCATTTGAGGAAGTGTAGGGTTTCCTTAATACCTCTTTTAGGGTTTGGAAGCATCACACATGCCATAACTTTAAAATTATGAGTTGCTAAGTAAACTAAACTAGGAATCGAACTAGAATTATGAAGTAACAATTAATAGTATCATATCTAAAAGATAATTTATACTAAGTGATGAGACTACAACCTTTGTAGACCTTTTTGGAAGAGTCTTTTGGTTTGGAAAGGTTCGCTTGATCACCTCCAAGTCCACGATGATCCACCCGAAGTCCTTTACCCTAAGCTTGTTGCTTCCCTCGATCTTTGAAAATCATGAAGAAAAACACCCTACACAAGGTAGCAAGGGTTGTTTAGGATGATGAAGTGGTTGCTATTCTTATTTAATACATTTTCTTTTTTTTATGTAACTCAATTTTAACATTTAAAAGAGAGCTAGAGAGAGGAAGAAGAAGATGGCTCTATTTTTTTCTTTTGGAGTGAATAATGAAAAAGAAAATGAGAGAGAGAGATAATATCATAAGAATAACCATAGTTAAATAATATCTAGATATTTTCATTTGAGTTAAAGGCAAAGAGAAAAAGAACCATGGTTGAGTCAAATTCAACCATGGAAATGTGTAGAAGGAATGAGTCATGAACAAAGAAATGAGTCATAATTCTTTTTCCTTTATCTTTAACTTTAATGATAAATATCCATATATATATATTCTACTATGTAATTCTTATATTGCCATCATTCTTGTATCATCAACCATGATACATTTTCATGTATGTATGTATGTATGCACATCATCATGTACATATACATGCATGCATCGATAAAAAGAAAAGGATTTAAATAAATAATATAAAAGTCAATATTAAATCAACACTTGATTTAATAAATTGGTCATATCTCATACGACCTGACTAGTATAAAATGCCCGATTAAAATACAGTATCACATACTCGTATTTAATCGAGCTTGCGCACATATCTCATATGCGCACCACTTCGTTTCGCCTGAGCCGAGAAACTTCAATGTGGGACTCTAAGACTCGTCAATACTCCAGTAGTAGATGATGTGTTAGTTATATGTATGCCCTAGAGGCCATTACTGTACATTGGATGTATATTGCAGTGGATGCTGGGACATATATAGGGAGGACTTTCTTGCTCGACATGATAGTATGCTATCTGGTTACTCTTTACCTTAACGTGTACATTGATTGTCTCTCTGTTACATGTTGGTAAAGCCCTTAGGATGTGTACTTGACTACCTGGACTATGATGCGGATCATACTAGTGGGGACATGGTAGTCCATAAGTACATCCTTCAAGGTCTCTAGTCGTGGGTGTATCGAGACGGGGCATCGATATACCAGAGTAGACTAGCGTATACCTTCTCGACCCATACAGATGGGCGATGGATGATCCCATATCCATTGGTGTTTGACATCAGAGATGATATACGGGTGCTCAGTGGAGACTGGGTACACTGGACGGACTCGCCGAGAACTCCCAGATGGTATTATACCTTACGTCAGATGGCAGTTCTCTGGTGACGCTGGTACAGAGTAGTCTGTTGACCTGAAATCGTCATAGAGTCTTGTGTGGTTCCCACTGTGCTTTGATTTCCACCTTACCACGTCCAAGAGGGCGTGCAAAACGGTGGCTTTTGGGTACAGTCCCGAATCACATGGAGGCAATGAGCGATAGGAGGGGATTCGTCTCTCCCGGTATAGGGAGTTGATGTTGCGCTGTGTTCGATTGGCTATAACCGGAAATCCCTGGCCAGGGTTGCCGAGATTTACTGGTAAGTGTTACCTGTAGTTTCTCGAATTGTTATAGACCTCATATCGACACGACTTATCGAGCTATTGGGGTCTGACGTTTACCATCCCTAGGCGAGATATGCGACATATCAGACGACGAGACCGGACTGTACGGTAAGTGTTACTGGTTGGATTCACAGGAGTATGAGCGGGCTTGCTCGTCGATCTTCTGATCGCTCAATACCCGGGTGGCCGTTACGTTTAGCAGACCGCTTGCGGCTTGTGGGTGTTTGATATGATCATCACCTGCTGTCGGCGTATTGACGAGTCTTTAGAGTCCTACACAGAGGTTTCATGGCTCAAGCGAAACGAAATAGGAGCGCATATGAGATATGTGCGACACCGAGAATAATGCGTGTATGTGATACCGTACTATATTCTCGTGATGAATGTATCGATTGGTTGTATACGATATAACCTAGTTATCGAATCAAGGACTGATTCGATAAGCCGATACATTGGATATTAGTCGGTTATATGCGATATGACCGGATCGTTAAATCAAGTGTTGATTTAATGATTTAATGTATAATTATATATTTGATATATTAATTTGCATTAACTAGTATTTGTTCACTTTAAAAGGATTTTCTCACTTGATGTGCACATTGTATATGTGATATATTTTTTGTGCACATGATTGTATCATGTTTGATGATACATGATTGCTAGGGTTTATGTAAAGAATTAAACCTTGGTTAAGTAAATGGTTAGGGTTTTTATTTATTTGTTCATTCATTTATCTTTTTAATTTGGATTAAAAAGAAATGAGAAATGAAAACATAATGGTTGCTTTCATACATGAAGCTTCTTGAAGCTTCATGCAACTTTGACTCAAGTGACCATTTTGTCTTCATCTCCAAAACCCTAACCATTCATCTAACCTTAGTCAATTCTCTACACCTAACTATGGTTGATATTATGATAAGAATGATTTTTATTTTCTATTTTTAAAATACTTATCATAATAATCATCTTCTTCTTCTTCTTCAAGAAGAAAAAGCTTGCAACCATCAAAGGTGATTTGATGAAAAGAGTGAGAAATCCAATTCTAAAATGAACCCACTTCCTATTTCTTCATCCTCTACCTCTTGCCAAGTAGTATAGGGTGTTTTCTTCACAAGTTTCATGACTTGGTGAAGTGGGAGCTTGATCTTGTGATGCCTCGACGTAGATCATCTTCGGCATCGTAGTCGATGACCTAGCCCGCCCATTTCTCCGATGAAGCCGACACTAGAGTCCAAGATCCGATTTGTACAGCGGAGGGACGTCTACGTAGAGCTAAGGAAGTGGAGAACCGGATCTACAAAGGTTGTAGCCTCTTTCTTTTAGTTAAGTTGTTAACTAGTTTCTTTTTCGCCTAAACTCTAGTCAACGATCCGTATTAGGGTTTCCCGGCACTTGTAAAATTTGAAATTGGCATGGTTGATGCCTTGTGAGACCTCATTATTGTGCCTAGGAACCCTACATGATGATCATATCAAACACCCACAAGTCACAAGCGGTCAGCTAAACGTAACGGCCACCCAGGTATTGAGCGATCAGAATAAGAACAAGCGAACCTGTCAAAACTCCTGTCAATCCATCCGGCAACACTTACCGTACAGTCCGGTCTCTTCGTCAGATATGCTGCATATCGAGTCTAGGGATAGAATCGTCGACCCCAATAACTCAATAAGTCATGCCGGTATATGGTCTATAACAGATCGAGAAACTTACTGATAACACTTATCAGTAATATCTCAGCAGCCCTGGCTAGGGAATTCCTGTTATAGCCAATCGTGCACAGCACAGCATCAACCCCCAATACCGGGAGAGACAAAACCCCTCCTATCGCTCATTGCCTCGATATGCCTCGGGACTATACCAAAAATCCACCTTTTTGTACGACTCAGTAGAGCCGTAGTAGGGTGGAGATCAAAGTATAGTGGGAGGACACACAAGACTCTATGACGATCTTGGGTCTACAGACTAACCTATACCAGTGTCACCTGAGAACTGCTATCCGACGTATGATATAATACCATATAGGAGTTCTCGGTGAGTCCGTTCAGTGTATCCAGTCTCATTGAGCACCCGTATACTATCTCTGGTGTCAACACACCAGACGGATATTGGATCATCCATCGCCCATCATATGGAACAAGAATGGTATACGCTAGTCTACACTGGAATATCGATGCCCTATCTCGATATACCTACGACTAGGAACATTTCAAGGATATGCTTATAAACTACAGATGTCCCACTAGTATGATCCACATCATAATCCTAGTAGTCAAGCTAATATCCTTAGGGCTTTATCAAACTGTACCAAATGAATATAAACATGATCAAGTGAACATATGATAAAGTGAAACCAGATAGCATACTATCATATCGAGCAAGACTGTCCTCTGAATATATATATATATTTACACATCAGTACATTCACTATCTCATAATGGCCTCTAGGGCATACATATATCCAACAATCTCCCACTTGCACTAAGGCCAGTTATTGGCGTATCTCATACCCAATATCTCAAAAAGTCGCTCATGCTGCGGCTAAGGGAGGGCTTTGGTGAATGGATCCGCAGCGTTGTTCTTTGTGTCTACTCTCTTAATCTCGATCTCGCGGCGATCAACTATCTCCCGGATCACATGATATTGCCTGAGGATGTGTCTGGAATTCTGATGGGACCTGGGCTCTTTGGCTAACGCCATAGCCCCATTATTTTCGTAATACAAAAGTATTGGATCAATAATGGTTGGAACTACTCCTAGCTCTGCGATGAACTTTCTCATCCTGACGGCTTCCTTGGCAGCATCATTTGCAGCAATATATTCAGCTTCCATTGTTGAGTCTGCAATGGTATCCTGTTTGGAACTCTTCCAACTCACCGTCCCTCCATTGAGGGTAAATGCAAACCCTGATATAGACTTGCTGTCATCCTTGTCACTCGGGAAGCTCGAATCGGTAAAGGCCTCCATTTGGAGATCCCCGTTACTATACACCAAGAACAATTCTTTAGTCCTTTGCAAGTACTTAAGAATGTTCTTCACAGCAATCCAGTGATTCTTCCCTGGGTTTGACTGATACCTGCTTATTACACTAAGTGCATAAGCAACATCAGGGCGTGTACATAACATCGCATACATTATCGATCCTACTTCCGAAGCATAGGGAATAATGCTCATGCGAGCTCTCTCTATATCAGACTTTGGGCAATCGTCCTTTGAGAGAGTGACTCCATGGCAAGCGGTTATGGCACCCCGCTTGGAGTCTTCCATACTAAACCTCTTTAGGATGGTGTTAATGTACTTGGTTTGGGACAATCCCAATAACCGTTTGGATCTATCCCTATAGATCCGTATACCCAATATGTATGTGGCATCACCCAGGTCCTTCATGGAGAACCTTTGTGATAAGAATGATTTGACCGACTGTGGCATAGGAATGTCATTTCCTATCAGAAGTTTGTCATCCACGTACAATACGAGGAACACGACATTTCTCCCTACAGTCTTCTTATAAACACAAGGTTCATCTGGATTTTTGATGAAATTAAACTCTTTGATAACATCATCAAAACAGATGTTCCAACTCCGTGATGCCTGCTTTAATCCATAAATGGATTTAAGCAACTTACATGCTTTTCCGCTGCTCCCACTATCAATGAAGCCTTCTGGCTGATCCATATAAACGTATTCATCTAAATCACCATTTAGGAATGCAGTTTTAACGTCCATCTGCCAGATTTCATAGTCGTAGTGAGCAGCAATAGCAAGTAGGATCCGAATGGATTTAAGCATGGCTACCGGAGAGAAAGTCTCGTCATAGTCCAAACCTGGTCTTTGACGAAAACCTTGTTAGTGTATATGCCCTAGAGGCCATTACTGTATCATACTAGTTTGTATATTACTTAATGGAAGCTTGGGATATTCACAGTTGTATATACAATCTTGCTCAAAATGGTAGTATGCTACTTGGTTTGTCTATGCTTTAATATGTGCATGTGTTTCTTTTAGCATATTGCTGGTATACATATTAGTAGAGCCCTTAGGATCTTTGCTTGATTACCAGCGTTGTGATGGCGCTCGCACTCGTGGGAGCTGGGTAATCTATAAGCACATCCTTATACAGGTCCCTGGTCGTTGGACTATCGAGACAGGGCATCGATACTCCGGAGTAGACTAGCGTATGCGCTTCTCATCCCAGTATGGGAGACGGTCTGTCCCACAGCCGTTAGTACGTCGTACTTGGGATAGTATGCGGGTGCTCGTTAGGTTACGAGTATACTGGACAGGACTCGTCGGGAACTGTTGGTTGGTAATATACCTATCGTCAGTTATCAGTTCCCAGGTGACATGAGTACAGCTTAGTCCGCTGACTTGACACTGTCACTTCGCCTCGAGTGTGTTCCCACTGCACTTTGATTACTACCCTACCACGGCTCAAAGGAGTCGTGCAAACAGGTAGTTTTTGGGTGCAGTCCCGAAGCACTTGGAGGCAGTGACGGTTAGACAGGATTCGTCTCTCCCGGTATTGGGGGTTGACATCACGCTGTGTCCAGGAGAGCCATTACACGAGTAGTCCCTGGCCAGGGCAAGCGAGATATACTGGTAGGTTTCCAGTGTTATCTCAGGGTGTTCTGGGCTACACTCCGACACGACTTGTACCGCTATTAGGGGACTGACGTTCACCGCCCCCCTAGGCCCGCCATGCGATGTATCAGACGAACAGACCGGACTGTACGGAGACTGTCACATACAGGCTCAGTAGGAGTGCAGATGGGGTTCACCTCGTCAGTCTTCTTATCGACATCTACCTGGGGACCGTTACGTACAGCTAGTGCCGCTTGCGGTCTGTGGTTAAACCCACTGCCAGCGTAGTGTCGAGTCTTTAGAGTCCCACACAGAGAGCTATTCGCCTTTAAGCAAAATGAGTAGAGGTCGCATGGTTTTGCGACAGGGTTCGTTCGCATCCGCGCACTTGTGCACGTTTGCTGTCCGGACAGTTTATACTAGCGGGCTTTGGTTTAAGCCGGATCCTAGTATATGATTTGAGATTGGTTTTTCTCAGTGTATTCGTGTTCCTCGGATCACGAATGCGGGTGCGTATGCACAGTTGCTTGAGATTGGGGGAGAGGACCTTGTTTAGGGTTAATGGTTATTGTCATTTTATTAACCCTATTGCTTATGTGTGTATTATAATTAATTGATAATTAGCTTAATAATTGTGCATGGTTGTTGTTGTTGACAATTTGACTTCATTGACTTGTTGACCTTGTTGACAACTTGACCATAATCATTTCATTTGGAAGATGCTCTTTGATCTTTGCAAAATTGAAATGATAATGGTCATGTCATGATTTACCATGACAATTTTCAAGCTAATTATTCAATTAAAATTATTCACACATATTAGTGAGAATGGCTCACTAATAATTCATTCTCTCATATCATTTCTCTCTCTTGTTCATCCTCTCCCTCAAGCTCTCTCCCTCTCATGTGTTGAGAAACAAAAAGCTTGAGAAAAACCTTCACTTGATCTTCTCTACTCTCTTCTAGGGTTCAAGTCTTAGCATTTCTTGCACTCTAGTTACTCCTAGCTTGGAGTTGAAGCTAAAGGTCGAGGCTTTCGGGTGGATCCTTCTTTGACGGGAGAAGACAAGCAAGGTGACCTCTTTCTACCATTCCTAGGAGCAAGGAGAGAAGGACTTTGAGCTCAAGGTATAACTTTTCCATCACTTAGCTACTTTGTAGTTAGCTTTAGCAAGTTTATGTTTAGCAAAGACCCTTAAAGCTTCGTCCATGTTTCCTATAGTTGATAAAAATCCAATTTTTATTATGTTTTCCGCCTCCCCGTAAGCACCGGGGTGGGCAACGTGGACTTACAGTGGTATCAGAGCCTAACTAAACCTAAACTAGCTAAGTAGTTAAGTGTAACGAAGTTTCGAAACCGGAAAATCGAAAAACCAAACTCGCAAAACCCTAAGTTTCTGTTAATTTTTTTTCTGGTCAAAATAAAATTTGTTATACACCAAAAATTATCTCAGGGTTTTGTTAAGAACACCACCAAAAACGAGACAGATAGTCGACCAAATGGGCGCGGATCCGCGGCGCTAGGAAGCTATTGCGCCGCGCATCCGCGGCCGTCTTGTCTCTTCTCTGCCTCGATTTGGGTGCAGTGTGTTCCTGTGTTGGTTTTGGGATTTTTAGGATATGTTATATGTGCCCAGATTTTCCAGAGCTAAAATTTACTTTTGGGGGCCTATAAATCCGTATTTTTTTCGGAACTTCACTACAGTTTAACTATATCGGTTATATCTGTGATGCTTGTATGTATTGAACGTCGGCTAATCGCTATAAGTCGATTAGTCGGGGTTATACATCTCTGTGATCTGTGATTGTTATTGGTTTGTGGATATGAATGGATTGGATTGTCGCGGGTGAATAGCCGGGGTGGATGTGAGATGAGCGTTATTTTTCTTTCATTCATTTGTAACATGTAAATTGATGTAATAATATTATTTGTATGGCCGTACAACCGGGTCGGGGTTGTAGCCGTCATTGTATAATTCTTTTTACTGTTTTTGCTCCTAGGATAGACCCATGGAGGGGGTGCACAAACTACCGGGTATCTCGAAGTGCCGAGTGGCCTACTCACGGTGGTGAGGGAGGTTGCTTCGCTTCGGGTGCTTGGCGGGTAGTTTGCCGCACCCATAGGGGTCTTGGGTGGGGTTTTGGCTATTCACCGTGACCGTGTAATCCGCTTTACGTTGCAGGCTCGAACGCATTGCGGATTCCTAGTATATCCAATGTATTCATCTGTGATCTGTAATGTCTATCATTGCTATATATTTATATATAATAACTATTTAGGCGTTGCTTATGTTTTACAGCCGCGCTAGCCCAGCCCCCGCTCTGTCGTTAGTTAAGTAACCTAACGGGTGATGACGGGGCCCCGTGGCGAATGCGAATGGCATAAGCGTACGTCATATTTTGGTTGTTTTCTGCAATGGTAGGATTAAATGATGGGACGCATTAAAAGAACTAATGCAAGAAATAAACCAAGTAAAAGTCGATTGGAATACTTTGAAAACCACTCGGTTCTTTTCAAAACTAAACTTTTAAATGCGGAGCTTGAACCACTCCTTTTAAAAGCTATCTCGTTCCATCGATTATATCAAGTTCACTACGTTCACGGTTTCGCCAAAACCATTCGTAGCCCTCCGTCATTCCACATGAATGGTCAAAAGTATTCAAGCTATGTATTTTGGCCAAAGTCAAGGCATAGTGATTGGTAGCGTTTGGGTATTCATGTGCAGCATAGATAGATGCGTTGATTTGGGACAGTCGTGCTGCCATTTTGGCCAAAGTCAAGGGTAGGTACAGGTGGGTCCAAATTAACCAGGAGAATGACGGGTAGAACTTGACATGTGACTTATGATATTTTGGCCAAAGTCAAGGTCATAAGAGCATGGGGCAAAAATCCACATCGGGAGTTTCATAAGTACTGAAACTTGCTAGCCTTGCATACCATTTGGAGTGTGATGATTCTGGTAGGATTCCTTCGGTTTTATCACGCGATGATATTTGGATCCCGATCCTACTGTGAGTATATGCTACTCCTCGGGAAAACTCTCACTTAACGATCAATGCTATAAACCTAGTAGGTGCCTAGAAAGGTGTTAGCGGGGCTACGCCCACAGGGAAAAGGGGTTACTTAATTAAGGAACTTCGCGAAAGCGTTGGAAAACCTCCCTCGAAGTACCAACACTGGCCTGGCTGAACGGTTAAGCAAGTATTGTACGGTGAGAGTAATCCTGACTAATCCTTTCTTTACGGTTTGAGAAGGGATTCAAGAGACAGTGGGAGCCATCCAGTTTAGACAAATTAAAAACCACTCTAAACTTGCAAGAGCATCATGCTAAAGTGTTTCTTTTCTCTCTCCTAATTGCAGCGACCATTCAAGATGACCGGACTTAAGTTATTATTAGATAAAAATAAACTGACAGGGCCAAACTACAAAGATTGGCTCAGGAATGTCAAGATGGCTATCACTTATGACAAGTTGGGGTATGTACTTACCACCAAAGCTCCCCCTGTCCCAGGTCCCACCTCCAGCGTCGCGGATGTAGAAATCTGTAAGACATGGGAGATAGATTGCGCGAGGGCCAGATGCCTCGTACTAGCCTCGATGGACAACGAACATCAGAGGAGGCACGAGAATATGGACCTAGAGTCCATATTTCTCCATACAAAAGAACTGTATGGAGAGCAGTCTCGTATCGCAAGATACGAAGTGTCGAAGAAGCTTTTTTCGGCAAGATTGGCCGTCGGATCATCGGTAGCGGAACACGTGCTTAAGATGATTGGCTACATTGAGGAGCTCGCGGACCTTGGGACCACGTTGGAGAATGAACTCTATACTGATTTGATTCTCCAGTCCCTTCCTTCCACTTACGCCCAGTTCATTCTTAACTTCAACATGCAAGGAAAGGAGGTTGAACTTTCCGAACTTCTGAACATGTTGAGGATTGCTGAGGGCACCCTACAGAAGGGTAGGGAGAAATCCACTTTGTTTGTAGGAGGATCTTCCTCTTCTAGGTCCAGGGCGAAAGCCAAGGGCAAGAAGAAGAAAGTCCCCGCCAAACCAAGAGGCGGTGTCAGTAAAGTGGATACGAAAGGAAAAGGAAAAGCAACAAAGGTAGCGGGAAAGCTGGTGGGGAAGGAAGAATGCTTCTACTGTCACAGAAGTGGTCACTGGAAACAGGATTGCAAGGCTTGGAAAGCCAGAACACAGGATTTGAAGCGAGTTGCAGCTTCAGCTTCAGGAGTGTATGTTATTGAAAACTGTCTATCAATAAACTCTACTTCCTGGGTATTAGATACCGGATCAGGATCTCATATCTGTAATTCTTTGCAGGCGTTGAGAAAGCGTAGAGTTTTGAAGGCAGGTGACATGACCCTCAGAGTTGCGAACGGTGCTAGCATGGATGCTGAGGCCGTGGGGGACTATCACCTGGGATAATCAGATGGACACTTTTTGGTTTTGCGTAGTTGTTATTATGTACCAAATGCAACATGTAATATCATTTCTGTATCTTTATTATCTAAAGAAGGTTATGAATTTGCATTTGTAAGTAATGTAGTGAACATTCACCTTAATCAAGTTTTGATTGGGTCAGGTACATTGAACAACGGTATATACGTTTTAAACCAACCACAGATTTTCAATATCCAGAATACACACAAAAGAAAGTCTCCAGAAATTAATAAAACTTTCTTATGGCATTGTAGACTGGGTCACATCAATGAGAGAAGATTGACTAAGTTACATACTGAAGGATATTTGGATCCGTTCGAATATCAATCGTATGCAACTTGTCAATCCTGTCTCAAAGGAAAGATGACAAAGGCTCCGTTTTCTGGACACGGAGAAAGAGCGAGCGAGCTCTTCGGACTCGTACACAGCGACGTGTGCGGTCCAATGTCTACACATGCGCGAAGCGGTTATTCTTACTTCATTACTTTTACAGATGATTTTTCAAGGTACGGTTATGTCTTCTTAATGAAACATAAATCCGAGGCTTTTGAAAAATTCCAGGAATATAAGAATGAAGTAGAAAAACAAACAGGAAAAAGTATCAAGATCCTAAGATCGGATCGAGGAGGAGAATACTTAAGTGCCGAATTCCTGAATTACTTAAAAGAGAATGGAATTCTCTCTCAGCTTACTCCTCCATACACTCCGCAACATAACGGTGTATCGGAGAGACGGAACCGAACCCTATTGGATATGGTACGGTCCATGATGAGTAATGCCGAGTTGCCGCGATCGTTTTGGGGATATGCGCTAGAATCAGCTGCATACCTTTTGAACCGGGTTCCAACTAAGACTGTACCTACTACACCATATCAGATGTGGTGTGGGAAGAAACCCTATCTTAATCATATTAAGACATGGGGATGTCCAGCTTTTGTAAAAAAGCAGCATGCGGACAAGCTCGAGGCACGCTCAGTACAGTGCAAGTTTGTGGGATATCCAAAGAACTCCAAGGGATATTACTTCTATTGCGAAGAGGAACAAAAAGTCCTTGTTTCTCGCCATGCCCACTTTCTAGAACACCAGTTCATAGAAAAAGAATTAAGTGGGAGCGCAATAGAACTGGAAGAAATTCCAGAACCACGAGCTATTACTGAAAGCTTGGTTGATCCAGAGGGTTCAAAAGATCAGGACATTCCCACGCCACTCCGCAGGAGTAGTAGGCAGTCTCATCCGCCCGAGAGATACAACGGTTTTCTCATTGACGGGGATAGAGAGGATTGCATCATAGATTGTGATGAGCCTACTAGCTTCCAGCAAGCCATTCAGAGCGTCGACTCGGTAAAATGGCTGGATGCAATGCGGACCGAAATGGAGTCCATGTACACCAATAAAGTATGGACGTTGGACATTGCTCCAGACGGGGTAAAACCCGTAGGATGCAAGTGGATCTTCAAAAGGAAGATTGGTGTAGATGGACAGGTTGAGACCTATAAAGCTAGACTGGTAGCAAAGGGTTTTCGTCAGCGACCTGGTTTGGACTATGACGAAACCTTTTCTCCAGTAGCTATGCTGAAATCCATTCGGATCCTTCTTGCCATTGCTGCCTTCCACGATTATGAGATTTGGCAGATGGACGTAAAGACAGCTTTTCTAAATGGTCATTTAGAGGAGTGTGTCTATATGGATCAGCCAGAGGGTTTCATTCAGAGTGGGAGCAGCGGAAAGGTGTGCAAGTTGCATAAGTCCATTTATGGACTAAAACAGGCATCGCGGAGTTGGAACATCTGTTTTGATGAGACGGTCAAGGAATTTGGCTGTATCAAAAATCCAGATGAACCGTGCATCTATTGTAGATTTGTAGCGAGAACTGTGGTATTCCTCGTTTTATACGTGGATGACATTCTCTTAATAGGAAATGACATTCCTATGCTACAATCTGTCAAGGGGTTCTTGTCACACAGGTTCTCCATGAAAGACCTGGGTGATGCCTCATACATTCTGGGTATCCGGATCTAACGTGACAGATCCAAGAGGATATTGGGACTTTCACAGTCCAGGTACATCAACACCATACTGAAGAGATTCAGTATGGAAGATTCCAAGCGCGGTAATTTACCGGCTTGTCACGGGATCACCCTCTCCAAAGAGATGTCTCCCAAGAATGATTTGGAGAGGGATCACATGTCTATTATACCCTACGCTTCTGCGGTAGGCTCTATAATGTATGCGATGTTGTGTACCAGACCGGATGTGGCTTATGCACTGAGTGTAGTAAGCAGGTATCAGTCAAACCCAGGGGAGAAACATTGGATAGCAGTAAAGAACATTCTCAAGTACCTGAGAAGGACTAAGGAGATGTTCTTGGTGTATGGCGGAAAAGACCTGCAGATTGAGGCCTTTGCTGACTCCAGCTTCCAGAGTGACAAGGATGATTCCAAGTCCATGTCGGGTTTTGTCTTCACCCTCAATGGAGGGGCGGTGTGTTGGAAGAGCTCCAAACAGGAAACCGTTGCTGACTCGGCGATGGAAGCGGAATACATCGCTGCATCTGATGCCGCAAAAGAAGCTGTCTGGATGAGGAAGTTCTTGAGAGAACTTCAGGTGGTTCCGTCCATTGTTGACCCAATACCTCTGTATTGCGACAACAACGGGGCTATAGCTTTAGCGAAGGAACCCAGATCCCATCAGAAATCCAGACACATCTTAAGGCGGTATCACCTGATCAGGGAGATCGTGGATCGCCAGGAGATCGAGGTCCGGAGAGTTGCATCAGAGGATAACACAGCAGATCCATTCACCAAGGCCTCGCCCCAGACTCAGTTCGAGCGGCTGATCGAGATGATAGGTCTTCGATACGCCAGTACATGGCCTTAGTGCAAGTGGGAGATTGTTAGTGTATATGCCCTAGAGGCCATTACTGTATCATACTAGTTTGTATATTACTTAATGGAAGCTTGGGATATTCACAGTTGTATATACAATCTTGCTCGAAATGGTAGTATGCTACTTGGTTTGTCTCTGCTTTAATATGTGCATGTGTTTCTTTTAGCATATTGCTGGTATACATATTAGTAGAGCCCTTAGGATCTTTGCTTGATTACCAGCGTTGTGATGGCGCTCGCACTCGTGGGAGCTGGGTAATCTATAAGCACATCCTTATACAGGTCCCTGGTCGTTGGACTATCGAGACAGGGCATCGATACTCCGGAGTAGACTAGCGTATGCGCTTCTCATCCCAGTATGGGAGACGGTCTGTCCTACAGCCGTTAGTACGTCGTACTTGGGATAGTATGCGGGTGCTCGTTAGGTTACGAGTACACTGGACAGGACTCGTCGGGAACTGTTGGTTGGTAATATACCTATCGTCAGTTATCAGTTCCCAGGTGACATGAGTACAGCTTAGTCCGCTGACTTGACACTGTCACTTCGCCTCGAGTGTGTTCCCACTGCACTTTGATTACTACCCTACCACGGCTCAAAGGAGTCGTGCAAACAGGTAGTTTTTGGGTGCAGTCCCGAAGCACTTGGAGGCAATGACGGTTAGACAGGATTCGTCTCTCCCGGTATTGGGGGTTGACATCACGCTGTGTCCAGGAGAGCCATTACACGAGTAGTCCCTGGCCAGGGCAAGCGAGATATACTGGTAGGTTTCCAGTGTTATCTCAGGGTGTTCTGGGCTACACTCCGACACGACTTGTACCGCTATTAGGGGACTGACGTTCACCGCCCCCCTAGGCCCGCCATGCGATGTATCAGACGAACAGACCGGACTGTACGGAGACTGTCACATACAGGCTCAGTAGGAGTGCAGATAGGGTTCACCTCGTCAGTCTTCTTATCGACATCTACTTGGGGACCGTTACGTACAGCTAGTGCCGCTTGCGGTCTGTGGTTAAACCCACTGCCAGCGTAGTGTCGAGTCTTTAGAGTCCCACACAGAGAGCTATTCGCCTTTAGACAAAATGAGTAGAGGTCGCATGGTTTTGCGACAGGGTTCGTTCGCATCCGCGCACTTGTGCACGTTTGCTGTCCGGACAGTTTATACTAGCGGGCTTTGGTTTAAGCCGGATCCTAGTATATGATTTGAGATTGGTTTTTCTCAGTGTATTCGTGTTCCTCGGATCACGAATGCGGGTGCGTATGCACAGTTGCTTGAGATTGGGGGAGAGGACCTTGTTTAGGGTTAATGGTTATTGTCATTTTATTAACCCTATTGCTTATGTGTGTATTATAATTAATTGATAATTAGCTTAATAATTGTGCATGGTTGTTGTTGTTGACAATTTGACTTCATTGACTTGTTGACCTTGTTGACAACTTGACCATAATCATTTCATTTGGAAGATGCTCTTTGATCTTTGCAAAATTGAAATGATAATGGTCATGTCATGATTTACCATGACAATTTTCAAGCTAATTATTCAATAAAATTATTCACACATATTAGTGAGAATGGCTCACTAATAATTCATTCTCTCATATCATTTCTCTCTCTTGTTCATCCTCTCCCTCAAGCTCTCTCCCTCTCATGTGTTGAGAAACAAAAAGCTTGAGAAAAACCTTCACTTGATCTTCTCTACTCTCTTCTAGGGTTCAAGTCTTAGCATTTCTTGCACTCTAGTTACTCCTAGCTTGGAGTTGAAGCTAAAGGTCGAGGCTTTCGGGTGGATCCTTCTTTGACGGGAGAAGACAAGCAAGGTGACCTCTTTCTACCATTCCTAGGAGCAAGGAGAGAAGGACTTTGAGCTCAAGGTATAACTTTTCCATCACTTAGCTACTTTGTAGTTAGCTTTAGCAAGTTTATGTTTAGCAAAGATCCTTAAAGCTTCGTCCATGTTGCCTATTGTTGATAAAAATCCAATTTTTATTATGTTTTCCGCCTCCCCGTAAGCACCGGGGTGGGCAACGTGGACTTACAAACCTTTCGCTACCAACCTTGCCTTAAAGGTCTCTACCTGTCCATCTACACCGATCTTTCTTTTAAAGATCCATTTGCAACCCATAGGTTTTATCCTGGAGGGTACATCTTCTAAAGTCCATACTTTGTTGGTGTACATGGACTCCATTTCGGATCTCATGGCATCCAGCCATTTCACAGAGTCACCACTCGTGATAGCCTGATGAAAACTGGCAGGATCATCATCATCCATGATGCAATCTTCCCTATCACCATCAATGAGAAAACCGTAGTATATCTCCGGTGGGCGAGAAGTCCTACCAGATCTACGGAGTGGCTGAGGTTCATTAGATTCTGTTATAACTTCAGGTTCTGCCAAGTCGTCATTTGTAACTTGTGTTTCTAGAACCTCTTCTAGATCTACCACATTGCCATCAGCATCATTTGAAAAAATCTCATTTTCTAAAAAGGTGGCATACTGAGAAATAAACACCTTTTGTTCCTCCTTGTGGTAGAAAAGATACCCAAACGAATGTTTAGGATATCCTACAAATATACATTTGACTGATCGTGTCTCGAGTTTGTCTGGATTCTGCTTTTTGACAAAAGCCGGACAACCCTAAATCTTAACTCTTTTAAGAGATGGTTTCTTCCCATGCCATATCTCATATGGAGTGGTAGACACGGTCTTGGTTGGAACTTTTTTTAACAAAAAAGCTGTTGTTTCCAATGCATGCCCCCAAAACGAGAGAGGTAACTCAGAATCACTCATCATGGATCGTACCATATCTATTAGGGTACGGTTCCTTCGTTCTGACACACCGTTGTGCTGTGGTGTGTAAGGTGGAGTGAGCTGAGAGAGAATCCCATTCTCTTTTAGGAAGTCTAAGAACTCAATACTTAAGTACTCTCCACCTCGATCTGATAGAAGTATCTTGATACTTTTTCCTGTTTTGTTTTCTACTTCATGTTTATACTCCTTGAATTTCTCGAAAGCTTCAGACTTATGCTTTATCAAATACACATGACCAAATCTTGAGAAATCATCAGTAAAAGTTATGAAGTAAGAAAAACCGCCTCTTGCATATGTAGACATTGGTCCGCATACATCACTATGTATGAGGCCTAAGAGCTCACTAGCTCCTTTTCCGTGTTCTGTAAACGGAGTTTTGGTCATTTTACCTTTGATATAAGACTGGCAAGTTGCATAAGATTTATACTCAAATGAATTTAAATATCCATCTTTATGAAGCTTGTTTAGTCTTGTTTCATTAATATGACCAAGTCTACAATGCCAAAGAAAAGCTTCATTTATATCTGAAAATTTTCTTTTATTTGTGTGTTGTACGTTGACAACTATGTGTTGATTAAGGACGTATATCCCGTTATTTAATGTACCACAACCAATCAACTCTTGATTAAGTCTAATGTTCATAATATTGTGTTGTACAACAAAATGATACCCTTCATTGTCTAACAAGGAAACAGATATAATATTAAAAAGCATACTTGGTACAAAATAACACGGGTTCAAAACCAATATACAACCCGAAGGCAAACCTAGGTGATACTCTCCTACTGAAACTTCATTTACATTGGAACCATTTCCAACTTGGAGAGTATGATCACCTGTCTTCAGAATTCTGCTATTTCTCAACGCCTGCACAGAATTGCAAATATGAGAACCCGAACCAGTATCCAATACCCAGGAAGCAGAGTTAATAGAAAAACAGTTTTCAATTACGAACACACCTGAAGCTGAAGCATCACCATGCTTCTTCTTGAGTGCTAGGTACTCAATACAGTTCCTCTTCCAGTGTCCCGTCTTCTTGCAGTGGAAACATTCACCTTTTCCTGATTCCCCAACCTTGGACTTGCCTTTTACCTTCACCTTTTTGATTCCACCCTTAGGTTTGGTGGGTTTCTTCTTCAGCTTTCCCTTGGCCTTATCCTTCGGGTAAGAGGAGGAGAATTTCCCAACACTCATAATGGGAGTCTTCACTGACTTCAGTGTGCTCTCTGCACTCCTTAACATATTAAGGAGTTCAGGCAGTTCTTTCTCTATGTTGTGCATGTTGAAGTTAACAATGAACTGAGCAAAGGTAGAGGGGAGAGACTGCAGAATAATATCCGTATATTGTTCATTTTCCATTATCCACCCAAGGCCCTCAAGCTCTTCTATGAGAGCTGTCATTTTCAGAACATGGTCTCCTACTGTTGTGCCAGCGGTCATACGCATCTGAAACAGTTTCTTAGATGCTTCGTATCGTAATACGCGAGATTGCACTCCATACAACTCTTTTGTATGGAGGAATATGGCTTGTACGTCCATATTCTCGTGCTGCTTCTGATGTGTGTTATCCATCGATGCAAGCGCGAGGCATTTTGCCGTGGCACAGTCAGCGTCCCATATCTTGCGGATTTTCCTAACCGCAACTGAAGGTTTAGGACCTAGGGAGGGCAGGGTTGGAGCCGTAAGGACATATGATACTTTATCATAAGTCAAGGCAATGTTTAAATTCCTCAGCCAGTCTTTATAGTTTGTCCCATTCAGCTTGTTTTTATCTAATAGAAGCTTAAGTCCTGTCATAGGTATCTGCCATTATGAGAGAGAAAAGAATACACTTAGCGAAAGCTCTTGCAAAGATCAGATTGGTTATTATCTTGTCTAATCGATATCTCCCACTGTTTTTATCAAATTTTCTTTAAAACCTTTAAAAAGAAAACAAGCCGGGATTAATTACATTCTACAATTTCGCTAACCTCTCAGCCAGGCCAGTGCCGGTACTTGAGGGAGGCTCCCCGTGCTTTCGCACGGACCTAATTAAAGTAAACATCGTCTTCCCAGAGGCGTAGCCCCGTTTGGCACGTTTCTAGACACCTATCGAGTCAGCTAATTGTAAAGTGCAAAATTCTCCCGGGAGCAACATTTGCTCCCAGTGGGATCGGGATCCTACTATCATATAGAAGGTATACAATCTCATTGTAATTTTCAACTCTTGAAATTCCCGATATAATTTTTACCCTTAGTACTCATGACCTTAACTAAAGTCAACATATCATAAGTACTAGTCAAGTTCTTCCCGTCATTTCGTGATTAACTAGACCCACCCATATGGCCCTTAACTAAAGTCAACATAATCATATGAATGTCCTAACTAATCTGCATCTTATGCGGTGTAGGAAGACATCACTTAGCTACCGTTCACTGCGCCTTAACTAAAGTCAAAATGCGCAGTACGAATACTAAGAACTCTACTTCCTAAAATGACGGAGGGCTGCAGATAGTTTTTAATAAAACTTTTAACGCTTTGAACTTGATATCGTTGTAGAATCTAATGGGTTTAAACGGAGTGGCTTAAGCTCCGCATTTTTGAAACTTGCTTTTTCATAAAAGGCCTAGTGTGTTTCAAATCTGATTCTACAACATCTTTTTAGGTTCATTTATCTTTTACATTAATCTCATTAATGTAGTCCCATCATTTAAATCCTAAGCCATTACAAAAAGAAACGAAAATATAACGTACACTTATGCCACTCGCATTCGCCATAGTGTCCTGATATGCACCGTTAGGTTACTTAACTATCGGCATACTGGGACGGGGCTAGTGTGGGTGCAAAACATAAGTAACGTCTATTATATATCATATATATAATACTGCATTCGTCTCAGATATATATTAAATGATCACATCAGATAATAAAAGTAGCAGAAGCACATATAGGATATCTAGGAGGTCCGTATTTTTTATTTAGCCAGCAATAAAGATACGGATTCCACGGTCGTGATGAATAGCCAAGCCCACAACCCTAGACCCCTACGAAAGCGGCAAGCGACCCTACCAATTCTGGAGTTTAGGAGACCCGGTCTCGACTCCTCGAGATGGCCTCCCACTGAACCCTAGAACCCGGTCACTTGTGCCCTCCTCCTTGGGTTTATCCTAATGCGGAAAAGTAAATAATATACAACACTGGTGACAACAACCTCAACCCAGAAGTGCCCCAAATAAAAGAATATTACATACAATTTAATTTTCATGAATGAAAAGAAAACTCTCATCTCACATAGAAACCCCCGGCTATTCATTGCGACAATCCTGCATTTCAAATCTCATTAACACATAATATCAAATATCATCAACGTAAATAAGTATGCATACACCGATCATCGTTGATGTATAGCAACGAAAACCGGCAATACAACTACACACTACACTTACGGTCACAGAGAAATATAATCAAAAAATACAACAATTGGAATCTTAACTGCCTTTAGACAACACAAACCCGGAATATCACATATACAAGATTTCATGCATAATAATGTAAAGCTCGCATTTGGGTCTCATTCAAGAAAACACCTTTTCAAAAAAAACCGGATAATTCAACAAGATTTCTGTTTATCCCGAGACCGAACTGCTAGATTTACACACAACAAACAAATTTGTAGATACCAATTATTGTATCACATACTATTAAACTAGGCGCAGTTAAAACATCCGATCGAACGATTAAACAACCACAGACTGCTCAGAAAGCTCAACACTTGTGCAGTTTTAAAAAATACCAGTAACTGCACAAAATACATACGGGCCAGCATAAGAAATTATGGCCCATGAATCACCTACGGCGCCGCGGAACCGCCGCAACAAGGCCACTAAGGCCGCGGTTCCGTGGTCGTACGGTCGATTCAGGGCATCGTATTTCTGGTGGGCCCATATAATACCCTGCTGAATTTTTTACGTATTTTTAATTTGAAAAAATCCAGGTTTTTGAAAAATTTCCAGAGAGCATCCCCCGGGCGTCGTGTTTCGTTCGTTCGAGGTTTTTAACATCGTCTAGGTCACTCCAAAGCACTAGCTTGTCTCTGATACCACTAAAGGGTTTCCTTAACACCTCTTTTAGGGTTTGGAAGCATCACACATGCCATAACTTTAAAATTATGAGGTGCTGAGTAAACTAAACTAGGAATCGAACTAGAATTATGAAGTAACAATTAATAGTATCATATCTAAAAGATAATTTATACTAAGTGATGAGACTACAACCTTTGTAGACCCTTTTGGAAGACTCCTTTGGTTTGGAAAGGTTCTCTTGATCACCTCCAAGTCTACGATGATCCACCCGAAGACCTTTGCCCTAAGCTTGTTGCTCCCCTCGATCTTTGAAAATCTTGAAGCAAAACACCATACAAAAGGTAGCAAGGGTTGTGTAGGATGATGAAGTGGTTGCTAGTCTTATTTAATACCTTTTCTTTTATCTATCTAACTCAATTTTAACATTTAAAAGAGAGCTAGAGAGAGGAAGAAGAAGATGGCTCTATTTTTTTCTTTTGGAGTGAATAATGAAAAAGAAAATGAGAGAGAGAGAGAGATAATATCATAAGAATAACCATAGTTAAATAATATCTATATATTTTCATTTGAGTTGAAGGCAAAGGGAAAAAGAACCATGGTTGAGTCAAATTCAACCATGCAAATGTGTAGAAGGAATGAGTCATGAACAAAGAAATGAGTCATAATTATTTTTCCTTTATCTTTAACTTTAATGAAAAATATCCATATATATATATTCTACTATGTAATTCTTATATTGCCATCATTCTTGTATCATCAACCATGATACATTTTCATGTATGTATGTGTGTATGCACATCATCATGTACATATACATGCATGCATCCATAAAAAGAAAAGGATTTAAATAAATAATATAAAAGTCAATATTAAATCAACACTTTATTTAATAAATCGGTCATATCTCATACGACCTGACTAGTATAAAATGCCCGATTAAAATACAGTATCACATACTCGTATTTAATCGAGCTTGCGCACATATCTCATATGCGCACCGCTTCGTTTCGCCTGAGCCGAGAAACTTTAATGCGGGACTCTAAGACTCGTCAATACACCAGCAGTAGATGATGATCATATCAAACACCCACAAGTCGCAACCGGTCAGCTAAACGTAACGGCCACCCGGCTATCGAGCGATCAGAATAAGAACAAGCGAACCTGTCAAAACTCCTGTCAATCCATCCGGCAACACTTACCGTACAGTCCGGTCTCTTCGTCAGATATGCTGCATATCGAGTCTAGGGATGGAATCGTCGACCCCAATAGCTCAATAAGTCATGCCGGTATATGGTCTATAACAGATCGAGAAACTTACTGATAACACTTATCAGTAATATTTCAGCAGCCCTGGCAAGGGACTTCCCGTTATAGCCAATCGTGCACAGCACAGCATCAACCCCCAATACTGGGAGAGACGAAACCCCTCCTATCGCTCATTGCCTCCATATGCCTCGGGACTATACCCAAAATCCACCTTTTTGTACGACTCAGTAGAGCCGTAGTAGGGTGGAGATCAAAGTACAGTGGGAGGACACACAAGACTCTATGACGATCTCGGGTCTACAGACTAACCTGTACCAGTGTCACCTGAGAACTTCTATCCGACGTATGATATAATACCATATAGGAGTTCTCGGTGAGTCCGTTCCGTGTACCCAGTCTCACTGAGCACCCGTATACTATCTCTGGTGTCAACACACCAGACGGATATGGGATCATCCATCGCCCATCATATGGAACAAGAATGGTATACGCTAGTCTACACTGGAATATCGATGCCCTATCTCGATATACCTACGACTAGGAACATTTCAAGGATATGCTTAAAAACTACAGATGTCCCACTAGTATGATCCGCATCATAATCCTAGTAGTCAAGCTAATATCCTTATGGCTTTATCAAACTGTACCAAATGAATATAAACATGATCAAGTGAACATATGATAAAGTGAAACCAGATAGCATACTATCATGTCGAGCAAGACTGTCCTCTGAATATATATATATATATATATATATATATACACACATCAGAACATTCACTATCTCATAATGGCTCTAGGGCATACATATATCCAACAGGAAGAAAATGAAAAAATCTCCCATGATCAAAATCAAGTGGATAATGGCAACCATGGATGAGTTAACATCGTATGCTAACCTTTGTAGAGCGTTAACCATGGCTGGCTATAATAGTTGTGTTTATAAATATCATTAGTAAAACAAAAGTTGTGGACTTGGTCAATGGTTAAGCAAGCTTCTCCAAGCTTCTAGCCATGACTAAATATTCCACAATTTTGAATTACTTAAATAATTAAAAACCCTAGATCACAACTAGGCTTCTCCAAGCTTCTAGCCATGACTAAATATTCCACAATTTTGAATTACTTAAATAATTAAAAACCCTAGATCACAACTAGCATGGTGTAAGTCACACACACACCCAAGTTGCATCTATCATCAAGCATGACACAAAATGTTGTACACTAATATATATCACATATATACTAATGCACCAAGTGAGAATGATAAATCGTAACTGTGCCAATATTAGTTAATGCATGTTAATATATCAAATATATAATTATACATTAAATTATTAAATCAACGCTTGATTTAATAATCCGGCTATATCACATATAACCAACAAATATCTTGTGTATCAACTTATCGAATCAACACTTGATTCGATATCCCGGCTATATCACATATAACCGACCGAAGACACAAATCACGAGAATAGAATCCGGTATCACATATCATATTAATCTCGGTCCCGCACATATCACATATGTGCTCCTGTTCCGTTTTGCTTGAACCAGAAAACCTCTGTGTAGGACTCTAAAGACCCGTCAATACGCCGGCAGTAGGTAATGATCATATCAAACACCCACAAGCCGCAAGCGGTCTACTAAACGTAACGGCCACCCGGGTTTTGAGCGATCAGAAGATCAACAAGTAAGCCTGCTCAAACTCCTGCGAATCCAATCAGTAATACTACCGTAAAGTCTGGTCTCTTCGTCTGATATGTAGCATATCTCGTCTAGGGGTGGTAAACGTCAGACCCTAGTAACTCGATAAGTCATGCCGATATGAGGCTTATAACGGGTCGAGAAACTACTGATAACACTTACCAGTATATCCCCGAATCAGCCCTGGCCAGGGACTTCCTGTTATAGCCAATCGAGCACAGCGCAACATCAATCCCCTATACCGGGAGAGACGAATCCCCTCCTATCGCTCATTGCTCGGGACTGTACCCAAAACACCGTTTTGCACGTTCTCCTGAACGTGGTAAAGTGGAAATCAAAGCACAGTGGGAATCACACAATACTCTATGACGATCTCTGGTCGACAGACTAACCTGTACCAGTGTCACCAAAGAACTGCCATCTGACGTGAGGTATAATACCATCTGGGAGTTCTCGGCGAGTCCATCCAGTGTACCCAGTCTCCACTAAGCACCCATATACCATCTCTGATGTCAAACAACAATGGATATGAGATCATCCATCGCCCATTTACATGGGTCGAGAAGCTATACGCTGGTCTACTCTGGTATATCGATGCCCTGTCTCGATACACCCACGACTAGGAACATTAAAGGATGTACTCATGGACTACCTTTGTCCCACTAGTATGATCCGCATCATAATCCAGGTAGTCCAGTACATATCCTAAAGGCTTTATCAACATGTAACAGAGAGACAATCGATGTACATGTTAAGATAATGAGTAACCAGATAGCATACTATCATGTCGAGCAGGAAAGTCCTCCCTATGTATGTCCAAGCATCCACTATAATATACATCATATGTACAATAATGATCTCTAGGGCATACGTATTGTTAGTGATATGTATGCCCTAGTGGCAATTACTGTACATACGATGTATATTATAGTGGATGATTGGACATATATAGGGAGGACTTTCTTGCTCGACATGATAGTATGCTATCTGGTTGCACTTTATCTCAACATGTACTCTGATTGTCTCTATGTTAAATGTTAATAAAGCCCTTAGGATGAGTACTTGACTACCAGGACTATGATGCAGATCATACTAGTGGGGACAGAGTAGTCGCTAAGTACATTCTTCAAATGTTCCTAGTCGAGGATGTATCGAGATAGGGCATCGATATACCAGAGTAGACTAGCGTATAGCTTCTCGACCCATGTAGATGGGCGATGGATGATCCCATATCCATTGGTGTTTGACATCAGAGAAAGTATATGGGTGCTCAGTGGAGACTGGGTACACTAGACGGACTCGCCGAGAACTCCCAGATGGTATTATACCTCATATCAGATGGCAGTTCTCTGGTGACACTGGTACAGGTTAGTCTGTAGACCCGAGATCATCATAGAGTCTTGTGTGATTCCCACTGTGCTTTGATTTCCACCATACCACATTCAAGAGAACATGCAAAACGGTGACTTTTGGGTACAGTCCCGAGTCACATGGAAGCAATGAGCGATAGGAGGGGTTTCGTCTCTCCCGGTATACGGAGTTGATGTTGTGCTTTGCTCGATTGGCTATAACAGGAAGTCCTTGGTCAAGGCTGCTTTAGAGATATACTGGTAAGTGTTATCAGTAGTTTCTCGACCCGTTATGAGCCTCATATCGACACGACTTATCGAGTTACTGGGGTCTGACGTTTACCACCCCTAGACGAGATATGCGACATATCAGACGAAGAGACCGGACTTTACGGTAGTGTTACTGATTGGATTCGTGGGAGTGTGAGAAGGCTTGCATGTTGATCTTCTAATCGTTCAATACCCGGCTGGCCGTTATGTTTAGCGGACCACTTGCGGCTTGTGGAAATTTGATAAGATCATCACCTACTGCCGCCGTATTGACGAGTCTATAGAGTCCTACACAGGGGTTTCCTGGCTCAAGAGAAATGGAGTAGGAGCACATATGTGATATGTGCGGGACCGAGATTGATACGATATGAGATACCGTATTCTATTCTCGTGAAATGTGACATTAGTCGGTTATATGCGATATAGCTGGGTTATCGGATCAAGTGTTGATTCGATAGTTTGTTACATATGATATTAGTCAGTTATAGCCGGATTATTAAATCAAGAGTTTATTTAATAATTTAATGTATAATTATATATTTGATATATTACATTACATTAACTAGTATTAGCTCATTTATGATATCTTTTCTCACTAGATTGTGCACACTGTATATATGTGATATATGCAAGTGTACAAGTTTGTGTCATGCTTGATGTGAAAGGTTCCTAGGCACTCTATAGTGGTCTCACGAGGCATCGAACATGCCAATTTAAAATTTTTAGTGCCGAGAAACCCTAGACTACGGATCTTTAACTAGATGTTTAGGTGAAAAAGAAAGCTAGTTAATAGTTAACTACTGTGATACGGAAATTACAACCTTTGTAGATCCGGATATCCACCTCCACGGCTCCGCAACGTCATGTCCTCGCTGTCCATCATGAATCCTCGACTCGATCATCGGCTTCATCGGGAAAGCAAGCGGAATAGCTCGTCGGCTTTGTGTCAAAGACGATCTACGTCGAGGTTGCACAAACTCAAGCTCCGACTTCACAAACTTGTGAAACTTGTGAAGTAAACACCCAAAACAACTTGGCAAGAGGTAGAGGGTGAAGAAATAGGAGGTGGGTTCACTTTAGATTTGGATTTAACTCACTAGATCTCAACTTGCCATTGGAGTAGCAAGCTTGAAGAAGAAGAAGAAGATGAGCTCAAGAAAAGATTATGATAAGTCTTATGATAAAAATAATTTTAAATCAAATACTTATCATAACTTGAACTAGGGTTAAGTGTAGAGAATTAACCATGGTCACTTTGATGGGTTAGGGTTAAGCATGAAGATAAGGATGGTTAGCATAGTCAAAGCTTCATGAAGCTTCAATATAAAACAAACTTAGCCACCATTCTTATCATATATCATTTTAAATAAATAAATAAATAAATAAATGAAAATGCAAAACCCTAATTATCATATTAACCATGGATTAATTTTATACACTTAACTAAATGATCAAGTATCATCAAACATGATACAGTAATGTGCACGAAAGCATATCACATATACAATGTGCATCAAGTGAGAAAAATCCGTTTAAAGTGAACCAATACTAGTTAATGCAATGCAATATATCAAATATATAATTATGCATTAAATCATTAAATCAACATTTGATTCAATGATCCGGTCATGTCGCACATAACCGACTAGAATCTAATGTATCGATTTATCGAATCAATGATTCGATAACTAGGTCATATCGAATATAACCAATCGAAACATATATCGCGAGAATGAAATGCGGTATCACATACACGCATTATTCTCGGTCCTGCACATATCTCATATGCGCTCCTATTTCGTTTCGCTTGAGCCAGGAAACCTCTGTGTAGGACTCTAAAGACTCGTCAATACGCCGGTAGCAGATGATGATCATATCAAGCACCCATAAGCCGCAAGCGGTCTGCTAAACGTAACGGCCACCCGGGTATTGAGCGATCAGAAGATCGACGAGCTAGCCCGCTCACACTCCTGCGAATCCGACCAGTAACACTTACCATACAGTCAAGTCTCTTCGTCAGATACGTCGCATATCAAGTCTAGGGGTGGTATACGTCAGACCCCAATAACCCGATAAGTCGTGCTGATATGAGGCTCGTAACGGGTCGAGAAACTACTGGTAACACTTACCAGCAAATCTCTGATCAGCCCTGGCCAGGGACTTCCCTGTTACGGCCAATCGAGCACTGCGCAACATCAACTCCCAATACCGGGAGAGACGAAACCCCTCCTATCGCTCATTGCCTCCATGTGATTCGGGACTGTACCCAAAGACCACCGTTTTGCACGCCCTCATGGACGTGGTAAGGTGGAGATCAAAGCACAGTGGGAATCACACAAGACTCTATGACGATCTCGGGTCTACAGACTAATCTGTACAAGTGTCACCTGAGAACTGCCATCTGACGTGAGGTATAATACCATCTGGGAGTTCTCGGCGAGTCCGTCCAGTGTACCCAGTTTCCACTGAGCACCCGTATACCATCTCTGATGTCAAACACCAATGGATATGGGATCATCCATCGCCCATCACATGGGTCGAGAAGCGTATACGCTAGTCTACTCTGGTAAATCGATGCCCCGTCTCGAGATACCCACGACTAGGGACCTTGAAGGATGTACTTATGGACTACCATGTTCCCACTAGTATGATCTGCATCATAGTCTAGGTAGTCAAGTACAAATCCTAAGGGCTTTACCAACATGTAACTATAAGACAGTATAAAGAGACTAGTGTACATGTTAAGATAAATGGCAACCAGATAGCATACTATCATGTCGAGCAAGAAAGTCATCTCTATATATTTCCAAGCATCCAATATAATATACATCATCTGTACAATACTGGCCTCTAGGGCATACATACAACTAACAATCTCCCACTTGCACTAGGGCCAGCTGCTGTAGTATCTCATACCGAGCATCCCGAAGAGTCTCTCAAACTGTATCTGGGGAATGGCCTTCGTGAGTGGATCCGCCGTGTTGTTCTTCGTGTCAACTCTCCTGACCTCGATCTCCCGGCGATCAACTATCTCCCGGATCAGGTGATACCGCCTCAGAATATGCCTGGATCGCTGATGGGACCTGGGTTCCTTGGCCAAAGCCACCGCTCCATTGTTATCGCAATACAAAGGTATTGGATGCTCAATGGATGGAACCACTCCAAGTTCAGTAATGAACTTCTTGATCCAGACAGCCTCTTTGGCAGCATCGTTGGCAGCGATGTATTCAGCCTCCATCGTCGAGTCTGCCACGGTTTCCTGCTTGGAACTCTTCCAGCTAACCGCCCCTCCGTAAAGGGTAAAGACAAAGCCCGACTGCGACTTAGAGTCGTCCTTATCACTCTGGAAGCTCGAATCGGTAAAGGACTCCACTTGGAGTTCTCCGTTACCATACACCAAGAACATATCTCTAGTCCTTCGCAAGTACTTGAGAATGCTCTTCACAGCTGTCCAGTGACTCTCTCCAGGATCAGCTTGATACCTGCTCACTACACTTAGTGAGTATGCTACATCGGGTCTGGTACATAGCATCGCATACATGATAGAGCCTACTGCCGAAGCATAGGGTATCCCTTGCATGCGAGCTCTCTCCAAATCAGTCTTGGGAGACATCTCTTTGGAGAGAGTGACTCCAGAGATCGTGGGTAAGTTCCCACGCTTGGACTCTTCCATACTAAACCTCTTTAGTATGGTGTCAATGTACCTGGATTGGGACAATCCCAAAATCCGTTTGGATCTATCTCTATAGATCCTGATTCCCAATATGCAGGAAGCATCACCAAGATCTTTCATTGAGAATCTTTGTGATAAGAAGAGCTTGACCGATTGCAGCATAGGAATATCATTTCCTATCAAGAGTATGTCGTCCACGTACAATACGAGGAAGACAACCTTACTCTCTGCCACCTTCCTGTAGATACAGGGTTCATCTGGATTTTTGACGAAATCAAACTCTTTGATAACGACGTCAAAGCAGATGTTCCAACTCCGCGATGCTTGCTTTAATCCATAAATGGATTTAAGCAGCTTGCACACCTTCCCGCTGCTCCCACTGTCTACGAAGCCCTCTGGCTGAGTCATGTACACGCACTCTTCTAAATCACCATTTAGAAAGGCGGTCTTAACATCCATTTGCCAGATTTCGTAGTCATGAAAGGCAGCAATGGCAAGCATGATTCGGATGGATTTAAGCATAGCCACTGGAGAAAAGGTCTCGTCATAGTCCACACCTGGTCTTTGACGAAAACCCTTTGCTACAAGTCTAGCTTTGAAAGTCTCCACTTTCCCATCTACACCAAGTTTCTTCTTGAAGATCCACTTGCTCCCAATGGGTTTTACCCCTTCAGGAGCAACTTCCAAAGTCCATACTTTGTTGGTGTACATGGAATCCATCTCGGACCGCATAGCATCCAGCCATTTCACTGAGTCCCCACTCGTGATGGCCTGCTCGAAGCTAGTTGGGTCATCATCCTCCATGATGCAATCCTCGCTTCCACCATCAATGAGAAAACCGTAGTATCTCTTAGGTGGACGAGAAACCCTACCAGATCGGCGGAGAGGCTGAGGTTCGTCGGAAGCTACTGAATGCTCTGGTTCCACTAAATCTTCTGTTGTGTTTTGTTCAGCTGGAACCTCTTCCAGTTCTACCTCAGAGCCACTAATTTCTTTTGCAAGAAATTCCTTTTCTAAAAAGGTGGCATGTTGAGCAACAAATACTCTTTGTTCCTCACTGTGGTAGAAGATATACCCTCGCGAATGTTTGGGATATCCAACAAACTTACACAAAACAGATCTTGCCTCGAGTTTGTCCGGTTTTTGTCTTTTGACATAGGCCGGGCAACCCCATATCTTTATAAAATTTAGATATGGTCTCTTCCCTTCCCATATCTCATATGGTGTGGTAGGCACAGATTTGGTGGGAACCCTGTTCAGTAGGTATGCTGCTGTTTCCAGCGCATATCCCCAGAAGGAAATAGGCAACTCAGCTATACTCATCATAGAGCGCACCATATCTAATAGGGTGCGGTTCCTTCGTTCCGATACACCGTTGTGCTGTGGTGTATATGGAGGAGTCAGCTGAGAGAGAATCCCATTCTCTTTTAGGAAGTCCAGGAATTCATTGCTTAAGTATTCTCCTCCTCGATCAGATCGAAGGATTTTAATACTTTTTCCGGTTTGGTTCTCGACTTCTTGTTTATATTCCCTAAATTTCTCAAAAGCTTCTGATTTGTGTTTCATCAGGAACACATACCCGAACCTAGAGAGATCGTCAGTGAATGTAATGAAGTATGAAGAACCATCCCTGGCATGTGTAGACATGGGACCGCATACATCACTATGTATCAGTCCTAAGAGTTCAGTAACTCTTTCTCCGTGTCCCGTAAACGGAGTCTTGGTCATCTTGCCTTTGAGACATGACTGGCAAGTGTCATAGGATGAAAATTCAAACGGATTTAAATATCCATCCTTATGCAACTTAGCTAGTCGTGTCGCATTGATGTGACCCAGTCTACAATGCCACAAGAAGGATTCATTGAGTTCAGAACTCTTCCTCTTGTGTGTGTTTGTTATACTGAGGACTGTTGATTGGTTTAGAACATAAATGCCATTGCACAACGTGCCTGATCCAACCAACTTTTGGTTATGGAAAATGTTCATAACATTGTCCTGTAATACAAAATTATATCCCTCTTTACTTAATAAAGAAACCGATATAATGTTGCATATCAGGTTCGGCATGTAATAGCATTCGTTCAGAACCAATGTATTACCAGTTGGTAATACAAGGTGATATTCCCCGACAGTCTTGGCTGCAACAATTGCACCATTTCCAACTCTAATGTCTTTATCACCTTCTCCAAGTTCTCTACCTTTCCTTAGCCCATGTAACTGATTACATATATGGGATCCCGACCCGGTATCCAATACCCAGGATGTAGAGCAAATGGAGAAACAGTTCTCAGTAACGAACACACCCGAAGAAAATGCATCATCATGTACTTTCTTCATTCGGGTGGCATGGGAATCCTGGTATTCCCCTATATCCTGTTCATTCCTATAACTCTTATAAGAAAGAACGGAACCAACGTTCCCCAGCACAGTATAACATGCGGGTTCGGTCAATACATCCATATTATTATCTTGATTAAGGCATGAAATGGTCGCTACCTGGAGAGAGAGAGAAGAAAACACTTTAGCGTATGCTCGTGCAAGATCAGATTGGTTATTATCTTATCTAATCAGGATGGCTCCCACTGCTTTTTATCAAATCTTCCTCCAAACTCTAAAAGGAAAGACTAGCCGGGATTAATTACACACTACAGGTTCGCCAATCTTTCAGCCAGGCCAGTGTCGGTACTTTGAGGGAGGTCCCCCGTGCTTTCGCACGAACCTAATTAATGTAAACCTCGTTTTCCCAGAGGCGTAACCTCGTTAACACCTTTCTAGACACCTACTTGATCGGCTAATTGCACTGTGTAAAACTCTCCCAGGAGTAACTCTTACTCGCAGTGGGTATCGGGATCCAACTATCTCATAGAAGGTATGCAATCTCATTGCAAATTTCAACACTTGAAATTCCCGATAATATTTTTCCCCAAGCATCCTATGACCTTGACGGAGGTCAACAAACCACAGGGTGCAAGTCAAGTTCAACCCGTCATTTCTTGATTGAATCAAACCCACCCGCACGACCCTTGACGGAGGTCAACAAGGTCGTACGACTACCCTAATCCAATCTGCATCATATGCATAAGCAGACAAATACTAGTTAGCTACCGCACACTACGCCTTGACGGAGGTCAACAAACGTAGCACGAATACTAAGTAGGATTTATCTGAAATGACGGAGGGCTACGCAGGTTTTCATAAAACCATGAGCGTAATGAACTTGATATCGTTGTAGAATCAAATGAAGTTTTAAAATGGAGTGATTTTGAGGCTTTTCTTGTTTTGCTAAAGGAGTCACTCCCGGTGAAGGGATCTCGGTCCTTTCCTCGTCGAATGAGGTGCGGGATATATCATATATATCACTGTGCAAAGCAAAAACCCAAAAGCAGTCAAAAGCAAACCGAATGTGTAGCATCTGCCAGTTATTGCTAAAGGAGTCACTCCCGGTGAAGGGATCTCGGTCCTTTCCTCATCGAATAAGGTGCAGGGTATATCATATATACCGCTATGCAAAGCAAGAGCTGTAGCTACCTGTTTTATTTTAAAATCTGATTCTACAACATCTTAGGTTTCTTATCTTTCATTAATCACATTAATGAAGTCCCATCATTTAAATACCTAAACATCACAGATAGATATGACGTACACTTATGCCATCCGCATTCGCCTCGATGTCCCCTCGTGCACCGTTAGGTTAGGTAACTAACGACAGAGCAGGGCAGGGCTAGCGCGGGTGTAAAACATAAGTAACGTCTATATAATATATCATATATACTATATACAATATCCATCACAGAATTACATCACAGATATCGCAGCAGAATAAACATATGAAATATTGGATATACTAGGACGTCCGTGTTTTCAATACGAGCCAGTATAAAACACGGATTCCACGGTCGTGATGAATAGCCAATCCCACACCCCTAGACCCCTACGAGAGCGGCAAGCAACCCTGCCAATTCTAGGGTTAGGAGACCCGGACTCGACTCCTCGAGTTGGTCTCCCACTGGACCCCAGAACCCGGCTACTTGTGCTCCCCTCCTTGGGTCTATCCTAATGCGGAAAAGTAAATAATATACAAAGGGTGACAACTCCCGCATCCTGGAAGTGCCCCGAATAAAAGAATATTACATACAAGTTTTTACATGAATGAAAATGAAAAACACTCATCTCACATAAAAACCCCCGGCTATTCGAACACGACGATCCAATATAACATATCCAGCAACACATAACATCACATGTCATCAACGTAAGTAAGTATGCATACCCCAATTGTCCTTGACGTATAGCAACGAAACCGGCGATATGAACATACTACACTTACGATCACAGAAAAGAAAGTGTAAAACTACAACAATTGGAATCCGCAACCTCTTTAGACATCACATGCCTAACAGTTATAAACCCCGCATTTTAGTCCCATCATCGAAAACTCTTTTCGATATCCAATGAAACTAAACCGCTAGATTTATAACATCCATCCAGTTATCTCATAACCTTTTGTGAATTCCAATTATTGTATCCAATTCCGGATAAATAGAATATATTAAACTTTCCGATCAAACATTCGAACACCCAAGTTTTCCCGACACCGATCAACACATGAAATAGGTTCAAAGAC
Organism: Agapanthus africanus; assembly: GCA_030015575.1. Classification (NCBI taxonomy): domain Eukaryota; kingdom Viridiplantae; phylum Streptophyta; class Magnoliopsida; order Asparagales; family Amaryllidaceae; genus Agapanthus; species Agapanthus africanus. Next base: position 210,660,108 of record CM057350.1, read on the forward strand.
ATTCACTTCATACCTCAGTACCAACGGTCCAGCCGTAGAAGGGTCAAGCCAACGCCTCACATGTGGCACGCCGTACTGCCCCAAACCCGAAGGTTCAAAGGGCAGTTCAAGACGGTCACATAATCGAGTTAAGGTTTGTGTCTTCTAGAGGGACCATCGCGTTACTTGAACTACTTGGAACGTCTTTTAACCACAGAAAATCCAACACTTGGATATTCCGGCAGGGGAAAACCTGGGTATTCGTATCCGGTCGAACTCTTTAACATATTCTACAATTATCTGGAAAAACACTTAGACAAAGTTTGATATTCCGATCGAATTCATCGATTCCCAATATAACTCCAGAGCACTCATCCCTTAAAATAATTTAAAAATATCCAGAAAACTCACCAGAATTTATCAGGTATTACTGTGTAAACAAAATGGGATGACGTCACTATTTGACCGCGGAAGGGCGGCAGAAGGCATGGTTCTGCCGCGCTTCCGCGGCCGAATGAACAGTTTATGGGATCATTTTGCACAGTAATGCTTATAATTCTATGCTGAATTTTTTAGACATTTTAAATATTGAAAAATCCCAGATTTATGAAAATGTCCAGAGAGCTCTAAAATTCTAGGGTTTCGGGTTCGTTCGGACTTCAAACGTCGTCGGGACTTCGCCTAAGGCTCTAGCTAGGCTCTGATACCAGTGAAAGGTTCCTAGCCACTCTATAGTGGTCTCACGAGGCATCGAACATGCCAATTTAAAATTTTTAGTGCCGAGAAACCCTAGACTACGGATGTTTAACTAGATGTTTAGGCGAAAAAGAAAGCTAGTTAACAGTTAACTACTGTGATACGGAAATTACAACCTTTGTAGATCCGGATATCCACCTCCACGGCTCCGCAACGTCATGTCCTCGCTGTCCATCATGAATCCTCGACTCGATCATCGGCTTCATCGGGAAAGCAAGCGGAATAGCTCGTCGGCTTTGTGTCAAAGACGATCTACGTCGAGGTTGCACAAGCTCAAGCTCCGACTTCACAAACTTGTGAAACTTGTGAAGTAAACACCCAAAACAACTTGGCAAGAGGTAGAGGGTGAAGAAATAGGAGGTGGGTTCACTTTAGATTTGGATTTAACTCACTAGATCTCAACTTGCCATTGGAGTAGCAAGCTTGAAGAAGAAGAAGAAGATGAGCTCAAGAAAAGATTATGATAAGTCTTATGATAAAAATAATTTTAAATCAAATACTTATCATAACTTGAACTAGGGTTAAGTGTAGATAATTAACCATGGTCACTTTGATGGGTTAGGGTTAAGCATGAAGATAAGGATGGTTAGCATAGTCAAAGCTTCATGAAGCTTCAATATAAAACAAACTTAGCCACCATTCTTATCATATATCATTTTAAATAAATAAATAAATAAATAAATGAAAATGCAAAACCCTAATTATCATATTAACCATGGATTAATTTTATACACTTAACTAAATGATCAAGTATCATCAAACATGATACAGTAATGTGCACGAAAGCATATCACATATACAATGTGCATCAAGTGAGAAAAATCCGTTTAAAGTGAACCAATACTAGTTAATGCAATGCAATATATCAAATATATAATTATGCATTAAATCATTAAATCAACATTTGATTCAATGATCCGGTCATGTCGCACATAACCGACTAGAATCTAATGTATCGATTTATCGAATCAATGATTCGATAACTAGGTCATATCGAATATAACCAATCGAAACATATATCGCGAGAATGAAATGCGGTATCACATACACGCATTATTCTCGGTCCTGCACATATCTCATATGCGCTCCTATTTCGTTTCGCTTGAGCCAGGAAACCTCTGTGTAGGACTCTAAAGACTCGTCAATACGCCGGTAGCAGATGATGATCATATCAAGCACCCACAAGCCGCAAGCGGTCTGCTAAACGTAACGGCCACCCGGGTATTGAGCGATCAGAAGATCGACGAGCTAGCCCGCTCACACTCCTGCGAATCCGACCAGTAACACTTACCATACAGTCAAGTCTCTTCGTCAGATACGTCGCATATCAAGTCTAGGGGTGGTATACGTCAGACCCCAATAACCCGATAAGTCGTGCTGATATGAGGCTCGTAACGGGTCGAGAAACTACTGGTAACACTTACCAGCAAATCTCTGATCAGCCCTGGCCAGGGACTTCCCTGTTACGGCCAATCGAGCACTGCGCAACATCAACTCCCAATACCGGGAGAGACGAAACCCCTCCTATCGCTCATTGCCTCCATGTGATTCGGGACTGTACCCAAAGACCACCGTTTTGCACGCCCTCATGGACGTGGTAAGGTGGAGATCAAAGCACAGTGGGAATCACACAAGACTCTATGACGATCTCGGGTCTACAGACTAATCTGTACAAGTGTCACCTGAGAACTGCCATCTGACGTGAGGTATAATACCATCTGGGAGTTCTCGGCGAGTCCGTCCAGTGTACCCAGTTTCCACTGAGCACCCGTATACCATCTCTGATGTCAAACACCAATGGATATGGGATCATCCATCGCCCATCACATGGGTCGAGAAGCGTATACGCTAGTCTACTCTGGTAAATCGATGCCCCGTCTCGAGATACCCACGACTAGGGACCTTGAAGGATGTACTTATGGACTACCATGTTCCCACTAGTATGATCTGCATCATAGTCTAGGTAGTCAAGTACAAATCCTAAGGGCTTTACCAACATGTAACTATAAGACAGTATAAAGAGACTAGTGTACATGTTAAGATAAATGGCAACCAGATAGCATACTATCATGTCGAGCAAGAAAGTCATCTCTATATATGTCCAAGCATCCAATATAATATACATCATCTGTACAATACTGGCCTCTAGGGCATACATACAACTAACATGATGATACAAACAAAATGGGCGTATGTGACTTAAACCATATTAAGGTTAAATTAGGGTTTATTTATTTCTTAAAGAATAAAAAAAAAGAGGTGACTTAGTCAAAGTTTTCAAGCCTAGATGAAGCTTGTAGAAATATTGACAAAGTCCACTCTTTTGTCATTCCTTAAGATATTACTTGACCCAACCCTTAACCTTATAGCTTGGTGAATTCTCTACATGAGTTAAGAATGAAGACTTCACTCACCAATGGTTACATAATTCTTTTGGATGAATGATTGACTAGAGTTCTTCTTCTTCTTCTTCCTCCTCCTCAAAAGCTGTCTAGCTCTAATGGAGTTATGAGAAAAAGTGTGAGAAAATCAATTCTGAAATGAGACCACTTCCTACTTCATCATCCTCTACTACTTGCTATTTAGTATAGGGTGTTCTCTTCACAAAGTTCTTGACCTTGTGAAAAAATAGCTTGGGTTAGTGTCTCCTCGACGTAGATCATCTTCGGCCTCAAAGACATCAAATCAAGCATGTTCGTTTCTTCATCGGAGCTTCTCTAGAGTCCGGAGTTCACGATCGCAGCGAAGGGGACTACTACATGGAGCTATTGAAGTGAAGGACTGGTCTACAAAGGTTGTATTCCTTGCTCACTAGACTTGCAAAGTGTTTGCATTTATTTTCCGTCGATTTCTAGTATACGATTCTTAGTTAGGGTTAGCTAAAACGGAAAAAATTTGAATTTGGCATGGACGATGCCTCCGGAAACCTTGTTGCCGTCTTGGGTAACCCTACAGTGGTATTAGAGCCATGCTAGAAATTAATATGGATTTTGTTAGAATTACGAAACCGAAACGACTCCGAAACTTGAAACAGAAAACCCCAGTTTCTGTCAATTTTAAATAGTGTTCAAAAAATTATTTAAACAAGTGCAGAATGTTGTATGTGATACCACATGAACACACAAGAAAATTCACCCCTACCCCTCGGGAAATGGCCGGCGACCAAGCTATGGATTCCGGCGACGCCGGACTTCTTATGGGGAATTGGGTAAATTTTTTTGGGTGTGTTCCAGTCACTGGGATTTAGTGTTTCAGGTGTTGTTTATTTTAGCTAATTTTGCATGTGATGTAATCTTACACTATAAGCAATTCAGAGTGTTTCGTATTCATAGTTTTAACATTGTTTCGAGATATTCACGTATTGTCTAGACGAAGTTAGAAAGTTCGATCGAATGTCAAAAACCCATTTTTCCAAGTTTAACGTATTCGGAAAAACATGCAAGTGATTCTGTGGACCCTCTAGAAGAACGTAAACGTTAACTCGATTATGTGTCCGTCAAAACCGCCACTTGAACCATAGGGTTTGTGGTAGTTTAGCGTTATCACATCTGAGGCGTTGGTTTGACCCTTCTACGGCTGGTTCATAGGTACTGTGGCATCTTCAGGGTATTATTAAAACTGTGCTCAAGTGTTGAGTTGTCGGGAAATTGTAGGACTTTGATGAATCGATCGAAGAGTTTATCATCGTCCGGATATTATGTGATGGGACACAATATTTGGAATCCACATGTAGTTATGAGATAACTAGTTTGAATATTATAAATCTAGCAGTTTAGCCTCAATTGATCGGTTGCCACGGGATTTTGATGAGATCAAAAGCTCGTCGCAATCACGTAGAGTACGCGGATACTCGCCGGTTAAACTTAATAGATAGCCACGCCCCATAGTCCCAACCAAGTGACTGTAGGAGAACCCCGTCGCCAAAAGCATCCATTCGGGTGCTCGCGACAGCGGCGTTCCGCCTTAATGCACTTCGTCGACGGCATCGGGGGGTGCGACCGTCTACTAAAGTTTCCGACGAGCATTCGATCAGATTGTCAGGAATCTTGTTGAATTGCCCGACTAGATATTGAAAAGTGTTTTCGAGATTGAGACTAAAATGCGGGGTTTATAATTGTTAGGCATGTGATGTCTAAGGAATTCATTTAGTTAGGCATGTGATGTCTAAGATGGTTGCGGATTCCAACTGTTGTAGTTTTCACTTTCTTTTCTGTGACTGTAAGTATAATATGTGGTATATCGCCGGTTTCGGTGCTATATGTCAACGAAAATTGGGATACACATATTTACTTACGTTGATGACATGTGATGTTATGTATTGCTGTGATATGTTATATTGGATCGTCGTGATTGAATAGCCCGGGGTTTTATGTGAGATGAGAGTTTTTTATTTTCATTCATGTAAAATTCATTGTATGTAATATTCTTTTATTGGGGCACTTCCGGGTTGAGAATGATATCACCATTGTATATTATTTACTTTTCCGCATTAGGATAGACCCAAGGCTGGGAGCACAAGTAACCGAGTTCTAGGGTCCAGTGGGAGACCATCTCGAGGAGTCGAGACTGGGTCTCCTAACTATAGAATTGGTAGGGTTGATTGCCGCACTCGTAGGGGTCTAGGGGTGTGGGATTGGCTATTCATCACAATCGTGGAATCCGTGTTTTATACATGCTTAAAATAAAACACGGAAATCCTAGTATATCCAATATTTCATATGTTGTTTTCTGCTGCAATATCTGTGATGTGATCATTTGATATATTGATGAGATGAATACAGAATATAGTATATGTGACATATTATATAGACGTTGCTTATATTTTACACCCGCGCTAGCACTTCCCCGCTCTGCCATTGGTTACCTAACCTAACGGGCTATTGGTTACCTAACCTAACGGGGTATAAGCGTACGTTGTATTTATCTGTGATGTTTAGGTAACTTAAAATGATGGGACTTCATTAATGAGATTAATGAAATAAAAGAAACCTAAAGATGTTGTAGAAACTTGTTTCAAAAACAGATAGCTCTAGTTGTTGCTTTGCATAGCAGTATTCCTTGTAAAATATCCAGCACCTTATTCGATAAGGAAAGTGCCGAGATCCCTTCACCGGGAGTGACCTCTTTAGCGAAACTAGCAGATGCTACAAACTTGGTTTTCCTTTTGATTGCTTTTATAGTTTTTGCTGTGCATAGTGGTATTTGTGAAATATCATGCACCTTATTCGATAAGGAAAGAGCCGATGATCCCTTCACCGGGAGTGACCTCTTTAGCAAAGCTAGAAAAAAGCCTAAAAAACACTCCATTTAAAATCACTCGATTCTACAACGATATCAAGTTTATTATGCAAATAGTTTTCTTAAAAACCTGTCATAGCCCTCTGTCATTTCAGATAAGTACTACTTAGTATTCGTGCTACGTTTGTTGACCTCCGTCAAGGCGTAGTGTGCGATAGCTGACTAGTGCTTATCTACTACATACGATGCGATTGGATTAGGGTAGTCGTGCGGACTTGTTGACCTCCGTCAAGGGTCGTGCGGGTGGGTTTATTTCAATCAAGAAATGACGGGTTGAACTTGACTAGCAGCCTATAGTTTGTTGACCTCTGTCAAGGTCATAGGACGCTAGGGGCAAAATATTATCGGGAATTTCAAGTGTTGAAATTTGCAATGAGATTGCATACCTCTTATGAGTTAGTTGGATCCCGATACCCACTGCGAGTAAGAATTACTCCTGGGAGAGTTTTAGACATTACAAATAGCCGATCAAGTAGGTGTCTAGAAAGGTGTCAACGGGGTTACGCCCCAGGGAAAACGAGGTTTATTTTAATTAGGTCCATGCGAAAGCACGAGGAACCTCCCTCAAAGTACAGCACTGGCCTGGCTGAAAGATCGGCAAACTTGTACGGTGTAATTAATCCCGGCTAGTCTTTCTTTTTAAGGTTTGAAGGATGATTTGACTAAAACAGTGGGAGCCATCCTTATTAAATATATTAATAACCAATCTAATCTTGCAAGAGCATACGCTGAGTGTTTTCTTCTCTCTCTCTCCAGGTAGCGACCATGTCACGCCTTAATCAAGATAAAAAATACGGATGTATTGACCAAACCCGCTTGTTATACTGCGCTAGGGAACGTTGGTCCCGCTCCAACTTATAATTGTTATAAGTCCGAGCAGGAAATAAGGGATTACCTGGATTCCCATGCCGCCCAAACGAAGAAAGTGCATGATGATGCATCTTCTTCGGGTGTGTTCATTACCGAGAACTTTTTCTCAGTATCCTCTACGTCCTGGGAATGGATACCGGATCAGGATCCCGCATATGTAATTTGTTACATGGGCTACAGAAAGGTAGAGAACTGTGAATGGGTAATAAGTTTCAAGAGTTGGAAACGGTGCAAGTGTTGCAGCCAAATCTGTTGGCTGTTATCACCCTGTATTATGAAATACGTTGATTCGGAACGAATATTATTAGATACCGAACTTGATATACAACATCATATCAGTCTCTTTATTTAGTAAAGAAGGATATAATTTTGTATTGTTGGATAATGTTTTGAACATTTCCTATATAAAGAGTTGATCAGTTCAGGCACGTTACCTAAAAGCATATACGTTCTAAATCAAACTACAGTTCTTAACGTACAGAACACACACAAGAGGAATAGTTCAGAAATGAACGAATTCTTCTTGAGACATTGTAGACTAGGTCATATCAATGCGACCCAACTAGCTAAGTTACATTAAGATGCATATTTAGATCAGTTTGAATTTACATCTTGTGAAACTTTCCAGTCATGTCACAAAGATAAGATGACCATATCTCCGTTTATTGGAAACAGAGAAAGAGTTGGTAAACTCTTGGGATTGATACATGATGATGTATGTAGGTCCCCTGTCTACACATGCCAGGACTGGTTCTTTATACTTCATTACATTCACTGATCATCTCTCAAGATTCAGACATATGTTCCTGTTGAAACACAAGTCTGAAGCTTTTGAGAAATTCATATAATATAAGTTAGAAGTAGAGAACCAAAACGGGTATAAGTATTATGGCTTTTGAATATTCTAAAGGAGATTGAGATTCTTTTTCAGCATTACTCCTCCGTATACACCACAGCATGTCGGTGTATCGGGACAGAGCAATCACACCCTATATGATATGGTGTGCTCTATGATGAGTACTACTGAGTTTCCTATTTCCTTTTGGGGGTTATGCACTTAAGAAGATGCATACCTATTGAATAGGGTTCCAATCAAATCGGGTGCCTACCACTCCATATGCGATATGGTATGGGAAGTGCCAATCCCTTAAGGATGTTAAGATTTGGGGTTGTCCGGCCTATGGTTAAAAGCAAAATACGGACAAGCTCGAGGCAAGGTCAGTTCTGTGGAAGTTTGTTGGATATCCCAAGCATTCGCAAGGGAATATCTTCTACCACACTGAGGAGCAAAAGGTGTTTTGTTTCTCAGGATGCAACCTTTGAGAAAGGGAATTTCTTATGAAGAAATTAGTGGTCATGAGGTAGAACTTGAAGGATTTCCAGCTATACAAATTGCAGCTGATGATTTGGTAGAACCGGAGGATTCAATAGATCCCAACGAACCTCAGGCTCTCTACCGATCGGGTAGGGTTCCTCATCCACCTGAGAGATACTTCGGTTTCTCTATAACAGTGGGAGCGAGGATTGCATCATGATATGATGACCCAACTAATTTCGAGCAGGCCATTAGGAGTGGGGACTCTATAAGAATAGCTGGATGCTAAGCGATCTGAGATGGAATCCATATACACCAACAAAGTATGGACTTTGGTTGCTTTATCTGAAGGGTTAAATCCTCATCAGGAGCAAGTATATCTTGAGAAGATTACTTGGTGTACATGGAAAAATTGAGACTTTCGAAGCTATGCTTAGGTCCATCCAGATCCTACTTGTCACTACTACCTACCATGACTACAATATCTAGCGGTTGGGTGTCATGACTGCTTTTCTAAATAATGATTTAGAAGAGAGCGTCTATAAGTACACAGCCAGAGGGCTTCGTAGATAGTGGGAGCAGCGGAAACGTATGCAAGTTACTTTATGAGTTAAAGCAGGCATCATGGAGTTAGAACATCTGTTTTGATGTGGTAGTCAAAGAGTTTGACTTCATCAAAATGGTAGATGAACCTTGTATATACAAAAAGGTAGTAGGAAGTATGATGGTGATCCTCGTATTGTACTTGGATGACATACTCTTAATAGGAAAGGAGTTTCCTATGCTACATTCGGTCAATCTCCCCTTATCACAAGGATTCTCCATATAGGATCAAGATGATACCTCATAAATCCTGGGTTTTGAATCTATGAGATAGATTTAAGTGGATGTTAGGATTCTCACTAGGTGTAGTGAGATGGTATTAATCGATCCTTGGGAGAACACTAGATAGCTTCTAGGGTGGTAAGGTCGATTGAATGTCAGTCACAGGCATTGTCTTTACCCTCAGTGGAGGGACAGTATGTTGGAAGAGTTACAAGCTAGATACCGTGGCATACTAGACGATAAAGGCTTGATACATGGCTACCAAGGATGCTACCAAACAGGCAGTCTGGATGTATATAGTTCATGAGATGAACTTTGTTCCTACCATTGTGTGACAATGGAGTTGTGGCGTTGGCCTAGGAACCCCCGTCCCATCAGTGATCCAGACATATTCTTAGGCAGTATCACCTGATCATGGAGATGAATGATCTCCAGGGAGATTGAGGTTAGGAGAGTAGACACAGAGGATAACAGGACGGATCTACTCACAAAGGCCTATTCCCAGGAGAGACTTTTATGGGATGGTTGAGTATGAGATATTTCAACCACTGTTGATTGTTGGGTATGAGATACTACAACAGATGGCCCTAGTGCAAGTGGGAGATTGTTAGTGATATGTATGCCCTAGAGGCCATTACTGTACATACGATATATATTGTAGTGGATGCTTGGACATATATAGGGAGGACTTTCTTGCTCGACATGATAGTATGCTATCTGGTTGCACTTTATCTTAACATGTACTCTGATTATCTCTATGTTACATGTTGATAAAGCCCTTATGATGAGTACTTGACTACCAGGACTATGATGCAGATCATACTAGTGGGGACAGAGTAGTCGTTAAGTACATCCTTTAAATGTTCCTAGTTGAGGGTGTATCGAGACAAGGCATCGATATACCAGAGTAGACTAGCGTATAGCTTCTCGACCCGTGTAGATGGGCGATGGATGATCCTATATCCATTGGTGTTTGACATCAGAGAAAGTATACGGGTGCTCAGTGGAGACTGGGTACACTGGACGGACTCGCCGAGAACTCCCAGATGGTATTATACCTCACGTCAGATGGCAGTTCTCTGGTGACACTGGTACAGGTTAGTCTGTAGACCCGAGATCGTCATAGAGTCTTGTGTGATTCCCACTGTGCATTGATTTCCACCTTACCATGTTCAAGAGAACGTGGAAAACGGTGGCTTTTGGGTACAATCCCGAGTCACATGGAGGCAATGAGCGATAGGAGGGGTTTCGTCTCTCCCGGTATAGGGAGTTGATGTTGCGCTGTGCTCGATTGGCTATAACAGGAAGTCCTTGGCCAAGGCTGCTTCAGAGATATACTGGTAAGTGTTATCAGTAGTTTCTTGACTCGTTATGAGCCTCATATCGACACGACTTATTGAGTTACTGAGGTCTGACGTTTACCACCTCTAGACGAGATATGCGACATATCAGACGAAGAGACCGGACTGTACGGTAGTGTTACTGATTGGATTCACAGGAGTGTGAGCAGGCTTGCCTGTTGATCTTCTGATCGTTCAATACCCAGGTGGTCGTTACGTTTAGCAGACCGCTTGCGGCTTGTGGGTATTTGATATGATCATCATCTACTGCCGGCGTATTGACAAGTCTTTAGAGTCCTACACAGGGGTTTCCTGGCTCAAGCGAAACAGAGTAGGAGCACATATGCGATATGTGCGGGATCGAGATTGATACGATATAAGATACCGTATTCTATTCTCGCGAAATGTGATATTGGTCGATTATATGCGATATAGCTGGGTTATCGGATCAAGTGTTGATTCGATAAGTTGTTACACATGATATTAGTCGGTTATAGCCGGATTATTAAATAAAGAGTTGATTTAATAATTTAATGTATAATTATATATTTGATATATTACATTATATTAACTAGTATTAGCTCACTTATGATTTCTTTTCTCACTAGATTGTGCACATTGTATATATGTGATATATGCAAGTGTACAAGTTTGTGTCATGCTTGATGATACAAACAAAATGGGTGTATAAGACTTAAACCATATTAAGGTTAAATTAGGGTTTATTTATTTCTTAAAGAATAACAAAATAGAGGTGACTTAGTCAAATTTGTCAAGCTTAGATGAAGCTTGTAGAAACATTGACAAAGTCCACTCTTTTGTCATTCCTTAAGATATTACTTAACCCAACCCTTAACCTTATAGCTTGATGAATTCTCTACATGAGTTAAGCATGAAGACTTAACTCACCCATGGTTGCATAATCCTTTTGGATGAATGATTGACTAGAGTTCTTCTTCTTCTTCGTCCTCCTCAAAAGCTTTCTAGCTCTAATGGAGTTATGAGAAAAAGTGTGAGAAAATCAATTATAAAGTGTGCTCACTTCCTACTTCATCATCCTCTACTACTTACCATTTAGTATAGGGTGTTCTCTTCACAAAGTTCTTGACCCAGTGAAGAAATAGCTTGGGTTAGTGTCTCCTCGACGTAGATCATCTTCAGCCTCGAACATATCGAAGCAAGCATGTTCGTTTTTTCATCGGAGCCTCTCTAGAGTCCGGAGTTCACGATCGCAGCGAAGGGCACTAATACACGGAGCTATTGAAGTGAAGGACCGGTCTACAAAGGTTGTATTCCCTGCTCACTAGACTTGCAAAGTGTTTGCATTTATTTCCCGTCGATTTCTAGTACACGATTCTTATTTAGGGTTAGCTAAAACGGCAAAAATTTGAATTTGGCATGGACGATGCCTCCCGAAACCTTGCTGCCGTCTTGGGTAACCCTACACATATAACTAACATAGGGTTTAGGGTAGATCCGGGCATCGCGTTAAATTACCGAATTGCTAGAGAAAGGTTGAATTCGCAGTAGCAATTCACCTTGGGGAGCTCCAGTTCTTCTATTCAAGAAGAAAGATGTCACACGGAGTATGTGCATCGATTATTGAGAATTAAATCGGGTGACTATTAAGAACATGTACCCGATCCCTCGCATCAGCGAATTATTCGAGCAACTCAGTGGCGCGAGGGTATTCCCGAAGCTGGATTTGTGATCCGGATATCATCAAGTTCAAGTAAAATTAGAGGATATTTGCAAGACTGCGTTCTGAACTCGATATGGGCATTACGAGTATTTGGTGATGCCATTGAGAGTCACGAATGCATCAGTGATATTTATGGACTTGATGAACCGAATCTTTTCACCGTTCTTGGACCAGTTTATAGTGGATTTTATCGATGATATTCTGGTCTATTTGAGGAGCCAAGAAGAGCATGCAGAACACTTAAAGATTGCACTGCAAACGTTGAGGCAAGAAAGACTGTATGCAAAGATGAGAAAGTGCGAGTTTTAGCTTGAAGAAGTGAAGTTTTTGGGGCACGTCGTATCCGGAGACGGATTCGTTGTCGATCGTGAAAAAATTGCAGCAATTGAGAATTGGGCGATTCCAAAGTGCGTAGCGGAGATCCGAAGTTTTCTTGGGCTTGCTGGATATTACAAGTGATTCATGGATAATTTCACTCGTTTGGTCGAGCCTTTGACCAAGCTTACGTGAAAGGAGATACCGTTCGTATGGACGGATAATTATGCGTCAGATTTTGAGACGTTAAAGCAAAAATTGACCACCACTCCTATTTTGACCGTGCCAGACGGTTCCGGAGGATTGGTTATTCATAGCGACGCATCTGGGAAAGGTTTAGGATGTGTCCTTATGAAGCATGGGAAGGTTATAGCCTACGCATCGAGATAGTTGAAGACCCATGAGAAGAATTACCCAACTCATGATTTGGAGCCAGCTGCAGTGATTTTCGCTTTGATGATTTGGAGATACTACTTATTGGGTGAAAGAGTCGAAGTATTCACCGATCACAAAAGCCTAAAGTACGTGTTCACGTAGAAAAATCTCAATATGAGGCAGCGTAGATGGTTATAGCTGATGGCTGACTATGATCTTGATCTCGAATACCATCCGAGGAAAGTTAATGTAGTGCCAGATGCGCTAAGTCGGTTGCCAGCAATATGGATATGAACAACACACAGAGAGCTTATCGATGATTTTCAGAGATTTGAGTTAGAGATCGTCTTACTGCATTCTTTGAGACAGTTGATGCAGCTGCAAGTACAGTCGTCATTGATCAATAATATTAAAGCAGCGCAGTCGCACGATCCAAGATTGCAGAAGTTTCGAGAACAAGTAGAAGAAGAACTTCGAACAGACTTGTTGATTCATGAAGATGGTTCGTTACGATATGGGAGCTATTTATGTATGCCTAAAGGAGATATTCGTGAAGAAGTTATGAAGGAGGTGCACAGTTCCGCATATTCTGTATATCCAGGAGGCACGAAGATGTACCGTGATCTACGACAGCATTTCTGGTGGGAAGGCATGAAAAGGGAGATTGCTCGCTTTGTAGTGAAGTGCTTGGTGTGTCAGCAAGTTAAGGCTGAACATCAAAGAGTAGCTAGTTTATTGCAACCACTTCTGATTCCTCAGTGGAAGTAGGAACATATAACCATGGATTCCATGACAGTTTTGCCGCGGAGTCCAAAAGGATACAATGCAGTTTGGGTGATTATTGATCGATTGACCAAGGCAGCTCATTTCATACCATTTAAAGTTGGTCAGTCGACGGAAGCTTAGCAGAGTGGTACATGCAGAAGATTGTGAGATTGCATGGAGTACCTGTGAGCATCGTTTCCGATCGTGATACCCGATTCTTATCACACTTCTGAAGGAGATTACAGAAAAGTTTGGGGACTCGATTGAAGTTTAGCACCGCTTATCATCCGTAGATAGATGGTCAGTCATAGAGAATGATCCAAACTCTTGAAGATATGTTGATAGCTTGCATGTTGGACTTATGGGTGGATCATCTACACTTGGTGGAGTTTTCATACAACAACGGCTTTTAGGCGACTATCCAGATGGCTCCATTCGAAGCGTTATATGGTCGAGTGTCGCTTACCCGTTTAGTGGGACGATATTAGAGAACGAAGATTGTTAGGACCAGATCTTGTCGTGTAAACCGTGGAGAAAGTTAGTACGATTCGGAATCATATGAGGGCGGTGCAAGATCGGCAGAAAAGTTGGGCCGATATATCGAGAAGAACTCTAGAGTTCGCTGTTGGCGATCTTGTATTCTTGAAGATATCACCGACTAGAGGAGCAATTCGTTTTGGGAGTTGAGGCAAGCGTAGTCCTTGATTCGTGGGGCCTTTCGATCTCATCGAGCGTGTTGGAGAAGTAGCTTATCGATTGGCTTTACCACCATCTTTGGTGAGTGTTCATGACGTGTTTCATGTATCTCAACTCCATAAGTATGTTCGAGATGAGACACATATGCTAGATCATTTGGAGCTGACAGTAAGGGGGGACTTGACCTACGAAGAACGACCGATGTCGATTGTTGATCTAAGAGAAAAGGTCCTCAAGAACAAGGTTATCCCTCTAGTACTTGTTTCATGGGAGAATCGCTCGCACGGAGAGTCAACTTGGGAGCGAGAAGACGAGATTCGACAAAAGTTTCCACACCTCTTCTCTTAGATTCATGTTTGTTTGTCTTTTCTTATTCCGGGAATTTCGAGGACGAATTTTTTTTGTAGTTGGGTATAATGTAACACCCTAGTTCGTTATACCATACTAGATTTGATTATGTTATTTGTATTGTGGCTATTTCTTGATTTATTGCTGTTATGGTTGCGAATAGTGTAATTAGTATCTGCGTTTGCATCCGACCCGACCCGCATGCTGGAAACCCATCTTAGTTCCTGTTTATGATTTATCCCAGCTGGTTATGAGTATCCGTGCACTTTCATATTGTACATCCTGCGTACTTGCATCATATCAAGCATCTGCATTTTTTAACAATACAATTATAATCTAATAATATATTTTAAAAATATCTAGCAAGGCCTGCATCATACCCCAACCCTGTCATGGCATCCATACATCATGTTCTCGTCTCGTTCAATGTAACAGACTCGTTTGGATAGATACGTGCACACTGCATGTATCCGTTCTTGGGGGTATGCATTTTCGTTACCTGGATATCCCATTTTGGTTTTGGTTGACACGTATATTGTCCGTATTTCTAAGCCATAATTTTAGACCCGATCCGGACGCGTTTTGGAGTATTTTTGTATTAGCCAAAATCTCGAATTTAACTAATATTATATTCTAACTTATTTTAAACCGTTTATATATATATACACACACACATACACACGTTTATAAATATTTTAAAAACTAAAATATATATTTTGAAAATCTTTACAACCCTCACAGATCCCTGCCTCTCTCTCTCCTCGTTTATTATATATATTCTTTATTTTTTTAAACCCATCCCCTGATTACTGAACCCACGTTACTCTCTCTCCTTGTTCTTCTCATCTTCTTTTTCATCTTTCCCACCTACGTCCTCCTCCTCACGAAAACCTTCGCCCTCGCCGCTGCGCGTCGCTACTTTACCCTCGTCGTCGTCGACATCCCCTCATCACCGACAACACCTCCTCCTATCACCATGATCACCACCGCCATCACCTGACTCCCGCGCGCACGAACCCATCGCCTTGCCTCCGTTTCCCGACCTCACGCCGTCGACCTCGACCACCCCTCACTCTCGTCGACACCTCTCCTCCTCAACCTGTGTCTCCCTCTCCCCTTCACCTCCGACAGATCCCGAGGCCTAACCCTGTACAAAGCAACCCCGACCTCTTCTCATCCCTGCACACCCAAGCCCACACCTCGCCGTCGCCTTCGCCGCCGGTGAACCTCGTCATCACCATCACCTCTCCTACTTCTCCTCTCCTCTCTCGCCAACCCAACACCAGAGCCTCTTTCCCCTGCACAAAACCTCGATACCCGACTTCAAGAACCTTAATCCACTACCTCGTCGGAAAAACACCATCACCGGTGACCCACGACCTCGTCGTCGCCCCTCGCCTCCGCCTCCTCTGTCCCAGACCCAGAGCCATACCAGAGAACCCTAGCCTTCTTCTTCTTTTTCCTTCTTCTCCTTGCTTTCTTTATTTCTTGGTTTTCCGGTGATCGCCGGAGCCATGCCGCCGCCGAAGATCCAGGCGGCCCAGTGAACGTTTCTAGCCAGCGTGGTCACATTTTTTCTTTTCTTGGTTCTGTTCTGTACGTGCGCGTGTGCATCACGACATTTACCAACGTCGTACGCGGAGTACGCACCCCGTATTGAGATCCAATCAAGCAAGTTTATCTTGCTACATGCTATATCCATATGAATAAAAATATTACATGTTTATTGCATTTTGCATCCCATGTTACCGTTTTACTGTTTTACGATACTCGTTCGTATCCGTATCATTTATTACATATTTAGTTGCATGCCGGAACATGATTATTTCATGTTACTGTTGTATTAGTACCCTATGCTTGATAATGTGCATCATACGCAGTCATGGAGTTATAGATGTGATCCCTGATAGACATTGTGCATCCGTGCTTTTACCGTGTTCTGATACTTGCTACATTTTACTTTTGGGCATCCGTTTGATACATTGTGCACTACCTGTCATGTCCTGATACACCACTGCTTGACTTTATACCTGATCTTGTTACTAATGCCGACGACCCTTACTTGTTGTCTCGATGGACATATCATGTTGTCTATATAGACAAACATGTACCCGCTTGATCCTGTGTTGGCATTACTTTCGTATTTATCAATACCTGACTTGAATACATAACTTGGGGGTAAGGGGAAATCAATGATGAAACCTGACGTGTAACTCGACAGTTCGATTCTTATACTGATCAGTTTTAGGGGCTAGGCCAGTTCCGGGATGCTGCTGCTGACATCATTCGTCTGTACATGTTTCTTGTTTAGTGCTTAGCGGCACATCTCGGATTCAGCCCGAGGGTCTGGACCGTGGTCCCGGGCATACACGGGATACTATTGAGTTACATCGACGATTCCATTATATTGATTTCCAAGACTTGAGAGTAATTAACCCGGTAGTATAGTTTAGATTACTCACCGCATGACACATACACTCATACACTTCACTGTTCTATATCCGTGTTTACCTGATCATATACATGTTACTATTTATATTCCTGCCTGCATATCTCGTGTATCCTAGTTATTTATTATTGTTGATATTATGACACACTAACTTCTGTGTTTTGCATGGCCCAGTTTCTCTATCTTTGTCGCAGGCTGACCAGGAGTATTTCAGTCGTCACGCCGAGCAGTGAAGACCTTGTTAATGATAGTTAGTTTAGTTTTCTTTCCGCTAATTTTTTTCCTAATGTGATTCCGTATTTGGGACGTATTTTCCAGATTTTACTATTATTGGATTTATTACTTCCGCAAATATATTTCTTGACTCGTTTATTCTGGTAGATGGACATGTATTAGATAGTTTTATATTTTTACTATTCTTGATATCTTATAAACAGCCGTAATATGACTGTGGAAGGATATTTCCTAGCCACAGGCAGCACGGTTGGCTCTGTCAGATGCCGATCTTAGCACACTCTGTGAAGCGGGGCGTGACATTTTCCATCCCCAGGTTGATTTTTCTCAGGTTATCAGCTGTGGTGTGTATCCCATCTTCCAGCTCTTTTGGCGCCGGTGGAAATTCTAAGATCACCTCGTCCTCATCCTCATTTGCGAAGCACCAGGAGAGGTCATCCATATTCTCATACTCCCCTTCTTTTGATAGTGTTATCGCGTGGCAGGTACGAGCCCGTTTCCAAGCTCGATGTTGATCTGGCCCTACCTTCGTAACATAAGTTCCTTTTAGCTCATGCTTTCGCAGTGGGGTTACCCTCCAGCTATCGAATAGAGAGAACATGCCTTGTTGATACTGGTCTTTGACCCAGTCTTTGAAGGTGAAGCAGTCTTCAAGAGGATGTCCTATTGCTCGGTGGTAGGAGCAATAATCCGGGTGATGGACATCGTTTATTTATTCGGGGTGTCGAGACTCCGGGAACGTCATCATTTGATGCTTCATGACAAGGTTGAATATTTTCCTTGTCTTGTCTCGGGGGAAAGAATATTCCCGACCCATCTTCTTCATCAGTGATGGATTCCAGCGGAACTTTTCTCGATCGCGCGGCTTCTTGGACCCGCTTTGTTGCTTTCGAACGTCATTCTCGGTCTTTACCTTGTTTTTGCCCTTGCGTCAGGCTTTTTTTTTTGTCCTAAGAACGTACAGCAAGCTGAGGATGAAGGGTATCATAATTTTCTCTTTCCGCAGACTGCTGAGTGAGACGCTGCTTCCTAGCCTTTTCGTAAATGGCCATTTCGTGGTTGTGGTCATCCCGAACCTTTTGACCGGCTTCTCTTATTAGCTTATCAATTTGTTCTTCGAATGACAGGCTTGGCATTCTTGCGGCGGGATCTCGCTCTGGTTCAATATCAGCGCTAGCTGGAAAGGCATTCTCTTTTCCATCGGAGCTATTTACGACACGGCAGCCATGGAATAACTCCCGTTTCTTGTATTGAACGTATCCAAGCCCAATTTTCTCCATCCTCCCGTTGGACATCTTTCGCTGAGTTCCGGGGACGTCCCAAATCTTGTTGTAGAACTGGGCTTGTCGAGCGGTCAATTTGAAGGGTACGTCTTGGCATCTTAATAGCCTTTTCAATACTTCTGCATAATATCTGGGCAAACGGATTGGCTGAAGCCTGTCAAGCGCAAAATCGGCACCATGCCAGACTTCTTTCTCCACATTGGCATCCATGGATCGATAAAAGAGGATCGCCTTTTCATCTCTTCGTCTTGGAGGGATGTAGAAAGTCTGCAGCTCTTATACGCTGTATGTATCAAGAATATCAAGTTCTTTGTAGTTCTGTGGCAAAACAATAGTGATTTGTAAACTCTGATCAGCTCTAGTAATAGTTTTTACTAACGAGCAAACGGAGAATACGGCGTTGGCCTCGTGTACAGAGTCACTGCTAAAGACCAAAAAAGGAGTAGCTGGTCCGGGTCTGTTGCCTTGTGGCTACCCGAAGTAGACTATCTCTTCATCCTCCTCGGTATCACTCCCGAAGACTGGGATAGTAGCAACGGCTTTTTGCTTATTCTCCGGTTTATGACATCTTTCCGTATCCTTGAAGTCTGGTAAGAATTACTTGACGTCTTCATACTTTCGGACTTCGTTTACGGAGAATGGATTTAGCTCCTCTGTAAAGGTGTATTTGAGGCCGCCTTTGAAATACTTCATACACTGATGTTGTGTAGAAGGAATGACGTTGTACTCGTGCAACTAGGGCCTGCCGAGCAGAGCGTTGTAGCAAGTTTTGGCATCGATGACATGAAATTTGATGTCAGTGACGAGCAGCCCAAAGCGTAACGTCAATATTACAGACCCGAGCATTCGTGATGACTGGAATTCGAACCCGGAGATAGTAATTTTATCCTGAGCCAGGTGCTGAACGTTCATGCAAATCTCCTTCAATACTCTCACGTTGAGAAGATTGATAAATGACCCATTGTCAACCAGGATCTTCCCCATCTTGATGTCGTGGCAGTACCCGATGACATATAATGGACGGTTGTGCTCACACATTCCGAGGAGGAGATCTTCATCGCCGAATGTAATGTCAACTGTATGAACCTCTGCCAGCTCGTCCTTCATCTTTTCTTCTGTAAGGAAAGTTTGGAATTGATCGGGCACTTGTAACGCCCTGATCAGAGAATCTCTTGCTTCTTTGGACCGGAGGAGAGCATCCAGTATGCTCAGCTGTGAGGGTATCTTCCTTAGATGTGCCATGACGTCGCAATCTACCTTGTTTTTCTTAGGCGGGTCCTTGGCTGCGAACTCTTTGATGGCTCCATGATCGAGGGCAATTTCCTTAGGGGCTTTTTCCTTCTCCTTGTATCTTTTGTTCAGACCTTTGCTTGAGGGTCCAAGGTTCTTTTCAGGCAACGTACGGTTACGCAACTGAATGTTCTCACAGTTCTTCTCCTCTTCTTCTTTTCCAGAGGTGGATTCTTTGAAGAGAGGGCCGAGGGTTATTTCTTCCTCAGAATCGCTCCCGAATGTGAGAACTTGAGATTTTCCTCTTGTCGAACTGGTATCAACCATATGATAGTTGCCAGCCATTCCTTCACGCTCTTCTATCGCGCTCCTTTGTTGTCGACGGGTTTTGCGCTTCATCCGTTTGAAGTGTTCCCGATGAGCGACGTATCCTTGCCACCACTTCTTGAAGGCATTGCACTCTTCGGTAGTGTGCGCAACCCTCCGATGGTATAAGCAGTAGTTCGGATGTACATTCGCTTCGTCGAGGCATGTACTCCTGGGAGTATTTTCCATGAGAGGGGGCAGCTTCATTCCCATTATTAAGGCTTTAGCAAACCGCTTCTCTGCTTTGATCATGATCTTGTTTGTAACAGGCATGCTTTGGCTTGGGTGGAGTACTTTACAACTCATCCTTACCTCAGCTTCTTTATCCTGACGCCGACGCTTGGCCTTTTCGTATATGGTCGTTTCACGTTCTCAGTCAGCTTTGCTCTTTTGAAGGGCTTAATTTAGCAGCCTCTCAATCAGGCGTCTAACAGTTCCAGAGAATTTGGCACCGATCCTGCCCCCAGTTTCTCTGCGTTGCTTTACGATGCCAAGGGAGTTTCTTCGTCTTTTAAAGACGAATGAGAGACCATGTGGCAACTCGCTACATAATGCTCGGGTTCTTCTGATGAGTCGTTTCCTTCATCATTGTCACTGTCTCCATTCTCAAGGATATGGTTGAGAAACTCATAGAGGGTGACTGGGGTCCGCGCCTTCTGGTTGTATTCTTCCAGCGCATCGATGTACTTCTGTAGGTTCGTGCGCTTATCATCGTGCTCGGCTGGCTGTACAGGCTTCTTGGTCTTCTTTTTTACTTCGAAGACTTTGAAGGCTTAACCTGGGTGTTTTGCCTATCGTTACCGGCTTTCGGTGTTGGGCGCGGTGTAAGTATCCCTTGAATGATCTCGGGCTCCAACGGGCTTTTCCACCTGACCGCCGGACATGCTTGAAGATCCTTCAGCATTCTTTTAGTCTTGGCTGAAAGGACAACTTCCCACGGAGCTTCCTCCAGGAATGAGCATGATGCCCCAGGTGTATCCGTCTTTTTAGGAATGTGCCTCTGTGGCGGGTTCACCCTCCAGTTCTCGGAAAGCGCAAATTTCACCCGTTGATACTGGTCCTCGATCCAATTTTTGAAGACGTAGCAATCTTCGATTGGGTGGCTCACCATTCTATGATAGGAATAGTACTTGGGGTTATTGACGTCACCGGGCTGCGGTAGACGTTTTGGGTCCGGCAGAGTGATGAGTTTGTTACGCACTGCCAATTCAAACAATATTCTTGTTTTATCATGGGGAAACACGTAAGCGCATCCTATCTTCTCCTCAAAGGATTAGTGCGGGCGCGTATTGTTCTGAGGACCAACCGGTTTTGGGTCACTCGGTTGTTGTTGTGTGTTGGCAACGAAGGTCGCTTTCCCTTTACCCTTTTCATTCCAAGGGTCTATTTTTGAAGAGGAAGGTCGCAACCCATACAGTCCATTTGGGCCAGCTTGTCAATCAACGTCTGGAAGGTGGTCGGTTTGAAGAACACCATGAACTGGGATATAGTTGCTTGAGGATCAAGAGTCCCTATGAACATGCCCATGGCAGGAGTTTCTTCTATGCGTTGTTCGCATTTTGACCATAGGTTCTGCCATCGAATTGCGTATTGGACCCAGGTTTCTCCTGGCTTCACCATGGCATTGATTAATGCAGTGATTGGGGTGCGCTCGCTTGCGCTGGTGAATCGATGCGTGAATAGTAGCTCCATTTCGGTGAATGTTTTGACGGAGTCATTTGGAAGCTCTGGGTACCATTCAAATGCCGTCTCCGACAAGCTGCCGATGAACTGGCGAAGCGGCAATTTGTCATCGCCTCCAGTATTGCCGCATAAAGCTCTAAACTGAGCGACATGCTGATGCGGTTTTCCTGTCCCCTTATACATATAGAACTTAGGGATGGTATATCCCGGCGGGTATTTGATTTGATCGTATCAGCCTGGATAGGTTCACCCAGTTCTGACGACCTGGCCAGCCGCTTCGCTTGCCTGATGAGCTTGTATTTGCTGAGCTATGTAGTCATCGAGGGCAACTTTGGAGATCGTCTCCTCCCTGGATGCTGATAGAGCTGGAAGAGGGTTTGATGTTTCCCCTCTGTCGTCCCCGATGATTATCGGTGGGTCTTCAGCTGGAGGGTCCGACTGGATCATCATCCCAACCATGTCTTGGAACAAAAGCACCATCTGCTTTATATTAGCGGCCTGTTCCGCGGCCTCCTTATCCTTCTTTTTGAGCACCCTTCGCAGAAACTCGGTGTCGGTCTCCTATTCCTGGCAGTGTTCAGACGTCGATTCCGGGATTTCTTTCTTCCTAGTGAGTGCGTCCATCTTTGTCAGCATCACTTGGAGCTTTTGTTGTTGCTCCTGAGACTTCGTTAACGACCGAGTGAGTGGTCGATGACCCACAGAATCCCGGCTTTCCTCTTTTCCAGAAGCCATGTAGACCGTGTGCACGATCATGCCCCCAGACTTGGGGCGTTTGGGTCTAGTTCCTTTGGAATTTGCGACAGGCGTCGGAGCTTTCTCTGGTCATCTCCTTTTTTGAGAGGTCAAAGTCGGAGGGGCCGTTGTAACCGGCGCCCATGTGGACGATACCTTCCATGGTACGGAGGAGGGATGGTCCTCCACTTTCCGAGACTTCATTTTCTTGAGTCGGCGAGAGTAGTCTTTGTTGATCACAGAATCTTGGAATTTCCGCCAAACTTTATGGATTTTGGAGGACAGCCGCTGAGGGGTTTCTCCAGCTTTGCCTGTGTCATGTTTTCAACAGGTAGAGGAGACTTCTTCAATACAACGGTTTGGGAGTTCTTTCACACCCTCCTGAGCAGATCGAAGCTGTTCCCAGTTGGAACAACAGCATCAATTTTCACCATTGGAGCTAGTGGGGTAAGTCCAAAGGGGGAACTGCCACCATCTTTCCTCACTCGGTGCCAGTGGTGACGTCGAGCATGTCTTGCAGATGGGATTCCCTCAGTTGTAGAAGCGGCTTTGTCGTGCCCCCTGCTTTGGTGAAGGGCTACTGCTGGTGCCAACCTATCGAAGACTGATGTCCTCTAAGAGGGAACGGTCAATCTGTCGAAGGCCGACTTTCTGGTAGGGGAAGCACTTCAGACGACTTCACCCATAGTAGGAATTGGAACGAACACTCTTGCGAAGACCGATCCTTTAGTAGGAGAAACTCTTTTGACGACTTCTCCCGTCGGAGCTGGAATGGCTATCCATCTCGGGATAACCCCTTCAAGTATCGTGAGCCTTTTTGTGTCGATCTTCGGCTCAACCTGTTGAAGACTGAGGTTGCTGACTTGGACGACCCGTTGAGAGGGGCCGTGGCGAAGACCGACTTCTTTGGAGCTTCCTTTAGTGGCACTGGGGTGCTGAAGCTTGTCGGCGGGAGCATGGTCCTGAAGAATAGTCCAGTGGTGGCTTGAGTCACCTGCACCACCAGCATTGAAAAGATACAGGCTGCATTTGGCCCGTATGTCACTCCTTAGTTGGGATCGAGCGGGAGTTGCTGTTGCAAGTAGTGCAGCTGGAAGCCATTGATTTTCTTCTTTTTGCACCGGTGCAAGACACCAAATCTTAGTACCTCGAATCCAGGGGCAACCATAGTAAATAGAGATTTTGTTCGTGGACACGACACACGAAGTGTGGAGTGGAATTAGGAAAAGATCCTACTAGGCGTGCCCGAATTTGTTCACCGTTGGAAGACATGACAGGGACGTTGGAACGTCTGGCCTGAATTCTGAGGGGCAGATGCTATTTGGATTTATCTGTCCACCTCTCCAAAGATGCCAAGTTATCTTATGACACCGTATATCGGAGGTTTGGACGGATACGGCCGTTGTAGCAGACTTCGTCAAATTCCCCCTCGTTTGCGAGGGGTTTTTGATTGTGGGGACACTCTTCCCTGCAGGCGTAATCCCCTGCAGTTAAATACATTATCGCATCATGATAACCAATTTCTCCTGCTCCAGAAGTTCACTTTGTGTCGTGTGTGTTTGTTTTATTTTTGGTTGCTCGTGGATATACGGAGACTAACTTATGTTGTCGCCCGTAGGGCGTGGATTAGTCCAAATCCGTATATTCTTAGATTTGGATTTGGTTTTATTTAAGGATCGTTAATCTTGTTTGAGATCAAGATCAACTTAAATGTTTGTTAAGAATACGTTAGTCCGATTTGAGACTAAGATATACTTAACGGGGGGTTTTAGGATCATTCAGATCCAACAAAGAGCATTAGGGCACTATTGTTTTAGTTCAAGGACGTTTTGGTCCGTAGATTGCCATTTTGAGGTGAGGGTTTAGTTTAAGAACGTTTCAGTCCGTAGTTAGTTTAAGGACGTTTCGGTCTGTTGTAGTTTAAGGACATTACGGTCCGTTGTAGCCATTTTGGAGGCAACGTTTAGTTTGAGGACATTTCGGTCTGTTGTAGTTTGAGGACATTTCGGACTTTTGTAGTTTAAGGATGTTATGGTCTGTTGTCGCCATTTTGGATGCAACATTTAGTTTGAGGACATTTCGGTCTGTTGTAGTTTGAGGACATTACGGTCCATTGTAGTTTAAGGACATTTCGGTCTGTTGTAGTTTGAGGACGTTACAGTCCGTTGTAGTTTGAGGACGTTACGGTCCGTTATAGTTTGAGGACATTTCGGTCTGTTGTAGTTTGAGGACATTTCGGTCTGTTGTAGTTTAAGGACGTAACGGTCCGTTGTCGCCATTTTGGAGGCAACATTTTAGTTTGAGGACATTTCGGTCTGTTGTAGTTTGAGGAAATTTCGGTCTGTTATAGTTTAAGGACGTTACGATCCGTTGTCGCCATTTTGGAGACAACGTTTAGTTTGAGGACATTTCGTTCTGTTGTAGTTTGAGGACATTTCGGTCTGTTCTAGTTTAAAGACGTTATGGTCAGTTGTAGTTTAAGGACGTTTCAGTCTGTTGTAGTTTGAGGACGTTACGGTCCATTGTCGCCATTTTGGAGGCAGCGTTTAGTTTGAGGTATGCGCGACATCTCGGGGCGTGTATCCCAAAGCAGATGGTTGTCGGGACCCGCAACCTCTCTGAAGACGTTAAGGGATTACAACGACATGTATCAGAGGTGTTGAGAGATATGCCCTTGAACCAATTCCTATGTTTGAGAGAAAAGGAATTAATGGTCAAACCCAGAAATCATTAGTCGTATTTTGAGACTAAGATTTTCTCGGGGGAATGTGGGATGAATATCATTTTGGATATCATCAGTTAAAGAGTCATCAGTCATGTTTGAGACTGGAATTGGTTTTGGAAAACATGAGCACGGAGGCTCGGTCGGTTTGGAGATCGAAGATGTTTTGATCTCAGGAAGACTTAGCTAATTTGGGGCTGAAGTTGGCTTCCCATAGTGCTAAGCACTGGTATATGTTTAGCACTCACGTGTTCCCACGTGAGTTTCTAAATCAGTGTTAAACACTGAATTTTGGAGGCGCTCACGTGTGAGCATGTGAGGCACCCTAAAGTGGGCGCTGTATATTGGGTTTAATTCCCTTTTTAAGTGTTAAACACTTGATTCTTGCGGCGCTCACGTGTGAGCACGTGAGGCGCCCCAAAAAGGGAACTGTTCTCTGGATTTTATCTCCCCTTTCTTTTATAAGTGCTAAGCACTTGGTCACTGTGGCGCTCACGTGTTAGCACGTGAAGTGCCCCAAAGTTGGGTACTGCCTTTTTGGGTTTTATTCACCCCTTCTTTTATAGGTGCTAACCAATTGGTTATTGTGGCGCTAACGTGTGAGCATGTGAGGCGCCCCAAAAAAGGAAATGTTCTCTGGATTTTATCTCCCTTTTCTTTTATAAGTGCTAAGCACTTTGGTTACTATGGCGCTCACGTGTGAACACGTGAAGCGCCTGTGTCTTTCTTGCTTTTGTTCATTAGAGACGCTCACGTGGGACACGTGAGATCTCATTGTAGTGTTAAACACTAATGAATCACTAAGCCGTTCTTCTGTGGTTCTGAGGAATCAAGTTCTCCATTTATTCTTTGCAAGAAATAAAATCTGTTTATAGGGTTAAACCCTAGTTTCAGAGAAATTGAATTCTCATAGGTTTTTTTTGTTGTAAGAGTTAAACTCTTTGAACTTGGTTCTTTCCTTTAGGCTTTAAATCTGCATGACAGAATCTTCCCGATGAGAATTAAATTCTCAACTTGTGGAGAGATCTGCTTCTGCAGATCTCAACCAGAGGAAGAACTAAGTTCTTGTATGAAGGGTCAAACTCATAGAGAGGTGAAGAAGAGATAGAATAATCTCTGTGTTTTCTCTTTACCTAGGACTCTTTAAGAGGGGGATCTTCTTCTTTTAAAAATTAAATTCTCTGTTGTATTTACTCTCTTTTTTTAGTTTGTATCTCTCCCTTCTTTCTCCTCTCTTTTCTGCTCTCTCTTCTTCTCTCTCTTCTTCGCTTTCCTCCTCTATTTATACCAGAAGAAAAAGAATCCATTTGTTAAGAAAATCTCTTATTGAGAGATCACGATTGATTTCATAATCGATCTAAAGATCTGGTGAATTTTATTCACTGTTGGATTTTCCAATCCAAAATCTTCTAAGATAGAATTTTATTTTATCACATGCATGAATATCTTGTTAGTTTAACAAGATCAGGAAATTATTTTCCTAATATATATAGAATTTAATTCTATCATATATATAACAATATTAGAATTTTATTCTAATATAGAATTTAATTCTATCACGTAGAATTTTATTCTATGATATGAATATCTTGTTAGTTTAATAAGATCAGGAAATTATTTTCCTAATATAGAATTTAATTCTATAATATGGATAACAAGATTAGAATTTTATTCTAATATAGAATTTAATTCTATCTCGTAGAATTCTATTCTATGATATGAATATCTTATTAGTTTAACAAGATCAGGAAATTGTTTTCCTAATATAGAATTTAATTCTATCAGATAGTTCATCCAAGATTCCATATTAAAAAGATTTTAAGAAATATTTTCCAAATAGAGTTTTAATCCTGTTGTTTAGAATTTAATTCTATCACATTTTAAAAAATGTTATGAGCACTCACGTATAGCACGCGACCCCTTTTTGGCTTGCCATCTGTTTGAATGGAGCGACTATATGCTTTGCATATAGGCGCTCACGTGCTTACACGTGAGGCTTAGTTTTAGCCTGTTGATTGACTAAATAAAGCGTCCATAAGTTTTTCATACAGGTGCTCACGTATGGGCACGTAAGGCCTGTATTAACGGTAGTTTTTTCTCTTTCTTTCCATATATATATATATATATATATATATATATATATATATATATATATATATATATATATATATATATATGCGTAATTTTTTTATATAAGGGAACAATCTTTTTGAACCATAGAAAATATCTCATCTCATTTTAGCAATAAACAACTCATAGCCGTACCTTTCTACATGCCTCACCATGCTCATGCCAACTCACCCTCCACCTCATTTAGAAAAACAAATGATTTTCTAAAAAGAAAACCATCTAAATGAGGTGTCCAACTTCTAGAAACTATTCCATATAAATACGGAATACAACCTGGTATACGTATCGAAATACATATACGCGTATTCGTACAAAAATACGAATAGACAAGAGAGAAAAAGAATAGTGAACAATAATACTAGAATACATATATAAAATATATATATATATATATAAATTATTAAATCAAAACCTGATTTAAACCCTCAGCCGCTAGTATTATCAACCGTCCAACTAAAGTCTGTGCAGTCTCTAAATATATTTAATCGGAATCTATATGTACCAACATATGTCATCTATACCATATCGCCTGAACTGTGAAAACCCTTTGTGTGGGACTCTAAAGACTCATTAATATGATGGAAGTGGGTTTAACTACAAGCACATCAGCGGCACTAGATGTACATAACTACTACCCAGGTATTGAGCGAAAGGAAGGCCAATGAGCAAACTCATCCAAACCCCTACTGAGCCTGTCAGTGACAATCTCCGTACAGTCCGGTCTGTTCGTCTAACAGTATCGCATATCAGGTCTAGGGGGTGGATAAAGTCAGACCCCTAATAACGCGATATTTCGTGTCAGTATGAAGCTCATCACCCACTGAGAAACTAGTGATCCAAATCAGTAATTCTCGACTACCATGGCCAAGGATTTCTAGTGATGGACACCCGTGCTCTACGCGACATCAACCCCCAATACCAGAAGAGACGAATCGTCGACGATCCACTCACCGCCTCCATGCAGTTCAGGACTGTACCCAACTATAACCTGTTTGCACGACTCCTTTAAGCCATGGTAGGGTAGTAATCAAAGCACAGTGGGAACTCACACGAGACAAATGACGATCTCAGATCGACGGACTAACCTATACTCATGTCACCAGAAAACTGCAATCTGACAATAGGTATAATACCAACTAGTATGTTCCCAGTGAGTCCGCCTAGTGTACTCATAACCCAATGAGCACATGTATACTATCTTAGGTGATTGACTAACACCAATGGCTTGTGAGACCGGCCACCGCCCCTCGTCGGGGTCTCGATAAGTATACACTAGTCTACTCCGGAGTATCGATGCCCAGTCTCGATACTCCCACGACTAGGGAAATTTAAGAATGTGCTTATAGACCACCCAGCTCCCACGTATATTGTTAGTTGTATGTATACCCTAGAGGCCATTATTGTACATGTGATGTATATTATAGTAGAGGCTTGGACATATATAGGGAGGACTTTCTTGCTCGACATGAAAGTATGCTATCTGGTTACTCTTTATCTTAACATGTAAACTTATCGTCTCTCTTCTACATGTTAATAAAGCCATTAGGATGTGTACTTGACTACCAGGACTATGATGTGGATCATACTAGTGGGGATAGGGTAGTCCATAAGTACATCCTTCAGTTGTTCCTAGTCGTAGGAGTATCGAGAAGAGGCATCGATATTCCAGATTAGACTAGTGTGTATGATTCTTGACCCTGTGTGGGGCGATGGTTGATCCCACAACCATTGGTGTTTGACATCAGAGAGTATGCACAGGTGCTCAGTGGAGACTGGGTACACTGAACAGGACTCGCCGAGAACACCTAGATGGTATTATACCTCACGTCAAATAGCAGTTCTCTGGTGACACTGGTACAGGTTAGTCTGTCGACCCGAGATCGTCATAGAGTCTTGTGTGATTCCCACTGTGCTTTGATTTCCACCTTACCACGTTCAAGAGAACGTGCAAAATGGTGGTTTTTGGGTACAGTCCTGAGTCATATGGAGGCAATGAGCGATAGGAGGGGATTTCTTCTCTCCCGGTATAGGGGGTTGATGTTGCGCTGTACTCGATTGGCTATAACAGGAAGTCCCTGGCCAGGGCTGATACTGCGATTTACTGGTAAGTGTTATCAGCAGTTTCTCGACCCGTTATGAGCCTCAAATCGGCATGACTTATCGGGCTATTGGGGTCTGACGATTACCACCCCTTGGCTGGATATGCGACATATCAGACAAAGAGACCGGACTGTACGGTAGTGTTACTTGTTGGATTCATAGGAGTATGAGCAGGCATGCTTGATGATCTTCTGATCGTCCAATACCCGGGCTGCCGTTACGTCTAGCACACCGCTGACGGCTTATAGGTGACTGATATGATCACCACCTATTGCCGGTATATTGACGAGTGTTTAGAGTCCTACACAGAGGTTTCCTGGCTCAGGCGAAATGAAGTACGAGCACATATGTGATATGTGCGGGACCGAGATTAATACGTGTATGTGATACCGTATTCTATTCTCGCGATTTGTGATATCGGTCGGTTATATGTGATATAGCCGGGTTATCGGATCAAGCGTTGATTCGATAAGTTGATACATATGATATTAGTCGGTTATATGTGATATAGCCGGATTATTAAATCAAGTGTTGATTTGATAATTTAATGTATAATTATATATTTGATATATTAATTTACATTAATTAATATTAGCTCACTTAAGAATTGTTGGGTTACCCTTGCACCTAGTCTAGGGTTTGGTAGCATCACTCATGCCAATTTAAAAATTAGAGGTGCAAAGCTAACTAACCATGAATCTTGCTAGAATTTCTAGGGTAACAAAAATTATATCACATACAAAGAAGTAAAGAGATAGGGATTACAAACTTTGTAGTCCGTTCCTTCGCTTCATAAGCTCCGTGTTGAGGTCCCTTTACTGCGATCAACATGAACTCCGACTCTCGAGTGGCTCCATGAGGTAAATGAGACACCTTGCTTGTAGTCTTCATGATCTGCGATGATCTACTTTGAAGAATCTCTAACCCAAGCTTACACTTCACTAATGAAGTAATTAGAGAAGTGAACACCCTATTCTAAGTGGCTAGAATAGATAAGGATGATGAAGTAGGAATTATGCTCTCTTTTGTTTTCAATTTCTACACTAAATCATCACACACAAAAAGCTAGCAATCTTTTTCGAGGAGAAAGAAGAAGAAGAAAGCTTTTGTGATGAATAATGAATTATTGTTGTGGTTACAATTGCAATCATAGGTTAAGAATGAAAGGCTTAACCCTTGTAGAGAATAAACCATAGGTAAAGGGTATGGGTTGGGTTAACAAATATCTACACAAAATATCAAGCTAGATGACAAAAGTGAAAGCTTCATGAAAAAGCTAACCCAAAAGCTAACCCTAATCCAAACCCTAACTTGGTTTAAACTTAACAACCATGTTGCATTTGTAACCCTAACATGTTACAATATTATATATCACATATATAATATATTTTTGTAACAAAAGAAAATAATACAATTAACATATATCACATATATATCAATGTATTATCCGGTGAGAAAATGAATCAATAAAGCGAGCTTATATTAGTTAACATAATGTAATATATCACATATATAATTATACATTAAATTATCGAATCAACACTTGATCTGACAATCCGGCTATATTGCATATAACCGACTAATATAACATGTACCGATTCCTCGAATCAACACTTGATCCGATGACCCGGCTATATCACATATACCCGGCCGATATCATATATCGTGAGAATAGAATACGATATCTCATATCGTAATATTCTCGGTCCCGCACATATTACATATGTGCTCCTACTCCGTTTTGCCTGGACCAGGAAAGCTCTGTGTAGGACTCTAAAGAATCGTCAATATGGCGGCAGTAGGTGATGATCATATCAAACACCCACAAGCTGCAAGCGGTCAGCTAAACGTAACAGCCACCAAGGTATTAAGCGATTAGAAGATCGACAAGCAAGCCTGTACATTCTCCTTTGAATCCAATCAGTAACACTACCATACAGTCCGGTCTCTTCGTCTAATGTGTCGTATATCCAGTTTAGGGGTGGTAAACGTCAGACCCCAGTAACCGATAAGTCGTGTCGATGTGAGGCTCATAATAGGTCGAGAAACTACTGATAACACTTACCAGTAGCACTCCAGATCAGCCCTGGCCAGGGACTTCTAGTTATAGGCAATCGAACACAGCACAACATCAACTCCCTATACCGGGAGAGACGAAACCCTTCCTATCACTCATTGCCTCTATGTGATTCGGGACTGTACCCAAAAGCCACCATTTTGCATGCCCTCTTGGACGTGGTAAGGTGGAAATCAAAGCACAGTGGGAATCATACAAGACTCTATGACGATCTCGGGTCTACAGACTAACCTGTACCAGTGTCACCGGAGAACTGCTATCTGACGATTGGTATAATACCATCTAGGAGTTCTCGGCGAGTCCGTTCAGTTTACCCAATCTCCACTGAGCACCCGTACACCTTCTTTGATGTCAAACACCGATGGATATGGGATCATCCATCGCCGATCATATAGGTCAAGATGTGTATACGCTAGTCTACTCTGGTGTATCGATGCCCTGTCTCGATACACCCTCAACTAGGAACAGTTATAAGATGTACCCATTGACTACCCTGGCCCCACTAGTATGATCTCATCATAGTGCTAGTAGTCAAGTACATATCCTAAGGGCTTTATCAACATGTGAGAGCAAGAAAGTAAACCAATACAAGTCAACATGTTAAGACAAAGTGTAACCAGATAGCATAATATCGTATCGAGCAAGAAAATGCTCTCTCTATATATCCAAGCATCCACTATAATATACATCATATGTACAATAATAGCCTCTAGGGCATATATATAACTAACAATCTCCTACTTGCACTAAGGCTGGCTGTTGTAGTATCTCATACCCAACATCCTAAAGAGTCTCTCAAATTGTATCTGGGGTATGGCCTTCGTGAGTGGATCCGCAGTGTTGTCCTTCGTATCAACTCTTCTGACCTCGATCTCCCGGCGATCAACTATCTCCCGGATCAGGTGATACCGCCTCAGAATATATCTGGACTTCTGATGGGACCTGGGTTCCTTGGCCAAAGCCACAGCTCCATTGTTATCACAATACAGAGGTATTGGATGCACAATGGACGAAACCACTCCAAGTTCAGTGATGAACTTCCTAATCCAGACAGCCTCTTTGGAAGCATCGTTGGCAGCGATGTATTCAGCCTCCATCATCGAGGCTGCAACGGTTTCTTGTTTGGAACTCTTCCAACACACCGCCTCTCCATTGAGGGTAAAGACAAAACCCGAGTGCGACTTAGAGTCATCCTTATCACTCTAGAAGCTCGAATCGATAAAGGACTCCACCTGGAGTTCACCATTACTATACACCAAGAACATCTCCTTGGTCCTTCTCAAGTACTTGAGAATGTTCTTCACAGCTGTCTAGTGACCCTCTCCAGGATTTGCTTTATACCTACTCACTACACTTAGTGAGTATGCTGCATCAGGTCTGGTACATAGCATCGCATACATGATAGAGCCTACTGTCGAAGCATAGGGTATCCCTTGCATGCGAAAATCAGTCTTGGGAGAGAGAGTGAGTCTAGAGATCGTGGGTTGGTTCCCACGTTTGGATTCTTCTATACTAAACCTCTTTAATATGGTGTCAATGTTCCTGGATTGGGACAATCTCAGTATCCGTTTAGATCTATCTCTGTAGATCTTAATTCCCAAAATGCAGGAGGCATAACCTAGATCTTTCATTAAGAATCTATGTGATATTCATTGAGAATCTATGTGATAAGAAGAGCATGGCCGAGTGCAGAATAGGAACATCATTTTCTATCAAGAGTATGTCATCCACGTACAACACGAGGAAGACAACCTTACTCTCTGCAACCTTCTTGTAAATACAAGGTTCATCTATGTTTTTGATGAAGTCAAACTCTTTGACTATAACATCAAAACAGATGTTCCAACTCCGCGATGCTTGCTTTAACCCGTAGATGGATTTAAGCAGCTTGCACACCTTTCCGCTGCTCCCACTGTCTACGAAGCCCTCTGGCTGAGTCATGTACATGCACTCCTCTAAATCACCATTTAGAAAGGCGGTCTTAACATCCATTTGCCAGATTTCGTAGTCATGGTATGCAGCAATGGCAAGTAAGATCCAGATGGACTTAAGCATAGCTACTGGAGAAAAGGTTTCGTCATAATCCAGACCTGGTCATTGACGAATACCCTTTGCAACAAGTCTAGCTTTGAAAGTCTCTACTTTTCCATCTACACCAAGTTTCTTCTTAAAGATCCATTTGCTCCCAATGGGTTTTACCCCTTCAGGAGCAACTTCTAAAGTCCATACTTTGTTGGTGTACATGGATTCCATCTCATATCGCATTGCATCCAGCCACTTCACAGAGTCCCCACTTGTGATGGCCTAATCGAAGCTAGTTGGGTCATCATCTTCCATGATGCAACCCTCGCTCCCACCGTCTATGAGAAAACCGTAGTATCTCTCAGGTGGATGAGGAACCCTGCTAGATTGGCGGAGAGGCTGAGGTTCATCGGGAACTACTGAATCATCTGGTTCCACTAAATCTTCAGTTGTAGTTTGTGGTGCTGGAACTTCTTCCAGCTCTACCTCTTCGCCACTAATTTCTTTTGCAAGAAATTCCTTTTCTAAAAAGGTAGCATGTTCAGCAACAAACACCTTTTTCTCCTCACTGTGGTAGAAAAAATATCCATAAGAATTCTTCAGATATCCCACAAATTTGCAGAGAACTGATCGTGCCTCGAGTTTGTCCGGATTTTGCCTTTTGACATAAGCCCGACAACCCCATATCTTAACTCGTTTAAGATAAAGACTCTTCCCACTCCATATCTCATATGGTGTGGTAGGTACATATTTAGATGGAACTTGATTCAATAGGTATGATGTTGTCTCAAGCGCATAACCCCAAAAGGAAATAAGCAACTCAGCATTGCTCATCATAGAGCGCACCATATCTAATAGGGTGTGATTCCTCCGCTCCGATACACCGTTGTGCTGTGGTGTATAAGGAGGAGTAAGCTGAGAGAGAATCTCATTCTCTTTTAGATAGTCCAGGAACTCATTGTTCAAGTATTCTCCTCCTCGATCAGATTGAAGGATCTTAATACTTTTGTCCGTTTGGTTCTCTACTTCGTGTTTATATTCCCTGAATTTCACAAAAGCTTCAGACTTGTGTTTCATCAGGAACACATATCCGTATCTTGAGAGATCGTCAGTGAATGTAATGAAGTAGGAAGAACCGTTTCTGGCATGTGTATACATGGGACCACATACATCACTATGTATCAGCTCTAAGAGTTCTGTAACTCTTTCTCCGTGTTCACTAAACGGAGTTTTGGTCATTTTTCCTTTGAGGCATGACTGGCAAGTGTCATAAGATGAAAATTCGAACGGATTCAAATATCCATCCTTATGCAATTTAGCTAGCCGTGTCACATTGATATGACCTAGTCTACAATGCCATAAGAAGGATTCATTCATTTCTGAACTCTTCCTCTTGTGTGTGTTCTGTACATTAAGTACTGTAGTTTGGTTGAGAATGTATATGCCATTATTTAACGATCCTGATCCAATCAACTTTTGATCCAGGAATATGTTCATAACATTATCTTATACTACAAAATTATATCCTTCTTTACTCAATAAAGAAACTGATATAAGATTGCATATCAGGGTCGGAATGTAATAGCATTCTTCAGAACCAATGTATTACCATTTGGTAACACAAGGTGATATTCGCCAACTGCCTTGGCTGCAACATCTGCACCATTCCCTACTCTTACGGAATGATCACCCATTCCCAGTTCTCTACCTTTACGTAGCCCACGTAACATATTACATATGTGGGACCCCGATCCGGTATTTAATACCCAGGACGTAGAGTGAACTGAGAAACAGTTCTCAATAACTAACACACCCGAAGAAGTTGCAGCAGCATGCTTGTTCTTCGTTTGGGCGGTGTGAGAATCCAGATATTCTTCTATTTCCTGCTCAGTCTTATAACACTTATAAGAAAGAACGGGACCAACGTTCCCCTGCTCTGTATAATAAGCGGGTTCAGTCAATGCATCCATATTATTATCTTGATTAAGGCCGGACAGGGTCGCTACCTGGAGAGAGAGAGAAGAAAACACTTTAGCGTATGCTCTTGCAAGATTAGATTGGTTATTATCTTATCTAATCAGGATGACTCCCACTGTTTTCATCAAATCTTCCTTCAAACCCTAAAAGGTAAGACTAGCCGGGATTAATTACACCTTACAAGTTCGCAAATCTTTCGGCCAGGCCAGTGTTGGTACTTTGAGGGAGGTTCCCCGTGCTTTCGCACGGACCTAATTAAAATAAATCTCGTTTTCCCAGAGGCATAACTCCGTTAACACCTTTCTTGACACCTACTTGATCGGCTAATTGTCTTGTGTAAATTTCTCCCAGGAGTAACTTTTACTCACAGTGGGTATCAGGATCCATCTATCTTATTTATGCAATCTCATTGCAAATTTCAACACTTGAAATTCCTGATAATATTCTGCCCCTAGCGATCTATGACCTTGACAAGGTCAACAAACCATAAATCGCAAGTCACGTTCAACCCGTCATTTCCCGATTGAATTAAAACCACCCACATGACCCTTGACAAGGTCAACAAGGCCATATGAATACCCTAATCCAATCACATCTCATGTTTTAGCAGATAAACACTAATTAGATACCGTACACTGCGCCTTGACAAGGTCAACAAATGTAGCACGAATATTAAGTAGGATTTATCTGAAATGACGGAGGGCTACGCAGGTTTTTCAGAAAACCTATTGCGTAATGAACTTGATATCGTTGTAGAAACAGGTGATTTTGAAAATGAGTGTTTTTGAGGCTTTTCTAGTTTCGCTAAAGAGGTCACTCCCGGTGAAGGGATCTCGTCTCTTTCCTTATCGAATAAGGTACATGATATATCATAAATACCGCTGTGCAAAGAAAGAACTATAGAAGCAATCAAAAACTAAACCGTGAGTTTGTAGCATCTACCAGTTTTGCTAAAGAGGTCATTCCCGGTGAAGGGATCTCGGCTCTTTCCTCATCGAATAAGGTGCAGGATATATAATATATACCACTGTGCAAAGCAAAAACTGTAGCTACCCTTTTTGAAAATTTGATTCTACGACATCTTTTAGGTTTCTTTTCTTTTATTAATCTCATTAATAAATCCCATCATTTATACTTCCTAAGCATCATAGAAGAAATGAAAGCAGTAATATTTATATATCATCGTATATATATATAATATAAGAATTCATCTCAGGCAGTAATATGATCTCATCACAAAACATTGCACCAGAAGATAACATAAGAAATATTGGATATACTAGGACGTCCGTGTTTTATTTTGAGCCTGTATAAAACACGGATTCCACGGTCGCGATGAATAGCCAAACCCACATCCCTAGACTCCTATGAGAGCGGCAAGCAACACTGCCAATTCTAGGGTTAAGAGACCCGGTCTCGACTCCTTGAGATGGCCTCCCACTGGACCATAGAACCCGGTTAGTTGTGCTCCCCTCTTCGGGTCTATCCTAATGCGGAAAAGTAAATAATATACAATGGTGACATCATCCTCAACCCGAAAGTGCCCCAATAAAAGAATATTACATATAATGAATTTTACATGAATAAAAATAAAAACCCTCATCTCACATAAAACCCTCGGCTATTCAGAACACGACAATCCAATATAATATATCACAGCAACACATAATATCTCATATCATCAACGTAAGAAACTATGCGTATCCCGATTGTCGTTGATGTATAGTAACGAAGCCGGTAATACCCCACATACTACACTTATGTTCGCAGAAAAGAAAGTGGAAAACTACAAAATTTGGAATCCATAATCTCTTTAGACATCATAAACCCGAAATATCACATATTACGGATTTCATGACTAACTATTTGAGTTCCACATATTGTATCACAATCACAGAATATCATGACGATGTTTAACGTTTCGATCGAATCAATATACACTCACAAATTACCCCTGTGAGCTCAACACTTGTGCAAAGTCGAAACACTCAAAAACTGTGCC
The DNA here is from genome assembly GCA_030015575.1 of Agapanthus africanus. Lineage (NCBI taxonomy): Eukaryota > Viridiplantae > Streptophyta > Magnoliopsida > Asparagales > Amaryllidaceae > Agapanthus > Agapanthus africanus. Next base: position 210,697,702 of record CM057350.1, read on the forward strand.
ACAGTGTCCATGGACCAGCCGTAGAAGGAGTTAACCAACGCCTCACCTATGACACCACGGAACTACGGCAAACCCGAAGGTTCGAACGCGGTTCCGTGGGCATAGAATCGAGTTAAGCTTATTATAGTCTTCTAGGGGGTCCATAGGGATACTTACACGATTTAACGAATATAATGAACTTCGAAAAATTACAACCCTTGGAAATTTCAGCGGGGTACAAAATGTGGTGTGCGAAGTTCGATCGAACTGCTAAAAATAGTCCAGGTTACCAATACAGTGTTAAGTTATACAACTATGAAGCACTACGAATTAGCCCCAGGTCAAACAAATCATCACATGAAAATTGGGCTAAGCAAACAATACTAGGAAACCCAAAATGGAGACACTGGAGCACAGGGGGAATACGGAGGCCAGAGGAGGTTCAGGGGCCGGCCATGCCGAAATTCCTGGCTAGGGGCTCGGCCAAAATCTGAGCCCCTCACTCTGTATTTCTCCCATGTTCTTAGGTTGGTCCATACTACATTCTGCACTTGTTTGAAAAATATTTAAAGGACTTTTTGAAAAACTTTCAGAGAGCAAGAATGGGGTTTCCTAATACCGTATTTCAAAGTGATTTTCGTTTTCATAATTGTTATAATATCGTATCTAGAATTCTATTTTGGCTCTGATACCACTGTTGGGTTACCCTTGCACCTAGTCTAAGGTTTGGTAGCATCACTCATACCAATTTAAAAATTAGAGAGGTGCAAAGCTAACTAACCATGAATCTTGCTAGAATTTCTAGGGTAACAAAAATTGTATCATATACAAAGAAGTAAAGAGATAGGGATTACAACCTTTGTAGTCCGTTCCTTCGCTTCATAAGCTCCGTGTTGAGGTCCCTTCGCTGCGATCAACATGAACTCCGACTCTCGAGTGGATCCATGAGGTAAATGAGACACCTTACTTGTAGTCTTCATGATCTACGATGAAATACCTTGAAGAATCTCTAACCCATGCTTACACTTCACTAATGAAGTAATTAAAGAAGTTAACACCCTAATCTAAGTGGCTAGAATAGATGAGGATGATGAAGTAGGAATTATTCTCTCTTTTGTTTTCAATTTCTCACACTAAATCATCACACACAAAAAGCAAGCAAGCTTTTTCAAGGAGGAAGAAGAAGAAGAAAGCTTTTGTGATGAATAATGAATTATTGTTATGGTCACAATTGCAAGCATAGGTTAAGAATGAAAGGCTTAACCCTTGTAGAGAATAAACCATAGGTAAAGGGTATGGGTTGGGTTAACAAATATCTACACAAAATATCAAGCTAGATAACAAAAGTGAAAGCTTCATGAAGTTTCATGAAAAAGCTAACGCTAATCCAAACCCTAACTTGGTTTAAACTTAACAACCATGTTGCATTTGTAACCCTAACATATTACAATATTATATATCATTTAAATAATATATTTTTGGAAAAAAAGAAAATAATACAATTAACATATATCGCATATATATCAATGTATTATCCGGTGAGAAAATGAATCAATAAAGCGAGCTTATATTAGTTAACGTAATGTAATATATCACATATATAATTATATATTAAATTATCGAATCAACACTTGATCCAACAATCCGTCTATATTGCATAACGCAGTGAACGATTTAGTTGAACGAGTGAAGCGTAACCGACAAATATAACATGTACCGATTCATTGAATCAACACTTGATCCGATGACCCGGCTATTTTACATATACCCGGCCGATATCATATATCGCGAGAATAAAATACGGTATCTCATATCGTAATATTCTCGGTCCCGCACATATCACATATGTGCTCCTACTCCTTTTTTCCTGAGCCAGGAAACCTCTGTGTTGGACTCTAAAGAATCGTCAATACGCCGGCAGTAGGTGGTGATCATATCAAACACCAACAAGCTGCAAGCGGTCAGCTAAATGTAACAGCCACCTAGGTATTGAGCGATTAGAAGATCAGCAAGCAAGACTGTACATTCTCCTGTGAATCCAATCAGTAACACCACCATACAGTCCAGTCTCTTCGTCTGATATGTCGCATATTCTGTCTAGGGGTGGTAAACGTCAGACCCCAGTAACCGATAAGTAGTGTCCATGTGAGGCTCATAACAGGTCGAGAAACTACTGATAACATTTACCAGTAGCACTCCAGATCAGCCATGGCCAGGTACTTCCAGTTATAGCCAATCAAATACAGCACAACATCAACTCCCTATACCGGGAGAGACGAAACCCCTCCTATCGCTCATTGCCTCTATGTGATTCGGGACTGTACCCAAAAGCCACCGTTTTGCACGCCCTCTTGGACATGGTAAGGTGGAAATCAAAGCACAGTGGGAATCACACAAGACTCTATGACGATCTCAGATCTACAGACTAACCTGTACCAGTGTCACCGGAGAACTGCTATCTGAAAATTGGTATAATAACATCTAGGAGTTCTCGGCAAGTCCGTTCAGTGCACCCAGTCTCCACAGAGCACCCGTACACCATCTCTAATGTCAAACACCGATGGATATGGGATCATCCATCGCCCATCATATGGGTCAAGACGCGTATATGCTAGTCTACTCTGGTGTATCGATGCCCTGTCTCGATACACCCTCGACTAGGAACAGTTATAAGATGTACTCGTTGACTACCCTAGCCCCACTAGTATGATCTCATCATGGTCCTAGTAGTCAAGTACAAATCCTAAGGGCATTATCAACATGTGAGAGCAAGACAGTAAACCAATACAAGTCAACATGTTAAGACAAAGTGTAACCAGATAACATACTATCATATCGAGCAAGAAAGTCCTCTCTATATATATCCAAGCATCCACTATAATATACATCATATGTATAATAATGGCCTCTAGGGCATATACATAACTAACAAGAATTTCTTTATCTCACTTGTTTACATTTAACATATATGCGATATATGTTAATCGTATTTGTTTCTTTTGTGTGCCATGCTTGATGACACATGATACATGGGTGTATGAGACTCATACCATGCCATTAGATAATTAGGGATTTTATTTATTTAAAGTAAATAAAAATTGGTTGGATTTTGTCATAGTTACAAACTTTTGAAGCTTGTGGAAACTATTGACTTAGTCCCCTAAATTTGTTAGGCTTAAGATATTTATTAACCTAACCATTATCTAAAACCATGGTTAAGTCTCTACATGAGTTCGTATATGATACAAACTTACCTATGGTTGTCATTCTCTCTCTCATCCATTATTTGCTTCATCTTCTTCCTTGAGCTCTCTAGTATTTTGAGATGAAGAAAATAGAGTGAGATAAATATTTCTAAAGTGAGAAAAATTCCTACTTCATAATTCTCTACTAGACTGGCCATTTAGTTTAGGGTGTTTGCTTCACTGATTCCATATTAGTGAAGAGATAGCTTGAGTTGGTGTCTCCTCGACGTAGATCATCTTTGGCCTCGAAGACTTCAAGCATGTTTGTTCCTTTCATCTTGTGGAGCCTATCATGAGTCCGGGAGATCACTACTTAGAGCGAAGGGACTACTACATGGAGCTATTGAAGTGAAGGACCGATCTACAAAGGTTTTATTCACTTTTACTTAGTGTAAAGAGTTTACATTTCATGCTTACGCCTATTGCTTTAGTCTAAAGATCCTCGGTGAGGGTTCCTTAGCAAGCTTTTTTTGATTGAACGGTATGTCCGATGCCGTCCGGGACCCTTCGGATGCACTGGGGAACCCTACAGTGGTATCAGAGCCAAGCTAGAGCATTAGGCATTGTCTATGCGAAGTTAGAAGTCCGATCGAACCCCGAAAACCCAGAACATACCCCCTCTCTGGAAATTTTTCCAAAAGTTGGATTTGTCCAAGTTAAAAATATTCAGAAAAACATGCAGGTAATTATATGGACCTACCTAAAGAAGGAAAACCTAACTTGTCTAAGTGACCCTGAAACCGCGGCCAAAACATGGTTTTGGCGGCGGTTCCGCGGCGCCACTTGAGAAGCTTGGGTCGGGCCTTCAGCTCTAGGTCCATGGGTACTGTGGTATGACTCTGGGCGATTTTAACAGTGCTCAAGTGTTGAGCTTTCTCGGAAATTTAGGAATTCGTTGTTTCGATAAAATTATTTAACATCGTCTGGCTATCTGTGAAATGTGATACAATATTTGGAATCTACAATAATCGGTTTTGTGAAAACCGGTTTGAATTTTATAAATCTAGCAATTTAGTCTCATTTGATCGGTTGCCACGGGATTTTGATGTGGATCAAAAGTCCGTCGTAATCACGTAGTGTACGCGGATACTCGCCGGGTAACATTACTTGATAGCCACGCCCCGTAACCCCAACCAAGTGACCGTAGGAGAACCCCGTTGCCAAAAGCATCCATCCGGGTGCTCACGGCTGCGGTGTTCCGTTTAAGTGCACTTTGTCGACGGCATCGGGGGTGCGGCCGTCTACTAAAGTTTCTGACGAGCATTCGATCAGGATGTCGGGAATCTTGTTGAATTGCCCGACTTGTTATTGGAAAGTGTTTTCGATAACGAACTAAAATGCGGGGTTTATAATTTTTAGCCATGAAATTCGGAATATGAGATATTCCGGGTTTATGATGTCTAAGGAATTCATTTGGTTAGGCATGAAATCGGAAGTATGAGATACCTTGGGTTTATGATGTCAAGGATGTTGCGGATTCCAACTGTTGTAGTTTTCACTTTCTTTTTTGCGACCGTAGGTGTAATATGTGGGGAATCGCCGGTTTCGTTGCTATACGTCAACGACAATTGGGATACGCATATTTACTTACGTTGATGACATGTGATGTTATTTGTTGCTGTGATATGTTATATTGGATCGTCGTGTTTGAATGTCGGAGGTTTTATGTGAGATGAGAGTTTTTCATTTTCATTCATGTAAAATTCTATGTATGTAATATTGTTTTATTAGGACACTTTCGGGTTGAGGATGATGTCACCATTGTTATATATTATTTACTTTTCTGTATTAGGATAGACCTGAGGAGGGGAGCATAAGTAACCGAGTTCTAGGGTCCAGTGGGAGATCGTCTGAAGGAGTCGAGACCGGGTCTCTTAACCCTAGAATTGGTAAGGTTGCTTGTCGCTCTCGTAGGGGTCTAGGGATGTAGGTTTGGCTATTCATCACGAACGTGGAATCCGTGTTATTTTATAGGCTTAATTTAAAACACGGAAATCCTAGTATATCTAATATTTCATATTTTGTTTTCCGCTACTGATATCTGTGATGTGATCACTTCTGAGATGAATAGGCTATTATATATGTGATATATAATAAAAGTTGCTTATGTTTTGCATCTGCGCTAGTCCCGCCCCGCTATGCCGTTAGTTAAGTAACCTAACGGTGCATAACGGGACACTGTGGTGAAACGGATGGCATAAGCGTATGTTATATTTTCGTTTCTTTATCTGTGATGCTTAGGAAGCATAAATGATGGAACTTCATTAATGTAATTAATGGAAAGAAAAGAAACCTAATGATGTTGTGGAATCAAATTTCAAAAGGGCAGCTCTAGTTCTTGCTTTGCATAGTGGTATTCCTTGATGAATATCCAGCACCTTATTCGAAAAGGAAAGAGCCGAGATCACTTCACCGGGAGTGACCTCTTTAGCAAAACTAGCAGTTGCTACAAACCACTCGGTTTTGTTTTTGATTGCTTTTTTAGTTCTTGCTTTGCATAGTGGTATTCCTTGATGAATATCCAGCACCTTATTCGATAAGGAAAGAGCCGAGATCCCTTCACCGGGAGTGACCTCTTTAGCGAAACTAGTAAAAGCCTCAAAACACTTCTTTCCAAAATCATTCAATTCTACAACGATATCAAGTTCATTACGCAAAAAGTTTTCTTAACAACCTACCGTAGATCTCCGTCATTTCTGATAAGGACATTTAGTATTCGTGCTGCGTTTGTTGACCTTGTCAAGGCGTAGTGTACGGTAGCTAATCAGTGCTTATCTGCTATAGCATATGATGCTATTGGATTAAGGTAGTCATGCGGCCTTGTTGACCTTGTCAAGGGTCGAGCGGGTTGGTTTAATTCAATCGTGAAATGTACGGGTTGAACTTGACATGCGATCTATAGTTTGTTGACCTTATTAAGGTCATAGATTGCTTGGGGCAGAATATTATCGGGAATTTCAAGTGTAGAAATTTGCAATGAGATTGCATACCTTTTATGAGATAGTTGGATCCCAATACCCGCTGCGAGTAATTGTTACTCCTGGGAGAGTTTTTCACTTTACAATTAGCTAACCCATTAGGTGTCTAGAATGGTGTTAATGAGGTTATGCCTCTGGGAAAATGAGGTTTACTTTAATTAGGTCCGTGCGAAAGCACGGGGAAACTCCTTCAAAGCACCGACACCATCCTGGCTGAACGGTTAGCGAACTTGTAGGGTGTAATTAATCCCGGCTAGTCTTTCCTTTTGAGGTTTGAAGGAAGATTTAATAAAAACAGTGGGAGCCATCCGGATTAGATAAAATAAATAACCAATCTGATCTTGCAAGAGCATACGCAAAGTGTTTTCTTCTCTCTCTCCTGGCAGCAACCGTAAAATGCCTTAATCAAGATAATAATATGGATGTATTGACCGAACCTGCTTATTATACTGAGCTGGGGAACGTTGGTTCCGCTCTATCTTATAATTGTTATAAGATTGAAGCAGGAAATAGGGTAATGCCAGGATTCCCATGCCACCTGATTGAAGAAAGAACATGTTGATGCATATTCTTCGGGTGTATTCATTACCAAGAACTGTTTCTCAATATACTCTACGTCCTGAGTATATGATACCGGATCAAGATCCCACATATGTAATCTGTTATATGGGCTACAGAAAGGTAGAGAACTGAGAACAGGTGATAGTGCAATTGTTGTAGCCAAATCAGTTGGCAAGTATCACCTTATGTTACCAAATGGTAATACATTGATTCTGAATGAATATTATTACATATCGAACCTGATATACAACATTACATCAGTTTCTTTATTAAGTTAAAGAAGGATACAATTTTGTGTTGCAGGATAATGTTGTGAACATTTTCCTGAATCAAGAGTTGATTGGATCAGGCACGTTATATAATGACATTTATATTCTAAATTAAACTACAGTTCAAGGTATACAGAACACACACAAGAAGGAAAAGTTCATAAATGAATGAATCCTTCTTGTGGCATTATAGACTAGGTCATATCAAAAAAACATGACTAGCTAAGGAATATAAGGATGAATATTTGAATCCATTCGAATTTACATCTTATGAAACTTGCCGGTCATGTCTCAAAGGTAAAATGACCAAAACTCCGTTTACTGAAAACGGAGATAGAGTTGATGAACTCTTGGGACTGATACATGATGATGTATACGATCCCATGTCTACAAATGCCAGGGATGGTTTCTCGTACTTTATTATATTTATTGACTATCTCTCAAGATTCGGACATGTGTTTCTGTTGAAACACAAGTCTGAAGCTTTTGAGAAATTCAAAAAATAAAAGCATGAAGCTGAGAATCAAACGGGTACAAGTATTTAAGTCCTTCGATGTGATCGAGGAGGATAATACTTAAGCATGGAATTCCTGGATTATTTAAAAGAGAATGAGATTTTTTCGCAGCTTACTCCTCCGGATACACCACATCAAAATGGTGTATCTGGGCGGAGGAATCGCACCCTATGAGATATAGTACAGTACTGCTGAGTTGCCTGTTTCCTTTTGGAGTTATGCACTTGAGAAGCTGCATATCTATTGAATAGGGTTCCGACCAAATCAAAGTCTACCACTCTGTATGTGATATAGTTTGGGAAGAGACCATGTCTTAAAGATGTTAAGATATAAGGTTGTCCGGCCTATGTTGAAAAGCAAAATCCGGATAAACTCGAGGCAAGGTCAGTTGTATAAGTTTGTTGGATATCCCATGCATTCGCGAGGGAATATTTTCTACCAAACTGAGGAACAAAAGGTGTTTTGTTTCTCAGCATGCCACCTTTTCATAAAAAGGAATTTCTTCAAAAACAAAATTGTGGTCATGAGGTAGAACTGGAATAGTTCCAGCTACATAAACTACAACTGATGATTTAGTGGAACCAAAGTATTCAATAGTCTTCGATGAACCTCAGCCTCTCCGCGAATCTGGTAAGATTTCTCATCCATCTGAGTAATACTACGGTTTTCTCGGTGATAGTGGGAGCGAGGATTGCATCATTGTTGATGATGACCTAACTAGATTCAGGCAAGCCGTCACGAGTAGGGACTCTGTGAAATGGCTGGATGCAGTGCGATCTGAGATGGAATCCATGTACACCAACAAAGTATGGACTTTGCATGTTGCTCTTGAAGGGGTAAAACCCAACGGGAGCAAGTGGATCTTTGAGAAAGATACTTGGTGTGGATGGAAAAGTTGAGACTTTCAAAGAAGCTAGACTTGTAGTAAAAGGTTTTCGTCATATAACCAGTTATGGTTTATGATGATACCTTTTCTCCAATGGCTATGCTTAAGTCCATCCGGGTTAAAAGAGGCATCGCAGAGTTGGAACATCTATTTTGATATAGCGGTCAAAGAGTTTGACTTCGTCAAAAGATAGATGAACCTTGTATATACAAGAAGGTTGTAGAGAGTAAGGTTGTCTTCCTCGTATTGCACGTAGATGACATACTCTTGATACGAAATGGGTTTCGTATGCTACACTCGATCATGATCCTCTTATCAAAAGGATTCTCCAGTGTAGATCTGGTAATTCCTCCTACATCTTGGGGATTAGGATATATAGAGATAGATCTAAGCGGATGTTGGGAGTGTCCCAAATCCAGGTACATTAACACCATACTAAAGGGGTTTAGTATGGAAGATTCTAAGCATAGTGGTTCGCCCACTAACTCAGGAATCACTCTCTCCAAATGGATGTCTACCAAGACTGATTTGGAGAGAGAGCTCGCGTGCAAGGGATACCCTATGCTTCGGAAGTAGGCTCTATCATGTGTGCAATGCAATGTACCAGTCCATATGTAGCTAAATCACTAGGTGTAGTGATCAGGAATTAGATCTTGGGAGAATCATTGGATAGCTGTGAAGCACTAAAGAAGTGTTCTTGGTGTTTGGTAACAGTAAACTCCGGTGGGGTCCTTTACCAATTCGAGCTTACAGAAGTGATAAGGTCGGCTGAAAGTCAGTCTCGGGCTTTGTCTTTTACCCTCAGTGGAGGGACGGTATGTTGGAAGAGTTCTAAGCTAGATACCGTAGCAAACTAGATGATAAATGCTATATACATTGCTACCAACGATACTACCAAAGAGGGTGTCTGTGTTGGATATAGTGCCCTCAGAGTCAATTATTGGATCACAGGCACGTGATTGCAATGATTGAGGGAGGACCTATACCGGTAGGACAGTCTTACTCGAGATGATAGTATGCTATCTGGTTTATCTTTATCATCGTGTACTGCTTTAGGTGACCTTACGAGTCGCTATTACACGTTGATAGAGCCCCTAGGATTCTTGCTTGACTACCAGCAGTATGAGGGCGATCATATACGTGAGAGCTGGAGTCTATAAGCACATCCTTAAAAGGTCCCTAGTCGTGGGAGTTTCGAGACAGGGCATCGATTCCCCAGAGTAGACTAGTGTATACAGTCGAGACCCCGACGAGGGGCGGTGGCCGGTCTCACAAGCCACTGGTGTCAGTTGGTTCACCTTAGATGTATACAGGTGCTCATTGGGTTATGAGTACACCGGACAGGACTCGCCGGGAACCTGCTAGTTGGGATTATACCAGACGTGAGATAGCAGTTCCCTGGTGACATGTGTACAGGTTAGTTCATCGACCTGAGATCGTCATTTGTCTCGTGTGAGTTCCCACTGTGCTTTGATTACTACCCTACCACGGCTCAAAGGAGTCGTGCAAACAGGTTTTAGTTGGGTACAGTCCCGAGCCATATGGATGCAGTGAGCGGATCTGCAGGGGTTCGTCTCTCCCGGTATTGAGGGTGAGGTCGCGCTGTATCTAGGAGAGCCATTACATAAAGCCCTCGGCCGAGGCAGGAGATTTACTGGTAGGTATTCCAGTAGTATCTCAGGGTGTTCTGGGCTACACTCCGACACGACTTGTACCGCTTTTGGGGGTCTGACTTTTACCAACCCCCTAGGCCCGCCATGCGATACTCATAGACGAACGGACCGGACTGTACGGATATTTTCACTGACAGGCTCAGTAGGGTGTCAGGATGAGTTCGCTCATCGACGCCCCTTTGGTCAATAGCTGGTGACCCGTCACGTATGGCTAATACCTCTGACGTGCTAGTAGTTAAATCCACAGCCATAGTATTGACGAGTCTTTAGAGTCCACCACACACTCAGTTACTCAAGTTTCGGGCGAAACGCTGTAGAGGCCGTATGGAGATATGGCAGGGTTCGATCAGATACGTGCGGTATTGCACGGATCGTGATCGGACAGATTTTACTAGCCGGCTTTGGCTTAAGCCGGATCCTAGTATTAGACAGTGTAGATTTTGTCTGTTTGCATTTGTGTTCAGTGGGAATACAAATGCGGGCATGTATTTGCAGTCGTAGGGTTTTCCTATAATTTATTACGGGATCAGTTTTCTGAAGTTGCCAGTTTGCATACCGTTCCGGCCGGTTTTTCTTTGTTCTTTCGTGGCCGGACTTTCTGATGGAGGGGGTTATTTGCAGTTTTGCAAATAACTTATTGTGGAGGGGGTTTCTTGCATTTGTGGCATTATGATAAGTTAAGCATCTTTGCTTTTTCATGATGGCTTGCTTTATTGAGATTAGAAAGGATTAGGATGGATTTGATTTTGATATGATATTGTTATCATTGCTTGGAGGTGTGGTCACCATTCTTCTTTTCCTACACTCACCTCCCTTCTTGTGTTTGTTTTTTCCCTCCACCATTCTCTCATGAGGCCGGCCACATAAGAGGAGAAAGGGAGAGATTTTCATTTGAGTGGTGGCACATATTTCTTCATCTCATTCTTCTTGTTTGGAAAAAATGAAAGCACCATTTTTTTCTTAACCTCATTCCTCCATCACCAATGGCAACATAAACCCCAAATGAGACATGGTTTCTACACTTGCCTACAGCATCCCTTGGACGCGTCGGCTAGCCAACTTCGCGCCCGAGTTGCCTCGGTCCAGAGGTGGGAGCCCGTAAAAGATATCGGCTACGTGGTGCCTTTCCGAAGAGAAGGTGACGGACGGAGATTCCGCGGGAGATCGGAGTGGAGACGAAGACCGAAGGACACGGATTGCTTGGTATAGCTCTCTTCCCTTCTCTTGTTAGCTAGCATTAGGTTAATGGTCACGATCCGGGTTTTATTGTCCGCGGTAGCGCCGGTTAAAGTTAAGAAAAAAAATTTGATTCCGCATTTTGGCCTCGAGTAGACGGCCGGGGCGCTGCCGTGGCGCAACAGTCTGGATATTACTTGTTCATGAAATGAACATCGTTCCTACCATTGTGGTGACAATGGAGTTATGGCTTTGGCCTAAGAACACCGGTCCCATCAGCGATCCAGACATATTCTGAGGCAGTATCACCTGATCAGGGAGATGGTTGATCTCTAAGGGATCGAGGTCAGGAGAGTTGACGCGAAGGATAACATGGCGGATCCACTCACAAAAGCTTTCACAAGAGAGACCTTCTGGGGACGTTAGGTATGAGATACTACAACACATGGCCTTAGTGCAAGTGGGAAATTGTTAGTTGTATGTATGCCCTAGAGGCCATTATTGCACATGTGATGTATATTATAGTGGAGGCTTGGACATATATAGGGAGGACTTTCTTGCTCGACGTGATACTGGTTTCTCTTTATATTAACATGCAAACTTTCTGTCTTTCTTCTACATATTGATAAAGCCCTTAGGATGTGTACTTGACTACCAGGACTATGGTGTGGATCATACTAGTAAGACCAGGGTAGTCTGTAAGTACATCCTTCAAGTGTTCCTAGTCGTGGGAGTATCGAGACGGGGCATCGATATTCTAGAGTAGACTAGTGTGTACAATTCTTGACCCTATATGGGGCGATGGTTGATCCCACAACCATTGGTGTTTGACATCAGAGGTGTGCACAGGTGCTCAGTGGAGACTGGGTACACTGAACATGACTCGCCGAGAACTCCTAGGTGGTATTATACCTCACGTCAGATAACAGTTTTCTGGTGACACTGGTACAAGTTAGTCTGTCGATCCAAGATCGTCATAGAGTCCTGTGTGATTCCTACTGTGCTTTGATTTGTACCTTACCACGTTCAGGAGAACGTGCAAAATGGTGGTTTTTGGGTACAGTCTCGAGTCACATGGAGGCAATGAGCGATAGGAGGGGATTTCGTCTCTCCCGGTATAGGGGGTTGATGTTGCGCTGTACTCGATTGGCTATAACAGGAAGTCCCTGGCCAGGGCTGATACTGCGATTTACTGGTAAGTGTTATCAGTAGTTTCTCGACCCGTTATAAGCCTCAAATCGGCACGACTTATAGGGCTATTGGGGTCTGACGATTACCACTCCCAGGCTAGATATGCGATATATCAGACGAAGAGACCGGACTGTACGGTAGTGTTACTTATTGGATTCACAGGAGTATGAACAGGCATGCTTGATGATCTTTTGATCACTCAATACCCGAGTGGTCGTTATGTCTAGCACACCGCTGACTGCTTGTGGGTGACTGATATGATTACCACCTACTGCCGGCGTATTGACGAGTCTTTAGAGTCCAACACAGAGATTTCCTGGCTCAGGCGAAACGAAGTAGGAGCACATATATGATATGTGCGGGACTGAGATTAATACGTGTATGTGATACTGTATTCTATTCTCGCAATTTATTATATCGGTCGGTTATATGTGATATAGCCGGGTTATCGAATCAAGTGTTGATTCGATAAGTTGATACATATGATATTAGTCGGTTATATGTGATATAGCCGGATTATTAAATCAAGTATTGATTTGATAATTTAATGTATAATTATATATTTGATATATTAATTTACATTAACTAATATTAGTTCACTTAAGAATTTCTTTATCTCACTTGTTTACATTTAACATATATGTGATATATGTTAATTGCATTTGTTTCTTTTGTGTCCCATGCTTGATGACACATGATACATGGGTGTATGAGACTCATATCATGCCATTAGATAATTAGGGTTTTTATTTATTTAAAGTAAATACAAATTGGTTGGATTTTGTCATGGTTGCAAATTTTGGAAGCTTGTGGAAACCATTGACTTAGTCCACTAAATTTGTCATGCTTAAGATATTTATTAACCTGACCATTATCTAAAGCCATAGTTAAGTCTCTACATGAGTTAGTATATGATACAAACTCACCCATGGTTGCCATTCTCTCTCCCATCCATTATTTGCTTCATCTTCTTCCTTGAGCTCTCTAGCTATTTTGAGATGAAGAAAATATAGTGAGATAAATATTTCTAAAGTGAGCAAAATTGCTACTTCATCAATATCTACTAGAATAGCAATTTAGTTTAGGGTGTTTGCTTCACTGATTCCATATTAGTGGAGAGATAGCTTGAGTTGGTGTCTCCTCGACGTAGATCATCTTTGGCCTCGAAGACTTTAAGCAAGCTTGTTCCTTTCATCTTATGGAGCCTATCATGAGTTTGGAAGATCACTACTTGGAGCGAAGGGACTACTACACGGAACTATTGAAGTGAAGGACCGGTCTACAAAGGTTGTATTCGCTTTCACTTAGTGTAAAGAGTTTACATTTCATGCTTACGCCTATTGCTTTAGTCTAAAGATCTAGGGTTAGGGTTCTTTAGCTCGTTGTTTTTTATTGAACGGCATGTACAATTTCGTCCGTGATCCCTTGGGCGTGCCGGGGAACCCTACATATATGATCGCCATCATAATGCTGGTAGTCAAGAAAGAATCCTATGGGCTCTATCAAAATAATAGTGATCTGTAATGCCATCTAATGCATGTACATGATGATAACGGCAAACCAGATAGCGTACTATCATCTCGAATAAGATTGTTCTACACGTATAGGTCCTCCCTCAATCATCACAATCGCATGCCTGCGATTACAATAATTGACTTGAGGGCACTATAGCCAACATTATCGACTACCCAGGTCCCACTAGTATGATCTGCATCATCTTCCTGATAGTCAAGAAAAATACTAAGGGCTTTATCTCATATATTATGGATACGTGATAACTAGTAAAACATATTCACATAACAGATAAATACAAACAGATTGTATACTATCATCTTGAGTAAGATTGTTCTCTAGTATAGGTCCTTCAATTACAATAATTTTCTTGAGGGCACCTATATCCAACAATATAATATTTATAGCAACATTCGTCTCAGGCATGATAGTATATAGCCACATCGCAACAGAACAAAATAACAATATGGAAATGTGGATAAACTAGGAATCATACATTTCAATAGAACCGTGTATGAAATGTAATTTTCCCCGGTCGTGTGGACAGCCTGTAGTATTTGAACTTAGACCCCTATGAGTGCGGCAAGCCACCCGCCAATCCCAAAAGCGAGGTAACCCCAATCAACCAAGTGTGTGGGCCACCAAGCACTTCTAAAATCCAGTGACTTGGGCACCCCCTCCACGGGTCAATCTTATACCCCCTACGAGTGCGGTGAATAGCCCGTCAATTCTAGAGGAAGGCACCCCGGTCTCAACGCCATGAGATAGTGGCCCGCTACCCTCTAGAACCCGGCTCCGCCATTGGAGTAATCCTAGTGCATGTAATGAAATATAATACAAGGCGATTACGTCCACAACCAAGATACACCTCAAAGAATAATATAGCATAGCCGCAATGACGGCAGTCCACATGTCGGACGCTCGCCACGCAATATGAATATACATTACATCACCACAGAGCATCTAATACATACATCGGGCTATCCATCATAACTATCCAACGCATCCATAATCAAGCAAGGTCACGGCACAAACATCACAACAATGCGAGTATCAATTTTGTAAACCCTTTTAATTGATACATATAGCAATTAGACGACATTTTACCAAACGTTATTGTACTTGCAACCCAAACTCAGTGCAAGCACACCAAAACTACTAGAATTACAAAAACCCTCGAGGCGGGCACTTGAAATTTCCAAACAATGAAATTCATGCGCACTTGACAACACAAAACTTAATTTTATTGCTAAAAGAAGCCCTCCGATGGAGCTCAGGGTCACCCTTGATGCTCCACGGAGTACCCATTCCGAAATGAGAACCCTCGACATTGAATTGAAGCAATAAAATCAGGGTTCAGTTTTAAAACAAAATAGTCGCTGGTCTTTAAAAATCAGCCATGCGACAAATGTGCAGGTTTAGAAAAATTGGGTTTTTATGAATTCTAAAGTCACCAAATCAAGTTGTGATATTTAGACAATCTCTTATACCATGTTAGGATGTTAAGTTCACCAAGCTACCATTTTTAAAACAAGTGGAATTTATATTTTAATAAATCAAGAGAGCTAAACATCCGAACTAAGAAAATTGTCAAAGTTCACAACTTGAACCAAAACAAGTTCAAATCTTTAGCTTGGCTCTGATACCACTTGAAGGAACTAGTGCACTGTAGGTACCAATTTTAAAAGATGATATCATAGGGGTTTAAAAAAATAGAGAGAGCAAATGTTCCAACCATAAGAATTTATGCTAAAGATTATAACTTAAAACAAAGCAAACAAAGCAAATAGACTACTAGAATGAAACTACAACCTTTGTATTATCTTCAAGTGCTCCTTTTTATTGTTGGATTCCATCTTGGGCTCCTTGAAAGCCCATGAAACAAGCTTGATCTTGATCTCCAAGTTTTCAAAGATGATTCATCTCAAGAGCTCAAGACTTTGGCTTTAAGATTTAAGTAAGAAGCTAACTAAGAGATGAGGGTTTCTATGCTAAATCTTCTAGGATGTAGTTTCCATTTCTTTTGTCTCTTTATTTTTCCTTGCTTTTTCTAATTAATTCTCAAATAAAAGAGGAAGAAGATGAGAGTTGGAGCTAAGAGGAAGAGAGAGAAATCGCTAAGAGTTATGAACCATTTTTAATTGTTCATAATACATAAATTCTTTCTCTTTAATCCCAGCCTTAGGATTCAATCAAGCATCCATGTGTCAACCATTTTCTCTCCCCTCTACGTGTCACCACTCTACACATGGTGAAGGGTATGATATGCCTCAAGCACAACATAACTTGAAGAGAGATAAAAAGAAAAAGGAATAAATCAATTACATTGTGTGTGTGTGTGTGTGTATTTGCTATTGATTTCATATGTATTAAAATACATAAAAGAGACATAAAGATAAATGACAAAAATACTAGTAAATACATATATAAATATATGTATTAATATATTAAATCCAAACTGGATTTAATATCCGTCTTTCTAAAAGACCGTCTAGTATTTCAACCATCCGATTACCGCTAGTGTATGAAATACACTAGTTTTAATCGAACTTAAGCGCGTACCAATGTACTGCAACTACAACATTTCGCCAAATTCAAAAACCCTCTGTGTAGGACTCAGACTCTGATGACTCGACGAATACACTGGTAGTGTGTTTACTGAAGAAAACCCTAAAAAAAACTCACAAGCATGTTAGCGGCAGTGTACGTAACGGATACCCAGGTATCTATCGAAAAGGAGATCGACAAGCAAGCTCATCTGAAAACTCTTATTGAGTCTATCAGCGACATATAACATATAGTCCGGTCGGTTCGTCTAAGAGTATCACATATCTGGTCTGGGGTGGATAACGTCAGACCCCTAATAACCTGATAAGTCGTGCTGATATCAAGCTCTATCACCAATCGGGATACTACTGATCACAATCAGTAAATTCTATCTGCCTAGGCCTAGGTCTTATGGTGATGGCCAACCGTATACTGCACGGCATCAACTCCCAATACCGGGAGAGACGAATCTCCTCTATCGCTCACTATCTTCAACTGCTTCAGGACTGCACCCAAAAACTACATGTTTGCATAACTCTTTAAAACCATGGAAGGGTAGTAATTAAAGTACAATGGGAACACACTCGAGACAAATGACGATTTCGGGTCAACGGACTACGTTGTACCCATGTCACCTTAGAACTATTATCTGACAATAGATATAATACCATCTAGCATGTTCTCGGCAAGTCTATTCAGTATAACTCATAATCCAATGAGCACATGTATACAATCTTTGGTGACTGATTCACACCAATGGCTGTGAGACCGGCCATCACCCCTCGTCGGGGTCAAGAAACGTATACACTAGTCTGCTCTAGAATATTTATGCCCAGTCTCGATATTCCTACGACTAGGGACATTTAAGGATGTGCTTATAGACTACCCAATTCTCACAAGTGTGATCGCCATCATAACCCTGGTAACCAAGTATGAATCCTATGGGGTCTACCAATATGTAATAGTGATATGCTATACCAAACAAGATATGTACATAATGATAAAATCAAACCAGATAGTATACTATCATCTTGAGTAAGACTGTTCTAACTGTATAGGTCATCCCTCAATTATTATAATTGCCTGCTTGCGATTACAATAATTGTCTTGAGGGCACTATATCCAACACGTATTTCGTTTTCTTGGGTTTATATCGATATTGATGGAATTTTCTTGCTTGTTTATGATTACCATTGGTTATTGGATCAAGTGCGGATGATCCTTGAGCGATGAAGAGAGACGCAACAGTCGTAGGATTCGACTAGCTAGTGCCACAGTCAGTGAGTAAATTTATATCTAAGAGTGGGGAATCGAGTGGATGGCGTATAGCACCCCCGTGAAACATATTTAATTGATTATTTATGCTATTGATACGTGATGATTCATGCTACATATTTTGAGACTTGCCGTTAATTAGTAGAATTCATTAGTTTCACTTTAGTAGGTTTATCGTGAACACACTAGTTAGAACACTTGCATGTTTACTAGTAATTGTCATCTGGCACAATCACAAACTCGCATGCTAACACGAACACATTACTAGTAATTGCCATGCCACATAAAACTTGCCATATGATTGATCTTAAATTCTCGTGTTTAGAAATGTTTCACAACCAAAGAAATTTATACTGCAATCAATTGACGGTGTCTATTGTAGTTTCGTCAATGAGAACGGATCGTCCACTGAGAAAGTGTGATTTTCTTGCTATTGTTTTAGTTGAGTCGAAAATTAAAAGATAAAAGAAAATTGATTCAAGATTTATGAAATTTAGTTGCAAGAATCAACAAGAAAATAAAGATCAAGAATCAAGAATCAAGAATTGTTCCCAAATTGTTTGAATTATCAAGATTTGTAAATAGACTCGTAGGAATCGATCCAATCAATAGTGATGATGAAAAATTATGATTACAAATTCTTATCTATTGATGATTTGTTGCTAGATCGATGACGGCCAACGAGGTTTAGGGATATCTTGAAGAAACTAGGGTTTCTCCATCATCATCCCTTGTTCTTTCGTTGATTAGCATTCAAATTCTAGCCTTTAGGAAATTCAATCATCGATCGTTGATCTCTAATTTAGAACGAAAACATTCAAGAAAGCATCTCGCTCAAAACTAAGTTGTCGATGATTCAATTTCCTAAAGTTTACAAAATTCATAAGACTTAAGAATCGTTCAAGAATTTAATCATCACCATCTATCTATTTTCTCGATTCCTCCACGAGCAAAGTTTTCACTCAGACATCATGAAAAAGAAAACAATCAAGAATTGAGAACCCTTCATAATGCTCAAATATAAAGAAAAGTAAGATCAAGAATTTTCACCTTTTATTATTCAACGTTTTGTTATAATTCACTCAAAGACTACAAGAATTGAGGAGAGAACTCGATCGTCGAATTAGCTTCGCATCGTCTTCGTGAGTCGCGGATCGTCGTGGATCTCTTGCTCGTATGAAGATCGGCATCGCTTCAAAAAGGCTTCTTGAATGCTTGCTTGATTTGGTACTCGATGATCTTGATTTGGCTTTGGAATTGGATTCCGGCTAGGGTTTTGAGTTGCAAGTTGTGTCACTCAACTTGCGGAATTTTGGCTCAATTTTCAACAACCTTTTAATGATACCCTTGGGTCCCTTTTAAAAGTCTTCTCCTTTAGCTTCTCCTAGAAGCTTGGATTAGCTTCCTTTAGAAGCTAAGCTAGGTTTAGCTTCCCTTGTAAGCTTGGTAGTTATGAAGGAAGCTTCTAAATTAAGGTAGTTAGCTAGCTTGCTTGAGAAGCTTGGTAGGTATTAGGCTTATACAAGAAGCTGGGCTGTTAGAGGAGAAGCTTCTGGAGATCTCTGGAGACCGAAGTGTCTTGAAGAAGTTAGTCTATTGCAAGGAGAAGCCTGAAATAATATTCTGCCGATAATGTCTCAACGTGGCCGCGGATCCGCCGCGAATAGGCCCATTCGGCCGCGGATCCGCGGCCGTTTGATGATATTGGTGCATAAAAATTCTAGGTTGATTTGGTGCTGACTTTAGAGATGTTTTCTGATGTCTGGAATCTTATAAATCTTTCTTGTTTACTGCCAGATCACAAGTCTTGGACTTGGCGTATTTTATTAGCACTTTTAGCAGTTCCGGCTCTTTTACCTGGAAAATTTCCTGCACACAATCTCGAGACAAGTGTTGCGATATACAAAGATCATGCGTGCAATAATAAACACTCAATTTCCCTCAAAATGCCAATTATAATGTATAACACAAGTTATTTGGTATTTTGGCAGACAAATTGCTAATATGTGCTATATTCATACCGAACACTTTTAGATGATTGCAAATAGTAGGAAAATTGATGTGTTAAAAATACAATATTTTCGACTGATCAAATTCCCCTAAACTTAATTTTGGTCGTCTCGAGCAAACTTGTTTTATTAGAAAGAGAATGAGAAAATAAAGAAAAAGAAAAAACTAACTTGCACGCTTTCGTAGGCAACACGATTGCACTGAGCACGTGCAACAAGCCTTTAAACCTTTAGGTGTCCCTAGTAAGAGGAGTGTTGTCTCCTGAGGGTTTTCAGCGGATTGCACCCACAAAATCCCATAATAAAAGGAAGACCGTGAAAGTTACATATAAAAGATAAGAATTATAAAAGAAAGACTTTGAAAATCAGAGTTTCCAACTATACTAGCTTTTCGGTTGTCATGAGCCATATCTTAATAGTCATGAAAAGATGTTAGAAATCACATCATCCCTCAATAAAATATCGTCTTTATTCTTCATTCCTATCTTTCTTCCAAATATCGATCATATACCCTTACGTGTGTGTAATAGACATCCCTACACTTGGAGAATTAAATTCAAGCGATCATACTCTTGTCCATCAACCTCAGTACTTTTTAATTAATGAATATTTAGATAAGATTGCTCACACATTTTTCATGCGACCGTTAATACTTCTTGAGGTACTAACCGACCGATTACTCATGTGCTTGCTTATTCGGTGTATTAATATTTTCCTCATATTGCACCACCTAAGGCTTAGCAGTGACTCCCAGACCAGTTGGTTTAAGGCACTAGGTGATGAAGCACCCTCGCAATATTTTTTTATTGCTTCCTTGGCGATAAAAAAACCAGTGTTCATTTTTTTTTCCTTCACCATTTTATCTTTTCTTCATTTTTTATTTTCTTCATATTTTGGCTTTTAGACAAGAGCATTTCAAGGTATCCTCTACTATCCCGAGTTTCAAGACATGTGTAAGTGCGTATAGTAGGGTATCAACATTCAAATGTTTGGCTTCTAAAATAGGAACTATTTTTCAGACCTATTTTTATCCTCAGATTAGTGACTTCCTTCATCTTACTACCCATGGGACAACGGCTCATAACTAGTTATTAGTAGTTTCGTTTAAGAAAACTTCTAATTTTCTTGGTTTTATTAAATTTTTCCAATCTTTTGGATGTAATTTTTCACTATCTAATCTTTTATTATCTTATTTATGTACAAATTTTTATTATTATTATGTTTTGTGCTTATGCAAAGTATGCGAAATGATGCGTAAATAAGCACAAACCTCCCCCAAACTTGTTTTCAACAGTGTCCTCACTGTTGCCTTCTGCTAAACCTCAAAAAAACCTGTAAGCTTGGGAGGAAATTTATTAACGGGGGCAATAAATATGATCGTGAAAGTCCTCCCCCAAACTTACTCTTTTGGCTCATCATTTTAAGTAAAAATTTTATTTTCAAGAGCCAGACTATACCCCCCCTCAAACTTGAGTTAAACAATGTTAAGCTTTGAAAATCACAAGAGGGGGTCAAAGTTATTGGTCAATGCCAAGCTTTGCAAAGACCGAAAGTCAACACTAACCATTCAAAGATTTTTATCAGTGTAGTGTACCGGTTGGTGGAAGAACAACTTGAAAAGAGCCAAGAAGAAGTGGGGAAAAGATAAGTGGTGTGAAAGAATGTGTTTGCGTCTCGTTTTGGAGAGATGACTCAGTGATTGTGATGGATTACTCGCATTCTCTTTATAGTCCAGAAGAAAGGGTGGAGGTTCAATTTCTTTGTTTGGGAGATGATTCATCTCAACACCCGTATTTGCTAAAAATGCGAGCTCATCAGCGAAAATTTCCTCAAAACTCTTATCGATACCCCGAAGAATAATGTCATCAAAAAGCGCGGGGTGATCTTCAGACTCCAAAAACGGTTCATACTCAGTGTTAGATGTTGACCCGGACAACTCGGTGAAAGAGTCCGTATGTGTATGATACATAGTTAGGTCAAACAACAACATATGAAAAGAGTCTAGATCAGTATCATGAGGCTGATCAAATTCGCTGCTGTCGACATCCATTAATTCGACAGAACAGACCTGAGCAGTAGGTTCGAAGGGTACACTTCCCAACTTGTAAATGTTAAGCTCTATTGATATCTTCCCGAAGGATAGGGTCATAGAGCCATTACGACAGTTGATTATAGCATTGTAACTGGCCAAAAAAGGGCGACCAAGAATCACAGGAATTTGATTCCATGGGTTTGCTACAAGCTGTGTATCAAGTACAATAAAGTCCACAGGGAATACAAATTCCCCGATTTTTATCAACACATCCTATAGTTCACCCCTAGGTTTGGTGATTGATCGGTCGGCCATCTGGAGAGTGCAGTGGACTGGTTTCAACTCTCTGATCCCTAACTGCTCATATACCGAGAAAGGAAGCAGGTTAACACTTGCGCCAAGGTCAAGTAGAGCACGATTAATGTGTTTATCCCCAATAGTAATAGAAATAGTAGGATAGCTAGGATCCTTACGTTTCCTAGGTAATTGTTGGGGAAAAGTTGTATCTACAGTTTAAACATGAATACCTTTTTGGGCACTTGAGTCTTTCTCTTCCTAGTGCACAAGTCTTTGAGAATTTTCACTTAAGCGGGGACTTGTTGTATTGCATCTAGAAAAGGGATGTTGATGTTAACCTGTTTAAAGATTTCAGTGATCTTCTCCATTTGTGGACTTGGTCTGTTTCCCCTTAACCGATTCGGATAAAGAGCTTTATCAATAAGAGCGGGGTCCAACATTGGAGAAGATCGTGTGGGTAGAAAAGATCCCAAAATAGGAGTGGGGATCGTCTTTGGTGGACTAGAAGAGGTTTGCTGAGGTGTCGAGCCTTGGGGAAAACGGAGAATAGGCTCGGATGAAAATGGTGGGGTAGACGAACTGGGGTCAGAAGTAGAAGCAGAAATGGAAGGAAAAGTTTCGGCCGGGGTGTTATTGATTAATTCTTCATGATTATCAATCTCTTCCCCAACATGGTTGTCAAGCACTCTTCTAGATCTCAACATGGTGATAGCGTTCACATGATGTGAATAGCCAGGATTTGGTAAAGGTTGAGCTGGAAGTTTCCCTTTCTTTCTAGCACTCAATTTGGCATTTATACGGGCAAATTGTGCTTCCATCGATTTAATACTCTCACTTTGGGAGTCAGAGTTTTTCTGTATTTTATCGACGGAAGACTTTATTTCAGCCGAAACTTGCATGAAGTTTGTCAGAAGCAAATTCATGAGTGAAGAGGATTCATCAGTACCGGTCAACTGCAAAGGATTATATGGCGCAGGTGTATTGACCGGATTTTATAAGTTTTGTGATTGGTAGGGGTGCTGACTTAGTTGGAGTGGTTGCTGTTGTGGTGGAAGAGCCTTTTAGAAATTGTTTTGATTTAGAACCGTGTTTTGAGTTTGTGATTGGTTCCAAGCAAAGTTAGGGTGATTCCTCCAACCCTGATTATAAGTGGAAGAATACGGATCGTTTCTAGGTCTTTGTTGGAAAGCAGCATTGGTATGCTCATGACCTTGAAAAGGAGAATTCAATGGACATTCTTCTGTAAGATGTGATGGATCAGAACGGCATCCACAGACAGTTTTGGAGAGTGACATCTGATTTAGGACGGCTGCTAAAAATTTATTTTCCATAGTTTCGAGTTTCTTTTGCATTGCTGACATTTCAGCTCTAACTCCTATGGAAACATCAGATTGGTTATTGCCACCCCTAGACGATGGTTGACTTACAATCTCCCACTGTAAAGATTTTTCAGCGAAATCTTCTAAAAATCTCCAGGCGTCACCATTATCTTTAGTCATGAAGGTGCCTTGACACATGGATTCAAGGATCTGTTTTGTGGTAGGATTAATGACCTCATATATGATTCTGCACATATCCCATCCAGGGATTCCATGATGTGGACATTGAACTAACAGATCCTTGAAGCGTTCAAAACACTTCGAGAATGGTTCATTTGGAAACTGGGTAAATTGATTTATTTCTCTACGGACTCGAGCTGTTTTATGATTGGGGTAGAATTTCTTAAGGAAAGCTGCGACGAATTCATCCCAGTTTGAAATAGAATGTGCGGCTGTGTTATAAAGCCACTTCTCGGCTATATCGCACAAAGTGAATGAGAGAAGACGTAGACGCATAGCATCCACAGAAAGCTGTGAAGTACCCATCATAGCACATACATTTTCAAATTTGGTAATAAAAAGATATGCGTCTTCAGACTCGAGACCGTGATATTTGGGTAGAAGGTTCATGTATTGGGGTTTTATTTCAAAGTTGTCCCCATTGGCTGGTGAAATGGTGAGACAGGTCGAAAAAGGACCTCGCATAGGATAACATCTCTCTTGGAGAGAGATGCGGGGTAGATTCTGCGCACTTGCGGACGACGGCAGAGTAGTGTTAAAGAAGTTCGATGGAGAATTGTCCATCGAAGTGGATGTGGTGGTGGGTAAAGAAAAAGTAAACGTAGAATTACTGACTTCGGAGTCGATAGGAGGAACGCGGACAAGACGGGCACTAGAATCCCATGTCCAGCCGAGCATGCACTAAATGGTTTAGCACAAGTGGCAGCGTTAAGTGATAATTAAGGAAATATGAGTTTGGTGTTTGTTTTTGAAAAATACGGATTTTTGAAAAGGACAAATCACAAACAATGCACAAGCAACCCTAATTCTAGTTGTCAGGTCCACGTTACCTCTCCCGGTACTTTCGGGGTTGCAGAAACGGTAAAACAAAAAAATTTCTAGACTTGGTAACATGGACCGTAAAAGCCGGATCTTTGCTAAACAATACACTAGCATCCTAACTAGAGATTTATCTACTCGGTTAGGGGTTATACCTCAACTTGAAATCCTTCTCTTCTTGTTGTTCTTCTCCTTGCTTGCTCCGAGGCTTGATCCGGACTTTGGTCACCTCCGCGGCCTCCTTGAGTCGAAGACGATCCACCCGAGAGATGTACACCGAGCTCCACCTCGAGCCGAGGTAACTAGGGCAAAGAGATTGCTAATCTAGAAGCCCTAGGTTGTGTAGAAGTGATAAAGGGATGGTTTTGTCTTTGTGGGATCTTTATCTCTCAACACATGAGATCAAAAGATGAATCAAGAGGAGGAAGAAGAAGGAGGAGCTAGCAACCATGGTTCATTTCTTTTTCTTCTCACTTGAAAAGGCAAGAGAGAGAATGAGAAAGAAATTATGAACTAAAGAAATTAACCATGGTTCCAATAATGCACTAAAACCATCATTACAAATCCTATCAAGATAAAGTTGATGGCTACATTGAAATGACCATTATCATAATCGAAAAGAAAAAAAAAGAAAAGAAGAGTGTAGATCCCTCTTGAAAGTCAATGGTCAACACGGTCAACCGGTCAACAAAGTCAAGAGAGGTCAACGGGATCAAATGGTCAATGCAATTAGCCATCATAAAATTATCATTAAAAGGATTAGCAAATGATGTCCGCGGCTCATAATGGTTTTGACCAAACGAACTGTCAAAACCTTAATGAGCCTGCCACATAACGGTTTTGGCCGAACCGACTGCCAAAACCCTGATGAGGCACCTCCTCCTTCATCGCTCCGGAAAACTGTGCATACACACCTGCATCCGCATTCCGTAGAATGCGGATGCACAAAAGACAAAACAAATCCATCCGTGCAATACTAGGATCCGGCTTAAACCAAAGCCCACTAGTACTGCCTGCCCGAACACCACACGCACACAAGTCTACGTAAGTGATCGCAGCCCTGCCGTAAAACCATACGGCCTCTACACGTTTCGCTCAGTGCAGGGAAACACTCTGTGTGGGACTCTAAAGACTCGACACTACGCTGGCAGTGGGTTTAACCACAGACCGCAAGCGGCACTAGCTGTACGTAACGGTCCCCAGGTAGATGTCGATAAGAAGGCCGATGAGGTGAACCCATCCGAACTCCTACTGAGCCTGTATATGACAATCTCCGTACAGTCCTGTCTGTTCGTCTGATACATCGCATGGCGGGCCTAGGGGCGGTAAACATCAGTCCCCTAATAGCGGTACAAGTCGTGTCGGAGTGAAGCCCATTACACCCTGAGATAACACTGGAAACCTACCAGTATATCTCGCTTTCCCTGGCCAGGGACTACTCGTGTAATGGCTCTCCTAGACACAGCGCGATGTCAACCCCCAATACCGGGAGAGAGGAATCCTGTCTAACCGTCACTGCCTCCAAGTGCTTCGGGACTGCACCCAACTACTACCTGTTTGCACGACTCAGTAGAGCCGTGGTAGGGTAGTAATCAAATAACAGTGGGAACACACTCGAGGCGAAGTGACAGTGTCAAGTCAGCGGACTAAGTTGTACTCATGTCACCTGGGAACTGATAACTGACGATAGGTATAGTACCAACCATCAGTTCCCGACGAGTCCTGTCCAGTGTACTCGTAACCTAACGAGCACCCGCATACTATCTCAAGTACGACGTACTGACGGCTGTGGGACAGACCGTCTCCCATGCTGGGATGAGAAGCGCATACGCTAGTCTACTCCGGAGTATCGATGCCCTATCTCGATAATCCTACGACTAGGGACGTGTATAAGGATGTGCTTGTGGATTACCCAGCCCCCACGAGTGTGATCGCCATCACAATGCCGGTAATCAAGCAAAGATCCTAAGGGCTCTACTAATGCGTATAGGTGATATAATAAAGAAACACACATGTACACATTAAAGCAGAGACAAACCAAGTAGCATACTACTATATAGAGCAAGATTGTCTATACAACTGTGAATATCCCAAGCTTCCATCAAGTAATATACATACTAGTATGATACAGTAATGGCCTCTAGGGCATATACACTAACAATCTCCCACTTGCACTAAGGCCATGTACTGGCGTATCGAAGACCTATCATCTCGATCAGCCGCTCGAACTGAGTCTGGGGTAAGGCCTTCATGAATGGATCCGCCGTGTTGTCTTTTGTGTCCACTCTCCGCACCTCGATCTCCTGGCGATCAATGATCTCCCTGATCAGGTGATACCACCTTAAGATGTGCCTGGATTTCTGATAGGACCTTGGTTCCTTCGCTAAAGCTATAACCCCATTGTTATCGCAATACAAAGCTATTGGGTCAACAATGGACGGAACCACCTGAAGTTCACTAATGAACTTCTTCATCCAGACCGCCTCTTTTGCGGCATCGCTTGCAGCAATGTATTCAGCCTCCATCGTCGAGTCTGCGACGGTATCCTGTTTGGAACTCCTCCAACATACCGCCCCTCCGTTGAGGGTAAACACAAAACCCGAGACAGACTTGCTGTCATCTTTGTCACTCTGGAAGCTTGAATCGGTAAAGGACTCGACCCTGAGGTCTCCATTACCGTAAGCCAGGAACATCTCCTTAGTCCTTCTCAGGTACTTGAGAAT
Organism: Agapanthus africanus; assembly: GCA_030015575.1. NCBI lineage: Eukaryota > Viridiplantae > Streptophyta > Magnoliopsida > Asparagales > Amaryllidaceae > Agapanthus > Agapanthus africanus. The sequence continues at coordinate 210,724,948 of CM057350.1, forward strand.
GTTCTTCACTGCTGTCCAGTGGTCCTCCCCTGGGTCTGACTGATACCGGCTTACCGCGCTCAGCGCGTAAGCTACATTTGGTCTTGTACATAGCATCGCATACATTATAGATCCTACCGCCGAAGCGTAGGGTATAGTGCTCATGCGAACCCTCTCCTCGTCAGTTTTAGGAGACATCTTCTTGGAGAGGGTAATTCCGTGCAATGCGGGTATGTTACCGCGCTTGGAACCCTCCATACTAAATCTCTTTAGTACGGTCTCTATGTACCTGGACTGCGAAAGTCCCAGTAGTCTCTTGGATCTATCTCTATGGATCTTCATCCCCAGAATGTACGAGGCATCACCCAGGTCCTTCATGGAGAACCTTTGTGACAAAAATAGCTTGACCGATTATAGCATAGGAATGTCATTTCCTATCAAAAGAATGTCGTCCACATACAATACTAGGAATACGACAGTTCGTCCTGCAATCTTCTTATAGACACAAGGTTCATCTTCGTTCTTGATGAAATCAAATTCCTTGATTGCCTCATCAAAACAGATGTTCCAGCTCCGCGATGCCTGCTTTAATCCATAAATGGATTTTAGCAACTTGCACACCTTTCCTCTGCTCCCACTATCTATGAAACCTTCTGGCTGATCCATGTAAACGCACTCTTCCAAACAACCGTTTAGGAAAGCCGTTTTAACATCCATCTGCCAGATTTCATAGTCATAGAAGGCAGCAATGGCAAGTAGGATCCGAATGGATTTGAGCATAGCCACCGGAGAAAAAGTTTCGTCATAGTCCAAACCAGGTCTTTGACAAAAACCTTTTGCAACGAGTCTAGCCTTATAGGTTTCCACCTGCCCATCTACACCAAGTTTCCTTTTGTAGATCCATTTGCATCCAACGGGTTTTACCCCAGGTGGAGCAATAACCAAGGTCCACACTTTATTGGCGTACATGGACTCCATTTCGGATTGCATTGCTTCCTGCCACTTATCAGAGTCCCTACTGATAATGGCCTGCCTGAAACTGGTAGGGTCATCTTCTTCCAAGATGCAATCCTCTCGATCCCCGTCTATGAGAAAACCGTAGTATCTCTCGGGCGGATGAGAAATCCTACCAGATCTGCGGAGTGGCTGAGGTTCGTCTGGGGTTATTGAATTCTGAGGTTCTGTCAAATCTTCAGTTTCATTTTGTGGTCGCTGAATTTCTTCCAGTTCTACCGAACTCCCACTTTTTTCTTTTGCAAGAAATTGCCACTCTGAAAAGGTGGCGTGACGAGATACAAATGTTAGTTATATGTATGCCCTAGAGGCCATTACTATATATATGATGTATATTGTAGTGGATGCTGGGACATATATAAAGTGGACTTTCTTGCTCGACATGATAGTACGCTATCTGGTTGCTCTTTATCTTAACGTGTATACTTTCTGTCTCTCTGTTACATGTTGATAAAGCCCTTAGGATGTGTACTCGACTTCCAGGACTGTGATGCAGATCATACTAGTGGGGCCTGGATAGTCTATGAGTACATCCTTGAAATGTTCCTAGTCGAGGGAATATCGAGACGGGGCATCGATATTCCAGAGTAGACTAGCGTATATCTTCTCGACCCATGCGATGGGCGATGGATGATCCCATATCCATTGGTGTTTGACATCGAAGATGGTATGCGGGTGCTCAGTGGAGACTGGGTACACTGAACGGACTCGCCGAGAACTCCCAGATGGTATTATACCTCACGTCAGATGGCAGTTCTCTGGTGACACTGGTACAACTTAGTCTGTTGACCCGAGATCGTCATAGAGTCTTGTGTGTCTCCCACTGTGCTTTGATTTCCACCCAACCACGGCTCTACTGAGTTGTGCAAACAGGTGGTTTTTGGGTACAGTCCCGATTCACATGGAGGCAATGAGCGATAGGAGGGGATTCGTCTCTCCCGGTATTGGGGGTTGATGTTGTGCTATGCTCGACTGGCCATAACAGGAAATCCCTGGCCAGGGTTGCAGTGATATACTGGTAAGAGTTATCAGTAGTTTCACGATTGTTATGGACCTTATATCGGCATGACTTATCAAGCTATTGGGGTCTGACGTTTACCACCCCTAGGCGAGATATGCGACATATCAGACGAACTGACCGGACTGTACGGTAAGTGTTACCAGTTGGATTCATAGGAGTGTGAGCGGGCTTGCTCGTTGATCTTCTGATCGCTCAATACCCGGGTGGCCGTTACGTTTAGCAGACCGCTTGCGGCTTGTGGGTGTTTGATATGATCATCACCCGCTGCCGGCGTATTGACGAGTCTTTAGAGTCCTACACAGAGGTTTCCTGGCTCGAGCAAAACGAAATAGGAGCGCATATGAGATATGTGCGGGACCGAGAATAATACGTGTATGTGATACTGTATTCCATTCTCGCGATATGTAACATTGATCGGTTATATGCGATATAGCCGGGTTATCGGATCAAGTGTTGATTCGATAATTTGTTACTATTCATATTAGTCGGTTATATGTGATATGACCGGATCGTTAAATCAAGTGTTGATTTAATGATTTAATGTATAATTATATATTTGATATATTACTTTACATTAACTAGTATTGGTTCACTTAAGATGGATTTTCTCACTTGATGTGCACATTGTATATGTGATATATTTTTATGTGCACTTGATTGTATCATGTTTGTTGATACATGCTAACTTGAGTTTGTGTAAAGATCAAACCATGGTTGTGTAATGGTTAGGGTTTTCTTTTATTATCTATTTATTTATTTGTTATTCCTTTTGGGGGCAAGAATAAAATGGTGGCTAGTTTTTTATATCTTTCATGAAAATTGATGAAGCTTTGAAGCTTGCACCATTTTGTCTCTTGACCTTAACCTAACCATTCAACCCAACCATGGTTTAATCTCTACACCTAACTATGGTTGCCATTATGATAAGTATCATATTTATTTTCCTATTTTAAAAAAAGAACACTTATCATATTCATGCTTCTTCTTCTTCTTCATCAACAAGAAGAAAAGCTTTCTTCCATCAATGGCAACCTTACCAAAAGAGTGAGAAATCCAAATATAAAGTCAACCCACTTCCTATTTCTTCATCCTCTATCACTTTCCATGTAGTAGAGTGTGTTGTCTTCACAAGTTTCTTGACTTGGCGAAGGCGGAGCTCGAGTTTGAGTTGCCTCGACGTAGATCATCTTCGGCATCGAAGTCAACGACCTAGCCCGTTCTTTTCTCCGACGAAACCATCGCCGGAGTCCGGGATCCGATGATCGCAGCGAAGAGACATCGTCATGGAGCTATGGAGGTGGACTACCGGATCTACAAAGGTTGTTTTTCGGTTCACTCTTTAGTTAAGTTGTTAACTAGTTGCTAGTTTCGCCTAATCTCTAGTCAACGATCCGTATAAGGGTTCTTCGGCATACATAATTTTTGAATTGGACATGCTTGATCAGTTGTAGAACATCATGGGTGTGCCTAGGAACCCTACAGTGGTATCAGAGCCTAGCTAGAGCCTTAGGCGATGGGTAGACGAAATTAGAGATCCGATCGAACCCCGAAACCCCAATCAAAACGCCTCTCTGTACATTTTTCAAAACTGTTGAATTTTGTGAATTAAAAATATGCAGAAAAAAAAGCAGGAACAACTAAGAATTACTGTGAAGTTTGGTCGACTAATTCAATAATTGGAGAGCGGAACCGCGACCAAACCTGGGGTTTGGCGGCGCTTCCGCGGCCCAAATTTGACTTAGTCCCTCAAATTTCATATATTTATTCTTAGGTCCTTTCTTGGCAATTTTTTATGTGAAGTTTTTAATTCCACTCAAGTGTTGAGTTTTCTAGGGTTTTATTGGGGATTCGTTAATTTGATCGGATAATTTAACTTCGTTTATGTCTTTTCCGGATATTTTAGAAACTGTTTGAATGTTCGATCGGAAAGTTTAACATTTTCTATTTATCTAGAATGTGATACAATAATTGGAATTCACAAGTAGTTATGAGATAACTGATATGAATGTTATAAACATAGCACTTTAGTCTCACTTGATCGGTTGCTACGGAATTTTGATGTGATCAAAAGTCCGTCGCAATCACGTAGTGTACGCGGATACTCGCCGGGTAAACTTAATAGACAGCCTCACTCCATAGCCCCGACCAAGTGACTGTAGGAGAACCCCGTGGCCGATAGCATCCGTTCGGGTGCTCGCGGCAGTGGTGTTCCGCCTTGGTGCACTTCGTCGACGGCGTCGGGGGTGCGGCCGCCTACTGAAGTTTGCGACGAGCATTCGATCAGGATGTCGGGAATCTTGTTGAATTGCCCGACTTGATATTGAAAAGTGTTTTCGATTTTGAGACTAAAATGCGGGGTTTATAATTGTTAGGCATGTGATGTCTAAGAAATTCATTTGATTAGGCATGCGATGTCTATGCATGTTGCGGATTCCAACTGTTGTAGTTTTACACTTTCTTTTCTGTGACCGTAAGTGTAGTATGACGATATCGCCGGTTTCGTTGCTATACGTCAACGACAATTGGGGTATGCATACTTACTTACGTTGATGACATGTGATGTTATGTGTTGCTGGATATGTTATATTAGATCGTCGTGTTTGAATAGCCGGGGTTTTTTTTTATGTGAGATGAGTGTTTTTCATTTTCATTCATGTAAATAACTTGTATGTAATATTCTTTTAATTGGGGCACTTCCATGTTGCGGAAGATGTCACCTTTTGTATATTATTTACTTTTCCGCACTAGGATAGACCCAAGGAGGAGGGCACAAGTAACCGGGTTCTGGAGTCCAGTGGGAGACCAACTCGAGGAGTCGAGTCCGGGTCTCCTAACTCCAGAATTGGTAGGGTTGCTTGCCGCTCTCGTAGGGGTCTAAGGGTGTGGGTTTGGCTATTCATCACGACCGTGGAATCCGTGTTTTGTACTGGCTCGTATTGAAAACACGGACGTCCTAGTATATCCAATATTTTATTTGATTCTTCTGCTGCGATATCTGTGATGTGATCATGTGATATGTTCTGTGATGGATACTGTATATAGTATATATGATATATTATATAGACGTTACTTATGTTTTACATCCGCGCTAGCCCTGCCCCGCTCTGCCGTTAGTCACCTAACCTAACGGTGCATGAGGGGACATCGAGGCGAATGCGGATAGCATATGTGTACGTCGTATTTATCTGTGATGTTTAGGTAAATTTAAATGATGGGACTTCATTAATGTGATTAATGAAATAAAAGAAAGCTAAAGATGTTGTGGAATCGAATTTCAAAATAAAACAGGTAGCTACAGTTCTTGCTTTGCATAGCGGTATATGAGATATATCCTGCACCTTATTCGATGAGGAAAGGACCGAGATCCCTTCACCGGGAGTGACTCCTTTAGCAATAACTGGCAGATGCTACACACACGGTTTGTCTTTTGATTGCTTTTAAGAGTTTTTGCTTTGCACAGTGATATATATGATATATCCCGCACCTCATTCGACGAGGAAAGGGCCGACGATCCCTTCACCGGGAGTGACCCCTTTAGCAAAACTATAAAAGCCTAAAAAACACTCCATTTAAAAACCATTTGATTCCGCAACGAGATCAAGTTCAGAGCGTTAAAGGTTTTCATATAAACCATTCGCAACCCTCCGTCATTTTAGGAAGTAGAGTACTTAGTATTCGTGCTGTGTTTGTTGACCTTAGTTAAGACACAGTGTACGGTAGCTAAGTGATGTCTTCCTACACCGCATATGATGCGATTAGTTAAGACAGTCGCGTGACTTTGTTGACCTTAGTTAAGGGTCATGTGGGTGGGTCTAATTAATCATGAAATGACGGGTAGAACTTGACTAGTACTTATGATTTGTTGACCATAGTTAAGGTCATAAGTGCTAGGGGTAAAAACCTTTATCGGGAGTTTCAAGTGTTGAAATTTGCAATGAGATTGCATACCTTCTATATGATAGTTGGATCCCGATACCCACTGCGAGTAATTGTTACTCCTGGGAGAGTTTTGCACTCTACAATTAGCCGATCAAGTAGGTGTCTAGAAAGGTGTCAACGGGGTTACGCCTCTGGGAAAATGAGGTTTACTGTAATTAGGTCCGTGCGAAAGCACGGGGAACCTCCCTCAAAGTACCGACACTGGCCTGGCTGAAAGATTGGCGAACTTGTAGAGTGTAATTAATCCCGGCTAGTCTTTCCTTTTAGGGTTTGAAGGAAGATTTGATAAAAACAGTGGGAGCCATCCTGATTAGATAAAATAAATAACCAATCTAATCTTGCAAGAGCGCACGCAGAGTGTTTTCTTCTCTCTCTCTCTCTCCAGGTAGCGACCATATCACGCCTTAATCAAGATAATAATATGGATGAATTGACCGAACCCGCTTGTTATACCGAGCTGGGGAACGTTGGTCCCGCTCCCACTTATAATTGTTATAAGACAGAGCAGGAAATTGGGGAATACCAGGATTCCCATGCCGCCCAAACGAAGAAAGTGCATGAGATGCATCTCCTTCGGGTGTGTTCATTATAAAGAACTGTTTCTCAGTATCCTCTCAATCCTGGGTATTTGATACCGGATCAGGATCCCAGATATGTAATCTGTTACATAGGGCTACAAAAGGGTAGAAAAACTGAGAACGGGTGATAAGTTTCATGAGGCAGAAAACGGGGCAAGAGTTGCAGCCAAGTCTGTCGGTCACTGTCACCCTGTATTACCAATACATTGATTCTGAATGAATGTTATTAGATACCGAACTTGATATACAAAATCATATCAGTCTCTTTATTAGTAAAGAAATGATAAAATTTTGTATTGTTGGATAATGTTTTGAACATTTCCTATATCAAAAGTTGATCGGTTCAGGCACGTTATCTAAAAGCATTGATGTTCTAAATCAAACTACAGTTCTTAGTATATGGAACACACACAAGAGGAAGAGTTCAGAAATGAACGAATTCTTCTTAAGGTATTGTAGACTAGGTCATATCAATGCGACCCGACTGGCTGGAGTTACATAAAGATGCATATTTAAATTAGTTTGAATTTACATCTTGTGAAACTCGCCAGTCATGTCACAAAGATAAGATGACCATAGCCCTATTTATTGGAAACAGAGAAAGAGTTAGTGAACTCTTGGGACTGATACATGATGATGTATGTAAGGTCTCCTGTCTACACATGCCAGGACTGGTTCTTTATACTTCATTACATTCTCTGATGATCTTTCGAGATTCAGACCTATGTTCCTGTTGAAACACAAGTCCGAACCTTTTGAGATATTCACAGAATATAAGTTAGAAGTAGAGAACCAAAATACGGGTATAAGTATTATGTCCTTTGATGTGATCAAGGAGGAGAATACTTGGGCACGGAAATCCTGGACTATTCTAAAGGAGAATGAGATTCTCTCTCAGCATTACTCCTCCGTATACACCATAGCACGATGGTATGTCGGGGCGGAGCAATCACACCCTATATGATAAGGTGCGCTCTATGATGAGTACTACTGAGTTACCTGTTTCCTTTGGGGGTTATGCACTTGAGAAGTTGCATACCTATTGAATAGGGTTCCAATCAAATCAGTTTCCTACCGCTTCATATGTGATATGGAAAGAGAAGAGCCCATGTCTTAAGCTAGTTAAGATTTGGGGTTGACCGGCCTATGTCTAAAAGCAAAATCCGGACAAGCTCGAGGCAAGGTCTGTAATGTAGAACTGGAAAGGTTCCAGCTATACAAACTACAGCAGATAATTTGGTAGAACCAAAGGATTCAGTAGATTCCAACGAACCTCAGCCTCTCCGCCGATCTAGTAGGGTTCCTCACCCACCTGAGAGATACTTCGGTTTCTCGATGACAGTGGGAGCGAGGATTGCATCATGAGATGATGACCCAACTAGTTTCGAGCTGGCCATCGGGGGTAGAACTCTGTAAGAATGGCTGGATGCTTAGTGATCTGAGATGGAATCCTTATACACCAACAAAGTATGGACTTTGGTTGCTATATCTGAAGGGTTAAATCCCCATCAAGAGCAAGTATATCTTGAGAAGATTACTTGGTGTAGATGGAAAAGTTGAGACTTTCAAAGCTAGACTTGTTAAAGGTTTTCGTCATCAACCAGGCGTGGATAATGATGAAACCTTTTCCAGTACCTATGCTTAAGTCCATCCAGATCCTACTTGTCACGGCTACATACCATGACTACGATATCTGGTGGTTGGGTGTCATGACTGCTTTTCTAAATGATGTTTTAGAAGAGTGCGTCTATAAGTACACAGCCAGAGGGCCTCGTAGACAGTGGGAGCAGCGGAAACGTGTGCAAGATGCTTTATAGGATAAAGCAGGCATCGCGGAGTTGGAACATCTGTTTTGATGGATTAGTCAAAGAAGTTGACATCATCAAAAATGGTAGATGAACCTTGTATATACAAAACGGTAGTAGAGAGTAAGGTGGTCATCCTCGTATTGTACGTGGACAACATACTCTTGATAGGAAAAGAGTTTCCTATACTACGATCGGTCGATCTCCTCTTATCACATGGATTCTCCATATAGGATCAAAGTGATACCTCCTAAATCCTGAGTCTTCATCTATGAGATAGATGTAATTGGATGCTAGGATTCTCACTAGATGTAGTGAGATGGTATCAATCGATCCTGGGGAGAATCACTGGAAGAGTTCCAGGGTGATAAAGACGACTGAATGTCAGTCACAGGCATTGTCTTTACCCTCAGTAAAGGGACGGTATGTTGGAAGGTTTCCAAGCTAGATACCGTGGCAAACTAGACGATAAAGGCTGGTAACATCGCTATTGAAGATACTACCAAAGAGGAAGTTTGGGTGTATATTGGTTCATAAGATGAACTAGGTTCCTGCCATTGTATGACAATGGAAGTGTGGCTTTGGCCCTGGAACCCTGGTCCCATCAGTGACCCACACAAATTCTGAGGCAGCGTCACCTGATCATGGAGATAGTTGATCTCCAGGTTGATCGAGGTTCGGAGAGTAGATTCAGAGGACAACACGGCGGATCCACTCACGAAGGCCTTTTCCCAAAGAGAGACTTTTAGGGGATGGTTGAGTATGTGATACTGCAACCACTGCTACAGATGGCCCTAGTGCAAGTGGGAGATTGTTAGTTATATGTATGCCCTAGAGGCCATTACTATATATATGATGTATATTGTAGTGGATGCTGGGACATATATAAGGAGGACTTTCTTGCTCGACATGATAGTACGCTATCTGGTTGCTCTTTATCTTAACGTGTATACTTTCTGTCTCTCTGTTACATGTTGATAAAGCCCTTAGGATGTGTACTCGACTTCCAGGACTGTGATGCAGATCATACTAGTGGGGCCTGGATAGTCTATGAGTACATCCTTGAAATGTTCCTAGTCGAGGGAATATCGAGACGGGGCATCAATATTCCAGAGTAGACTAGCGTATATCTTCTCGACCCATGCGATGGGCGATGGATGATCCCATATCCATTGGTGTTTGACATCGAAGATGGTATGCGGGTGCTCAGTGGAGACTGGGTACACTGAACGGACTCGCCGAGAACTCCCAGATGGTATTATACCTCACGTCAGATGGCAGTTCTTTGGTGACACTGGTACAACTTAGTCTGTTGACCCGAGATCGTCATAGAGTCTTGTGTGTCTCCCACTGTGCTTTGATTTCCACCCAACCACGGCTCTACTGAGTTGTGCAAACAGGTGGTTTTTGGGTACAGTCCCGATTCACATGGAGGCAATGAGCGATAGGAGGGGATTCGTCTCTCCCGGTATTAGGGGTTGATGTTGTGCTATGCTCGACTGTCCATAACAGGAAATCCCTGGCCAGGGTTGCAGTGATATACTGGTAAGAGTTATCAGTAGTTTCATGATTGTTATGGACCTTATATCGGCATGACTTATCAAGCTATTGGGGTCTGACGTTTACCACCCCTAGGCGAGATATGCGACATATCAGACGAACTGACCGGACTGTACGGTAAGTGTTACAAGTTGGATTCATAGGAGTGTGAGCGGGCTTGCTCGTTGATCTTCTGATCGCTCAATACCCGGGTGGCCGTTATGTTTAGCAGACCGCTTGCGGCTTGTGGGTGTTTGATATGATCATCACCCGCTGCCGGCGTATTGACGAGTCTTTAGAGTCCTACACAGAGGTTTCCTGGCTCGAGCAAAACGAAATAGGAGCGCATATGAGATATGTGCGGGACCGAGAATAATACGTGTATGTGATACTGTATTCCATTCTCGCGATATGTAATATTGATCGGTTATATGCGATATAGCCGGGTTATCGGATCAAGTGTTGATTCGATAATTTGTTACTATTCATATTAGTCGGTTATATGTGATATGACCGGATCGTTAAATCAAGTGTTGATTTAATGATTTAATGTATAATTATATATTTGATATATTACTTTACATTAACTAGTATTGGTTCACTTAAGATGGATTTTCTCACTTGATGTGCACATTGTATATGTGATATATTTTTATGTGCACTTGATTGTATCATGTTTGTTGATACATGCTAACTTGAGTTTGTGTAAAGATCAAACCATGGTTGTGTAATGGTTAGGGTTTTCTTTTATTATCTATTTATTTATTTGTTATTCCTTTTGGGGGCAAGAATAAAATGGTGGCTAGTTTTTTATATCTTTCATGAAAATTGATGAAGCTTTGAAGCTTGCACCATTTTGTCTCTTGACCTTAACCTAACCATTCAACCCAACCATGGTTTAATCTCTACACCTAACTATGGTTGTCATTATGATAAGTATCATATTTATTTTCCTATTTTAAAAAAAGAACACTTATCATATTCATGCTTCTTCTTCTTCTTCATCAACAAGAAGAAAAGCTTTCTTCCATCAATGGCAACCTTACCAAAAGAGTGAGAAATCCAAATATAAAGTCAACTCACTTCCTATTTCTTCATCCTCTATCACTTTCCATGTAGTAGAGTGTGTTGTCTTCACAAGTTTCTTGACTTGGCGAAGGCGGAGCTCGAGTTTGAGTTGCCTCGACGTAGATCATCTTCGGCATCGAAGTCAACGACCTAGCCCGTTCTTTTCTCCGACGAAACCATCGCCGGAGTCCGGGATCCGATGATCGCAGCGAAGAGACATCGTCATGGAGCTATGGAGGTGGACTACCGGATCTACAAAGGTTGTTTTTCGGTTCATTCTTTAGTTAAGTTGTTAACTAGCTGCTAGTTTCGCCTAATCTCTAGTCAACGATCCGTATAAGGGTTCTTCGGCATACATAATTTTTGAATTGGACATGCTTGATCAGTTGTAGAACATCATGGGTGTGCCTAGGAACCCTACAACAAACATCTTCTGTTCCTCGGTGTGGTAGAACAGATATCCTGTTGAGTTCTTAGGATATCCCACAAATTTACATAGAACTGAACGTGCCTGAAGTTTGTCCGGATTTTGTACTTTTACATAGGCCAGACAACCCCATATCTTAATACGTTTAAGATACGGCTTTTTACCATTCCATATCTCGAACGGTGTTTTAGGCACAGATTTAGACGGAACATCGTTCAATAGATATGCTGCTGTCAACAGCGCATGTCCCCAAAATGAAAGAGGTAACTCAGCATTACTCATCATGGAGCGAACCATATCAAGTAGGGTACGATTCCTCCACTCCGATACACCGTTGTGCTGTGGTGTATAAGGAGGAGTAAGCTGAGAGAGAATACCATTCTCTTTTAAGTAATCTAGGAATTCCGTGCTTAAGTACTCCCCTCCTCTATCAGATCGGAGGATCTTAATACTTTTGCCAGTCTGCTTCTCTACTTCGTTTCTGAATTCCTTGAATTTCTCAAAAGCTTCAGATTTGTGTTTCATCAGATACACATATCCGAACCTAGAGAGATCGTCAGTGAATGTGATGAAGTACGAGAACCCACCCCTTGCATGTATAGGCATCGGACCACATACATTACTATGTACGAGTCCCAAGAGCTCTGCTGCTCTTTCTCCATGTCCGGTAAACGGAGATTTGGTCATCTTCCCTTTGAGACAAGACTGACAAGTTTCATAAGATGAAAACTTGAACGCATCCAAGAGTCCATCTTTATGCAACTTACTCGGTCTTTTCTCTCCGATATGACCAAGTCTACAATGCCACAAGTAGGATTCATTCGTATCTGAATTCTTCCTCTTGCGTGTGTTTTGTACATTGAGAACTGTATTCTGATTTAGAACGTAGATACCATTACATAGTGTACCTTCTGCAACCAGTGCCTTATGAAGGTAAATGTTCATGATATTTCTAAGAACAAAGTTATATCCATCTTTATCGAGTAAAGAAATTGATATGATGTTGCAAACCATGGAAGGTACATAGTAGCAATCGTTCAAAATCATAGTCTTGCCATTTGGCAATACTAGGTGATATTCACCGACGGGTGCCGCATTAACTTGTGCTCCGTTCGCTACTCTGAGCGACATATCACCCGGTGCAACTTTCCTACTTTTTCTCAGTCCCTGCAATAAATTACAGATATGAGATCCTGATCCGGTATCAAGTACCCAGGAGGTAGGGCTGACCGTAAAACAGTTCTCAATTACAAGAACAACTGAAGTAGATGCAAAATCATGCTTCTTCTTCAACTGAGTATCCTGGGAATCCATACAATCCTCTTTTCCTTGCTCATACTTATGACTGTTGTCACAAGTTAGAGCTGAATCAACGTTCCCCAGCCCCGAATAAGAATTCGGATCGGTCAAGCGATACATTTTATTATCTTGATTAGGGAGTGAAATGGTTGCTACCTGGAGAGAGAGAAAAGAAACACTCAGCGTGCGCTCTTGCAAGTTTAGATTGGTTTTTAATTTATCTAAACAGGATGGCTCCCAATGTCTCTCGAATCCCTCCTCAAACCATAAAGGAAGAATTAGTCGGGATCAATCTCACCGTACAATACTTGCTTAACCGTTCAGCCAGGCCAGTGTCGGTACTTCGAGGGAGGTTTTCCAACGCTTTCGCGAAGTTCCTTAATTAAGTAACCTCTTTTCCCTATGGGCGTAGCCCCGCTAACACCTTTCTAGACACCTACTTGGTTTATAGCATTGATCGTTAAGCGAGAAAGTTCCCGAGGAGTAGCATATACTCACAGTAGGATCGGGATCCAGATATCATCGCGTGACAAAACTGAAGGAATCCTACCAGAATCATCACACTCCAAATGGTATGCAACACTAGCAAGTTTCAGTACTTTTGAAACTCCCGATGTGGTTTTTGCCCCTAGGACCCAAGTGACCTTGACCGAGCCAACATATCAAAAGATCCTAGTCAAATTCAACCCGTCATTATCATGACTGCATTAGACCCACCAGTAAGAGTCCTTGACTGAGCCAAAATGACTGCACCACTGTCCTAACCAATCACTTTGTATCCTACGGAAAAATATTACATAGCTACCGTACACTACGCCTCGACTGAGCACGAAATACGTAGCAAGAATACTAGGCAATATCAATCCGAAACGACGGAGGGCTACGACTGGGTTTTGGCGAAAACCCGTTAACGTAATGAACTTGATATCGTTGAAGGAACGTGATACAGTTTTTGAAAATATAGTGGCGAAAACTTTTGCTAAAGAGGTCACTCCCTGTGAAGGGATCTCGGCTCTTTCCTCGTCGAATGAGGTGCAGGATATTCCAAACCGAATACCTCGATGCAAAGCAAGAATAATCGACTATAGTGAAGTTATTACCCTGACGCAAACTTTTGTCCAAGGGGTCACTCCCGATGAAAGGATCTCGGCCCTTGCCTCGTCGACTGAGGTGCTGGGCATTCATAACCGAATACCTCGATACAAAACAAAAGTGAACGTCCTTGCAATAACAGCTTTTTGAAAAATTGTTCCAACAACGTCTTTTAGGTTTATTTTCTTGCATTAGTTCTTTTAATGCGTCCCATCATTTAAATCCTACCATTGCAGAAAACAACCAAAATATGACGTACGCTTATGCCATTCGCATTCGCTACGGGGCCCCGTCATCACCCGTTAAGTTACTTAACTAACGACAGAGCGGGGGCTGGGCTAGCGCGGCTGAAAAACATAAGCAACGCCTAAATAGTTATTATATAGATATATAGCAATGATAGCCAATCCAGATCACAGATGAACACTTTGGATATACTAGGAACCCGCAATTCGTTCGAGCCTGCAACGAAAAGCGGATTACACGGTCGCGATGAATAGCCAATACCCCACCCAAGACCCCTACGGGTACGGCAAACTACCTGCCAAGTACCCGAAGCGAAGCAACCTCCCTCAACGCCGTGAGTAGGCCACTCGGCATTTCGAGATACCCGGTAGTTTGTGCACCCCCTCCATGGGTCTATCCTAGGAACAAAAACAGTAAAAAGAATTATACAATGACGGCTACAACCCCGACCCGGTTGTGCGGCCATACAAATAATATTACATCAATTTACAAATTTATTACATGAATGAAAGAAAAAGAAACTCTCATCTCACATCCAACCCGGCTATTCATCCGCGACAATCCAACGAGTTCATATACACATACCATCAACAACACAGATCACAGATATGTATAACCCCCACTAATCGACGTATAGCGATTAGTAGACGTTCAATACACATATAACATTACAGATATAACCATTAGCCAAAGTCTACAGAACATCGACCAAAAAATACGGATTTTTGAGCCCCAAAAACAAATTTTGCTTTCTGGAAAATCTGGGCAGAAAAGTCATATATCAAAAATCCGAAAATACCCATATAAGAATACTGTATAAAAGAAAATCGCCAACCGAGTTAACTCGGCCGCGGTTCCGCGGCATAAGCAAGCTTATGCCGCGGAACGGCGGCTCTTTAACCGAGTTAGGTGACCATTTTTCTTCAGTATTCTATAAAAAGCCTGAGCCGATTTTTAGTGTATGATTTATTGATTTTGGAACAGATCTGAAAATCTGCAGAAACTGAATTTTTCGGGGTGATTTTGCGGTTTTTCGTCCGGTCGATATTCTAAATACTTTGCTAACATGCTAGGGTGTGTTTAGTTAGGCTCTGATACCACTGTTAGGTCCACGTTACCTCTCCCGGTACTTTCGGGGTTGCGGAAACGGTAAAACAAAAATTTTTCTAGACTTGGTAACATGGACCGTAAAAGCCGGATCTTTGCTAAACAATACACTAGCATCCTAACTAGAGATTTATCTACTCGGTTAGGGGTTATACCTCAACTTGAAATCCTTCTCTTCTTGTTGTTCTTCTCCTTGCTTGCTCCGAGGCTTGATCCGGACTTTGGTCACCTCCGCGGCCTCCTTGAGTCGAAGACGATCCACCCGAGAGATGTACACCGAGCTCCACCTCGAGCCGAGGTAATTAGGGCAAAGAGTTGCTAATCTAGAAGCCCTAGGTTGTGTAGAAGTGATAAAGGGATGGTTTTGTCTTTGTGGGATCTTTATCTCTAAACACACGAGATCAAAAGATGAATCAAGAGGAGGAAAAAGAAGGAGGAGCTAGCAACCATGGTTCATTTCTTTTTCTTCTCACTTGAAAAGGCAAGAGAGAGAATGAGAAAGAAATTATAAACTAAAGAAATTAACCATGGTTCCAATAATGCACTAAAACCATCATTACAAATCCTATCAAGATAAAGTTGATGGCTACATTGAAATGACCATTATCATAATCCAAAAGAAAAAGAAAAAGAAAAGAAGAGTGTAGATCCCTCTTGAAAGTCAATGGTCAACACGGTCAACCAGTCAACAAAGTCAAGAGAGGTCAACGGGGTCAAATGGTCAATGCAATTAGCCATCATAAAATTATCACTAAAAGGATTAGCAAATGATGTCCGCGGCTCATAATGGTTTTGACCAAACGAACTGTCAAAACCCTAATGAGCCTGCCACATAACGGTTTTGGCCGAACCAACTGCCAAAACCCTGATGAGGCACCTCCTCCTTCATCACTCCGGAAAACTGTGTATACACACCTGCATCCGCATTCCGTAGAATGCGGATGCACAAAAGAAAAAACAAATCCATCCGTACAATACTAGGATCCGGCTTAAAGCAAAGCTCACTAGTACTGCCTGTCCAAACACCACACGCACACAAGTATACGTAAGTGATCGCAGCCCTGCCGTAAAACCATATGGCCTCTACACGTTTCACTCAGTGCAGGGAAACTCTCTGTGTGGGACTCTAAAGACTCGACACTACGCTGGCAGTGGGTTTAACCACAGACCGCAAGCGGCACTAGCTGTACGTAACGGTCCCCAGGTAGATGTCGATAAGAAGGCCGATGAGGTGAACCCATCCGAACTCCTACTGAGCCTGTATATGACAATCTCCGTACAGTCCGGTCTGTTCGTCTGATACATCGCATGGCGGGCCTAGGGGGCGGTAACGTCAGTCCCCTAATAGCGGCACAAGTCGTGTCGGAGTGAAGCCCATTACACCCTGAGATAACACTGGAAACCTACCAGTATATCTCGCTTGCCCTGGCCAGGGACTACTTGTGTAATGGCTCTCCTAGACACAGCGCGATGTCAACCCCCAATACCGGGAGAGACGAATCCTGTCTAACCGTCACTGCCTCCAAGTGCTTCGGGACTGCACCCAACTACTACCTGTTTGCACGACTCAGTAGAGCCGTGGTAGGGTAGTAATCAAAGAACAGTGGGAACACACTCGAGGCGAAGTGACAGTGTCAAGTCAGCGGACTAAGCTGTACTCATGTCACCTGGGAACTGATAACTGACGATAGGTATAATACCAACCATCAGTTCCTGACGAGTCCTGTCCAGTGTACTCGTAACCTAACGAGCACCCGCATACTATCTCAAGTACGACGTACTGACGGCTGTGGGACAGACCATCTCCCGTGCTGGGATGAGAAGCGCATACGCTAGTCTACTCCGGAGTATCGATGCCCTGTCTCGATAATCCCACGACTAGGGACGTGTATAAGGATGTGCTTGTGGATTACCCAGCCCCCACGAGTGTGACCGCCATCACAACGCCGGTAATCAAGCAAAGATCCTAAGGGCTCTACTAATGCGTATAGGTGATATATTAAAGAAACACACATGTACACATTAAAGCAGAGACAAACCAAGTAGCATACTACTATATAGAGCAAGATTGTCTATACAACTGTGAATATCCCAAGCTTCCATCAAGTAATATACATACTAGTATGATACAGTAATGGCCTCTAGGGCATATACACTAACACTAGTGATCACCTAAGTCAAGTCTCTAGACCGCTCCTAGACTTCCAGAAGCCAAGTCGCAAGATAGATCCTCTACTGCCTCTTTACCCCTCCTGTAGCCAGGTAAGTGCCAGGTAAGTGGGAGGTTCTCCATTATGTAAGTAGTGGGCCTAATTAAGTAACCACTTGCCTTAGACACACTTGCCTTAGACATCACAAAAAAAACGCGGATAAGCAATAGATTACTCACGACCTCCTTCTGTCCTAAGTGAGCGCGACGGTCCTTAGAGTCATGTATAGATATTTTTTAGTCAATGAGGATAATGCAGATGCAGTTTTATGATTTTTGGGGCTTAGGAAAGGTAATGAACTCCCCACCTAATCTGAATTTGGTCTTTGCCCCTTAATTTCCATATTAAAAATGCAAACAACTAAGATCAAACACGCAACAATTTTTCTTTTTACGGCGCTGCGAATTTTTGCAAAGAAACTGCAGAAATTGGTTAATGGACAGAGCAGGGAGGAGATAAGAAAGTAAGAATTATACCTGAGAATTTTCGTGCACTGAAACCCTAACTGCACCGCGCTTCCGCCGCGATAAGGCTACAAGGACCGTAGTTCCGCCGCAGTTCAGAGAGATTCCTGCACAAAACTTTCAGGAACTGTTCCTGTTCACTCACTAAACTCTCTGGAATGTTCAGAAATTTTTTTCTCTTGCTCCACCGATTCCAGATCTCCTTGCAACAAATCACAACAAATCGTTTAGTGTTTGTGCGAATTTTGATCTAAAAATTCTGATGGATTAATAAATCTTTCAACTCAAATTTCGAAAATGAACAAATTAGCACACTATCCCCGGCAACGGCGCCATTTGATTGATCTTAAATTCTTGTGTTTAGAAATGTTTCAGAACCAAAGAAATTTATACCGCAATCAATTGACGGTGTCTATTGTAGTTTCGTCAATGAGAACGGATCGTCCACTGAGAAAGTATGATTTTCTCGCTATTGTTTTAGTTGAGTCGAAAATTAAAAGATAAAAGAAAATTGATTCAAGATTTATGAAATTTAGTTGCAAGAATCAGCAAGAAAATAAAGATCAAGAACCAAGAATTGTTCCCAAATTGTTTGAATTATCAAGATTTGTAAAGAGGCTCGTAGGAATCGATCCAATCGATAGTGATGATGAAGAATTATGATTACAAATTTTTATCTATTAATGATTTGTTGCTAGATCGATGACAATCAACGAGGTTTAGGGATATCTTGAAGAAACAAGGGTTTCTCCATCATTATCCCTTGTCCTTTCGTTGATTAGCATTCAAATTCTTGTCTCTAGGAAATTCAATCATCGATCGTTGATCTCTAATTTAGAGCTAAAACATTCAAGAAAGCATCTTGTTCAAAACTAGGTTGCCGATGATTCAATTTCCTAAAGTTTACAAAACTCATAAGACTTAAGAATCGTTCAAGAATTTAATCATCATCATCTATCTATTTTCTCGATTCCTCCACGAGCGGAGTTTTCACTCAAATATCATGAAAAAGAAAACAATCAAGAATTGAGAACTCTTCATAATGCTTAAATATAAAGAAAAGTAAGATCAAGAATTTTCACCTTTGATTATTCAACGTTTTGTTACAATTCACTCAAAGACTACAAGAATTGAGGAGAGAACTCAATCGTCGAATTAGCTTCGCATCGTCTTCGTGAGTCGCGGATCCTCGTGGATCTCTTGCTCGAATGAAGATCGGCGTCGCTTCAAAAAGGCTTGTTGAATGCTTGCTTGATTTGGTACTCGATGATCTTGATTGTGCTTTGGAATTGGATTCCGGTTAGGGTTTTGAGTTGTAAGTTATGTCACTCAACTTGTGGAATTTTGGCTCAATTTTCAACAACCTTTTAATGATACCCTTGGGTCCCTTTTTATAGTCTTCTCCTTTAGCTTCTCCTAGAAGCTTGGATTAGCTTCCTTTAGAAGCTAAGATAGGTTTAGCTTCCCTTATAAGCTTGGTAGTTATGAAAGAAGCTTCTAGATTAAGATAGTTAGCTAGCTTGCTTGAGAAGCTTGGTAGGTATTAGGCTTGTACAAGAAGCTGGGCTGTTAGAGGAGAAGCTTCTGGAGATCTCTGGAGACTGAAGTATCTTGAAGAAGTTAGGTTATTGCAAAGAGAAGCCTGAAATAATATTCTGCCGATAATGACTCAACGTGGCCGCGGATCCGCCGCGAATAGGCCCATTCGGCCGTGGATCCACGGCCGTTTGATGATATTTATGCATCAAAATTCTAGGTTGATTTGGTGCTGACTTTAGAGATGTTTTCTGATGTCTGGAATCTTATAAATCTTTCTTGTTTACTGCCAGATCACAAGTCTTGGACTTGGCGTATTTTATCAGCACTTTTAGCAGTTCCGGCTCTTTTACTTGGAGAATTTCCTGCACACAATCTCGAGACAAGTGTTACGATATACAAAGATCATGCGTGCAATAATAAACACTCAATTTCCCTCAAAATGCCGGTTATAATGTATAACAGAAGTTATTTGGTATTTTGGCAGAAAAATTGCTAATATGTACTATATTCATACCGAACACCTTTAGATGATTGCAAATAGTAGGGAAATTGATGTGTTAAAAATGCAATATTTTCGACTGATCACCATGCTTTAAATGTTATATTACGATTAATTTTATAGGATGATTAATTTTATGTGCATGTACCCGACTAGATATCCATACTGATTGTTGGGCGAGTACATGACTAGTGGTCCGTAACAGTCGCTGTGTGTGTACGTAACTTGATGTCCATATCGATCGTTGAGCGAGTGAATTAACAAGATGTCCTGATCAGTCGTTGTGTGCATAGGTGACTAGATGTCCGTACTAATTACTATGTGTATACGAAGACTTGATGTCCGTACAAGTTAAACCATGTGTTTGTTATGTATACTAGATTGTCCGTACCGATTATTATGATTTGATCAAATGGATTATTTGGTTCTCATCGTAAGAGGTGAGATTTTGTACTAGATGAGATGATGACGATTAACCGAATAAGGTATTTTATATTATTGACTCGTGGAGTCTTGTTATTTACCCCGATTAGGAGATTATATAAATATAAAGGTTTTACTCATTTCTAAATAACGATTCGTATCATATTTTAAAAGTTGAAATATAAGGGCTGTGCTGCTTGGTTTTCAAAAGGATATATATATTCTAAAATATCGCAGCCTCCTTACTTCAAAATAATGTTTCGTTCTACTTTAATATATGTATATATATGTACATGTGTGTGTGTGTATGTGTGTGTGTGTAGAGAGAGAGAATAATGGAGGAAAGAGGCCATAGGAGGGGATTTCCTCCGATGGCGTCGAAAAAATACAACCTCCACCATTTTTTCCGACAATCGGCATCCATCATCATCATCGTTATCATTTAAGATGTGCATAGACCAAATTTTATATGATTCCACCGCTTTTCACCGTTGAATTAGCAATGTAAAAAGTTCTATTGTCGGTAAACCAATAATTTTGAACCAACTAAATCAACGGTAAAAAAAGGTATAATCATATGAAATTTGGTGTATCCACATCTTAGATAATAAAGATGGAGGTGATATATACCGATCATAGAGGGTGCATTTTTCCGACGCCATAGGAGGAAATTCCCTCCTATGGAACCTTTCCTCCATTAACCTAATATATATTTAGGATTATTCAGAGGTATTTATCTATTTACAATTCTTGTTCACATTGTAAGTCAATGTCGCGCACCCTGCGTGTCCACGGGAAGGCGGAATATGCAAAAAACGATTTTTCAAAGCTCGCAACACCGACTTGAACTCCAGGATCGATACTAAACCCTAACTAGCTAACTGGTAAGAGGTAAACTACTCGGAAAGAAGTGTTATAACTCACGATACCAAGTCCTTCGGGTCTTCTTCGCTGTCCTCCACCTCGTCGTCGGCTCCAAGGATCGAAAACGGATCGGGCAACCTCGACGGCCTCCTCGAGTCAAAGATGATCCACCCGAAAGTCCGAGCTCCTACCTCAAATCCGAGGTAAATACGGCTTCTAGTTCGCTAAACTAGAAGTCCTAGGTTGTGTAGAGTGAGAAGATGGAGTAGTTTGTCTCTTGGAACCCTAGGATTCTCAACACATGAGAGGTCTAGGGTTTTGATGAAGAAGAAGGTCACTTGAAAAAATGAGAGAGGAGAAGCATGAACAAAAGAGTGGGCTTGGCTCATTTGTGATGAATAATGCATACATATAAAATATCTAGCATCCAAGATAAATATCTAGCATGCTTGATAAAAATATCTGGCAAGTATAATGATCACAAGATGAGTCATGCAATGAGTCATACCATGAGTCATGGCTAAACTTTTGTCAAGCCTCAACCTCATTTCCTCCACCCAATTTAGTTTAATCCATAAAGAATTAAAACCCTAATTGGTAGTTACCTTCTAGAAGCTTTCCCGAGGAATTACGAGAATGCCCCTCATCCGTATATACATACCCGCATCCGTATTCCGAAGAATACGAATACAAAGAGACGAAAATAATCCATCGATATAATAGTAGGATCCGGTTTAAACCAAAGCCCACTAGTATTATCTGCCCGATCATCATACGTGTATAAGTACACGTAAGTGATCGAAACTCTGTCGTAAAGCCATATGGCCTCTACACCTTTTGCCCGGTGCAGAGAAACTCTCTGTATGGGACTCTAAAGATTCGACACTACGCTGGCAGTGGGTTTAACCACAAGCCGCAAGCGGTACTAGCTGCACGTAATGGCTACCCAGATATGTGTCGATAAGAAGGCCAATGAACTAACTCATCCGAACTCCTACTTAGACTGTATGTGATAATCTCCGTACAGTCCGGTCTGTTCATCTAAGAGTATCGCATATCGGGCCTATGGGCTGTAATTGTCAGACCCCTAATAGTGCAATAAGTCATGTCGGAGTATAGCCCAATACACCCTGAGAAACTACTGGAATACCTACCAGTAAATATCGCTTGCCTTGGCCAAGGACTTTGTGTAATGGATTTCCGAACACAGCGCGATATCAACCCCCAATACCGGGAGAGACGAATCCTATCTAACCGCCACTGCCTCTAAGTGCTTCTGGACTGCACCAACCTACTACCTGTTTGCACGAATCCTTTGAGCCATGGTAGGGTAGTAATCAAAGTACAATGGGAACACACTCGAGGCAAAGTACCAATGTCAAGTCGACGGACTAAGCTGTACTCATGTCACCTGGGAACTGCTACCTGACGATAGGTATAATACCCACCAACAGTTCCCGACGAGTCATGTCCAGTGTACTCATAACCCAATGAGCACCTGCCTACTATCTCCAGTACGACATACTAATGGCTATTGGACAGACCATCTCCCCTGCTGGGATGAGAAGCGTATACGCTAGTCTACTCTAGAGTATCGATGCCCCGTCTCGATAATCCTATGACTAAGGACCTGTATAGGATGTACTTATAGACCATCCAGCCCCCACTAGTGTGACTGACATCACAATGCTGGTAATTAAGAAAAGATCCTAAGGGCTCTGCCAATATGTATAAGCGATATGCTAAGAAAACACATGCACATATTGAGGTAGAAACAAACCAGGTAGTATACTACCATTTCGAGCAAGACTGTTACTATATCCGTGTATATCCCAATCTTCTATTAAGTAATATACAATCTAGTATGATACAATAATGGCCTCTAGGGCATATATCACTAACACACACTACGTCGGCTTTATATGTTATTCGTTCGCGCTTGTTTATCTTATTAGTTTGTGCTACACTTACTTTATATGTTATCAGTTTATGCTACGCTTTATGATTCCGTTCGCGCTATGATTATGTTATCAGTTTATGGTTTGCTTTATGATTCCGCTCGTGCTATGATTATATTATCAGTTTATACTATGATTTATGATTTCATTCGCGCTATGATTATGATACTGGTTTGTGTTGTGTTATGATACGCGTCTACGCTATGATTAGTTCATGCAGACTAAAAGGTTACTATTTAATTGAGATTTACCTTATTGGAGAATACTATATATGATCAATCCAATGAGATTGTGGATAAAATATGAAAGAGAATTAAAGTGTGATCAATACATGAGTGATTAAGATCAAGAGGCATAAGATGTCTTGCTGTGGATATATTCTGATCAATCTATGATTGATTGAGGCTAGAAGGTACGAGACGTCTTCTATGGATATATCTGGGATCATTATAGATACCCTGCCGAGAATGAGTTGTATTATGTTATACAATAGCCGAACAGGACTGTTCCAAGAGACAATACCTGAAATATTATTTTCGCATATCGATGTATAATAAAGAGGTTTTCAAAAAAGCTACAGTCGTACTTTTTTCCACGTGTCTATGATCCACACAAGAATCTTTCAAAAGAAAACCCTTTAAAATCATTTTCAAAAGGCATGATGTATAGTTTAAACAGAATGTTTATATTGTTTCACAAATCAACGTCCGCTACTTATGTCGCAATACACACACCGTACGTCTATTTTGAAGGGATTTTACATGCATACATCTTTCGTCTACTTTTATATGATTACACATGGATGCATGCTATATTTGTATTATAGTCTTTATTGTGTTTATGCTTTGTCGTGTGCTATATATATTGCACTAAGGCTAAGGTGATGGTGATTTAATACCGTTGTATATGTATGCAGTTGAGTTATTGATGAATGATGATTGTTAACGTGTTATTGCGCATTTATGAATATTACGTTTATGACTCATATGCTTTCATATGTTTGTGGTTATGCTATGCCCGTATCGGGCGAGATATATATAATTTGATGATGACATGATAACCACATATATTAATACTGCACATACTAGGATAGCGGTACATGAGTTGTATACGAGGGGTTATTATTATTGTTGTTGTTCATCGCTCGAACTCTAGTTTCGATGCTTGCTTATTTACCCTCCTTGATGTACACATTTATCATGCTTTAGCCGTTTCACCGCTTATCCATGTAACTTCTATCTTGTTATACGAATTCTATACACGAGTTGGCAACTCACCTCCATTGTCCCATAGTTCTTGCAGCTTTGACCCCTTAGATCAGTAGCGGTTTAGTTGGCACATTTCATTTCTTATGGGTATGGTTGCATATCTTTTTGAGCTAGGTGGGTTATAGTTCATTTCGGTATTTTCCTTGTATCTATTTTGTATCTAGAAGTACTCCATCAACCAAATATAGTGTATTGGACAGAGACCTTAGATGTTGTACTCTGGTTATAGTCGAACTCGTATAGAGTCTGAAAGTTCCTAGTGCCCTTACCGCTACAACCGCGTCCGATGCGGAATCGAAAAACAAAATTTTTAGAGAGAGCATTAGAAACTAATCCCTAGCGATCGATCCAAATACTAAACTAGAAGCATAACATATAAGGTTTAGAGATTACAACCTTTGTCACGTATCCATCCAATCGTAGAAGACCCCTCTAAGCTCCGTAGACCGTTGGGGACATGCTTAAGTGGCGACCGCCCTTTCCGAAAATGATCCACCTGAAAGAAATGGATCCAGGCTCCAGTTTCACTTTGAATCCTAGTGAAGCAACCCAAAGATCACAATTCGCTAGGTTGTGATGCTTAGAAATATAGGAATTTTTCCACTAACATTTTTCTCTCTATTTTCAAAGCTCAAGAGAGCGTTCACTACTCAATAGGAAGAAGGAGATGTAAAGGATGAGAGAGAGTGTTCATATCCTAAATGAGCTAGCCTTAGAAAAGAATGAGAGGGATTTTCTTTTTACAACCATAAAAAGAGATGAGACAATTTTCCATTAAACTAATAGCAACCATGCCTTTCATCCATACTCTATGCCACTTTACCCTCCGCCTCATTTCCCTAATATCCAAAAAAGGAAATACATAAAATGAAGTGTCCTCCTTCTATAATATCTACATATAAATACATAATACTCGGTATATATATCAAACTATATACACGAATCCGTTTAAAAAATACGAATAGCTAAGAGAGAGAAAATGAATAGTGAATATAATACTAGAGAAAACTAGATTTGTCCAATTTGGACAACTTAGAAATGTATAAAGCAAACACCTGCATTCAGTTGTATTTTCATTCGTTTCGAGTTATTTGGTCGGTACTTTTCCGATGTTTCTCTATGTACAAAGATAGATTAGATGTTCATTTCAACGTTGTTTCACAGTATTGAAATAATTATTTATTCTATTACAGTGTACTTGGAGAACAACAGGGAGGTGCTGCCGAAATTTACTCAAAACGGATGAAATTACAAGCGAATGGGTGTATGCTCTATACATTCTTAATGGGATAGGAGCCTTACCTCCGACAGCCGAAACATACACATACAACACGAATACACAACAAACGCACACACAAAGCACATACACACTAACAACCCTACACCTAAGCGAAATCATAAATTGAAACACACATACACAGAATACAGCTCATATTTGGGTATCTTCAAATCTAATTTTGTTAATCGATAATTTATTCTTTTCAACAACAAACTTGTCTCTACGGATTTTCTTCTTTATCAATAACCATCTCGTTCTTAGATTTCTCAATATAGTCACCATAACTTACAATTTATATGTTATACAGTCTAACATGGTCTATAAGTACATCAGATTTAAGGACTGGATGTACATGGATTGGCAACAACGCATGCAATCTAAATTTGTCGCAGGAGTTGCTGCTTTCATTGAATTTGAACGCGCACATAATAAGATCGTATTAGAGAAGATTCTCTGTCCATGCGATAGATATAAGAATAAGTTCTGGTAGAATGTAGAAATCGTAGAGTTTCACATCGTTAAACATGGTTTTACTAAATTTTATACAACTTGGCTATATCACGGAGAATGACAAGAAGAAGACAGTAATGCGACAGAAGAAGAATGAGAAGTCAGTAATGCGGTGGAAGAAGAAAAAGACGATAACTTCTTTCGAGGAGAAGAAATGGAGGATATGGTAGATGCTACCCACGGTGATAGTATTCCTACCGAAGATGACATTCCTTCCGGTCAAGGACCGCGTACGGATAAGTATGAAAAGTTCATGAATGATGCTAGAAGACCAATTTATAAGAATGCAAAATATTCCAACCTATCATGATTCGTCCAACTTTTCCAGATTAAGTGCCTAAATAGATTGAGCAACAAGTCATTCACGATACTTCTGAAGTTCCTGAAAGATTCTATGCCTTCGGAAAATAACGTGCCCGACAGCTGGTATGAAACCAGAAGATGATGTCTGATTTGGGTCTGAACTGTGAGAATATTCATGCGTGTCCCAAAGTGTAGGGTTCCTAGGCACACTCATGAGGTTCCACAAGGCATCAACCATGCCAAAATCAAATTTTTATGTGCCGAACAACCCTATGCAAGATCGTATATTAGAGGTAAGGCGAAACAAAAAGCAAGCAAACTACTTGGCTACTAAGTGAAAGGGATTACAACCTTTGTAGATCCGGTCCTTCACTTCTAAAGCTCCGTGTTGACGTCCCTTCGCTGCGATCATCAGGATCCCGGACCCTAGCGTTGGTCTCTTCGGAGAAATGAGCGGGCTAGGTCGTTGACTTCAAGGACGAAGATGATCTACGTCGGGGAGACTCAAACTCAAGCTATTCCTTCACTTGGTCAAAAACTTTGTGAAGAGAACACCCTATACTACATGGCAAGTAGTAGAGGATGAAGAAATAGGAAGTGGGCTCACTTTAGAATTGTTTTTCTTACACTTTTTCTCATGGCACCATTGGAGCTAGCAAGCTTTTGATGGAGCTTGATGAAGAAGAATAAAGAATAATCATAATTCCAAATGAAACTTATCCTTTTAATTATAGCACCATGGTTGAGTTAAGCCCTCATGCTTAACTTATGTAGAAAATTAACCAAGGTTTTAGGTTAACGGTTAGGTTAAAGAATATCAAGAGAAATGACAAAAGAGTGGACTTTGTCAAAGTTTCTCCAAGCTTCTTCAAGCTTAATAACTTTGACCAAGTTTAATCCTTTTGTTAAATCATAAGACAAATCAGTAACCCTAATCTTAAACCTAATCTTGGTATAAGTCTCATACACCCATCTTGTGTGTATCATCAAGTATGACACAAACATATGTACACAAATATATATCACATATACACTTATGCACAAACTAGTGAGAAAACAATTCTTAAGTGAGCTAATACTAGTTAATGTAATGTAATATATCAAATATATAATTATACAGTAAATTATTAAATCGACTCTTGATTTAATAATCCGGCTATAACCGACTAATATCAAAAGTAACAACTTATCGAATCAACACTTGATTCGATAACCCGGCTATATCACAACCGATCAATGTCATAAATCGCGAGAATAAAATACGGTATCTCATATCGTATCAATCTCGGTCCCGCACATATCATATATGCGCTCCTACTCCGTTTCTCTTGAGCCAGGAAACCCCTGTGTAGGACTCTAAAGACTCGTCAATACGCCGGCAGTAGGTGGTGATCATATCAATCACCCACAAGCCGCAAGCGGTCTGCTAAACGTAACGGCCACCCGGGTATTGAGCGATCAGAAGATCAACGAGCAAGCCCGCTCACACTCCTGCGAATCCAATCAGTAACACTTACGTACAGTCCGGTCTATTCGTCTTATATGTCGCATATCTCGCCTAGGGGTGGTAAACGTCAGACCCCGGTAGCTTGATAAGTCATGCCGATGTAAGGTCCATAACAAGCATGAAACTACTGATAACACTTACCAATAAATCAGTGCAACCCTGGCCAGGTATTTCCAGTTACGGCCAGTCGAGCATAGCGCAACATCAACCCCCAATACCGGGAGAGACGAATCTCCTCCTATAGCTCATTGCCTCCATGTGAATCGGGACTGTACCCAAAAACCACCTGTTTGCACGACTCAGTAGAGCCGTGGTAGGGTGGAAATCAAAGCACAGTGGGAGACACACAAGACTCTATGACGATCTCGGGTCAACAGACTAAGCTGTACCAGTGTCACCAGAGAACTGCCATCTGACGTAAAGTATAATACCATCTGGGAGTTCTCGGCGAGTCCGTTCAGTGTACCCAGTCACCACTGAGCACCCGCATACCATCTCTGATGTCAAACACTAATGGATATGGGATCATCCATCGCCCATCATATGGGTCGAGAAGATATACTCTAGTCTACTCTGGAATTTCGATCCCCCGTCTCGATATTCCCACGACTAGGAACAATGAAGGATGTACTCATGGACTACCCAGGCCCCACTAGTATGATCTACATCATAGTCCTGGAAGTCGAGTATACATCGTAAGGGCTTTATCAACATGTAATAGAGAGACAGCAATTATACATGTTAAGATAAAGATCAACCAGATAGCGTACTATCATGTCGAGCAAGAAACTCCTACCTATATATGTCTCGGTATCCACTACAATATACATCTCATGCACAGTAATGGCCTCTAGGGCATACATATAACTAACAATCTCCCACTTGCACTAGGGCCAATTGTAGCAGTGGTTGTAGTATCTCATACTCAACCATCCCATAAAAGTCTCTCTCTGGGAAAAGGCCTTTGTGAGTGGATCTGGCGTGTTGTCTTCTGAGTCTACTCTCCTAACCTCGATCACCCTGGAGATCAACTATCTCCTTGATCAGGTGATGCTGCCTCAGAATATGTCTGGGTCACTGATGGGACCGGGGTTCCTGGGCCAAAGCCACACTTCTATTGTCACACAATGGTAGGAACCTAGTTCATCTCATGAACTAATATACACCCAAACTGCCTCTTTAGTAGTATCTTTGATAGCGATGTCACCAGCCTTTATCGTCTAGTTTTCCACGGTATCCAGCTTGGAACTCTTCCAACATACCGTCCCTCCACTGAGGGTAAAGACAATGCCTGCGACTGACATTCAGTCGTCCTTATCACCCTGGAACTTTTCCAGTGATTCTCCCCAGGATCAATTGATGCCATATCACTACACCTAGTGAGAATCCTAATATCCATTTAGATCTATCTCATAGATATAAAATCTAGGATTTATGAGGTATCACATAGATCTTATATGGAGAGTCCTTGTGATAAGCGGAGATTGACCGAGCGTAGTATAGAAAACTCTTTTCCTATCAAGAGTATGTTGTCCACGTACAATACGAGGATGACCACCTTACTCTCTACTACCTTTTTGTATATACAAGGTTCATCTACCATTTTGATGAAGTCGAACACTTTGACTACCACATCAAAACAGGCGTTCCAACTCCGCGATGCCTGCTTTATCCTGTAAAGCATCTTGCACACGTTTCCGCTGTTCCCACTATTTACGAAGCTATCTGGCTGTGTTCTTATAGACGCTCTCTTCTAAATCAGTATTTAGAAAAGCAGTCATGACACCCAACCGCCAGATATCATAGTCATGGTATGTAGCCGTGGCAAATAGGATATGGATGGACTTAAGCACAGCCACTGGAAAAAGGTTTCATCATTATCCACGCCTGGTTGATGACGAAAACCATTAACAAGTCTAGTTTTGAAAGTCTTAACTTTTCCATCTACACCAAGTAATCTTCTCAAGATATACTTGCTCCTGATGGGGATTTAACCCTTCAGATATAGCATCCAAAGTCCATACTTTGTTGGTGTACATGGATTCCATCTCAGATCGCTAAGCATCCAGCCATTCTTACAAAGTCCCCACTCTTGATGGCCTGCTCGAAACTAGTTGGGTCATCATCTCATGATGCAATCCTCGCTCCCACTGTCATCGAGAAACCGAAGTATCTCTCAGGAGGATGAGGAACCCTACTAGATCGGCGGAGAGGCTGAGGTTCGTCGGAGACTATTGAATCCTTTGGTTCTATCAAATCATCAGCTGTAGTTTATATAGCTGGAAATCCTTCCAGTTCTACAGAATTGACATTGTCTCGAGCTTGTCCGGATTTCGCTTTTGACATAGGCCGGACAACCCCAAATCTTAACTTGCTTAAGAGATGGGCTCTTCCCATACCATATCACATATGGAGTGGTAGGCAGTGATCTGATTCGAACCTAATTCAATAGGTATGCAGCTTCTTAAGTGCATAACTCCAAAAGGAAATAGGAAACTCAGTAGTACTCATCATAGAGCGCACCATATCACAGAGGGTGTGATTGCTCCGCCCCGATACACCGACGTGCTGTGGTGTATACGGAGGAGTAATGCTAAGAGAGAATCTCATTCTCCTTTAGAATAGTCCAGGAATCCCGTGCTCAAGTATTCTCCTCCCAGATCACATCAAAGGACATAATACTTATACCCGTTTTTGGTTCTCTACTTCTAACTTATATTCGGTGATTATCTCAAAAGTTTCGGACTTGTGTTTCAACAGAAACATATGTCTGAATCTAGAGAGATCATCAGTGAATGTAATGAAGTACAAAGAATCGGTCCTGGCATATGTAGACTGGGGACCTTCATACATCACTATGTATCAGTCCCAAGAGTTCACTAACTCTTTCTCTGTTTCCAGTAAACGGAGCTATGGTCATCTTATCTTTGTGACATGACTGGCAAGTTTCATAAGATGTAAATTTAAACTGATTTAAATATGCATCTAAATGTAACTTAGCTAGTCGGGTCGCATTGATATGACCTAGTCTACAATGCCTCAAGAAGAATTCGTTCATTTCTGAACTCTTCCTCTCGTGTGTGTTCTATATACTAAGAACTGTAGTTTGATTTAGAACGTCAATACTTTTAGATAACGTGCCTGAACCGATCAACTCTTGATATAGGAAATGTTCAAAACATTATCCATCAATACAAAATTATATCCTTTCTTTACTAATAAAGAGACTGATATGATGTTGTATATCAGGTTCGGTATCTAATAACATTCGTTCAGAATCAATGTATTCTGGTAATACAGGGTGATGGTGACCAACAGACTTGGCTGCAACACTTGCACCGTTTTCTGTCTCATGAAACTTATCACCCGCTCTCAGTTCTTACCTTTCTGTAGCCCATGTAACAGATTACATTTGTGGGATCCTGATCCGGTATCTAATACCCAGGACGTAGACGATACAGAGAAACAGTTCTTTGTAATGAACACACCCGAAGAAGTTGCATTATCATGCACTTTCTTCGTTTGGGCGGCACGGGAAATCTGGTATTCCCCAATTTCCTGCTCTGTCTTATAACAATTATAAGTTGGAGCAGGACCAACGTTCCCCAGCTCAGTATAAAAAGCGGGTTCGGTCAATACATCCATATTATTATCTTGATTAAGGCGTGACATGGTCACTACCTGGAGAGAGAGAGAAGAAAACACTCTGCGTGCGCTCTTGCAAGATTAGATTGGTTATATATTTTATCTAATCAGGATGGCTCCCACTGTTTTTATCAAATCTTCCTTCAAACCTTAAAAGGAAAGACTAGCCGGGATTAATTACACTCTACAAGTTCGCCAATCTTTCAGCCAGGCCAGTGCCGGTACTTCGAGGGAGGTTCCCCGTGCTTTCGCACGGACCTAATTAAAATAAACCTCGTTTTCCCAAGGGCGTAACCCCGTTGACACCTTTCTAGACACCTACTTGATCGGCTAATTGTAAAGTGCAAAACTCTCCCAGGAGTAACAATTACTCGCAGTGGGTATCAGGATCCAACTATCATATAGAAGGTATGCAATCTCATTGCAAATTTCAACACTTGAAACTCCCGATAAAGGTTTTTACCCCTAGCACTTATGACCTTAACTATGGTCAACAAATCATAAGCACTAGTCAAGCTCTACCCGTCATTTCGTGATTAATTAGACCCACCCACATGACCCTTAACTAAGGTCAACAAAGTCACGCGACTGTCCTAACTAATCGCATCATATGCTGTGTAAGAAGACATCACTTAGCTACCGTAAACTGTGCCTTGACTATGGTCAACAAACACAGCACGAATACTAAGTACTCTACTTCCTAAAATGATGGAGGGTTGCGGATGGTTTTTATGAAAACCTTTAAGGCTTTGAACTTGATCTCGTTGCAGAATCAAATGGTTTTAAAAATGGAGTTCTTTTGAGGCTTTTACTAGCTTCGCTAAAGAGGTCACTCCCGGTGAAGGGATCTCGGCTCTTTCCTCGTCGAATGAGGTGCAGGATATTCACAATACCACTATGCAAAGCAAGAACTAGAAAAGCAATCAAAAGACAAACCGAAGGTTGTAGCATCTGCTAATTATTGCTAAAGAGGTCACTCCTGGTGAAAGGATCGCGGCTCTTTCCTTATCGAATAAGGTGCTAGATGTTCTACAAGGAACACCTCTATGCAAAGCAACAACTAGAGCTACCTAATTTTATGAAATTCAATTCCACAACATCTTTAGGTTTATTTTCTTTCATCAATCTCATTAATGAATGTCCCATCATTTAAGTCCACCTAAACATCACAGATAAATACAACGTACGCTTATGCCATCCGCATTCGCCTCGATGTCCCGTCTGCACCGTTAGGTTAGGTAACTAACGGCGGAGCGGGGCAGGGCTAGCGTGGGTGTAAAACATAAGCAACGTCTATATAATATATCATATATACTATATACAGTATCAATCTGAACATATCATATGATCACATCACAGATAACGCAGCAGAAAATATCATATGAAATATTGGATATACTAGGACGTCAGTGTTTTATTTTGAGCCTATATAAAACACGGATTCCACGGTCGTGATGAATAGCCAATCCCACACCCCTTGACCCCTACGAGAGCGGTAAGCAACCCTACCAATTCTAGAGTTAGGAGACCCGGACTCGACTCCTCGAGATGGTCTCCCACTGGACCCTAGAACCCGATTACTTGTGCTCCCCTCCTTGGGTCAATCCTAATGCAGAAAAGTAAATAATATACAACAACGGTGACATCTTCCTCAGCCCGGAAGTGCCCCAATAAAAGAATATTACATACAAGTTTTTACATGAATGAAAATGAAAAACACTCGTCTCACATAAAAAAACCCGGCTATTCAAACACGACGATCCAATATAACATATCCAGCAACACATAATATCACATGTCATCAACGTAAGTAAATATGCCCTTCCCAATTGTCGTTGACATATAGCAACGAAACCGGCGACATCACATATTACACTTACGGTCACAGAAAAGAAAGTGTAAAACTACAACAGTTGGAATCCGCAATTTCCTTAAACATCGCATGCCTAATCAAATGAATTCCTTAGACATCGCATGCCTAACAATTATAAACCCCGCATTTTAGTCTCATAATCGAAAACTCTTATCAATATCAAGTCGGGCAATTCAACAAGATTCCCGACATCCTGATCGAATGCTCGTCGCAAACTTTAGTAGACAGCCGCACCCCCGAATGCCGTCGACGAAGTGCACTAAAGTGGAACACCGCTACTGCGAGCACCCGAACGGATGCTTTTGGCTACGGGGTTCTCCTACAATCACTTGGTCTAGGATATGGGGCGTGGTTGTCTATTAAGTTTACTCAGCGAGTATCCGCGTACGCAACGTGATTGCGACGGACTTTTGATCACATCAAAATCCCGTGGCAACCGATCAAGTGAGACTAAACCGCTAGAT
Source organism: Agapanthus africanus (assembly GCA_030015575.1). NCBI lineage: Eukaryota > Viridiplantae > Streptophyta > Magnoliopsida > Asparagales > Amaryllidaceae > Agapanthus > Agapanthus africanus. The sequence goes on from CM057350.1 coordinate 210,758,868, forward strand.
TTATAACATTCAAATTAGTTATCTCATAACTACTTGTGGATTCCAAATAATGTATCACATTCCAGATAAATAGACAATGTTAAACCTTCCGATCGAATAATCAAAACACCCAAGGTTTCCTGATAGCTCAACACTTGAAATAAGTTTAAAAACATTCACTTCATGCCACAGTACCAACGGTCCAACCGTAGAAGGGTCAAGCCAACGCCTCACATGTGGCACGCCGTACTGCCCCAAACCCTAAGGTTCAAAGGGCAGTTCAAGACGGTCACATAATCGAGTTAAGGTTTGTTGTTTTCTAGAAGGTCCATCGTGTTACTTGCACTACTTACACGTTCTTAAACTACGGAAAATTCCAACACTTGGAAATTTTCCCGGTCGGGAAAAAGTGAGTTATTGATATCCGGTCGAACTTTTTAACACTTTCTAAAATTACCCGGAAAAACACAATAAACAAAGTTAAATAATCCGATCGAATCATCGAGTCCCCAATACAACCCAGAAAACTCAACTCTTGAGTATAAATTAAAAATTCCCAGAAAACACAGGAACTACAGAAAGAAATTACTGTGCAAACCACGTGCCATGATTCACCATTATAGCCGCGGAACCGCCGCGCAAGCTAGGGTGGGGCCACGGTTCCGCTGCGCATTGGTCGATTTGAGGGCACGTGCTGCACAGTAACTCCTAGAAAACCCTGCTAAATTTTTTGGATATTTTTACTTTGGACAAATCCACAGTTTCAGAAAAAGTACAGAAAAGGGTATCGATTAGGGTTTCGGGGTTCGATCGGGTTTCTAACTTCGTCTACACTTCGCCTAAAGCTCTAGCTAGGCTCTGATACTACTGTAGGGTTCCTAGGCACACTCATGAGGTTCCACAAGGCATCAACCATGCCAAAATCAAATTTTTATGTGCCGAACAACCCTATGCAAGATCGTATACTAGAGGTAAGGCGAAACAAAAAGCAAGCAAACTACTTGGCTACTAAGTGAAAGGGATTACAACCTTTGTAGATCCGGTCCTTCACTTCTAAAGCTCCGTGTTGACGTCCCTTCGCTGCGATCATCGGGATCCCGGACCCTAGCGTTGGTCGCTTCAGAGAAATGAGCGGGCTAGGTCGTTGACTTCGAGGCCGAAGATGATCTACGTCGGGAAGACTCAAACTCAAGCTATTCCTTCACTTGGTCAAAAACTTTGTGAAGAGAACACCCTATACTACATGGCAAGTAGTAGAGGATGAAGAAATAGGAAGTGGTCTCACTTTAGAATTGTTTTTCTCACACTTTTTCTCATGGCACCATTGGAGCTAGCAAGCTTTTGATGGAGCTTGATGAAGAAGAAGAAGAAGAAAGAATAAAGAATAATCATAATTCCAAATGAAACCTATCCTTTTAATTATAGAACCATGGTTGAGTTTAGCCCTCATGCTTAACTTATGTAGAGAATTAACCAAGGTTTTAGGTTAAGGGTTAGGTTAAAGAATATCAAGAGAAATGGCAAAAGAGTGAACTTTGTCAAAGTTTCTCCAAGCTTCTTCAAGCTTAATAACTTTGACCGAGTTTAATCCTTTTGTTAAATCTTAAGATAAATCAATAACCCTAATCTTAAACCTAATCTTGGTATAAGTCTCATACACCTATCTTGTGTGTATCATCAAGTATGATACAAACATATGTACACAAATATATATCACATATACACTTATGCACAAACTAGTGAGAAAACAATTCTTAAGTGAGCTAATACTAGTTAATGTAATGTAATATATCAAATATATAATTATACATTAAATTATTAAATCAACTCTTAATTTAATAATCCGGCTATAACCGACTAATATCAAAAGTAACAACTTATCGAATCAACACTTGATTCGATAACCCGGCTATATCGCATACAACCGATCAATGTCACAAATCGTGAGAATAAAATACGGTATCTCATATCGTATCAATCTCGGTCCCGCACATATCACATATGCGCTCCTACTCCGTTTCGCTTGAGCCAGGAAACCCCTGTGTAGGACTCTAAAGACTCGTCAATACGCCGGCAGTAGGTGGTGATCATATCAATCACCCACAAGCCGCAAGCGGTCTGCTAAATGTAACGGCCACCCGGGTATTGAGCGATCAGAAGATCAACGAGCAAGCCCGCTCACACTCCTGCGAATCCAATCAGTAACACTTACCGTACAGTCCGGTCTGTTCGTCTGATATGTCGCATATCTCGCCTATGGGTGGTAAACGTCAGACCCCAGTAGCTTGATAAGTCATGCCGATGTAAGGTCCATAACAAGCATGAAACTACTGATAACACTTACCAGTAAATAGTGCAACCCTGGCCAGGGATTTCCAGTTATGGCCAGTCGAGCATAGCGCAACATCAACCCCCAATACCGGGAGAGACGAATCCCCTCCTATCGCTCATTGCCTCCATGTGAATCGGGACTGTACCCAAAAACCACCTGTTTGCACGACTCAGTAGAGCCGTGGTAGGGTGGAAATCAAAGCACAGTGGGAGACACACAAGACTTTATGACGATCTCGGGTCAACAGACTAAGCTGTACCAGTGTCACCAGAGAACTGCCATCTGACGTAAGGTATAATACCATCTGGGAGTTCTCGGCGAGTCCGTTCAGTGTACCCAGTCACCACTGAGCACCCGCATACCATCTCTGATGTCAAACACCAATGGATATGGGATCATCCATCGCCCATCATATGGGTCGAGAAGATATACGCTAGTCTACTCTGCAATATCGATGCCCCGTCTCGATATTCCCATGACTAGGAACAATGAAGGATGTACTCATGGACTACCCAGGCCCCACTAGTATGATCTACATCATAGTCCTTGAAGTCGAGTATACATCCTAAGGGCCTTATCAACAAGTCATAGAGAGACAGCAATTATACATGTTAAGATAAAGATCAACCAGATAGCGTACTATCATGTCGACCAAGAAAGTCCTACCTATATATGTCCCAGCATCCACTACAATATACATCTCATGCACAGTAATGGCCTCTAGGGCATACATATAACTAACATAAGATTGCGTGTTGTACCGGAAAAAGAATTCAAAATTGAAAGAGTGTCCAACATATGAAGAGGCCAAGTATAAACCGAAAGAATTTGATAAGAAGCATGATATACCTGTCAAGATAGCACGATATTTCCCCATAACACAGAGGATGCAGAGGCTATTCAGGTGTAAGAAAATAGTCGAGGTAATGATTTGGCATCACCATGCTGCTCCAAGCGAAGATGGAAAAATGAGTCATCCATGAGATTCACCGGCATGGAAGGATTTTGATAGGAGGCACCAAATATTCAGTAGTGATCCTTTCAATGTCAGGCTCGGACTGGCTAGTGATAACTTCTGCCCATTCAACTATATGGCTGGAGGCCACAACACATAGCCCGTTGTAATGATAGTTTATAATCTGTTGTCTTGGTTGGTTATGGATCAATCCTATTTTATGATACCTCTTCTTATTGATGGACCAAACTCACCAGGAAACAATATCGACGTATATCTCCGACCTCTGATCGATGAGTTAAAATCTATATTCATTGATGATGTAGAGACTTACGATGCAAACACAGATATAAGCTTCACAATGCATGCGGCTTTAATATGGACAATTAATGACTTTCCTGCGTATGGAATGCTATTAGGTTGGTCCGTATATGATCACAAAGCATACCCTTATTGCTATCAAGATACAATATCAAAATGGTTGAATTTTAGCAGGAAGGTTTGTTATTGCGGTCATCGGCGTTTCGTGCCACTAGACCATCCCTAAAGATTAGACGTTGCTCACTTTAATGGTCATCAGGAGCTTCATGGGCCTCCAGCCTCATTATCCGGAAAGGACGTGATTGCTCAGCAGGATGGTTACAATAATATGACCTTCTTGATAGATCCAGCAAAACAGGTCAAACCACCCTATTGGAACAAGTTAAGTATTTTCTACGAGCTTCCGTACTGGTCAACAAATTTAGTGCATCATTATCTGGACGTCATGCACATAGAGAAGGGAGTATCCGAGCATGAACTTAACTTATTTCTTTGTAAATACGGAAAATCGAAAGACTACCTCCGTACTCGGATGGATCTTCAGGACTGGAAAATCAGAAGTGAATTGCATCCTAAACCGATAGCGGGTAAACCAAGCAATTTTGTACTTCCCAATGTCACGTATCATATGTCACAACCGAAGAAAAAGTTCCTGCAGGTGTTGCATGATTTGAAAGTTCCCACGGGTTTCTCAGGATTATTTAGCAAGAAGATAAAAATTATGAAAGGTAAGATCGATGAGCTGAAAAGTTATGATCACCATATTATTATGGAGCACCTTCTCTCATTAGCCCTCAGGACTTCCCTTCCCGAATCGGTTGGTCCAGTAATCAATGACCTTTATTGCTTTTTTAGAGAATTGTGCGCTAAAACTTTGGATGTTGTAACGCTGGAGAATCTAGAAAATTCTGTTTCATTGATACTTTGAAAGCTTAAGTGTATTTTCCTACCATCGTTTTTCGATATCATAATACACTTGATGGTTCATCTTGCAACCGAGGCTAAGTTTTCCGGACCGGTACAATATCGATGGATGTATCCCGTCGAAAGGTACGTTGAATTTTTCGTTTCACGCATTTTGTAAAATTATTGTTGTCCTACATGCCCGTATTTATTTATTTAACATATATTTTTAGGTATCTCTACACTCTAAAAAAGTATATACGCAATAGAAATCGACCAGAGTGTTATATCATGCAAGGTTATCTTCTACATGAAATAACCACATTTTGTTCCCGCTATCTGAACGAGAACATTGAGACGAAACTTAACCGGCCTTGGAGAATTCAGGACGGGCTATATGGTAAAACTAATTATAAGAGAGTGGACACTATATTTATCAACAAGTTATATCGGTTTATCCTCCTCAATAGCGTATGCCTTGAATAAATTAGAGGGTACGTTTTTTTGGATTAATTGTTATATTTGTGTTTGTGTGTTTATGAAATGATATAATATTAATGTCATAATTTATTGTTGAGAACATAATTCATATTGATAAGGTACGTGAGGGGCATCCTGATTGGAATGATGAATGATTGGAAAAATATCATCAGGATAATTTTTGCGATTGGGTTGCAGATCATGTAAGTTGTTCGAATAACATATTATTGCTACCAGTCTTAATGTCACGACCCGAAAAGTACGGAACATGACCGGCACTTAAATTACGAAACGTCTCGAGGCGTACGTAATCTAAGTAAGCCAAACCTTAGAAATCAAAACCAAGTAAGGCAGTAAAGTGAAGGAAAAACCAATTTAAATCAAGTGGTTTAGCAACATAAGCCGAATATGTATTTTTAAAAATCAAAAGTCTTTTCTGAAAATTTCGGCAGAGTTTCCTTTGTAAATACTGGCCCCGAACGGGTTACAACATGATAAATATATGCATCAATGAAAAAAGGTATCCCCAAGCGGGAGCTAGCTCTTCGTCAATCGACGGCCACAACCACGCAAGCAATATAATATACAACGCCGAAAAACGAGGTTCAACTCAGGATAAATATCCAACATCATCAAGAAAACCAGAGGAAAACCATAATAATACAATGCGCGACTCTAAGGTCGAAATAATAAACACTGGTCTTCTATGTCGATCAAATAATAAAAGTCTGGTTGATGGAGTTTCTAGATACAACTGAAATAATAAATAAACAATGGTGGTCCAGATGCAAAAGAACCCACCTACCAAAGCAATCACCCGGAAGGAACAGTGTGCCAGTAAAGCCGCAACGAAACCTGTACGGCAAAACCTGCAAGGAACTGTGGCACAACGTGGGTGAGTTGCCAACTCGTGATTAGAAAACATCTACGAGTAGAAATTGCATGCATAACGCTATCCTAGGTCATATCAAGTAATATCCTCAGATAAAAAAATCCTGGTCCATCTATCTATAAGTGTAATACTACATGCTCGAGTCAGTACCTCAGATAGCAACATATCAGATATATGATGTATGAATGCATTATAAATGAAACATAATACATCATGAATAAGATAATTGTTTTCTTTATTTTATGAGATTTCTGTATGTATATAAATCGCATATCATCAATGAAATCGACAGATAAAACAGTGTCCAGCATCGACACAAAACATAAATCTCAGTATCTCAATACCCCAGGCTCCGGCTATCCGGACTGGCCTGTATTAACAAATCTCAAAACCTCAATATCTTAAAATCTCAGTGTCTCAAATCTCACTATCTAGGGCTCCGACAGTCCTGATTGGACCCTAACATCAATCACACGACCACGAACGGTATCCTCCGGATATCCGACGCGTCAGGTAAAATCACCGGTAGGCAGTCTGCCCCTGCTGGGCTCATCGTCTACACCTCGATCTTCTTGCCCTGGGGTACCTTACCGGGTCCACCATGTACCCGCAGATGATTCATCTAACTCCTCGAATCGGGTCTCGAAATCCATCTCATAACCGAGAAAACATCATGGTGGACGACTCATACATCACGATAAAACCGCACTTTCCATTTTAAAGAGAGAGAGAAAGAAAGAAGTTTATACATATATTCTTGCGGTTTTCTCCCAAATCCAGGAAATCTCATGAAAATCCGAAATCCAATCATCAATAGCAAGTAAACAGTGAATATCGGCATAAAACTCCATGATACTGCATAACAGTGAATAATAATATGCATGCAGTAGCAAGTAATAACTGCAATGTCTAAACTAGCATGAGTACGCTAATACCATGTCGAACTATCAGTTAACAAGCTATGTCCATGAGTAATATTCTCTAAGTGTTCGTGACATGGCAATTACCGATGATGATGTGTATGAGCCGGCAAGCAGGTGTACGTGGAACATACGCATCATCGGTAATGGTGCTGGTGTCCTGACAACATAGTTTCATGATAATTATAGATAACATATGCACAAGCATGCAATGCGATGAACATCATGAATATACAGAAAGCGATGTAGTAACAGCAATACTGAAGAAATAATCCTACCCAATGTACGAGTTATACAATTTGGTATTTATAATACTCACAATCCTCCACTTTTGAAAAAGTGTATGACTCGAGCCCAGTCAAAAGGGTAAGGAAATCCACCAAGTCTGAGTCGATCTATATATGTCTATACATAGTAATCGGTGATCTCGCCTCAATAGTATCACGTACGATACAATAAATAACATGACATCCTCGAGTCAAGAGTGCGGATCTATCCTCATAACTATCTCTCGTACGGTACATTTATCGTACGGCATCCCAAATCAGGGTACAGGTCAAATATAACATTTATCTCACTACTCATCTGATATCCTTATCATCACATATCGTGAACAGGGGGTACTGATCTAAGTCTAGTAGAATAATAATATCATCAACATAATCATGATCTGGCTACTGATCTACAGTCTCAAACAATCCGATGTCATCAACACATATCATCATATAGAAGTATACATCATCCAAGCGATCCATTATAAATATCTTAACATATCATATCTCATATCTCGATCATATGTCAACTATCATCATATATACCAACAACATAGTATCGTCGTCCAACGACCCGTTATAACATCATGACATATCTCGGTCACACATTAAATATCTCACGGCATCATGCCCGATCAGATCGACTCATTCCCGAGTATCATATAACATTCTCTTCATCCGAGCATATGAATATACCAATATAAATATGTCTCCAATATGCACAAGGATACCAATGTATGCGAGTATGAGTATGTGCGTGTAAGCAAATCTTTACCCTAGAGTTTCAGGACTAAGAAATCGACTAAAGTCTTCTCTTCAATTCTAGCCAACACAAACTCCTAATCTCCTAAGGCTTTTTTTGCTAAGTTTCATATCACACCCCAACATATAAAAGTATATATATATCGTATCCCATTCTTCTCACACAACTTTGTGGGGGTGCTATACGCCATCCACCCGACTTCTCCCCGTAGATATAAATCTACTCACCTTTGCTTGCCGATGTCGATGTCACCACGCGCTTGCTCGTCGTCTCTAAGTCTTCACAAGGGTACCTACATATAATAAACAATCGTAATTGCTAATAACATCAAGTCCAGAAACCAAAACGGCACACGGATTGCCTATGGGTCAAAACCTATAGCCCACGTGTGCAAAAATGACTAAACAACCCTTGTTGTTGATGTACAAACATGAAACAACCCAATATGAATCCAAATATCAAGAATTAACATTTCAAAATACGGAAAACATAGCCAAAATCACACTAGAATGCTTCCAGATTTTGACTCTGGTCAAATAAAGCTAAGCAAACAAGTCTAGGGTGCTGTATATGATGTATATGAGCTACTGGACCAACCCCCGACACCCTACCCCACCAAGTGGCTGAGCACACTCCCCCAAAATCCGAGCTCGCCGGCCCTGGGTGCTCCAATGGGGTTCTTCTTGCTACAGGGGGTTCCTAGGGTCAACAATGGGTCTCTGGTATTATTTGCTTAACTCAAAACTATCCCAGGTCATCCCAGATTCACCTACACGCTCCAATTCCACACAAACCGACATGAAAGTTCTGTAATTCCGTATTTTGGGTTTCAGTTGGGCTTGGTCTGGATTTCTATCATTTTAGGGGGTCTAAGGTCCTCAATAAGGCTCAAGTTCACCAACACAATTCAAATAAAACCTTAACCCTCTCTAGAATTTTCCAAAGTGCACAAAACTACACGAAATCGATTTTAATCTTAAATAGAGGCTAAAGCAATTGAAATAATATTCTATTTGTGAAGGGATTATCTTATTTGACACTCATGAATCCCAAGATCATCAAAATCTGCATTTTCTTGGTCCAATGTGCTTCCCTTGAGCTTGTGCAAGTTTTTAATGAAATGGGTATGGGGTTTTGGTGAATATTTCATATAGGCTCATGAGGGTTGAATATGGGGTTTGAAGAGGAAGAACGAGAAGCAAAGAAATGGTGGGGAAAATGAATTGAGGCAGCCCCTCTCTCTCCCTCTCAATTATTCTCACTTCTCTCTCTCACTAAAAGCTTACCTACCCTAATCATTATGTCCCCTTTGACTTTTCTTTTTCCTTTTCTTTTATTTTCTCTTTTCTTTTAAAAAGCCATGCATGATAAACATAAGGAAAATCCATGATAGAAAAATGTAACAAGTGTGAAAAATATGACATGTCCATGTCATGTACACAAAACATGCTTAATGCACGATTAGCGATATCTAATGGCGATTAGCACAAAATTAGTATATAATAAATCATAAAATTTCATAATTTGCTTATATCACATAAAACACCCACTTTTCAGTAATTTCCATAATTTTCCAAATTTTTCCAATTTATCGGTATTTAATTATACCGCCCAATTAAAATATTTATAATATTTATTATTTAATTATATTTTATTTTTCTGAAATGTTATAATCTTCCCCCTTAAAGAAATTCGGTCCTTGAATTTAAATCTAAACTCCTCAAATACTAAAACATTTCAGTAAAACGTCCAGGTCGTCGAGGTTCCGAAATCATCAATACATAAAACGCATCATAGCGCAATGCATGCGCATGAACAATGAGCAGATAACTCAAAAACAAAACCCTATCAAGTATCCCGTAATCATCGGAGTCATGGTGAAGACACAAATGTCAAATCCAAAACGAAACCAATATGATATACATCAAAACTATCCATGTAAATATCAAAACTAAACATGTAAATATCAGAAGGAAATGTTAGTTATATGTATGCCCTAGAGGCCTTACTGTATATACGATGTATATTGTAGTGGATGCTTGGACATATATAGGGAGGACTTTCTTGCACGACATGATAGTATGCTGTCTGGTTACACTTTATCTTAACATGTACTCTGATTGTCTCTATGTTACATGTTGATAAAGCCCTTAAGATGAGTACTTGACTACCAGGACTATGATGCGGATCATACTAGTGGGGAAAGTGAAGTCGCCAAGTACATCCTTCAAATGTTCCTAATCGTAGGAGTACCGAGACAGGGCATCGATACTCCAGAGTAGACTAGCGTATGCGCTTCTTGACCCATATGATGGGCGATGGATGATCCCATATCCATTGGTGTTTGACATCAGAGAATGTATACGGGTGCTCAGTGGAGACTGGGTACACTGGACGGACTCGCCGAGAACTCCCAGATGGTATTATAGCTCACGTCAGATGGCAGTTCTCTGGTGACACTAGTACAGGTTAGTCTGTAGACCCGAGATTGCCATAGAGTCTTGTGTGATTCCCACTGTGCTTTGATTTCCATCTTACCACGTCCAAGAGGGCGTGCAAAAAGGTGGCTTTTGGGTACAGTCCCGAATCACATGGAGGCAATGAGCGATGGGAGGGGATTCGTCTCTCCTGGTATAGGGAGTTGATGTTGCGCTGTGTTCGATTAGCTATAACTGGAAATCCCTGACCAGGGTTGCTAAGATTTACTGGTAAGTGTTATCAGTAGTTTCTCGAACTGTTATGGACCTCATATCGACATGACTTATCAAGCTACTGGGGTCTGACGTTTACCACCCCTAGGCGAGATATGCGACATATCAGACGGAGAGACCGGACTGTACGAGAGTGTTACTGATTTGATTCGCAGGAGAAAGTACAGGCTTGTTTGTTGATCTTCTGATCGCTCAATACCTGGGTGGCTATTACGTTTAGCTGACCGCTTGCAGCTTGTGGGTGTTTGATATGATCATCACCTACTACCGGCGTATTGACGATTCTTTAGAGTCCTACACAGAGGTTTCTTGACTCAGGCAAAACGGAGTAGGAGCACATATATGATATGTGCGGGACCGAGAATAATGCGTGTATGTGATACCGAATTAGATTCTCGCGATATGAGATATCGGCCCGGTATATGTGATATAGCCGGGTCATCGGATCAAGTGTTGATTCGATGAACTGATACAGATTATATTAGTCGGTTATTTGTGAAATAGCCGGATTATCGGATCAAGTGTTGATTCGATAATTTAATGTATAATTATATATTAGATATATTAAATTACATTAACTAGTATAAGCTCACAAAAAGATTCTTTTTCTCACTCGGGTAATACATTGATATATATGCGATATATGTTAATTGTATTTTTTTTGTTACAATAAATATTGTATATGTGATATATAATATTGTAACATGTTAGGGTTATTAATGCAACGTGATTAGTGGAGATTAAACATGATTAAGGTTTGATTTGGGTTAATTTTTTCTAGAAGCTTCTAGAAGGTTTTCTTTTGTTTCTTGCTAAAGATATTTTCTAAAGATATTTGTTATGATATTTGTTAACCCAACCTAACCCTTGACCATGGTTAAGTCTCTACATGGGTTAATTTATCATACTTAACCCATGGTTGCATTTCTAACCTCACCACACAATTCATTATTCATCACGAAAGAGTTAGCTTCTTCTTCTTCTTTCTTCTTGCTTGAAAAGCTTTCTAGCTTTTTGAGAGGTGATGAAAGTGAGTGAGATTAAGAAAACAAATGAGAGCTAAAATCCTACTTCATCATCCTAATCTATCCTAGCCATTTATATTAGGGTGTTCACTTCATTAGATAGTGAGAGCTTGTATTAAAGAAACTTCAAGGTAGATCATCTTTGTTATCGAAGATCGGAAACAAGCATGCATCTTTCTCTTCGTGGAGCCTCTCTAGAGTCAAGGAAATCGATGATCGCAACGAAGGGACCTCAACACGGAGCTTTTTGAAGTGAAGGACCGGGCTACAAAGGTTGTAATCCCAAACTCTTAGTGTTAAAGTGTTTAACATGCTTTGTTTCGCCTAATCTCTAGTTTAAAGATCTTGGTTAGGGTTGTTCGGCACGTCTAAATTTTAAATTGGGCATGGTTGATGCCTTGTAGACCCGTATTAGAGTGCCTAGTAACCCTATAGTGGTATCAGAGAAAAGCTAGATCTTTAGGCGAAGTCTAGACAAAGTTTAAAGTCCGATCGAACTCCGAATACCCGATAAAACCTAGTTTCTGGAAAAAATTTCAAAAGTTGACATTTTTCACATTAAAAATGCTAAGAAAATTCAGCAGGGAATTATAAGGAATACTGTGAAAAACGAGCAATTAATACCATTAAAGAGCCGCGGAACCGTGGCAATGACATGCCATGCGCGGCGGTTCCGCGGCCGTACAGTGGAGTTATTGTTTTCTTTTTGCACAGTTATATCCGTATGTATTTCCTTATGCTTCTGGGAATTTTTAATTTTACTCATGTATTGAGTTTTCTGGGTTGTATTGGGGACTCGTTGATTCGATCGGAAAGTTTAACTTCGTTTAAGTCTTTTCCGGGTAATTTAGAACGTGTTAAAAAGTTCGAACGGATATCAATAACTCACTTTTTCCCCTGCCGGAAAATTTCCATGTGTTCGATTTTTCCGTAGTTTAAGAACGTTCTAAGTCGTGCAAGTAACGCGGTGGACCCTCAAGAAGAACACAAACCTTAACTCGATTATATGACCGTCTGAACTGCCTTTGAACCTTAGGGTTTGGGGAAGTACGGCGTTGCCACATGTGAGGCGTTGGTTTGACCCTTCTACGGCTGGACCATTGGTACTGTGGCATGTGATGGATGCTTTTTAAACTAATTTCAAGTGTTGAGAAATATTTGGGAAAACTTGGGTGTTTAATTATTCGATCGGAAAGTTTAATATTGTCTATTTATCTGGAATGTGATACAATATTTGGAATCCATAAGTAGTTATGAGATAACTAATTTGAATGTTATAAATCTAGCAGTTTAGTCTCAGATGATCGGTTGCCGCGGGATTTTGATACGATCAAAAGTCCGTTGCAATCACGTAGCGTACGCGGATACTCGCCGGGTAAACTTAATAGATAGCCACGTCCCATAGCCCCGACCAAGTGACTGTAGGAGAACCTCGTCGCCAAAAGCATCTGTTCGGGTGCTCGCGGCAGCGGTGTTCCGCCTTAGTGCACTTCGTCGACGGCATCTGGGGGTGCGGCCGTCTACTAAAGTTTGCGACGAGTATTCGATCAGGATGTTGGGAATCTTGTTGAATTGCCCGACTATATATTGAAAAGTGTTTTCTATATTGAGACTAAAATGCGGGGTTTATAATTATTAGGCATGCGATGTCTAAGGAATTCATTTGGTTAGGCATGAGATGTCTAAGGAGGTTGCGGATTCCAACTGTTATAGTTTTACACTTTCTTTTCTGTGACCGTAAGCGTAGTATGTGGTGTATTGCCGGCTTCGTTTCTATACATCAACGACAATCGGGATGCGCATACTTGCTTACGTTGATGATATGAGATATTATGTGTTGCTGTGATATGTTATATTGGATCATCGCGTTTTGAATAGCCGGGGGTTTTATGTGAGATGAGGGTTTTTATTTTCATTCATGTATAATTCATTGTATGTAATATTCTTTTATTGGGGCACTTGCGGGCTGAGGATGATGTCACCATTATATATTATTTACTTTTCCGCATTAGGTAGACCCAAGGCGGGGAGCATAAGTAACCGGATTCTAGGGTCCAGTGGGAGACCATCTCGAGGAGTCGAGACCGGGTCTCCTAACCCTAAAATTGGCAGTGTTGCTTGCCGCTCTCATAGGGGTCTAGGGATGTGGGTTTGGCTATTCATCGCGACCGTGTAATCCGTGTTTTATACAGGCTCGTATTAAAATATGGACCTCCTAGTATATCCAATATTTCATATATGTTCTTCTGCTGCAATGTTCTATGATGAGATCATATTACTGCCTGAGACGAATGTTTATATTATATATATGAGATATATGTTATATTGCAGATTTCGTTTCAAATGTGATGCTTGTGAAGCATAATTAAAATGGGACTTCATTAATGAGATTAATGAAACTAAAAGAAACCTAAAAATATTGTAGAAACTTGTCTCGAAAACAGGTAGCTCTAGTTCTTGCTTTGCATAGCGGTGTTCCTTGTAGAACATCCAGCACCTTATTCGATAAGGAAAGAGCCGAGATCCCTTCACCGGGAGTAACCCTTTTAGCGAAACTGGCAGATGCTACAAACTCGGTTTGTCTTTTGATTGTTTTTATAGTTTTTGCTTTGCATAGTGGTATATATGATATACCCTGCACCTTATTCGATGAGGAAAGAGCCGACGATCCCTTCACCGGGAGTGACCTCTTTAGCAATACTAGAAAAGCCTCAAAAACACTCCATTTAAAATCACTCGATTCTACAATGATATCAAGTTCATTACGCAAAGGGTTTTCTTAAAAACCTGTCGTAGCCCTCCGTCATTTCAGATAAGTGATAGTTAGTATTCGTGCTGCGTTTGTTGGCCTTTGTCAAGGCGTAGTGTGCGGTAGCTGATTACTGCTTATCTGTATAAGCATATGATGCGATTGAGTTAGGGTAGTCGTGCGACCTTGTTGGTCTTTGTCAAGGGTCGTGCGGGTGGGTTTAATTAAATCAGGAAATGACGGGTTTAACTTGACTAGCATCTTATGGTTTGTTGGCCTTTGTCAAGGTCATAGGAGGTTAGGGGTAAAATATTATTAGGAATTTCAAGTGTTGAAATTTGCGATGAGATTGCATACCTTCTATGAGATAGTTGGATCCCGATACCCGCTGCGAGTAAGAGTTACTCCTGGGAGAGTTTTACACATTACAATTAACCGATTAAGTAGATGTCTAGAAAGGTGTCAATGGGGTTACGCCCCTGGGAAAACGAGATTTATTTTAATTAGGTCCATGCGAAAGCGCGGGGAACCTCCCTCAAAGTACCGGCACTGGCCTGGCTGAAAGATTGGCGAACTTGTAGGGTGTAATTAATCCAGGCTAGTCTTTCCTTTTAGGGTTTGAAGGAAGATTTGACTAAAACAGTGGGAGCCATCCTGATTAGATAAATTGATAACCAATCTAATCTTGTAAAAGCGCACGCTGAGTGTTTTCTTCTCTCTCTCTCTCCTAGTTGCGACTTTGTCACGCCTTAATCAAGATAATAATACGGATGTATTGACCGAGCCCGCTTGTTATACTACGCTAGGGAACGTTGGTCCCACTCCAACTTATAATTGTTATAAGACAGAGCAGGAAATTAGGGATTACCAGAATTCCCGTGCCGCCCAAACGAAGAAAGTGCATGCTGATGCATCTTCTTCGGGTGTGTTCATTACAGAGAACTGTTTCTAAGAATCATTTACGTCCTGGGTATTAGATACCGGATCAGGATCCCGCATATGTAATCTGTTACATGGGCTCCAGATAGGTAGAGAACTGAGAACGGGTGATAAGCTTCATGAGATAGAAACGGTGCAAGTGTTACAGCCAAGTCTGTTGGCGGTTATCACCCTGTATTACCAGAATGCATTGATTCTGAACGAATGTTATTAGATACCGAACTTGATATACAACATCATATCAGTCTCTTTATTGGTAAAGAAGGATATAATTTTGTATTGTTGGATAATGTTTTGAACATTTCATATATCAAGAGTTGATCGGTTCAGGCACGTTATCTAAAAGCATAGGCGTTATAAATCAAACCACAGTTCTTAACGTACAGAACACACACAAGAGGAAGAGTTCAGAAATGAACGGATCCTTCTTGAGGTATTATAGACTAGGTCATATCAATATGACCCGACTAGCTGAAGCTACATTTAGATGCATATTTAAATTAGTTTGAATTTACATCTTGTGAAACTTGCCGGTCATGTTACAAAGATAAGATGACCACAGCTCTGTTTATTGGAAACAGAGAAAGAGTTAGTGAACTCTTGGGATTGATACATGCTGATGTATGAAGGTCCCCTGTCAACACATGCCAAGACCGGTTCTTTGTACTTCATTACATTCACTGATGATCTCTCAAGATTCAGACATATGTTCCTGCTGAAACACAAGTCCGAAACTTTTGAGATAATCACAGAATATAAGTTAGAAGTAGAGAACCAAAAATCGGGTGATTGAAATGTTTTCTGATGTGTAAAATAAACTTGTAAAGATATCACAATCAAAAAATTATATTGACCGCAATCAAACCACGGTGTCGGATGTAGTTAATGAATGAGTGCGGATCGTCCACAGGGATTGTGCAATTCAATTGTATTATGATACGTTTGAAATGAAATGTTAGGCAACAATAAACGAAAACATGATTCAAGATGTGATTTGTATTCGAGTGTCACTAATCTTTACTCAAGAATCAAGAAACTATAAACACTCAAGAATCGGTTGTTTTGATAATATTTCCAATCAACAATCAAGAATATAAGAAAGGCTCGTAGGAATCGATCGGATCTTTAGACGTGATGCAATCTAAAGGGTTTCGTGTTCTTGTCTTTCGAAGAATTGATACTAGATCAATGGTGATCGACGAGAGTTAGGGTTTTCTTGATGAAATTAGGGTTTCATCTCTTAACCCTTGTTCTTTCGAGGATACCATTTATATTCTAGCCTCTAGCAATTTCAAGAAACGATCGGAACTCCCCAATCTCGAGCGATGTCGATCAAGAAAGCATCGCAACGAATTGGGTCGTCGATTCTTGAACTTGCTAGGGTTTACAAACTCGTGGGATTCAAGAATCGATTACAAATTTGTTACATCATCATACTAAAGATCGTTTCGACTCCCCGACGAGCGGAGTTTTATTCACACATCACCACAAAGACAATATTCAAGAATAGTAATGATAACATGATGCGGAATTTAAAGAAAACAAGATAAAAGAATATCACCTTTTATTTAATCAACAATTTCAATACATTCTTTCAAGAATCTACAAGAAGAAGAAATCGATCGTTGACTCGGCTTCGCTCGTCTCCGTGGATCGTGGATCTACTTTGATCTCTTGCCCGATTGAAGATCGGCTCGGCTCATAAAAGGGTTGAAGGCATCTTGCTTGGCTTGCACTCAAGATCTTGAATTGTTGTTGGACTTAGGGTTAGGGTTTCCTACAAGCTCTCTCACTAAACTTGAGGAAGAGGGGATGAAGAAAGAGATTGATTTTCTAAACTTCAATCAAGGTTGAATAATCATCAAATGATGAGCCTAGGGTCATATTTATAGACTCCCAAACCCTAGGTTAGATTTGAATTAGAACTTTCCCTCCCAAAGTTTGTTGAAGGGTTTCTAGAAGGAGTTTGTTAGGAGTTAGCTTAGGGTTTAAGCTAGGGTTTAGGGAAAGTTCTAGAAAGATTAGGCTAGTTTGGGTGTTTGCTGATCTGGAGGAAGTATCTGGGATATTCTGGAAGTTTGTGAGCATTATTGAGCTGTAGCCACTGAAACAGGAGTTGTGCACTGAAATTGAGGAACTGATTCCCTGTAGCCGCCGCGCTTCCGCCGCGTTTAGCCCCTAACTGCCGCTCTTCCGCGGCGCATTGATGAGCTTGGGATCTGAGTCTTCTGCAGTGGTCTTGTACTGCTTTTTATAGTTTTCTTTGATGTTTAGATTTGTGCTTCCTCTTCTGTGTTGATACCAGATTTGAGTTAAATGAGTTTACGAGCAATTGTAATGGTCGAGCAATGTAATGATCGAGCAAGCTTCTCTTTTCCTGCATAGACTTCGAAACAGGGGTTGCAAGATATGGAAAATATGCTATGTAATGTAATGCAGTCAATTTCCCTAGAAATGCCGGTTTTAAGGTCGAATACATGTAATCTGATATTTTACGACCGATTTGCTAATATGTGAATTATGAATACCGTACACTTCTATATGGATGCAAATGATAAGGAAATTGCCGGTTAAAATATGCAATATTTTCGACTGATCAAATACCCCCAAACTTAATTTCGATCGTCTCGAGAGAATGTTTTATTAAAAAGAGAGAAGGAGAAAATAAAGAAAGAGAAAAACTAACTAGCACACTTTCGTAGGCAACACGATTGCACTGAGCATGTGCAACAAGCCTTTAAACCTCTAGGTGTCCCTAGTAGGAGGAGTGTTGTCTCCTGAGGGTTTTCAGCGGATTGCACCCACAAAATCCAATAATAAAAGCAAGATCATGAATATTACATTTAAAGAAGAGAATCGTAAAAGAAAAGCTTTGAAAATTAGGGTTTCCAACTAAGCTAGCTTTTCGGTTGTCATGAGCCCTATCTTAATGGTCATGAAAAAATGTTAGAAATCACGTCCTCCCTCAATAAAACATCGTCTTATTCTTCATTCCTATCTGTATTCCAAACATCGATCATATAACCCTGCGTGTGTGTAAAGACATCCCTACACCCGGAGAATTCAATTCAAGCTATCATACCCTTGCCCATCGGCCTCAGTACTTCTTGGCAAACGAGATTGCTTACACACTTTCATGCGACCGTCAATACTTCTTGAGGTACTAACCGACCGATTACTAATGTGCTTGCATGCTTGGTGTATTTTCCTCGTCTTGCACCACCTCAGGCATAGCAGTGACTCCCAGACCAGTTGACCTTGGGGCACTAGGTGAAGAAGCACCCTTTTGCTATATATTTTTATTGCCCTTGGTGATAACAAAACCAGTATCCATTTTTCTCACCACATATTTTTTTTTTCATACTTTTGGCTTTAAGACAAGAGCATTTCAAGGTATCCTCTACTATCCCAGGCTTTAAGACGTGTGTAAGTGCGAATAGCAGGGTAGCCACGTTCAAAATGTTTGGCTTCCAGAATAGAAACTATTTTTCAGACTTATTTTTATCCTCAGATTAGTGACGTCCTTCATCTTACTAACCCTTGGGACAACGGCTCATAACTACTTATTACTAGTTCGTATAAGAAAACTTCTAATTTTCTTAGTTTTCTAAAAAATTTCTAATCTCATGGATGCAATTTTTCACTATCTAAACTTTCATTATCTTATTTATATACAAAAAAGGTGTAAATATTAAAATTATTTTTATATTTGAAAATTTTTAAATTTTTATGGGTTTTGAAAATTTTTCAATTTTTATAGATTTTTAAAAGAAATGTTTTGTGCTTATGCAGATGATATGCACATGATGCGAAAATAAGCACAAACCTCCCCCAAACTTGTTTTCAACAGTGTCCTCACTGTTGCCGACAGCTATATCTACAAAACCTGTAAATCTGGGGGGAATTATTAGTGGGGGCAAAATATATAAGTGAAGAACTTCCCCCAAACTTATCTTTCACTCACCTTCATTCAAAAGATGATGCAATGATATACAGGATATGAAGGTGAGACGGAGGAATTTTAATCCAAATAAACTGGCTCTTGTAAGAACAAGAGCTCCTCCGTGGGGTCAGTGGAAAAATACGGCTTTAGTCTATGTCCATTTACTTTGAAAACTGTGCCGTTTTTAACATTTTCTACTTCTACTGCCCCGTGCGGGAATACAGACCGCACAACAAAAGGTCCCTTCCAACGAGATCGGAGCTTACCCGCATGAAGGTGTAAACGTGAATCATAAAGAAGGACTTGTTGACCAGGTAAAAATGTTTTCCTTAAAATGCTTTTATCGTGAAAAACCTTAGTCCTATTCTTTGTGATTACAGCATTATCATAAGCTTCATCGCGGAGTTCGCTTAGCTCGTTAAGTTGCATCTTCCGAAAGTTGCAAGCAAGGTTTAGATCAAAATTTATTTCCTTTATAGCCCACAATGCTTTATGTTCTATCTCAACAGGTAGATGACATGCTTTTCCAAACACTATCCTATATGGAGACATTCCTAGGTCGGTCTTATATGCAGTCCTGAATGCCCAAAGAGCATCCGTCAATTTGGTCGACCAGTCTTTTCTATTCTTAGCAACAGTTTTCTCCAGGATACGTTTGATTTGTCTGTTTGAGATCTCAGCCTGCCCGCTTGTTTTGGGGATGATAGGGTGTAGAAAGACGGTGGTTGATTGAGTATTTTCGCATCAGAGTCTCGAAAGATCTGTTGCAGAAGTGTGTCCCATTATCGCTAATGATAGCACGTGGGTGTCCAAATCGCGAAAAGATATTCTCTTTCAAGAACTTAATGACAACTTTCCTGTCATTAGTGCGACATGGAATGGCTTCTACCCACTTGGAGACATAATCAACCGCCAGCAAAATGTACAGATTCCCAAAGGAGTTGGGAAAAGGACCCATAAAATCAATGCCCCAAACATCAAACATTTCAACAACCAGAATGGGTTGCTGAGGCATTTCATTCCTCTGGGATATTCTACCCGTATACTGACATTGTGTACAGGTTTTGCAATACTCAAATGCGTCCTTGAATAAGGTCGGCCAGTAAAATCCACATTGCAAAACCTTTTCCGCTGTCTTTCTAGGACCAAAGTGACCCCCACAAGCCTGATCATGACAAAATGAAAGAACACTCTTGAACTCTTCATTTGGGACGCACCGGCGAATGATCTGATCAGGACAATATTTAAACAAATAGGGCTCGTCCCAGTAAAAGTGTTTTACTTGGGAAAGAAAACGATATTTGTCCTGTTTTGACCAATCGCTCGGTATCAGTCCCGTGGCATGATAGTTCACAATATCCCTGAACCATGGTTCAGCGGATACGCTCAAGAGTTGTTCGTCAGGGAATGAGTCATTAATCGGCAGGGTCATAGGGGAAGAAACGATGCGTGAAAGGTGGTCAGCTACTACGTTTTCACATCCTTTCTTATCTTTGATAACAAGATCAAATTCTTGTAACAGTAGGATCCAACGTATTAGTCGACCTTTTGCATCTTTCTTCGCCAGAAGATGTTTCAAAGCGGAATGGTCAGTATATACAACTATAGGTGAGCCGATTAAGTAAGGCCTGAATTTTTCTAACGCAAATACAACCGCTAAAAGCTCTTTCTCGGTGGTTGTGTAATTGATTTGCGCATCATTCAGGGTCTTACTAGCATAGTAAATCACGTGTGGCATCTTATCAATGTGCTGTCCTAAGACTGCACCTACTGCAAAATCAGATGCGTCACACATCAGCTCAAAGGGGTAGTCCCAATTTGGTGATGATAAAACGGGGGCTGTGGTGAGTGAGTGTTTAAGTGAGTCGAAAGCTGTCTCGCAATCCGAGTCAAAGTGGAAGGTCGTATCCTTGGCCAGGAGTAGTGTTAAAGGTCTAGCAATTTTGCTAAAGTCCTTTATGAATCTCCTATAAAAGCCTGCATGGCCAAGGAAAGAGCGAATATCTTTGACGCTTTTGGGATGAGGCAGGTTTTGAATGACATCTACTTTAGCTCTGTCAACCTCAATGCCTTTCTGTGAAATGACATGTCCAAGGACTATTCCTTCTTGGACCATAAAATGGCATTTTTCCCAGTTCAAAGTCAAGTTCTTCTCTTTGCAACGAGTAAGAACAGCGTCCAGATTCGCTAGGCAATCAGAAAAAGAGTCTCCAAAAATCGAGAAGTCGTCCATAAAGATCTCCAAAAAATTCTCTACCATATCAGAGAATATCCCCATCATACACCGCTGAAAGGTAGCGGGAGCATTGCATAACCCAAAGGGCATGCGACTGTAAGCAAAGGTACCAAAAGGACAAGTAAAAGTGGTTTTATCTTGATCCTTTTTGGCAATGGGGACCTGATTGTAGCCTGAGTATCCGTCCATAAAACAATAAAACTCTCGTCCCGCTAAGCGTTCCAGCATCTGATCAATAAATGGTAGAGGAAAATGATCTTTCCTCGTAGCAGCGTTGAGTTTTCTATAATCGATGCATACACGCCACCCAGTTTGGGCGCGTGTCTGAATCAACTCATTCGCTTCATTTGTGATAACTGTGATGCCGGATTTCTTAGGAACGACATGTATAGGACTCACCCACTGGCTATCGGAGATTGGGTATATAATACCACTATCTAAGCACTTGACGATTTCTTTCATGACAGCTTCCTTCATGACGGGATTCAACCGTCTCTGTGGTTCTCGGGTCGGTCTGGCATCATCCATCACATGTATATGATGTTCAACTATCAAGGGACTAATCCCTTTGATGTCCGCCATACTCCAACCAAACGCCTCTTTATTAGATTTCAATACCGATAAAAGGGCATTCTCTTGCTCTGATGCAAGAGAAGCGGAAATGATAACCGGTAATGACTCGTTCTCACCAAGATATGCATATTTCAGGTGAGAAGGTAAAACTTTGAGATCTATCTCAGGCGGAGAAATGATAGAAGGAAGGGTCATAGATTGATTTTTGGATCTACAAAGAAGCTCAGAGCCTGTGAAAGATACAGACTCGGGTGGAGAAAAGTCAGAAGTGCAGGACTCATGTGTAGCTAAAGTGTCCTCACTAAGATCATGTGTGAAATCAAACAGAGATGTGCTAATGTCATCGAGATCAGTCAAGCAAAGATCCTCAGCTCCACAACTATCGGGAGCGATCTCATGGACAGAGCACACATCTAAAATATGAGCAGAGGGTTCTGACGGCTGACTTCCAACTCTATAGATATTTAGTTCAATGGTCATATTTCCAAATGATAAATTCATTGAACCATTTCTACAGTTTATAACAGCGTTGGAAGTGGCAAGGAAAGGACGACCTAGAATCACCGGAATTTGGCCCCGGGGGTTTGCTACAGGATGTGTGTCGAGCACAATGAAGTCTACGGGGAAAACAAATTCCCCGACCTTTATCAGCACATCCTCTAATTCACCCCTTGGTTTGGTGATAGATCGGTCTGCCATCTGGAGAGTGCAATGAGCAGGTTTCAGCTCTCCAATCCCTAATTGCTCATAGACAGAATAAGGTAACAGGTTAACACTCGCGCCAAGGTCTAACAGAGCACGATTTATGTTTTTACCCCCAATTGAAATCGAAATTGTAGGACAACCTGGGTCCTTTCTTTTCTTTGGAAGCTGGGGTATAAAAGCAGTGCTAATGTTATTAGACATAAAGACCTTCTTCGGCACTTGGGTCTTCCTCTTCCTAGTGCACAAGTCCTTTAGAATCTTCGCATAAGCGGGGACTTGCTGAATCGCATCTAAGAGAGGGATATTGATGTTAACCTGTTTGAACATCTCTAAAATTTTCTCCATATGAGGACTCGTTCTATTAGCCCTTAGCCGGTTCGGGTAAGGTGCTTTCGCAATAAGCGCGGGGTCCATCATAGGAGAAGGAAAGGGGGGTAGACGAGGTCCCAAAGGAGGTGTGGGGACCGTCTGTGGAGAACTATAAGGGTTGGGTGAAGGTGTTGAGCCTAAAGGGAAATGGAGAATAGGCTCGTGCGAAGGTGGTTTGGTAGAAGAAGAAGGATCAGAAGGTGAAGTGTGTGTATGTGGGAAAGACTCAGCCGGGGTGTTGATATGATTTTCAGTATTATCAATATCTTCCCCGACATGATTGTTCAGCACTCTTCCCGATCTCAACGTGGTAATGGCATTTACATTGTAATGCCCAGGATTCTGTAGGGGTTGAGAGGGAAGTTTCCCTTTTTCTCTCGCACTCATTTCGGCTTTTAAGCGTGCGATTTCAGCTTCCATCGTGCGAATACTCTCAGCTTGGGATGCTGAGTTTTTCTTTATTTCACTGACGGAAGATCTAACCTCAGTCGAAACATCCATGAAATTTGATAAAAGTGATTTCATGGTTTGAGTGAATTGAGAGAACTCGTCAGAACAGGGCTGCATAGGATTAGACTGTGCAGGAGTGTTGCCCTGGTTTTGGAAATTTTGTGACTGGTAGGGGTGCTGAGTGAGTTGTAGGGGTTGCTGTTGTGGTGGAGGAAGAGCCCGTTGAAATTGATTCGTGTTTGGAACCGTGTTTTGAGATTGTGATTGGTTCCAAGCAAAATTCGGGTGGTTCCTCCAACCCTGATTGTAACTGGAAGAATATGGATCGTTTCGAGGTCGTTGAAATGCGGCATTAGAATGCTCTTGACCTTGAAACGCAGAGTTTAATGGACATTCTTCCGTTAAATGTGACGGATCAGAACAGCACCCGCAAACAGTTTTGGGGAGCGACATTGGGTTTAGGGAGGCTGCTGCAAATTTGTGTTCCATAGCGTCGAGCTTCTTTTGCATTGCTGCCATTTCAGCTCGGACACCTATGGACACATCTATTTGGTGTACGCCACCCCTATTCAATGGTTGTGTTCCACTCTCCCAAATTAGTGACTTTTCAGCGAACTCTTCTAAGTATCGCCAGGCTTCCCCGTCATCTTTGGTCATAAATGTACCTTGACACATGTTTTCAAGGCTCTGTTTAGTGCTAGGGTTACTGCCCTCATATATGATTCGGCAAAGCTCCCATCTCGGGATGCCGTGATGAGGACATTGAACCAATAGATCCTTGAAACGTTCAAAGTATTTTGAAAATGGTTCGGCAGGGAGCTGGGCAAATTGGTTCAGTTCGCTACGGATTCGAGCCGTCTTTTGGACTGGGTAAAATTTCTTAAGGAATGCAGCGACGAATTCTTCCCAATTCGTAATAGAGTGTGCGGTGGTGTTATATAGCCACTTCTCGGCTATATCGCACAAAGTAAATGGAAGAAGTCGTAAACGCATCGCATCCACTGAAAGTTGAGACGTACCCATCATTGCGCAAACGTTTTCAAATTTGGTAATGAAAACGTAAGCGTCCTCGGTCTCGAGTCCGTGGTATTTGGGTAAAAGATTGATATACTGGGGCTTAATCTCAAAATTATCCCCATTGGCTGGTGGTGTGGATAAGCAGGTCGAAAGAGGACCTCTATGTGGATAGCATCTTTCCTGGAGAGAAATGTGGGGTGGAGTAGGATTCTGCGCACCTACGGACGGTGGCAGATTAGGGTTAAAGAAGTTTGATGGATTCGGATCCATCGGTGTGGGTGTGGTAGTAGGTAAAGAAAAGGTAAATGGAGAATTACCGACTTCGGAGTCGATAGGAGGTATGCGGACTAAACGGGCACTAGAATCCCGTGTCCAGCCTATCTTGTACTAAAAAGGGTTAGTACAAGTGGCAGCGTTGACTTATAATTAGGGGTAAAATGAATGCGGTGCTTGCTTTAAAAAGGGACGGATTTTGAAAAAATGATGCGACAAAACAAATGCAGCACACAAACCCTAGAATCTAATGGTCACCTAGGTCCGATCTCTAGACCGCTCCTAACTGCCAAAAGACAAGCCGCAGGATAGAATCCTCCACTGCCTCTTTGTCCCCCTGTGGCCGGATAAGTGCCAGGTAAGTGGGAAGGAACCACCACTACAGTGGACCTAATTAATAACCACTAGCCTTAGACACACTCGCCTTAGGCACCACAAGAAAACGCGGATAAGCAATGAATTACCCACGACCTTCTCTTGTCCTATTGAGCGCGACAGTCCTTAGAGTCTTCTCTAGATTTCTTTTAGTTAATGGAGGTAATGCGGATGCAAGTTTGACGATTTTCGGGGCCTAGGAAGGGTAATGAAATCCCCACCTAATTTGGATTTGGCCGTGCCCCTTAAATTTCCGTATTAGAATGCAAACAACCAAGAAATCAAAATCACACACAATTTTTATTTTGCTTTTGCGCGCTGCGATTTATTTGCAAAGAATCCTGCAGCAAAGGGTTAATTGGAGCTATAAAGGGTGAGAGGAGAGAGACAGAAATCACCTGCAGAAAAATACCACAGAGAACTCCCAATACTGCGGCGCTTCCGCCGCAAAATGCATGTATATGCGGCTCTTCCGCGGCTGAATGATGGGAACAGTGTACAAGTTTTCTTCAGCAAGCTCCTGTTGCTGTCTACTGCTCTCTGGTATATTCAAACAAATTTTTCCACAGAACAGAATGCTCCAGATCACCTTGCAATCAAATCACAACACACGTGTAAGA
This sequence comes from Agapanthus africanus, assembly GCA_030015575.1. NCBI lineage: Eukaryota > Viridiplantae > Streptophyta > Magnoliopsida > Asparagales > Amaryllidaceae > Agapanthus > Agapanthus africanus. The sequence continues at coordinate 210,784,670 of CM057350.1, forward strand.
GTTTGTACGAATTTTGAATTCAAGAAGTAGAACGTAATAATTCTTTCACTTCAAACTATAAATGCAAATGAATTAGCGCGATCCCCGGCAACGGCGCCATTTTGATTGAAATGTTTTCTGATGTGTAAAATAAACTTGTAAAGATATCACAATCAAAAAATTATATTGACCGCAATCAAACCACGGTGTCGGATGTAGTTAATGAATGAGTGCGGATCGTCCACAGGGATTGTGCAATTCAATTGTATTATGATACGTTTGAAATGAAATGTTAGGCAACAATAAACGAAAACATGATTCAAGATGTGATTTGTATTCGAGTGTCACTAATCTTTACTCAAGAATCAAGAAACTATAAACACTCAAGAATCGGTTGTTTTGATAATATTTCCAATCAACAATCAAGAATATAAGAAAGGCTCGTAGGAATCGATCGGATCTTTAGACGTGATGCAATCTAAAGGGTTTCGTGTTCTTGTCTTTCGAAGAATTGATACTAGATCAATGGTGATCGACGAGAGTTAGGGTTTTCTTGATGAAATTAGGGTTTCATCTCTTAACCCTTGTTCTTTCGAGGATACCATTTATATTCTAGCCTCTAGCAATTTCAAGAAACGATCGGAACTCCCCAATCTCGAGCGATGTCGATCAAGAAAGCATCGCAACGAATTGGGTCGTCGATTCTTGAACTTGCTAGGGTTTACAAACTCGTGGGATTCAAGAATCGATTACAAATTTGTTACATCATCATACTAAAGATCGTTTCGACTCCCCGACGAGCGGAGTTTTATTCACACATCACCACAAAGACAATATTCAAGAATAGTAATGATAACATGATGCGGAATTTAAAGAAAACAAGATAAAAGAATATCACCTTTTATTTAATCAACAATTTCAATACATTCTTTCAAGAATCTACAAGAAGAAGAAATCGATCGTTGACTCGGCTTCGCTCGTCTCCGTGGATCGTGGATCTACTTTGATCTCTTGCCCGATTGAAGATCGGCTCGGCTCATAAAAGGGTTGAAGGCATCTTGCTTGGCTTGCACTCAAGATCTTGAATTGTTGTTGGACTTAGGGTTAGGGTTTCCTACAAGCTCTCTCACTAAACTTGAGGAAGAGGGGATGAAGAAAGAGATTGATTTTCTAAACTTCAATCAAGGTTGAATAATCATCAAATGATGAGCCTAGGGTCATATTTATAGACTCCCAAACCCTAGGTTAGATTTGAATTAGAACTTTCCCTCCCAAAGTTTGTTGAAGGGTTTCTAGAAGGAGTTTGTTAGGAGTTAGCTTAGGGTTTAAGCTAGGGTTTAGGGAAAGTTCTAGAAAGATTAGGCTAGTTTGGGTGTTTGCTGATCTGGAGGAAGTATCTGGGATATTCTGGAAGTTTGTGAGCATTATTGAGCTGTAGCCACTGAAACAGGAGTTGTGCACTGAAATTGAGGAACTGATTCCCTGTAGCCGCCGCGCTTCCGCCGCGTTTAGCCCCTAACTGCCGCTCTTCCGCGGCGCATTGATGAGCTTGGGATCTGAGTCTTCTGCAGTGGTCTTGTACTGCTTTTTATAGTTTTCTTTGATGTTTAGATTTGTGCTTCCTCTTCTGTGTTGATACCAGATTTGAGTTAAATGAGTTTACGAGCAATTGTAATGGTCGAGCAATGTAATGATCGAGCAAGCTTCTCTTTTCCTGCATAGACTTCGAAACAGGGGTTGCAAGATATGGAAAATATGCTATGTAATGTAATGCAGTCAATTTCCCTAGAAATGCCGGTTTTAAGGTCGAATACATGTAATCTGATATTTTGCGACCGATTTGCTAATATGTGAATTATGAATACCGTACACTTCTATATGGATGCAAATGATAAGGAAATTGCCGGTTAAAATATGCAATATTTTCGACTGATCATCGGGTATAAGTATTATGTCCTTTGATGAGATCAAGGAGGAGAATACTTGAGCACGGAATTCCTGGACTATTCTAAAGGAGAATGAGATTCTCTCTCAGCATTACTCCTCCGAATACACCACAGCACGTTGGTGTATCGGGGCGGAGCAAATACACCCTATGTGATATGGTGTGATCTATGATGAGTACTACTGAGTTGCCTATTTTCTTTTAAGGTTATGCACTTGAGAAGTTGCAGACCTATTGAATAGGGTTCCAACCAAATCAGATTCCTACCACTCCATATGTGATATGGTATGGGAAGAGCCCATCTCTTAAGGAAGTTAAGATTTGGGGTTGTCCGACCTATGTCAAAAGAAAAATTCGGACAAGCTCGAGGCAAGGTCAGTTCTGTGGAAGTTTGTTGGATATCCCAAGCATTCGCAATGGAATATCTTCTACCATACAGAGGAACAAAAGATGTTTTATTTCTCGGCATACCACTTTTTGAGTAAAAGGGAATTTCTTATGAAGAAATTAGTGGTTATGAGGTAGAACTGGAAGGAGTTCCAGCTATACAAACTGCAGCTGATGATTTGGTAAACCCGGAGGATTCAATAGTTTCCAACGAACCTCAGCCTCTCCGCCGATCTTGTAGGGTATCTCATCCACCTGAAAGATACTTCGGTATCTCTATGACAGTGGGAGCGAGGACAGCATCATGAGATGATGACCCAACTAGTTTCGAGCAGGCCATCAGGAGTAGGACTCCGTAAGAATGGCTGGATGCTTAGCGATATGAGATGGAATCCTTATACACCAACAAAGTATGGACTTTGGTTGCTTTATCTGAAGGGTTAAATCCCCATCAGGAGCAAGTATATCTTGAGAAGATTACTTAGTGTACATGGAAAAGTTGAGACTTTCAAAGCTATGCTTAAGTCCATCCAGATTCTACTTTCCACGGCTGCATACCATGACTACGATATCTGGCGGTTGGGTGTCATGACAACTTTTCTAAATGTTGATTTGGAACAGTGCGTCTGTAAGTAGACAGCCAGAGGGCTTCGTAAATAGTGGGAGCAGCGGAAACGTGTGCAAGTTGTTTTATATGATAAATCAGGCATCACGGAGTTGGAACGTCTGTTTTGATGTGATAGTCAAAGAGTTTGACTTCATCAAAATGGTAGATGAACCTTGTATATACAAAAGGGTAGTAGGGAGTAGGTGGTTATCCTCGTAGAGTATGTGGATGACATACTCTTGATAGGGAAAAAGTTTCTTATGCTACGCTCGGTCAATCTCCGCTTATCACAAGGATTCTCCATATAGGATCAAGGTGATACCTCCTAAATCCAAGGTTTTATATCTATGAGATAGATCTATTTGGATGTTAGGATTCTCACTAGTTGTAGTGAGATGGTATCAATTGATCCTGGGGAGAATCACTGGAAACGTTCCAGGGTGATAAGGACGACTGAATGTCAGTCGCAGGCATTGTCTTTACCCTCAGTGGAGGGAAGGTATGTTAGAAGAGTTCCAAGCTAGATACCGTGACATACTAGATGATTAAAGGCTAGATACATCGTTACCAAGGATGCTACCAAAGAGGCAGTCTGGATATATATAAGTTCATGAGATGAACTTCGTTCATGCCATTGTGTGACAATGGAGTTGTGGCTTATGCCAAGGAACCCCCGTCCCATCAGAGATCCAGACATATTCTTAGGCAGTATAACCTGATCATGGAGATGGTTGATCTCCAAGTAGATCGAGGTTAGGGGAGTAGGCACAGAGGACAACAGCGTGGATCCACTCACAAAGGCCTTTTTCTCAGTAGAGACTTTTATGGGAAGGTTGAGTATGAGATACTTCAACCACAGCTAATTGTTAGGTATGTAATACCACAACAGATGGCCCTAGTGCAAGTGGGAGATTGTTAGTTATATGTATGCCCTAGAGGCCATTACTGTACATACGATGTATATTGTAGTGGATGCTTGGACATATATAGGGAGGACTTTCTTGCTCGACATGATAGTATGCTGTCTGGTTACACTTTATCTTAACATGTACTCTGATTGTCTCTATGTTACATGTTGATAAAGCCCTTAGGATGAGTACTTGACTACCAGGACTATGATGCGGATCATACTAGTGGAGACAGTGTAGTCGCCAAGTACATCCTTCAAATGTTCCTAGTCGCAGCAGTACCGAGACAGGGCATCGATACTCCAGAATAGACTAGCGTATGCGCTTCTTGACCCATATGATGGGCGATGGATGATCCCATATCCATTCGTGTTTGACATCAGAGAAAGTATACGGGTACTCAGTGCAGACTGGGTACACTGGACTGACTCGCCGAGAACTCCCAGATGGTATTATACCTCACGTCAGATGGCAGTTCTCTGGTGACACTAGTACAGGTTAGTCTGTAGACCCGAGATCGTCATAGAGTCTTGTGTGATTCTCACTGTGCTTTGATTTCTATCATACTACGTCCAAGAGGGCGTGCAAAATGATGGCTTTTGGGTACAGTCCCGAATCACATGGAGGCAATAAGCGATAAGGGGGGATTCGTCTCTCCCGGTATAGGGAGTTGATGTTGCGCTGTGTTCGATTGGCTATAACTGGATATCCCTGGCCAGGGTTACTGAGATTTACTGGCAAGTGTTATCAGTAGTTTCTCGAACTATTATGGACCTCAAATCGACACGACTTATCAAGCTACTGGGGTCTGACGTTTACCACCCCTTGGCGAGATATGCGATATATCAGACGGAGAGACCGGACTGTACGGGAGTGTTACTGATTTGATTCGCAGGAGAAAGTACAGGCTTGCTTGTTGATCTTCTGATCGCTCAATACCTAGGTGGCTGTTACGTTTAGCTGACCACTTGCAGCTTGTGGGTGTTTGATATGATCATCACCTACTGCCGGAGTATTGACGATTCTTTAGAGTCCTACACAGAGGTTTCTTGACTCAGGCAAAACGGAGTAGGAGCACATATATGATATGTGAGGGACCGAGAACAATGCGTGTATGTGATACCGTATTAGATTCTCGCGATATGAGATATCGGCCGGGTATATGTGATATAGCCGGGTCATCGATCAAGTGTTGATTCGATGAACTGATACAGATTATATTAGTCGGTTATTTATGAAATAGCCGGATTATCGGATCAAGTGTTGATTCGATAATTTAATGTATAATTATATATTAGATATATTAAATTACATTAACTAGTATAAGCTCACAAAAAGATTCTTTTTCTCACTCGGGTAATACATTGATATATATGCGATATATGTTAATTGTATTATTTTTTTTTGTTACAATAAATATTGTATATGTGATATATAATATTGTAACATGTTAGGGTTATTAATGCAACGTGATTAGTGGAGATTAAATATGATTAAGGTTTGATTTGGTTTAATTTTTTCTAGAAGCTTCTAGAAGGTTTTCTTTTGTTTCTTACTAAAGATATTTTCTAAAGATATTTGTTATGATATTTGTTAACCCGACCCAACCCTTGACCATGGTTAAGTCTCTACATGGGTTAAATTATCATACTTAACCCATGGTTGCATTTCTAACCTCACCACACAATTCATTATTCATCACAAAAGAGTTAGCTTCTTCTTCTTCTTTCTTCTTGCTTGAAAAGCTTTCTAGGTTTTTGAGAGGTGATGAAAATGAGTGAGATTAAGAAAACAAATGAGTGCTAAAATCCTACTTCATCATCCTAATCTATCCTAGCCATTTATATTAGGGTGTTCACTTCATTAGATAGTGAGTGCTTGTGTTAAAGAAACTTCAAGGTAGATCATCTTTGTTATCGAAGATCGGAAGCAAGCATGCAACTTTCTCTTCGTGGAGCCTCTCTAGAGTCCGGGAAATCAATGATCGCAGCGAAGGGACCTCAACACAGAGCTTTTTGAAGTGAAGGACAGGACTACAAAGGTTGTAATCCCAAACTCTTAGTGTTAAAGTGTTTAACATACTTTGTTTCGCCTAATCTCTAGTTTAAAGATCTTGGTTAGGGTTGTTCGGCACGTCTAAATTTTAAATCGGGCATGGTTGATGTCTTGTAGACCCTTGTGAAAGTGCCTACAGGAAATGCATGCCAAACCTTTCATGTTGCTGCGCGATGCACGTATCGTGGCACAGTGGCGGACGTCTATTGTAAGAAAATAACTATTTATATACTTATCCATTGTGTAATATTTACGTCCCGCCATTTTGAAAATAATTTAGAAGGGTTCCCTTGTTTTAAACGTTTCGTGTCATATCAGACACGTAGGTAAATACTGAGACTATAGCTCCCTATTTTGGAAATCCCTTCGATAACTCTCAATGCATGCAAAATATATCCAGGTACTGTCCTCTGACTAGTCCTGCGCAGTACGAAAACAAATAGCAATATCATAAAAAACGTACTGCTCCATAAGGTATCAATCCCAAAACGTGCATATGAAAGCTACGTGCGTATGGTGCACACGGAGATCAAAATCCATGAATGTGCCATACATGTACACAAAAACAATATCTAAGTGCAACGGGTGTGCACGAAAAACCTGTCGAAGGCAACGTGGGTGCCTGACAGCAAAATCAGGTGTATCTAATGTGCACGAAGAATCTCGATTTAGTGCATCTGGTGTGCACCAATATCGCATCAAGCGCCCAAATATGCGCAAGAATCCAAATCCAGTGCACAAGGTGCACGAAAAAAATATCGAATATCGCAATCAAAATCGACGGTATACAACACATCTCAATCAAAATCCAAATCAAGTATACCGTGGTATATAATCTCACAACCATGTGCATCAGCGTGCACAAAAGAAAATCAAATTACTAAAAGTGCATGAAAACTATGCCGAAAGTATAAGTCAAATCACACGCATGCCCTAGACATGAAATCATAATCAATATCTCAAATGACATCAAAACGAAGTCTGGTGCTACTGTGGTGCACAAAATCTCAATCATGCAAATAAATCGCTCGAAATATCAGGCATGGAATCAAAATCAACCTCAAGTGCAATAATACGCACAACTCATAAATCAACACGACGGTGTATGAAAACACATCTCAAGTGCAATAACTATGCACAAAACGTAAATACCCAGTAGGTGCAATCATGGTGCACAAAAGCAAATATCATGAAACTCGGTCATCAAAACTCAACCATATAATAAATCACCCAAAATACCGAAATCCAAAGTGACTGACACGTGATAGTCAACTCACGAAATCACCAATCGTAACTACTGCCATTGATATGTCCTTCCTTCAAGGTCGAGAAGGTGTCGGTGCATCCAATGCTAGCAGAGCAAGATATCTACTTGCCTCCTGGTCATGGCATGTTGTCTGGTGCCCTTAGGTTCTCGTCTCTCACTGTGAATTGCTAAGTACATAGATCTCCGGCTCAACGGTCCAATATGGATACGATAATGGAAGTAGTCCGCTCTGGCACATCCTCTAAAGATCTCTGGCCAACACTTATGGTCACTCATAACATGTCCTGTCGACGATGCTGAACTCTGGCCTGCTGGGTGTGTGCAATATGACTAATCCTGGGTCCAAGTCTTCTCGGGTAGTATTTCCAGAAATGTCCTGTCAAGGACTCTCCCCAATCTCGTTTCTGCCGAACTTCCTGGAAGTTATCGTCCTTTATTAAATATGTTTCTTGTTCTGGAACGGCTGCATACTCATCGTGGCTCCTTCTAGAAGATATACCCATAGTCAACGCCTCTGCTTGCATATCACATTTCTGATGTCAGCGGAGTGGAACATTATCTCATCAAGATCTCGTACGAATCTCTTGCTCCACTTTTCTCTACTGTCGACTGCTTCAGACTCGTCTCATCGTGGCTGTATGGACTGCGCTCCAACGGCTGTACTCGTATCTGGAGTCTCCCAAGCAATGCATCTCACCACATAGCATCCGAATGAAGTCGAACCACTCGATCGATTCGTCAAAACCTCATAATCCCCAAGAGCTCAACATCTTGGGTACGGTTTAATAGTATTGAGTACATACCACAGTATCGGTGGACCAGCCGTAGAAGGGAAACCCAAGTCTCACTAATGGCACTGCGGAACTGCCGCAAACCCTAAGGTTCAAAGGCTTTCACACGGTCATTATGTCGAGTTAGGGTTTCATTCTTCTAGAGGGTCCATAGAATTGCTTGCATGTCTTTCATAGAATTGCTTGCATGTCTTTCTGAATACTTTAAACTTGGAATATAGGTTTTTGACATTCGATCGCCTCTATCGACTCTCAGCGTACCTGCGTGAAGTCGTCTCTAGATGGAATCCATCTATCTGATGACCTCGCGTCGGGGTAAGCGAACGAACCACATGTCCTAGTCATTCATCCTCAGGTGACTAGAGACCTTCTATCATATCTCTAAGTACAACTCGTACTGCAATAGCTCTATATCTGGGGAAATATCTCATCGTTCGCGGCAACAACTGGCTCATTCATCTGCACACTGAACAGTGCCTCACTCATCATGAATAAGCAACACATCAATGGTCATCACATTCTGGCTGGCCTCTATTAGTGGCTCAATCCTCTGGTGCTAATCTGCACGTCCGAGAAATCTCATAACAGCGATCCATCAAACGCTCACGGCGGAAAAAACACAAATAAACGACGCCTCCATACAAATCGTATGTCCCTGGAATCACGCCGTGGTCAGTCCTCATTCGTGACGAGCTCGTGCTGACCGCAACTCTAGCCGTAGCTCTCTGTTCCCGTACAACCGTGGTAACAAAACCATAATTGGTACCGATGAGGCTAGATCATAGGAAGGAATATAATACTGTGCAAGAAAATGTACATCCTAAGGCTTCTTAAGCGGAGTAGCGTATCGTAAGTATGACGCGGAACATACGTACGGTACGTCACTCTACTCAAGCTACCTACTCCATCAACCAAGGGTCATCCTACAATCCGAAGGTAAAATCTAACGCTCTGATACCAACTTTGTTACGACCCGAAAAGTACGGAACATGACCGGCACTTAAATTACGAAACGTCTCGAGGCGTACGTAATCTAAGTAAGCCAAAACCCAGAAATCAAAACCAAGTAAGGCAGTAGAGTGAAGGAAAAACCAATTTAAATCAAGTAGTTTAGCAATATAAGCCGAATATGTATTTTTAAAAATCACAAGTCTTTTCTGAAAATTTTGGCAGAGTTTCCTTTGTAAATACTGGCCCCGAACGGGGTACAACATGATAAATATATGCATCAATGATAAAAGGCATCCCCAAGCGGGAGCTAGCTCTTTGTCAATCGACGGCTACAACCACGCAAGCAATATAATATACAACGTCGAAAGGCGGGGTTCAACTCAGGATAAACATCCAACATCATCAAGAAAACTAGAGGAAAACCATAATAATACAATGCGCGACTCTAAGGTCGAAATAATAAATACTGGTCTTCTATGTCAATCAAATAATACAAGTCTGGTTGATGGAGTCTCTAGATATAACTGAAATAATAAATAAACAATGGTGGTCCTGATGCAAAAGAACCCACCTACCAAAGCAATCACCCGGAAGGAACAGTGTGCCAGCAAAGCCGCAACGAAACCTGTACGGCAAAACCTACAAGGAACCGTGGCACAATGGGGGTGAGTCGCCAACTCGTGAGTAGAAAACATCTACTAGTAGAAATCGCATGCATAACGCTATCCTAGGTCATATCAAGTAATATCCTCAAATAAAAAAATCTCGGTCCATCTATGTATAAGTGTAATACTTCATGCTCGAGTCAGTACCTCAGATAGTAACATATCAGATATATGATGTATGAATGCATTATAAATGAAACAGAATACATCATGAATGAGACAACTGTTTTCTTTATTTTATGAGATTTCTGTATGTATATAAATCGCATATCATCAATGAAATCGACAGATAAAACAGTGTCCAGCATCGACACAAAACATAAATCTCAGTATCTCAATACCTCAGGCTCCAGCTATCCGGACTGGCCTGTATCAACAAATCTCAATATCTCAAAATCTCAGTGTCTCAAATCTCACTATCTAGGGCTCCGCCAGTCCTGATCGGCCCCTAACATCAATCACACGACCACGAACGGTATCCTCCGGATATTCGACGCGTCAGGTAAAATCACCGGTAGGCAGTCTGCCCCTGCTGAGCTCATCGTCTACACCTCGATCTTCTTGTCCCGGGATACCTTACCGGGTCTACCATGCACCCGCAGACGGTTCATCCAACTCCTCGAATCGGGTCTCGAAATCCATCTCATAACCGAGAAAACATCATGGTGGACGAATCATACATCACGATAAAACCGCACTTTTCATTTTAAAGAGAGAGAGAGAGAGAGAGAAGTTTATATATATATATTCTTGTGGTTTTCTCCCAAATCCAGGAAATCTCATGAAAATCCGAAATCCAATCATCAATAGCAAGTAAACAGTGAATATCGCCATAAAATTCCATGATACTGCATAACAGTGAATAATAATATGCATGCAGTAGCAAGTAATAACTGCAATGTCTAAACTAGCATGAGTACGCTAATACCATGTCGAACTATCAGTTAACAAGCTATGTCCATGAGTAATATTCTCTAAGTGTTCGTGACATGGCAATTACCGATGATGATGTGTGTGAGCCGGCAAGCAGGTGTACATGGAACATACGCATCATCGGTAATGGTGCTGGTGTCCTGACAGCATAGTTTCATGATAATTACAGATAACATATGCACAAGCATGCAATGCGATGAACATCATGAATATACAGAAAGCGATGTAGTAACAGCAACACTGAAGAAATAATCCTACCCAATGTACGAGTCATACATTTTGGTATTTATAATACTCACAATCCTCCACTTTTGAAAAAGTGTATGACTCGAGCCCAGTCAAAAGGGTAAGGAAATCCACCTAGTCTGAGTCAATCTATATATGTTTATACCTAGTAGTCGGTGATCTCGCCTCAATAGTATCACGTACGATACAATAAATAATATGACATCCTCGAGTCAAGAGTGCGGATCTATCCTCATAACTATCTCTCGTATGGTACATCTATCGTACGGCATCCCAAATCTGGGTACGGGTCAAATATAACATTTATCTCACTACTCATCTGATATCCTTATCATCACATATCGTGAATAAGGGGTACTGATCTAAGTCTAGTACAATACTAATATCATCAACATAATCATGATCTGGCTACTGATCTACAGTCTCAAACAATCCGATGTCATCAACACATATCATCATATAGAAGTATACGTCGTCCAAGCGATCCATTATAAATATCTTACATATCATATTTCATATCTCGATCACATGTCAACTATCATCATATATACCAACAACATAGTATCGTCATCCAACGACCCGTTATAATATCATGACATATCTCGGTCACACATTAAATTTCTCACGGCATCATGCCCGATCAGATCGACTCATTCCCCAGTATCATATAACATTCTCTTCATCCGAGCATATTAATATACCAATATAAATATGTCTCCAATACGCACAAGGATATCAATGTATGCGAGTATGTGTATGTGCGTCTAAGCAAATCTTTACCCTAGGGTTTCGGGACTAAGAAATCGACTAAAGTCCTTTCTTCACTTCTAGCTAACACTAACTCCTAATCTCCTAAGGCTTTTCTTGCTAAGTTGCATATCACACCCTAACATATAAAAGTATATATATATATATCATATCCCATTCTTTTCACAAAACTTTGCGGGGGTGCTATACGCCATTCACCCAACTTCTCTCCGTAGATATAAATCTACTCACCTTTGCTTATCGATGCCGATGTCGCCACGCGCTTCCTCGTCGTCTCTAAGTCTTCATGAGGGTACCTACATATAATAAACAATCGCAATTGCTATTAACATCAAGTCCAGAATCCAAAACGGCACACGGATTGCCTATGGGTCAAAACCTATAGCCCACGCGTGCAAAAACGACTAAACAGCCCTTGTTGTTGATTTACAAACATGCAACAACCTAATACGAATCCAAATATCAAGAATTAACATTTTAAAATACGAAAAACATAGCCAAAATCACACTAGAATGCTCCCAGATTTTGACTCAGGTCAAATAAAACTAAGCAAACAAGTCTAGGGTGTTGTATATGATGTATATGAGCTACTGGACCAACCCCGACACCCTACCCCACCAAGTGGCCGAGCACACACCCCTAAAATCGGAGCTCGCCGGCCGTGGGTGCTCCAATGGGGTCCGTCTTGCTACAGGGGGTTCCTAGGGTCAACAATGGGTCTCGGGTATTGTTTGCTTAACTCAAAACTATCCCAGTTCATCCCAGATTCACCTGCACGCTCCAATTCCTCACAAACCGACATGAAAGTTCTGTAATTCCGTATTTTTGATTTCAGTTGGCCTTGGTCTAGATTTCTATAATTATAGGGGGTCTAAGGTCCTCAATAAGGCTCAAGTTCACCAACACAACTCAAATAAAACCCTAACCCTCTCTAGAATTTTCCAAAATGCACAAAACTACACAAAATCGATTTTAATCTTGATAGAGGCTAAAGCAATTGAAATACTATTCTATTTGTGAAGGGATTACCTCATTTGACAATCATGAATCCCCGAGATCATCAAAATCTGAATTTTCTTGGTCCAATGTGCTTCCCTTGAGCTTGTACAAGTTTTTAATGAAATGGGTATGGGGTTTTGGTGAATATTTCATATAGGGTCATGAGGGTAGAAGATGGGGTTTGAAGAGGAAGAAGGAGAAGCAAAGAAATGGTGGGGAAAATGAATTGAGGCATCCCCTCTCTCTCCCTCTCAATTATTCTCACTTCTCTCTCTCACTAAAAGCTTACCTACCCTAATCATTATGTCCCCTTTGACTTTTCTTTTTCCTTTTCTTTTCTTTTCTTTTTTCTTTTAAAAAGCCATGCATGATAAACATAAGGAAAATCCATGATAGAAAAATATAACAAGTGTGAAAAATATGGCATGTGCATGTCATGTACACAAAACACGCTAAATGCGCGTTTAGCGATATCTAACTGCGATTAGCACAAAATTAGTGTATAATAAATCATAAAATTTCATAATTTGCTTATATCACATAAAACACCCTCTTTTCAGTAATTTCCATAATTTTCCAAATTTTTCCCAATTTATCGGTATTTAATTATACCGCCCTATTAAAATATTCATTATATTTATTATTTAATTATATTTTATTTTTCTGAAATGTTACACTTAATCTAAACTTATATCGTTATGTGTTTACCTTAAAATATATTTTGTTAGATCCACAATCCGAACTTGTTTGTATCATTAGAGAGAGATTCAAAATGTTTAACTCAATTTCCTAGCATGGAGATTGCATATTATAAAGGATTCGGTGTCCTTGGATACAAATTTGAAGTTAAGGATATAAAATAATCTCGAACCACTTAGAATAGTGGGATTGCGACCGTGGGATCGGATGTTGTAATTTATTATGGATACTTAATCTGCATACTTGGCATCCAATATCCCAAATGATCAGAACCATTTTATATATTTCAGTGCATTTGGTATGATACATGAACTGATACAGATAAGTGGAGAAACAATCTCGGGACTTAGAAAGATGAATATGGATTGACTAGCGTGAACACACTTCGATCTTATGGTCATGACGATCCATTTATCTTTCCGCAACAAGCGTTTCAAGTATACTACTCACAAGCATCTATGACGTATGTCGTTGGAAATCCATGGATGTTTACGATGTCTCGGAATTCGAGGATCGTATAGAGGACAATGATGAAGATGAAAAAGAGAGAAGATTTAGAGTGCTTCGACCGTCTGTTTCAAAAGGCGGGTTGTCTTTGGCTGATCATGAAGTTACGTGAGTTAGAAATGATATTGATGATGAAACTCAAATAGATATGTCTAATGCGTCTACGAAACGAAAAATATTATTAGTAATATTATATTATTATTTCACATTTTTTTTATCTATACATATATTGCATGCATCTGTAATGATTGTACTCTTATTTAGGTATAATGACGACGCACGAAGTAGCGAGAGGCGGCAGAAGCACCTGCCGCAGCAAAGACAGATGCAGAATGGTTCTTCCATCTGGGGAGCTATGTAGGGAGCTCCAGAAGGTTGGTCTTGCACCCAGATCCGTATCCCCTTCGGATGACTCCTTCCGTGTGGACTTTACTATACCTCCAGATATATTGCACGTATATTCATTTTGAATGTAATATTATAAATATACACGCATATTTATTTTAAAATTACTTATATAATCAATGTTTAATTATCTAGCTATAGGTGGTGCGTCCACATCAGAAGCAGATGCCACTACCACACCTGCATATATATTTATATATCTTATAGTGCATGCATATTGATTTAAAATGTTATATCATAAATACACACATATTCTTTTTGCTCTTACTTTGATAATCAATTTTTGATTGTCTAGCTGTAGGTGGTGCCTCCACATTCCGGACAGAGGCCACCACCGCACATACGGGTATGTTTATATATCCTATATTGTATACTTATTGATTTAGAATGTTATATCATAAATATACACACATTCCTTTAGCTCTTACTTAGATAATCAATTTTTGATTGTCTAGCTGTAGGTGGTACATCTACATCCCGAGCAAAGGCCACCACTGCATTAGCGGGTATGTTTATATATCCTATATTGCATATATATTGATTTAGAATGTTATATTATAGATATGCATATTCTTTTTGCAATTACTTACATAATCTATTTTTAATTGTCTAATTGTAGGTGGTGAATCCACATCTGGTGCAGTGGCCACTCCCGCCACTTCCGTACCCTCCGCTCAGTCTACAAGTTAGTATTTTTAAATATAAAATATTTATTCATTTTACGTATTCTTTAAGAATAATCATGAACTTCATGTAATTTTATCGTCAATATTTATTTTCTAGTTAGAGGGGATGCGTCCGCGTCCGGGTGATTGTTTGAGATTTTGTGTGCGCTTTCGCTTTCGAAAGATGAATCAAAGAATTGTTAACCGCAATCAAGAACAGCGTCGCTTGGTAGCTAGCCGGTGAGTACGGGTCGGTTCACAGGGATTTTGTGTATTCTCAATTTGTTCTAACGAGTTAATTTCAAACGGTGTTGGATTGATTATCACTAAAAACTAAGTTGATTTAGACTAGGATTAAAATCTTGCTAAGGTTAGGTTTAGGTTAAGTTTGGAAATTTAAGATTTCCCACCGCTTTCAATGCCCTAATTTAGATCTATTTAGGTGTTATGGTAATAATTAATAAAGTGGATTAGTACCATCGGGGAGAAACGATGTTTCTCCCTCTAGGTTCTTTTCCTTCCTTTCTCAATTCTTACCCTAACCTCCATGGAAAATATACGCAACCGGTCTTTTAAACTACGGTATCACCACTACCTCGTGGGATAGGGTGCCGTAGTGAGCGGTGTGTGTATGTATGCATGAAGTCCTATAAAAATATGTGATGGACAAGAAAGGGGTGAGAGATTTTCATCTCTCAAACCTTTCTATTCCTAACCCTAACAAGTGAGAAACTACTCACTCATTAGGGAATTGATAAACATGTTCTAAAATAATTAACTAGGGCAGATAATAAAATCTATACTATGGCAGAAAATAAATTTAAGAACTATGGCAAGGTACAAAAATCTTACTTTATTTGATGGCTCTCTTCAAACATTTACACTGAATTAAAATTCTGAATAGATGAAATAAAAAGAGGCATACTTTCAAAAAGAGCATTAGGGTTTCTATTTATAGATCATAGAAACCCTAGGGTAACATTCGATACAGATCTGCATTTTACAATTTTACCCTAAAGAAGCCTAGTCAACGCACCGCCACGCCGTCAAAGTTCCCACCGACACGTGTCTAGCACGACCGTGGATCCGCGGCCATATGCCCTGTTTGGCCGCGGATCCGCGGCCATATGAAAGGTTTGATGGCTCAATTTTCTATGGCTTCTGTCTGTTGCTATTTTCTTCTGTTTTCTTCAGTTGGTTCTTCAGAATGTCTTCTAGTTCTCTTCCAGATTTCCACAGTGCATAATGTCGTGGACTTTACCGTTTGCTTCGTGTCGAAGTCTTGAACCTTGCGCTGCCTTTGTACTTTGTGAACTTGTTCATTGATCTTTGTTTATTCTCCAAACTGTAGGCTTGATCAAGATTCTTCCATTTGTTGGTCGTGGTCTCACTTTTGTATCATCTTTTCATCATTTTCACTGTTTTTTCTTCCAAGAACCTGTAACCTGCAACTATGTAGCAGACATGGATCAAAAGCACCTGTTTATTTGTAAAATGAATAAGAATGGGGAATATAATAATGCAAAATTATTGTATGAACACCGGGTCACCGGCTGTTCCTCACCGGAGGAACTATCGTCCCGCAAGTGCTGCTGCCCGGGCACAATCCCGTGCTGCTGTCACCGGAGATATATATCGAACTTCAATTTTTATTAATCCTTAATTTCTAAATACCGTTTTGTTTTAATATTGCTTGTTTTGATATTTCTTGTAGATGTAGGGTAGCCCCATCCCGAGAGGGGGACTCGAAGGCCGAATCAGTCCCGCAGGCTGAGACCCTATAGAGTTAGGGGGAAGGCACCATTCCCCCTCTTCTTTACCCCCGATTATCACTATACTGGCGATTATGCCAAGAGATTCGGTCGGTATAAGGGGGATGAGAGCCGCATCCAAAAGAAGTATCCACTTTACGTTGAGTGGGACGATCAGCACTGGCGCTTATTTGCCCTCTTCTGCGATCAGGCTCGAGTATTAATATATTTTTTCATTTGACTTATCAAATAAATTTATTATTATTTAACGCTTATAATTTTAATACATTATTTTCTTGTATTTTTAGTTGGATTACGACTTTCAGCAAGTAACCGACCCTGATCACCCTGACAGAGTGCTCGATCTTCATGCTCTTTCAAAGTGTTTATTGGCACCTTGACTTTGTTTAAACGAGCATCACACATGCAATTTTAAATTTTTCTAGGTGCCAATTAACACTAACCTAGATCTTAACTAGAAATTAGGGTTTCTACTTGATGATATGAACAACTAAAGAGAAGGAAAGAATGTTATAACCCCGTAGATCGAGTCCTTCTCTTCTTAGACTTCGGGTTGTGGTCCACTTGACTCCGCTAGACTCCACTTCAATCTTGGATGAGCCTCCTCCGAAGATCTTCGCGCTAAAGACGATCCACCCGAAGTCTACTTGATCAAGCGACCTCTACACTAAACTCTTTTAGTGTAGGAAACGCACCACACCAAATGGCTAGTCTAGTATGGGATGGTGAAGTAGGGGTTTTGTAAAATGATCTCTCAAACTCAATGATTCACATCACATGTGAGGGTTGTGAGTTTGGACAAGAGGTGAGAAGTTTTGGAGAGCAAAAGAGAGCATGAGCTCATGAAATGGCTAAGGCATCAAGAATGAAAAATGAGAGTAATCTCAAAATGGCTCTCTCTTTCCTTACTTATTCAAACATGGAATTAAAATGCAATAATAAATTGCAACCATACTTGAATAATGAGTTAAGAGTAATATACAAATAATAAAACTCATGCCTTGCCCATTCCATAAATATCTCCACATATTACACCTCATTTTCTATTTTCTAAAAATAGAAAAATACATGCTATGCTTCATTTAATAATATATATATTTATGTATATCAAATATACATTAACTCATATTTATTAATAAAGTTATTAGTTAGCTAATGATATTAGTTAATATATAATTATATCAAATATAATTTATATCAAATTATTAAATCAACAATTGATTTAACAATCCGTTTATATCACATATGACCGACTAATATCATTTATCTAGTTATCACATTATCAAATCAACACTTGATTCGATAATCTGGCTATATCACATATAACTTAACCGGTAACAGATAACTGCCAGATTATAATGCGGTATCACATACTCGTATTTAATCAGGCCTACGCACATATCAGCATATGTGCCCTACTTCATTTCGCTTGAACCAGGAAACTTCTGTGTGGGACTCTAAATACTCGTTAATATACCAGCAGTAGGTGATGATCACATCAGTCACCTACAAGCCGTCAGCGGTACTAGCTAGATGTAACGGCTACCCGGGTATTGAGCGATATGAAGATCAACAAGCAAGCTCGTCCATACTCTCCATGAAGCCTATCAGTAACACTACCGTACAGTTTGGTCTCTTCGTCTGATATGCCGCATATCATGTCTAGGGGTGGTAAACGTCAGATCCCAGTAACGTGATAAGTCATGCCGATGTATGGCCTAAAACGATTCGAGAAACTACTGATAACTCTTATCAGTAAATCTCAGCTGCAGCCCGAGCCAGGGACTTCCAGTTATAGCCAATCGAGCATAGCGCAACATCAACCCCCAATACCGGGAGAGACGAAACCCCTCCGATCACTCATTGCCTCCATGTGACTCGGGACTGTACCTAAAATCCACCTGTTTGCACGTCTCCTTTGAGCATGGTAGGGAGGAAACCAAAGCATAGTAGGAGCCACATAAGACTCTATGACGATGTCGGGTCTACAGACTAAACTGTACCGGTGTCACCAGAGGACTGCCATCTGACGATAGGTATACTACCAACTAGGAGTTCTCAGCGAGTCCTGTTCAGGGTACCCATTCTCCAATGAGCACCTGTGTACAATCTTTGATGTCACACACCAATGGTTGTGGGATCAACCATCGCCCTCTAAGGGACAAGAAACGTACACACTAGTCTACTCTGGAATATCGATGCCCTAGTCTCGATATTCCCTCGACTAGGAACTAATTAAAAGATGTACTTTTAGACCACCCTGGCCCCACTAGTACTGTAAGTCCACGTTGCCCACCCGGTGCTTACGGGGAGGCGGAAACGGTATAAAAATTCGATTTTTACAACACTAGGCAACATGGACTAACTAAAGGAGGATCTTTGCTAAACATAAACTAACAACCAAGCTAAAAGAGTTAGCTACTCGGTTAAAGGGTTGTACCTAAGTCTTGAAGTCTTTCTCTTCTTGCTCCTTGGAGTGTGATGAACGGATCGTCCTCGTCGCCTTCTCTTGCCGAAGAAATATCCACCCGAGGACCTCTACCTTTGGCTCCTACCTCAAACTAGAAGTAACTAAGGTGCTTGGTGTGCTAAACCTAGAACCTTAGAAAGAGTAGAGAGTAATTTTGAAGGTTTTATCTCAAAGCTTGATGGTTCTCAACATGAGAGGGAGAGCTTTGAGAGAGAGGAAGAGGATGAGAGAGAATAAGAATGAGAGAATGAGAAGATAATGCCAACCTTCTCACATATATGTGAATTATGATAATTAAATAATTAACTAAAGATAATTGTGATGGTTAACTTGAAATGACCATTATCATTTCACATTAATGACTTTTGCAAGAATCAAAGAGCATCTTTCATATGAAATGATGATGGTCAATTTTTCAACATAGGTCAACAAGTCAACCATAGTCAAATGTTTAACAACCCTAACCATAACACAATTATAATTAATTAATATTAATAATCATATTTCACATATAAACATTAGGGTTAAGAAAAAGACAACGGTCATCAACCCTAATGAAAGTCCTCTGCCTCTGCTTCAGTCAACTGTGCATACACACCCGTATCCGTGTTCCGAGGAACACAAATACAAAGATATAAAACCAATCCCAAAACATATACTAGAATCTGGCTTAAACCAAAACCCGCTAGTATAAGCTGTCCGGACACCAAACGTGCACAAGTGCGCGGATGTGAACGAACCCCGTCGCAAAACCATGCGACCTCTACTCTGTTTTGCCTAAAGGCGAATAACCCTCTGTGTGGGACTCTAAAGACTCGACACTATGCTGGCAGTGGGTTTAACCACAGACCGCAAGCGGCACTAGTTGTACGTAACGGTCCCCAGGTAGATTCCGATAAGAAGACTGACGAAGTAAACCCATCTGAACTCCAACTGAGCCTGAATGTAACAGTCTCCGTACAGTCCAGTCTGTTCGTCTAAGAATATCGCATAGCGGGCCTAGGGGAGCGGTAAACGTCAGTCCCCTAATAGCGGTACAAGTCGTGTCGGAGTGTAGCCCAGAACACCCTGAGATAACACTGGAAACCTACCAGTATATCTCGCTTGCCCTGGCCAGGGACTTCGTGTAATGGCTCTCCTAGACACAGCGTGATATCAACCCCCAATACTGGGAGAGACGAATCCTGTCTAACCGTCACTGCCTCCAAGTGCTTCGGGACTGCACCCAACTGCTACCGATTTGCACGACTCTTTTGAGCCGTGGTAGGATAGCAATCTAAGAACAGTGGGATCACACTCGAGGCGAAGTGACAGTGTCAAGTCAACGGACTAAGATGTACTCATGTCACCTGGGAACTGATAACTGACGATTGGTATAATACCAACCAACAGTTTCCGACGAGTCCTGTCCAGTGTACTCGTAACCTAACGAGCACCCGCATACTATCTCAAGTACAACGTAATGACGGCTGTGGGACAGACCGTCCCCAAGCTAGGATGAGAAGTGCATACGCTAGTCTACTCCAGAGTATCGATGCCCTATCTCGATAGTCCTACGACTAGGGACCTGCATAAGGATGTGCTTGTGGATTACCCAGCCCCCACGAGTGTGACTTCCATTACAACGCTGGTAATCAAGCAAAGATCCTAAGGGCTCCACTAATGTGTAAAGGCGATATGCTATAAGAAACACATGCACACATTAAAGTAGAAACAAACCAAGTAGCATACTACTATTTTGAGCAAGATTGTCTATAAAAGGTGAATATCCCAACCTTCCCTCAAGTAATATACAAACTAGTATGATACAGTAATGGCCTCTAGGGCATATACACTAACAATCTCCCACTTGCAATAAGGCCATGTACTAGCGTATCGAAGACCTATCATCTCGATCAGCCGCTCGAACTGAGTATGGGGTAAGGCCTTCGTGAATGGATCAGCAGTGTTATCTTCCGTAGCAACTCTCCGAACCTCGATCTCCTGGCGACCCACGATCTCCCTGATCAGGTGATACCGCTTCAAGATGTGCCTGGACTTCTGATGGGACCTGGGTTCCTTCGCTAAAGCTATAGCCCCGTTGTTGTCGCAATACAGAGGTACTGTATCAACAATGGACGGAACCACCTGAAGTTCTGTTAGGAACTTCCTTATCCAGACGGCTTCTTTTGCGGCATCTGCAGCAGCGATATATTCCGCTTCCATTGTCGAGTCAGCAACGGTTTCCTGTTTGGAACTCTTCAAACACACCGCCCCTCCATTGAGGGTAAAGACATAACCCAACATGGACTTGGAATCATCTTTGTCACTCTGGAAGCTGGAGTCAGCAAAGGCCTCGATCTGGAGGTCTTTTCTGTCATACACTAAGAACATCTCCTTAGTCCTTCTCAGGTACTTGAGAATGTTCTTTACCGCTATCCAGTGTTTCTCCCCAGGGTTTGACTGATACCGGCTTACCACACTCAGTGCATAAGCTACATCTGGTCTGGTACACAACATCGCATACATTATAAAGCCTACCGCAGAAGCGTAGGGTATAATAGACATGCGATCCCTTTCCAAATCAGTCTTGGGAGACATCTCTTTGGAGAGGGTGATCCCGTGACAATCCGGTAGATTACCGCGCTTAGAATCTTCCATATTGAATCTTTTCAGTATGGTGTCGATGTACCTGGACTGTGAAAGTCCTAATATCCTCTTGGATCTGTCACGATAGATCCAAATCCCCAGAATGTAGGAGGCATCACCCAGGTCTTTCATGGAGAACCTGTGGACAAGAACCCTTTGACAGATTGTAGCATAGGAATGTCATTTCCTATTAAGAGAATGTCATCCACGTATAAAACGAGGAATACAACAGTTCTTGCTACAAATCTACTATAGATGCATGGTTCATCTGGATTTTTCATAAAGCCAAACTCTTTGACCGTCTCATCAAAACAGATGTTCCAACTCCGCGATGCCTGCTTTAGTCCATAGATGGACTTAAGCAACTTGCACACCTTTCCGCTGCTCCCACTCTGAATGAAACCCTCTGGCTGGTCCATATAGACACACACCTCTAAATTTCCATTTAGAAAAGCAGTCTTTACGTCCATCTGCCAAATCTCATAATCGTGGAAGGCAGCAATGGCAAGAAGGATCCGAATGGATTTCAGCATAGCCATTGGAGAAAAGGTTTCGTCATAGTCCAAACCAGGTCTTTGACAAAAACCTTTTGCAACAAGTCTAGCCTTATAGGTCTCAACCTGTCCATCTACACCAATCTTCCTTTTGAAGATCCACTTGCATCCTACGGGTTTTACCCCATCTGGAGCAACGTCCTGTTAATTGTATGTATGCCCTAGAGGCCAGTATTGTACAGATGATGTATATTATATTGGATGCTTGGACATATATAGAGATGACTTTCTTGCTCGATATGATAGTATGCTATCTGGTTGCTCTTTATCTTAACATGTATACTTTTCTCTATATACTGTCTTATAGTTACATGTTGGTAAAGCCCTTAGGATGTGTACTTG
This sequence comes from Agapanthus africanus, assembly GCA_030015575.1. Lineage (NCBI taxonomy): Eukaryota > Viridiplantae > Streptophyta > Magnoliopsida > Asparagales > Amaryllidaceae > Agapanthus > Agapanthus africanus. The sequence continues at coordinate 210,807,214 of CM057350.1, forward strand.
ACTACCTGGACTATGATGCGGATCAAACTAGTGGGGACATGGTAGTCCATAAGTACATCCTTCAAGGTCCCTGGTCATGGGTGTATCGAGACGGGGCATCGATATACCAGTGTAGACTAGCGTATACGCTTCTCGACCCATGAGATGGGCGATGGATGATCCCATATCCATTGGTGTTTGGCATCAGAGATGATATACGGGTGCTCAGTGGAGACTGGGTACACTGGACGGACTCGCCGAGAACTCCCAGATGGTATTATACCTCACATCAGATAGCAGTTCTCAGGTGACACTTGTGCAGGTTTGTCTGTAGACCCGAGATCGTCATAGAGTCATATATGATTCCCATTGTGCTTTGATTTCCACCTTACCACGTCCATGAGGGCATGCAAAACGGTGGTTTTTGGGTACAGTCCCGAGTCACATGGAGGCAATGAGCGATAGGAGGGGTTTCGTCTCTTCCGGTATTGGGGGTTGATGTTGCGCTGTGCTTGATTGGCCGTAACAGGGAAGTCCCTGGCCAGGGCTGTTTTAGAGATTTACTGGTAAGTGTTATCAGTAGCTTCTCGACCCGTTAAGGGCCTCACATCGGCACGACTTATTTTTTATTGGGGTCTAACGTTTACCATCCCTAGGCTCGATATGCAGCATATCTGACGAAGAGACCGGACTGCACGGTAGTGTTACCGGTTGGCTCGACGGGAGTTGTAGCAGGTTCGCTTGTTTTCTTCTGATCGCTCAATACCCGGGTGGCCGTTACGTTTAGCTGACCGCTTGCGGCTTGGGGTGCTTGATATGATCATCACCCACTGCCGGCGTATTGACGAGTCTTAGAGCCCCACAAAGGAGTTACCTAGTCCAGGCGAAACATTGTGGTGCGCGTATGCGATAGGCGCATGGACCCGGTTAAAATGCGCGTATAAGATACCGTATATTAATCGGGCGGCTTCCTTTTGGTTGGGTCGTATGTGATATGGCCGGATTTCTAAATCAAGTGTTGATTCATCATTTAACCGTTAGTTTCTCACTAGAAATCCTTTCTTGTATTTTTGGATATATGCATGCATGTATGCATTCTTTCTTGTTCATGCACATATAGATGTGCATGCACACATACATACATACATCTTCCTTCATGGTTGTATATACATAGAAAATGATGGCAATATAAGAATCACACCTTATGTTTATATATATGGATATATATATATATATATATTTGCATTTGTTTTAAAACAAAAGATAAAGATTAATACATGGTTTCTACACTCTTCTTCAACTAACCATGCTCACCTACCTTTTAACCATGTGTTAATCTTTTCTTTTAGGTTTTAACTCAAGTGAAATAATATCCATATAATATAACCATGGTTTGAGATGAAGAGTGGAAAATATATATACATATATTTTCTATTTTTTCATAAGGTGATTATCATTTCTCTTCTTCTTCAAAAGCCATCATCTTCTTCTTCCTTGCTCTTTTGCTCTCTAGATCACTCAAGTGAGCAAAATACTCAACAAGATAGGATTTTGAAGTGAGAAAAAGAACCACAACACCATTCTACACTAGTCTTGCCCATTGGTGGAGAGTGTTAGCTTACATTTTCTTTCTTGATCTTGTGAAGTTGCAAGCTTGGACAAAGCGGACTCCGGGTGGATCATCGTGGACCTAGAGGAGTTCAAGCGGACCTTTTCCAAACCCCAAGTAGCCGAGGAGTCTAGCGTAGGGAGCTACAAAGGTTGTACTCTCAAAACCCTAGCTTTTCCTACTTGTGATGATGTGTTGTTTTTGAAACCCTAATTTTCTAGGAATGATTCTTTGTGTGTTCACTTAGCACCCTAAAAATTTAATCTTTGGTACATGTGATGCTTCCAAACCCTTCATAAGGTGCTAGGTAAACCTAACATTGGTATCAGAGCTACTAGGCATTGGATGTCGACCTATGGGGGGTTCTCACTGTGTGTCAGTGTGGCGAAGCATAGGCTCTTACCCCCAGGGTGTCCCGAGACCGGATGGTGTTCCGGCGGGTTGTAGTCCTCGCGAGGGGGTATGCGTAAAAAGTAGCGGCCGAGGGACCCGTTGGTGCCACGGCGACCCCATTGGATGGGGTGGCTGCCTGACTAACGCTGGTATCAGAGCCAACATAGAACTTTAGGCGACACTTTAACGAAGTTAAAACTCTGATCGAACCGAAAAATACGGATTTTTAGCACTCTCTGGACATTTTTTCAAAACTGTTGTTTTTCAAAATTAAAAGTACTTAAAAAATTCAGCAGGGAAATATAAGAAAGACTGTGAAAAACGAACCCATTAACAGTAACTTCGACCGCGGCTCCGCGGCCGTACATATCACTTAATTCCTCATTTTTCCACAGTAATGTTTGTAACTGCTTTTAGATATTTTTGGGTATTTTTAATCTGAATTTAGTGCTGAATGTTCTGGGGATGGTTTTGGACTCTACAATTCGATCGGAATTTTGATTTCTTGTTTCTTTCCGAATAATTTAGAAAGTATTGAATTGTTCGAACGAGTATCATTTACTCACTTTCTCACGGGGTTTAAATCTTTCGGAAATACGTGCAAGTTTTGTGGTGGACCCTCTAGAAGACAACAAACCTTAACTCGATTATGTGACTGTCTCAAACTGCCTTTTGAACCTTAGGGTTTGAGGCAGTACGGCGTGCCACATGTGAGGCATTGGCTTGACCCTTCTACGGCTGGACCACTACTACTGTGACACATTCCGGGTTTTTTTGAACTCCGCTCAAGTGTTGAGCTTTAGGGAATTTTGGGTATTTGATCATTCGTTCGAAAACTTTAATACTGTCTATCTATCTAGAATGTGATGCAATATGTGGAATTCATATAGATGGACATGAAATACGAAGTATGTGATATTTCGCATTTACGATGTCTAAAGAGAATGTGGATTCCAGATATTGCAGTTTTACACTTTCTTTTCTGTGACCGTAAGTGTAGTATGTAGTGGTATTGCCGATTGTCGTTGCTATACATCGACGACGATCGGTGTATGCATACTTACTTACATTGATGATATGAGATATTATGTGTTGCTGAGATATGATGTGCAGGATTGTCGCGATTGAATAGCCGGGGGGTTTTATGTGAGATAAGAGTTTTATATTTTCATTCATGTAAATTCAAATGTAATGTAATATTCTTTTATTTGGGGCACTTCCGGATTGAGGTTGATGCCACCAGTGTTGTATATTATTTACTTTTCCGCATTATGATGGACCCAAGGAGGGGAGCACAGGTGACCGGGTTCTGGGGTTCAGTAGGAGGCCATCTCAAGGAGTCGAGACCGGGTCTCCTAAACTCCAGAATTGGTAGGGTCGCTTGCCGCTCTCGTAGGGGTCCAGGGTGTGGGCTTGGGTATTCATCGCGACTGTGGAATCCGTATTTTCTATTGTTGGCTAAATACTAAATACGGACGTCCTAGTATATCCCATATTATATCTATGTTTCTGCTGCGATATCTGTGATGTGATCATTTGATATGTTATGATGGATACAGTATATATGATATATTATATAGACGTTACTTATGTTTTACACCCGCACTAGTCTTGCCCTGCTCTGTCGTTAGTTACCTAACCAAACGGTGCACGAGGGGACATCGAGGCGAATGCGGATGGCATAAGTGTACGTCGTATTTATCTATGATGTTTAGGTGACTTAAATGATGGGACTTCATTAATGTGATTAATGAAAGAAAAGAAACCTAAAAGATGTTGTAGAATCAATTTTTTTTCAAAAAGGGTAGCTACAGTTTTGCTTTGCATAGCGGTATATATGATATACCCTGCACCTTATTCGATGGGGAAAGAGCCGAGATCCCTTCACCGGGAGTGACCTCTTTAGCAAAACTGGCAGATGCTACAACACTCGGTTTGACTTTTGATTGCTTTTGGAGTTTTTCTTTGCATAGTGATATATATGATATGTCTTGCACCTTAGTCGATGAGGAAAGAGCCGAGATCCCTTCACCGGGAGTGGCCTCTTTAGAAAAACTAATGAAAGCCTCAAAATCACTCCATTTCAAAATTCACTCGATTCTACAACGATATCAAGTTCATTACGCAATGGGTTTTCAGAAAAACCTGTCGTAGCCCTCCGTCATTTCAGATAAGAACTGTTTAGTATTCGTGCTACGTTTGTTGGCCTTTGTCAAGGCGTGGTGTGCGGTAGCTAAATAGTACTTATCTGCTTATGCATATGATACAGATTGTTTTAGGGTAGTCGTACGACCTTGTTGGCCTTTGTCAAGGGTCGTGCGGCTGGGTTTGATTCAATCAAGAAATGACGGGTTGAACTTGACTAGCATCCTATGATTTGTTGGCCTTTGTCAAGGTCAAAGGGGCTAGGGGAAAAATATTATCAGGAATTTCAAGTGTTGAAATTTACAATGAGATTGCATACCTTCTATGAGATAGTTGGATCCCGATACCCACTGCGAGTAATTGTTACTCCTGGGAGAGTTTTACACAGGACAATTAGCCGATCAAGTAGGTGTCTAGAAAGGTGTCAACGAGGTTACGCCTCTGGGAAAACGAGGTTTACTTTAATTAGGTCCGTGCGAAAGCACGGGGAACCTCTCTCAAAGTACCGACACTGGCCTGGCTGAAAGATCGGCGAAGTTGTAGGGTGTAATTAATCCCGGCTAGTCTTTCTTTTTAGGGTTTGAAGGAAGATTTGATAAAAACAGTGGGAGCCATCCTGATTAGATAAGATAATAACCAATCTGATCTTGCAAGAGCATACGCTAAAGTGTTTTCTTCTCTCTCTCTCCAAGTAGCGACCATGTCATGCCTTAATCAAGATAATAATATGGATGTATTGACCGAACCCGCATGTTATACTGTGCTGGGGAACGTTGGTTCCGTTCTTTCTTATAAGAGTTATAGGACTGAACAGGACATAGGGGAATACCAGGATTCCCATGCCACCCGAATGAAGAAAGTACATGATGATGCATTTTCTTCGGGTGTGTTCGTTACAGAGAACTGTTTCTCCATTTCCTCTATGTCCTGGGTATTGGATACCGGGTCAGGATCCCATATATGTAATCAGTTACATGGGCTTAAGAAAAGTAGAGAACTTGGAGAAGGTGATAAATACATAAGAGTTAGAAATGGTGCAATTGTTGCAGCTAAAACCATCGGGGAATATCACCTTGTATTACCAACTGGTAATACATTGATTCTGAACGAATGCTATTACATGCCGAACCAGATATGCAACATTATATCGGTTTCTTTGTTGAGTAAAGAGAGATATAATTTTGTATTACAGGATAATGTTATGAACATTTTCCGTAACCAAAAGTTGGTTGGATCAGGCACGTTATGCAATGGCATTTATGTTCTAAATCAATCAACAGTTCTGAGCATAACAAACACACACAAAAGGAAGAGTTCATAACTGAACGAATGTTTCTTGTGGCATTATAGACTTGGTCACATCAATGCGACACGAATAGCTAAGTTGCATAAGGATGGATATTTGAATTCGTTTGAATATTCATCATATGACACTTGCCAGTCATGTCTCAAAGGCAAGATGACCAAAACTCCGTTTACGAGACACGGAGAAAGAGTTACCGAACTCTTGGGACTGGTGCATAGCGATGTATGCGGTCCCATGTCTACACATGCCAGGGATGGTTCTGCGTACTTCATTACATTCACTGACGATCTCTCTAGGTTCGGGTATGTGTTCCTGATGAAACACAAATCAGAAGCTTTTGAGAAATTTAGAGAATATAAACAAGAAGTCGAGAACCAAACCGGAAAAAGTATTAAAATCCTATGATCTGATCGAGAAGGTGAATACTTGAGCACTGAATTCCTGGACTTCCTAAAAGAGAATGGGATTCTCTCTCAGCTGACTCCTCCATATACACCACAGCACAACGGTGTATCAGAACGGAGGAACCGCACCCTATTAGATATGGTGCGCTCTATGATGAGCACAGCTGAGTTACCTATTTCCTTCTGGGGATATGCGTTGGAAACAGCAGCATACCTATTGAATCAAGTTCCATCTAAATCTGTACCTACCACACCATATGAGATATGGAGTGGGAAGAGACCATGTCTTAAACGAGTTAAGATATGGGGTTGTCCGGCCTATGTCAAGAGGCAAAATCCGGACAAACTCGAGGCACGGTCAGTTCTATGCAAGTTTGTGGGATATCCCAAACATTCACATGGATATCTTTTCTACCATACTGAGGAACAAAAAGTGTTTGTTTCTCGACATGCCACCTTTTTAGAAAAGAAATTTCTTACAAAAGAAATTAGTGGCAACGAGGTAGAACTAGAAGAAATTCCGGCTACACAAACTCAAACTGAAGATTTAGTGGAACCAGAGGATTCGGGAGTTCCCAATGAACCCCAGCCACTCCGCCGATCTAGTAGGGTTCTTCTCCCACCTGAGAGATACTATGGTTTTCTCATGGATGGTGGGAGCGAGGATTGCATCATGGAGGATGATGACCCAACTAGCTTCAAACAGGCCATCACGAGTGGGGACTCAGTGAAATGGCTGGATGCAATGCGGTCCGAGATGGAATCCATGTACACCAACAAAGTATGGACTTTGGAAGATGCTCCTGAAGGGGTAAAACCCATTGGGAGCAAGTGATTCTTCAAGAAAAAACTTGGTGTAGATGGGAAAGTGGAGACTTTCAAAGCTAGACTTGTTGCAAAGGGTTTTCGTCAAAGACCAGGTGTAGACTATGACGAGACTTTTTCTCCAGTGGCTATGCTTAAATCCATCCGGATCATGCTCGCCATCGCTGCATATCATGACTACGAAATCTGGCAAATGGATGTTAAGACCGTCTTTCTAAACGGTGATTTAGAAGAGTGGGTGTATATGACTCAGCCATAGGGATTCATAGATAGTGGGAGCAGCGGGAAGGTGTGCAAGCTGCTTAAATCCATTTATGGATTAATGCAAGAATCGCGGAGCTGGAACATCTGCTTTGACGTCGTTATCAAAGAGTTTGATTTCGTCAAAAACGTAGATGAACCTTGTATCTACAAGAAGGTGGCAGAGAGTAAGGTTGTCTTCCTCGTATTGTACGTGGACGACATACTCTTGATAGGAAATGACATTCCTATGCTGCAATTGGTCAAGCTCTTCTTATCATAAAGATTCTCAATGAAAGATCTAGGTGATGCCTCCTGCATATTGGGAATCAGGATCTATAGAGATAGATCTAAAAGGATATTGGGATTGTCCCGGTCCAGGTACATTGACACCATACTAAAGAGGTTTAGTATGGAAGAATCCAAGCGTGGGAACTTACCCACGATCTCTGGAGTCACTCTCTCCAAAGAGATGTCTCCCAAGACTGATTTAGAGAGAGCTCGCATGCAAGGGATACCCTATGCTTCGGCTGTAGGCTCTATCATGTATACGATGCTATGTACCAGACCCGATGTAGCATACTCACTAAGTATAGTGAGTAGGTATCAAGATGATCCTGGAGAGAGTCACTGGACAGCTGTGAAGAGCATTCTCAAGTACTTACGAAGGACTAAGGAGATGCTCTTGGTGTATGGTAACGGAGAACTCCAAGTAGAGTCCTTTACCGATTCAAGCTTCCAGAGTGATAAGGACGACTCTAAGTCACAGTCGGGATTTGTCTTTACCCTTTACGGAGGGGCGGTTAGCTGGAAGAGTTCCAAGCAGGAAACCATGGCAGACTCGACGATGGAGGCTGAATACATCGCTGCCAACGAAGCTGCCAAAGAGGCTGTCTGGATCAAGAAGTTCATTACTGAACTTGGAGTGGTTCCATCCATTGAGCATCCAATACCATTGTATTGCAATAACAATGGAGCGGTGGCTTTGGCCAAGGAACCCAGGTCCCATCAGCGATCCAGGCATATTCTGAGGCGGTATCACCTGATCCGGGAGATAGTTGATCGCCGGGAGATCGAGGTCAGGAGGGTTGACACGAAGAATAACACAGCGGATCCACTCACGAAGGCCATTCCCCAGATACAGTTTGAGAGACTCTTCGGGATGCTCGGTATGCGATACTACAGCAGCTGGCCCTAGTGCAAGTGGGAGATTGTTAGTTGTATGTATGCCCTAGAGGCCAGTATTGTACAGATGATGTATATTATATTGGATGCTTAGACATATATAGAGATGACTTTCTTGCTCGATATGATAGTATGCTATCTGGTTGCTCTTTATCTTAACATGTATACTTGTCTCTATATATTGTCTTATAGTTACATGTTGGTAAAGCCCTTAGGATGTGTACTTGACTACCTAGACTATGATGCGGATCATACTAGTGGGGACATGGTAGTCCATAAGTACATCCTCCAAGGTCCCTGGTCGTGGGTGTATCGAGACGGGGCATCGATATACCAGTGTAGACTAGCGTATACGCTTCTCGACCCATGAGATGGGCGATGGATGATCCCATATCCATTGGTGTTTGAGATGGTATACGGGCGCTCGGTGGAGATTGGGTACACTGGACGGACTTGCCGAGAACTCCCAGATGGTATTATACCTCACGTCAGATGGCAGTTCTCAGGTAACACTTGTGCAGGTTAGTCTGTAGACCCGAGATCGTCATAGAGTCTTATGTGATTCCCACTGTGCTTTGATTTCCATCTTACCACGTCCATGAGGGCGTGCAAAACGGTGGTTTTTGGGTACAGTCCTGAGTCACATGGAGGCAATGAGTGATAGGAGGGGTTTCGTCTCTCCTGGTATTGGGGGTTGATGTTGCGCTGTGCTCGATTGGTCGTAACAGGGAAGTCCCTGGCCAGGGCTGCTTTAGAGATTTACTGGTAAGTGTTACCAGTAGTTTCTCGACCCGTTATGGGCCTCACATTGGCATGACTTATCGATTATTGGGGTCTGACGTTTACCATCCCTAGGCTCGATATGCAGCATATCTGACGAAGAGACCGGACTGCACGGTAGTGTTACCGGTTGGCTCGACGGGAGTTGTAGCAGGTTCGCTTGTTTTCTTCTGATCGCTCAATACCCGGGTGACCGTTACGTTTAGCTGACCGCTTGCGGCTTGGGGTGCTTGATATGATCATCAGCCACTGCCGGCGTATTAACGAGTCTTAGAGTCCCACAAAGGAGTTACCTAGTCCAGGCGAAACGTTGTGGTGCGCGTATGCGATATGTGCATGGACCCGGTTAAAATGCACGTATAAGATACCGTATATTAATCGGGCGGCTTGCTTTTGGTTAGGTCGTATGTGATATGGCCGGATTGCTAAATCAAGTGTTGATTTATCATTTAACCGTTAGTTTCTCACTAGAAATCCTTTCTTGTATTTTTGGATGTATGCATGCATGTATGCATTCTTTCTTGTTCATGCACATATGGATGTGCATGTACACATACATACATACATCATCCTTCATGGTTGTATATATATAGAAAATGATGGCAATATAAGAATCACACCTTATGTTTATATATATGGATATATATATATATATATATATATATATTTGCATTTGTTTTAAAACAAAAGATAAAGATTAATACATGGTTTCTACACTCTTCTTCAACTAACCATACTCACTTACCTTTTAACCATGTGTTAATCTTTTCTTTTATGTTTTAATTCAAGTGAAATAATATCCATATAATATAACCATGGTTTGAGATGAAGAGTGGAAAATATATATACATATATTTTCTATTTTTTCATATGGTGATTATCATTTCTCTTCTTCTTCAAAAGCCATCATCTTCTTCTTCCTTGCTCTTTTGCTCTCTAGATCACTCAAGTGAGCAAAATACTCAACAAGATAGGATTTTGAAGTGAGAAAAAGAACCACAACACCATTCTACACTAGTCTTGCCCATTAGTGGAGAGTGTTAGCTTCCATTTTCTTTCTTGATTTTGTGAAGTTGCAAGCTTGGACAAAGCGGACTCCGGGTGGATCATCGTGGACCTAGAGGAGTTCAAGCGGACCTTTTCCAAACCCCAAGTAGCCGAGGAGTCTAGCGTAGGGAGCTACAAAGGTTGTACTCTCAAAACCCTAGCTTTTCCTACTTGTGATGATGTGTTGTTTCTGAAACCCTAATTTTCTAGGAATGATTCTTTGTGTGTTCACTTAGCACCCTAAAAATTTAATCTTTGGTACATGTGATGCTTCCAAACCCTTCATAAGGTGCTAGGTAAACCTAACACGTCCAACGTCCATACTTTGTTGATGTACATGGACTCCATGTCGGTTCGCATTGCATCCAGCCATTTTACCGAGTCGACGCTCTGAATGGCCTGCTGGAAGCTAGTCGGCTCATCACTATCAATGATGTAATCCTCTCTATCCCCGTCTATGAGAAAACCGTAGTATCTCTCGGGCGGATGAGACTGCCTACTACTTCTGCGGAGCGGCGCAGGAATGTCCTGATCTTTCGAACCCTCTGGTTCTACTAAGCTTTCAGTAATAGCTCGTGGTTCTGGAATTTCTTTCAGTTCTATTGCGCTCCCACTTATCTGATTTTCCAAAAACTCAGTTTCCAAGAAGTGGGCAATGCGAGAAACAAAAACTTTCTGTTCCTCTTCGCAATAGAAAAAATATCCCTTGGAGTTCTTTGGATATCCTACAAACTTGCACTGTACTGAGCGTGCCTCGAGTTTGTCCGCATGCTGCTTTTTTACAAAAGCTGGACATCCCCATGTCTTAATGTGCTTAAGATAGGGTTTCTTCCCACACCACAACTGATATGGTGTAGTAGGCACAGTCTTAGTTGGAACTCGGTTCAAAAGGTATGCAGCTGATTCTAGTGCATATCCCCAGAATGATCGCGGTAACTCAGCGTTACTCATCATGGAAAGTACCATATCCAATAGGGTCCGGTTCCGTCTCTCCGATACACCGTTATGTTGCGGAGTGTATGGAGGAGTAAGATGAGAGAGAATTCCATTCTCTTTTAAGTAATCCAGGAACTCGGCACTCAAGTATTCACCACCTCGATCAGATCTCAGTGTCTTGATACTTTTGCCTGTTTGTTTTTCTACTTCATTTTTATATTCCTGGAATTTTCCAAAGGCATCAGATTTATGTTTCATTAAGAAGACATATCCGTACCTTGAAAAGTCATCCGTAAAAGTAATGAAGTAAGAATAACCGCTTCGCGCATGCGTAGACATTAGACCGCACACGTCGCTGTGTACGAGTCCCAAGAGCTCGCTCGCTCTTACTCTGTGTCCAGTGAACGGAGTCTTTGTCATCTTTCCTTTGAGACAGAATTGACAAGTTGCATATGATTGATATTCGAACAAATCCAAATATCCTTCTCTATGTAACTTCGTCAACCTTCTCTCATTGATGTGACCCAGTCTACAATGCCATAAGAAAGCCTGATTTGTTTCCGGAGACTTTCTTTTGTGTGTATTCTGGACATTGAAAATCTATGGTTGGTTTAATACTATATACCATTGCTTAATGTACCTGACCCAATCAGAACTTGATTAAGGTGAATGTTTACAACATTACTTACAAATGCAAATTCATAACCTTCTTTAGATATTAAAGATACAGAAATGATATTACAAGTTGCATTGGGTACAAAATAACAATTACGTAAAACCAAAACATGTCCATCTGACATTCCCAAGTGATAGTCCCCCACGGCCTCAGCATCCATGCTAGCTCCGTTTGCAAATTTGAGGGTCATATCACCTGCCCTCAAAAACCTACGCTTTCTCAGTGCCTGCAAAAAATTACAGATATGAGATCCTGATCTGGTATCCAATACCCAGGAAGTAAAGTTTATTGATAGACAGTTTTCAATAACATACACACCTGAAGCTGAAGCCGCAACTTGCTTCAGATCCGGGTTTCTGGCCTTCCAACCCCTGCAATCTTTCTTCCAGTGTCCACTCTTGTGACAGTAAAAGCATTCTTCCTTCCCTACAAGCTTTTCCGCTACCTTTGTTGCCTTTGCCTTTCCCTTCGTATCCACTTTACTAACACCGCCCCTTGGTTTGGTGGGGGTTTTCTTCTTCTTTCCCTTGGCTTTCGCCTTAGACCTAGAAGAAGAAGATCCTCCTACAAACAAAATGGATGTTTCCCAACCTTTCTGTAGGATGCCCTCTGCACTCCTCAATATGTTGAGGAGTTCTGAAAGTTCAACTTCCTTTTCTTGCAAGTTGAAGTTCAGGATAAACTGGGCGTAAGTGGAAGGAAGGGACTGGAGAATCAAGTCCGTATAGAGCTCGTTCTCTAACGTGGTCCCAAGGTCCGTGAGCTTCTCTATAGAGCCAATCATCTTAAGCACGTGTTCCGCTACCGATGATCCGACGGCCAATCTCGCCGAAAACAGCTTTTTCGAGACTTCGTATCTGGCGATACGGGATTACTCTCCATACCGTTCTTTTGTATGGAGAAATATGGATTCGAGGTCCATATACTCGTGCCTCCTCTGATGTTCATTGTCCATAGAGGCAAGCACGAGGCACTTGGCCTTCGCGCAGTCGATTTCCCAGGTCTTACGGATTTCCCTATCCACGACGCTGGTTTTGGGACCTGGGACAGAGGGAGCTTTGGTGGTAAGGAGATACCCCAACTTGTCATAAGTGATTGCCATTTTGACATTCCTGAGCCAATCTTTGTAGTTTGGCCCTGTCAGTATGTTTTTATCTAGTAATAACTTAAGTCCAGTCATGATGTTTGTTCGCTGCAATTAGGAGAGAGAGAAGAAACACTTTAGCACGATGCTCTTGCAAGTTTAGAGTGGTTTTTAATTTGTCTAAACAGGATGGCTCCCACTGTCTCTCGGATCCCTCCTCAAACCATAAAGGAAGAATTAGTCGGGATCAATCTCACCGTACAATTCTTGCTTAACCGTTCAGCCAGGCCAGTGTCGGTACTTCGAGGGAGGTTTTCCAACGCTTTCGCGAAGTTCCTTAATTAAATAACCTCGTTTCCCTGTGGGCGTAGCCCCGCTAACACTTTTCTAGACACCCACTTGGTTTATAGCATTGATCGTTAAGTGAGAAATTTCCCGAGGAGTAGCATATACTCACAGTAGGATCGGGATCTAAATATCATCGCGTGACAAAACTGAAGGAATCCTACCAGAATCATCACACTCCAAATGGTATGCAGCGCTAGCAAGTTTCAGTTTCTTTAGAAACTCCCGATGTGGATTTTTGCCCCATGCTCTTCTGACCTTGACTTTGGCCAACAAATCATAAGTCACATGTCAAGTTCTACCCGTCATTCTTCAGGTTAATTTGAACCCACCCGTACCTACCCTTGACTTTGGCCAACAAGGCAGTACGACTGTCCCAAACCAACACATCTATCTATGCTGCATATGAATACCCAATAGCTACCAATCACTATGCCTTGACTTTGGCCAAAAAACATAGCTTGAATACTTATTGACTATCCATGTGAAACGACGGAGGGCTACGAATGGTTTTGGCGAAACCGTGAACGTAGTGAACTTGATATAATCGAAGGAACGAGATAGCTTTCAAAAGGAGTGGTTCAAGCTCCGCATTTAAAAATTGGTTTTTGAAAAGAACCGAGTGGTTTTGAAAGTGTTCCAACGACTTTTACTTGGTTTATTTTCTTGCATTAATTTTAATGCATCCCATCAATAATCGTACCATTGTAGAAAACAATGAAAATATGACGTACGCTTATGTTATCCGCATTCGCCACAGGGTCCCGTCATCACCCGTTAGGTTACTTAACTAACGACAGAGCGGGGGCTGGACTAGCGCAGATGCAAAACATAAGCAACGCCTAAATAGATATCATATGTATATATATATATACACATTCGTCACATGCAATGATAGCCATTCCAGATCGAAGATGAACACATTGGATATACTAGGAATCCGCATTCCGTACGAGCCTGTAACGAAGAGCGGATTACACGGTCGCGATGAATAGCCAAACCCCACCCTAGACCCCTACGGGTGCGGCAAACTACCCGCCAAGTACCCGAAGTGAAGCAACCTCCCTCAACAACATGAGTAGGCCACTCGGCACTTCGAGATACCCGGTAGTTTGTGCACCCCACCTTGGGTCTATCCTAGGAGCAAAAACAATAAAAGAAATTATACAATGACGGCTACAACCCCATCCCGGTTGTGCGTCCATATAAATAATATTACATCAATTTACATATTACATGAATTGAAAGAAAAAGAAAACTCTCATCTCACAACCCCCCGGCTATTCATCCACGACAATCCAACGAATTCATATACACAAACCATCAACATTACAGATCACAGAAATGTATAACCCCCACTAATCGACGTATAGCGATCAGCAGACATTCAATACATATATCACATCACAGATACAACCCATTAGCCAAAGTCTACAGAAAATCGATCAAAATACGGATTTGTAACCACCCCAAAAACAAACTTGTTCTCTGGAAATTCTGGGCAGAAACAAACCATCTCAAAAATCACAAAACACCAGCAGAAGAAAACTGTAGGAGAAACGATCCACGGCCGAGTCAACTCGGCCGCGGATCCGCGGCAGGAGCAAGCTCTTGCCGCGGATCCGCGGTGAGTTGGTCGACTCACTGGATCGTTTTTCTTGCCTGTTCTTTAAAAAGCCTGAGCCGATTTTTTGTACATGATTTATTATTTTTTTAGCAGAAAAAAAAATTGGCAGAAACTTAGGTATTTTGAAAAGTGTTTTGCGATTTTTTCCGATCGAAATTCTAGATACTTTGCTAACTTGCTAGTTAGTATTTAGCTAGGCTCTGATACCACTGTAAGTCCACGTTGCCCACCCCGGTGCTTACGGGGAGGTGGAAACGGTATAAAAATTCGATTTTTACAACACTAGGCAACATGGACTAACTAAAGGAGGATCTTTGCTAAACATAAACTAACAACCAAGCTAAAAGAGTTAGCTACTCGGTTAAAGGGTTATACCTAAGTCTTGAAGTCCTACTCTTCTTGCTCCTTGGAGTGTGATGAACGGATCGTCCTCATCGCCTTCTCTTGCCGAAGAAAGATCAACCCGAGGACCTCTACCTTTGGCTCCTACCTCAAACTAGAAGTAACTAAGGTGCTTGGTGTGCTAAACCTAGAACCTTAGAAAGAGTAGAGAGTAATTTTGAAGGTTTTATCTCAAAGCTTGATGGTTCTCAACTCATGAGAGGGAGAGCTTTGAGAGAGAGGAAGAGGATGAAAGAGAATGAGAATGAGAGAATGAGAAGATAATGCCAACCTTCTCACATATATGTGAATTATGATAATTAAATAATTAACTAAAGATAATTGTGATGGTTAACTTGAAATGACCATTATCATTTCACATTAATGACTTTTGCAAGAATCAAAGAGCATCTTTCATATGAAATGATGATGGTCAATTTGTCAACATAGATCAACAAGTCAACCATAGTCAAATGGTCAACAACCCTAACCATAACACAATTATAATTAATTAATATTAATAATCATATTTCATATATAAACATTAGGGTTAAGAAAAAGACAACGGTCATCAACCCTAATGAAAGTCCTCTGCCTCTGCCTTAGTCAACTGTGCATACACACCCGTATCTGTGTTCCGAGGAACACGAATACAAAGAGATAAAACCAATCCCAAAACATATACTACAATCTGGCTTAAACCAAAGCCCGCTAGTATAAGCTGTCCGGACACCAAACGTGCACAAGTGCGCGGATGTGAACGAACCCCGTCGCAAAACCATGCGACCTCTACTCTGTTTTGCATAAAGGCGAATAACCCTCTGTGTGGGACTCTAAAGTCTCGACACTACGCTGGCAGTGGGTTTAACCACAGACCGCAAGCAGCACTAGCTGTACGTAACGGTCCCCAGGTAGATGCCGATAAGAAGACTGACGAGGTAAACCCATCTGAACTCCTACTGAGCCTGAATATGACAGTCTCCGTACAGTCCGGTCTGTTCGTGTAAGAATATCACAAGGCGGGCCTAGGGGGCGGTAAACGTCAGTCCCCTAATAGCGGTACAAGTCGTGTCGGAGTGTAGCCCAGAACACCCTGAGATAACACTGGAAACCTACCAGTATATCCGCTTGCCCTGGCCAGGGACTTCGTGTAATGGCTCTCCTAGACACAGCGCGATATCAACCGCCAATACCGGGAGAGACGAATCCAGTCTAACCGTCACTGCCTCCATGTTCTTCGGGACTGCACCCAACTGCTACCTGTTTGCACGACTCCTTTGAGCCGTGGTAGGGTAGCAATCTAATAACGGTGGGAACACACTCGAGGCGAAGTGATAGTGTCAAGTCAACGGACTAAGCTGTACTCATGTCACCTTGGAACTGATAACTGATGATAGGTATAATACCAACCAACAATTCCCGATGAGTCCTGTCCAGTGTACTCGTAACCTAACGAGCACCCGCATACTATCTCAAGTACGACGTACTGACGGCTGTAGGACAGACCGTCTCCCAAGCTGGGATGAGAAGCGCATACGCTAGTCTACTCCGGAGTATCAATGCCCTGTCTCGATAGTCCTACGACTTGGGACCTGCATAGGGATGTGCTTATGGATTACCCAGCCCCCACGAGTGTGACTGCCATCACAACGCTGGTAATCAAGCAAAGATCCTAAGGGCTCCACTAATGTGTAAAGGCGATATGCTATAAGAAACACATGCACACATTAAAGTAGAAACAAACCAAGTAGCATACTACTATTTTGAGCAAGATTGTCTATACAAGGTGAATATCCCAAGCTTCCATCAAGTAATATACAAACTAGTCTGATACAGTAATGGCCTCTAGGGCATATACACTAATTAGTACGATCTCATCATAATCCTGGTAGTCAAGTACATATCCTAAGGGCTTTATCAACATGTGAAAGAAAGACAGTAAAGAATACCAGTCAACATGTTAAGATAAAGAGTAACTAAATAGCATACTATCATATCGAGCAAGAAAGTCCTATATGTGTGTGTGTGTGTGTGTCTGTCCAAGCATCCATTATAATATACATCAATGTATAATAATGGCCTCTAGGGCATGCATATCCTTAACAATCTTCCACTTGCACTAAGGCCGTGTGTTGTAGTATCTCATACCCAACATCCCAAAAAGTCTCTCAAACTACATCTGGGGGAGGGCCTTCGTGAGTGGATCTGCTATGTTGTCCTTCGTGTCAACTCTCCTGACCTCGATCTCCCGTCGATCAACTATCTCCCGGATCAGGTGATATCGGCTAAGAATATGTCTGGATCGCTGATGGGACCAGAGTTCCTTGGCTAAAACCACAGCTCCATTGTTGTCACAATACACAAGTATTGGATTCATAATGGATGGAACCACACCAAGTTCAGCAATGAATTTCGTCATCCAAACAGCCTCTTTGGCAGCATCGTTGGCAGCGATGTATTCAGCCTCCATCGTCGAGTCTGCTATAGTGTCTTGCTTGGAACTCTTCCAACACACCGCCCCTCCATTGAGGGTAAAGACAAAACCCGAGACCGACTTACTGTCATCCTTATCACTCTGGAAGCTCGAATCGGTAAAGTACTCCACCTGGAGTTCACCGTTACCATACACCAAGAACATTTCTTTAGTCCTTCTCAAGTACTTAAGAATGTTCTTCACGGCCGTCCAGTATTTCTCCCCAGGATCTGATTGATACCTGCTCACTATACCTAGTGAGTAAGCTACATCTGGTCTGGTGAATAATATCACATACATGATAGAGCCTACCACCGAAGCATAGGGTATCCCTTGCATTCGTGCCCTCTCCAAATCAGTCCTGGACGACATCTCTTTGGAGAGAGTGATTCTTGAGCAAGCGGGTAAATTACCTCGCTTGGAATCTTCCATACTAAATTTTTTTAGTATGGTGTCTATGTACCTAGATTGGGACAATTCCAACATCCGTTTAGATCTATCTCTATAGATCTTTATCCCCGGGATATAGGAGGCATCACCTAGATCTTTCATGGAGAACTTATGTGATAAGAAGAGCTTGACCGAGTATAGCATAGGAATATCGTTCCTATCAAGATTATGTCATCCACGTACAATACGAGGAAGACCGCCTTACTCTCTACAGCCTTCTTATATATATAAGGTTCATCTACATTTTTTATGAAGTCAAACTCTTTGACAGCTTCATCAAAACAGATGTTCCAGCTCCGCGATGCCAGCTTCAATCCGTAGATGGATTTAAGCAGCTTGCACACCTTTCCGCTGCTCCCATTGTCTACGAAGCCCTTTAGTTGTGTCATGTACACGCTCTCTTCTAAATCACCATTTAGAAAAATGGTCTTGACGTCTATCTGCCAGATTTCGTAGTCATGTTATGCAACAATGGCAAGTAGAATCCTGATGGACTTAATCATAGCGATAGGAGAAAATGTTTCATCATAGCCGACACCAGGTCATTGACGAAAACCTTTAGCTACAATTCTAGTTTTGAAAGTCTCAACTTTTCCATCTACACCTATCTTCTTTTTGAAGATCCACTTGCTCCCAATGGGTTTTACCCCTTCAGGAGAAACTTCCAAAGTCCATACTTTGTTGGTGTACATGGATTCCATCTCGGATAGCATAGCATCTAGCCATTTCACAGAGTCGCCACTCGTGATGGCCTGCTCGAAACTAGTCGGGTCATCATCTTCTATGATGCAATCCTTGCTCCACCGTCTACGAGAAAACCGTAGTATCTCTCAGGTGGATGAGGAACCCTACTAGATCTGCGGAGTGGCTGGGATTCATTGGGTACTATTGGATCCTCCTGTTCCACCAAATCGCCAGTCGTAGTTTGTTCTGTTGGAACTTCTTCCAGTTCTACCTCATTACCACTAATTTCTTTTACAAGAAATTCCTTTTCTAAAAAGGTAGCATGTTGAGCAATAAACACCTTTTATTCCTCTGTGTGGTAGAAGTATGCCCTCGCGAATGTTTGGGATATCCTACAAACTTGCACAGAACTGACCTTGCCTCAAGCTTGTCCGGATTTTGCTTTTCTACAGGCCGGACAACCCCATATCTTAATGAAATTAAGACATGATCTCTCCCCATTCCATATCTCATATGGAGTGGTAGACACAGATTTGGTCGGAACTCTATTCAATAGGTATGCAGTTGTCTCAAGCGCATATCCCAAAAAGAAATAGGCAACTCAGCAGTACTCATCATAAAGCGTACCATATCTAATAGGGTGCGATTCCTCCACTCCGATACACCGTTGTGCTGTGGTGTATATGGAGGAGTAAGCTGAGAGAGAATCCTATTCTCTTTTAGATAATCACGGAATTCCGTGCTCAAGTATTCTCCTCCCCGATCTGATCGAAGGATTTTAATACTCTTACCCTTCTGGTTTTCAACTTCATACTTATATTCCTTGAATTTCTCAAAATCTTCAGACTTGTCTTTCAACATGAACACATGTCCGAACCTTGAGAGATCATCGGTGAATGTAATAAAGTACGAAAAACCATTCCTGGCATGTGTAGACATATGACCGCATACATTACTATGTATCAGTCCCA
Source organism: Agapanthus africanus (assembly GCA_030015575.1). Classification (NCBI taxonomy): domain Eukaryota; kingdom Viridiplantae; phylum Streptophyta; class Magnoliopsida; order Asparagales; family Amaryllidaceae; genus Agapanthus; species Agapanthus africanus. The sequence continues at coordinate 210,826,754 of CM057350.1, forward strand.
AGAGTTCAGTAGCTCTTTCTCCGTATCCAGTAAACGTAGTTTTGGTCATCTTGCCTTTGATGCATGACTGGAAAGTTTTATAAGATGAAAATTCGAACGGATTCATATATCCATCTTTATGCAACTTAGCCAATCTTGTCGCATTGATATGACCTAGTCTACAGTGCCATAAGAAAGCTTCGTTCATTTCTAAACTTTTCATCTTGTTTGTATTCTGTATGTTAAGAACTGTACTTTGATTCAGAACGTATATACCGTTACACAATGTACTAAATGCAATCAACACTGATTTTGGAAAATTTTCATAACATTATCCTCTAATGTGAGATTATATCCTTCTTTAGTTAGCAAAGAAACCGATATAATGTTGCACATCATCTTTGGTATGTAGTAACAGTCATTTAGAATCAATGTATTACCAGTTGGTAATACAAGATGATATTCGCCAACTGCCTTGCCTGCGACAATTGCACCATTCCCTACTGTTAGGGATTTATCACCCTTTCCCAGTTCTCTATCTTTCTTTATCCCATGTAACAAGTTACACACGTGGGATCCTGATCTGGTATCCAATACCCAGGACATAGAATAAACTAAGAAACAGTTCTCGGTAACAAACACACCCGAAGAAGATGCATCAACATGCTGTTTCTTCGTACGGGTGGCGCGAGAATCCTGATATTCCCCTATTTCTAAGGAACCAGCGTTCCCCAGTTTAGTATAATAAGCGGGTTCGGTCAATACATCCATATTATTATCTTGATTAAGGCGTGTCATTGGTCACTGCCTGGAGAGAGAGAGAAGAAAACACTTTAGCGTGTGCTCTTGCAAGATTAGATTAGTTATTATCTTATCTAATCAGGATGGCTCCCACTGTTTTTATCAAATCTTCCTTCAAACCATAAAAGGTAAGAATAGCAGAGATTAATTACACCCTACAGGTTCGCTAATCATTCGGCCAGGCAGGTATCAGTACTCCGAGGGAGGTTCCCCGTGCTTTCACACGGACCGAATTAAAATAAACCTCGTTTCCCTAGAGGTATAATCCCGTTGACACCTTTCTAGACACCTACTGGGTTAGCTAATTATAAAGTGCAAAACTCTCCCAGGAGTAACTCTTACTCGCAGTGGGTATCAGGATCCAACTATCATATAGAAGGTATGCAATCTCATTGCAAATTTTAACACTTGAAATTCCCGATAATGTTTTTTACCCCTAGCTTCCTATGACCTTGACGGAGGTCAACAAACCATAGGCCACTAGTCAAGTTAAACCCATTCATTTCTTGATTGAATTAAATCCACCCGCACGACCCTTGACGGAGGTTAACAAAGCCATATGACTACCCTAATCCAATCGCATCACATGCGGCAGATAAGCACTAATCAGCTACCGTACACTACGCCTTGACGGAGGTCAACAAATGCAGCACGAATACTAAATAGTACTTATCTGAAATGACGAGAGCTACGCAGGTTTTTAAGAAAACCATGAGCGTAATGAACTTGATATCGTTGTAGAATCTAGTGATTTTGAAAAGGAGTATTTTTTAGGCTTTTACTAGTTTCGCTAAAGAGGCCACTCCCGGTGAAGGGATCTCGGCTCTTTCCTCATTGAATGAGGTGCAGAATATTCAGGAATACCACTATGCAAAGCAAGAACTAGAGAAGCTATGAAAAACAAAACCGAGTGGGTTGTGCTAGTTTCGCTAAAGAGGTCACTCCCGGTGAAGGGATCTTGGCTCTTTTCTCATCGAATGAGGTGCTGGATATTCATCAAGGAATACCACTATGCAAAGCAAAAACTAGAGCTACCCTTTTTGAAAATTTGATTCTAAAACATTTTTAGGTTTCTTTCTTTTCATTAATCTCATTAATGAAGTCCCGTCATTTAATGTTTTCTAAACATCACAGAAAAATGAAATGAAAATAGAACGTACGTTTATGCCATCCGCATTCGCCATGGGGCTCCGTCATACACCGTTAGGTTACTTAACTACCGGCAGAGCGGGGGCTGGACTAGCACGGGTGCAACAGATAAGCAAAGTTTATTATATATCATATATATAATATAACATGATCACATCACAGAAACGAGCAGCAGAAGCAACATATGAAATATTGGATATACTAGGATTTCCGTGTTTTAAATTTAGCCAGTAATATAAAACAAGGATTTCATGGTCGTAATGAATAGCCAAACCCACATCTCTAGATCCCTACGAGTGCGGCAAGTAACCCTACCAATTCTATAGTTAGGAGACCCGGTCTCAACTCATTGAGATAGTCTCCCACTGGAATCTAGAACTCGGTTACTTGTGCTCCCTACCTTGGGTCTATCCTAATGCGGAAATGTAACTAATATACAACAGTGGTGACATCATCCTCAACCCGGATGTGCCCCAATAAAAAATATTACATTGAATTTTACATGAATGAAAATGAAAAACTCTCATCTCGCATAAAACCCCCCAGCTATTCATTCGCGACGATCCAATAAATCATATCAGACAGCAACACATAACATCACATGTCATCATCGTAAATAAACACGCGTGTCCCGAAACTCGTTGAAATATAGCAACCAGATCGGGATACCCGACATATTATACTTACGGTTGCAGAAAAAAAATGGAAAACTACAATAATTAGAATCCGTATATCCTTAGACATCATAAACCCGGAATATCTCATATTCCGGATTTTATGCCTGACTTATAAACCTTACATTTTAGTATCAAATTGAAAACTCTTTTCAAAAAACTGTCGGCCAACAGGATTCCCGACTAAGTGATCGCATACTGTACGCAATTGTGATGGAGTTTTGATCCGAATCAAAATCCGGTGGAAATCGATCAAGTGAGACTAAACGGCTGGATTTACAATATTCTAATTCGTTTTCACAAAACCAATTAATCCGGATTCTAACAATTGTATCACATATCATCAAGATCCATATGACACTAAACATTTCGATCGGTTTTCCAAACATCCACAAAATCCAGAAAGCTCAACAACTTGAGCAAAATTAAAAACATCCAGAAAATGTAAAATTACAAATTGGAGCAACAGAAGAAAAATGGGACCACAACACCACAAATGTGCGGTGGAACCGCGGCCAAACATGGGGTTTGGCCGTGGTTCCACAGCCATTTGAGTGAGTTGGGTGCCCAAATTTCTTGGGGATCCAACAAAAACCCTGCTTAATTTTCTGGTTATTTTTATTCACTAAAATTCCAACATTTGAAAAATTCGACAAGAAACATGCAAAAATGTGTTTTCAAGAACCGATCGAGAATTTTAACGTCGTAAACACCTAACCAAATGTTCTAGCTTGGCTCTGATACCATGAAAGTGTTTATTGGCATCTTTACTTTGTTTAAACGGGTATCACACATGCAATTTTAAATTTTTCTAGGTGCCAATTAACACTAACCGAGATCCTGACTAAAAATTAGGGTTTCTACTTGATGATATGAACTAATAATGAGAAGGAAAGAATGTTATACCCACGTAAATCGAGTCCTTCTCTTCTTAGGCTCCGGGTTGTGGTCCACTTGACTCCGCTAGACTCCACTTCAAGCTTGGATGAGCCTCCTCCGAAGATCTTTGCGCCAAAGATGATCCACCCGAAGTCTACTTGATCAAGCTAGCTCTACACTAAACTCCTTTAGTGTAGGAAACAAACCATACCAAATGTATAGTATAGTGTGGGATGGTGAAGTAAGGGTTTTGTAAGCTCACAAATGATCTCTCAAACTCAATGATTCACATCACATGTGAGGGTTTTGAGTTTGGAGATGAGGTGAGAATTTTTGGAGAGCAAGAGAGAGCAAGAGCTCTTGAAATAGCTAAGGCATCAAGAATGAAAAATGAGAGTAAACTCAAAATGGCTCTCTCTTTCCACACTTATTCAAGTATGGAATTAAAATGCAATAATAAATTGCTACCATGCTTGAATAGTGAGTCAAGAGTAATATACAAATAATAAAACCCATGCCTTACCCATTCCACAAATATCTCCACTTATTACACCTCGTTTTCTATTTTCTAAAAATAGAAAAATACATTCTATGCTTCATTTAATAATATATATATTTATGTATATCAAATATACATTAACACATATTTATTAATAAAGCTATTAGTGAGCTAATGATATAGTTAATATATAATTATATCAAATATAATTTATATCAAATTATTAAATCGACAATTGATTTAATAATCCAGTTATATCACATATGACCGACTAATATCATTTATCTTTTTATCATATAACCAAATCAACACTTGATTCGATAATCTGGCTATATCACATATAATCTAACCGATAACAGATAACTTCCAGATTACAATACGGTATCACATACACGTATTTAATCAGGCCCACGCACATATCAACATATGTGTCCTACTTCTTTTCGCTTGAACCGGGAAACTTCTGTGTGGGACTCTAAAGACTCGTCAATACGCCAGCAGTAGGTGATGATCATATCAATCACCCACAAGCTGTCAGCGGTACTAGCCGGACGTAACGGCTACCCGGGTATTGAGCGATATGAAGATCAATAAGTAAGCCCGTCCATACTCTTCATGAAGCCTATCGGTAACACTACCATACAGTCCGGTCTCTTCGTCTGATATGTCACATATCATGTGTAGGGGTAGTAAACGTCAGACCACGGTAACATGATAAGTCATGCCGATGTCTGGCCTATAACGGTTCGAGAAACTACCGATAACTCTTATCAGTAAATCTCAGCAGCGGTCCTGGCCAGGAACTTTAAGTTATAGCCAATCGAGCATAGCGCAACATCAACCCGCAATATCGAAAGAGACGAAACCCCTCCTATCGCTCATTGCCTCCATGTGACCCGGGACTGTACCCAAAATCCACATGTTTGCACGTCTCCTTTGAGCGTGGTAGGGAGAAAATCAAAGCACAGTGGGAGCCACACAAGTCTCTATGACAATCTCGGGTCTACAGACTAACCTGTACCAGTGTCACCAGAGGACTGCTATCTGACGATAGGTATACTACCAACTAGGAGTTCTCGGCGAGTCCTGTTCCGTGTACCCATTCTCCAATGAGCACATGTGTACAATCTTTGAGGTCACACACCAATGGTTGTGGAATCAACCATCACCCTCTAAGGAACAAGAAATGTACACACTAGTCTACTCTGGAATATCGATGCCCTAGTCTCGATATTCTCTCGAGTAGGAACTGATTAAAAGATGTGCTTTTTGACCACCCTGGCCCTACTAGTATGATCTCATCATAATCCCGGTAGTCAAATACATATTCTAAGGGCTTTATCAACATGTGAGAGAAAGACAGTAAAGAATACCAGTCAACATGTTAAGATAAAGAGTAACCAGATAGCATACTATCATGTCGAGAAAGAAAGTCCTCTATATATATGTCCAAGCATTCATTATAATATATATCAATGTACAATAATGGCCTCTAAGGTATACATATCCCTAACACTCTTTACTTAGACCTCATGAAGAACATGCAATAGAAGGTCTGATATAATATGAATGAGCCGAACGATTGCTATTTGGTATGGCTGGTGACCCCTGAGGTGGAGAGAGCGGCTCTCTTACATTTTTCGGTCTTTGCCAGAGTCGACGTATATACATGACCTCTCTTGTGCCAATATTATGATTCTGAGCGCAAAAAGGTTCGTAATTTAAATATAATTCATTATTTAGTATATAATTTATTTTTTTGTTGTTTAATTAGAAAACTAAATCTGATTGTGTTGTGCAGAAACAGGCCGATCAAAACAAAGAGAATAGAAAGTCGGTGAAGAGGGGTCGCCCTACTTACACAGGTGGCTCGAGAAACATTACTTGTGCCATGAAGGCATCGGTAAATTAAAATAGATTTATTTTGATATAATGCAATATTAATAGTTATTTTATAATATATGTAAATTTTTGGTGAATTGTAGAGAGCTCAGATCTTGGTACAGGGTGGCACACCGAGTACGTTGACCGTGTATCTTACCGTCCACGGCACCTCGACAGATCCCGCCATGGGCGAGCTTCGATTCCCCGACACCGCTACCCAGCAGTATTGCGTAAGTGTTAATATTTATTCTAATTCGAATGAAATTTTTGTTTTGATTAATTCAAATTTAAATGATATACTTATATTTTAATGGTTAATGTGGGTGTAGGAGTGGGTGATGGAGCAGGCAGAGGAATCGAGCATCGATTTTAGTGGACAGACCGATCTGATGCTACTGACCCTAGTCTTAGACGCCGCACACGGAGGGCACCACGGAGGTTTGGAGAGAGGCTGGGGACTGGGTCCTAGCAGGGTCTATATGAAGTTGGTCTCCACTCCGGCGGTTACTTCCTTTACCTCCCGTGAGCGATGTCTGGAGAATGATGTTGCCGCCTTGATGACCACCGTCGAGGATTTGAAGGAGATGTTAGTATGTATATTACTTAATAGTAAAATATTATATCACATTATAGATAGTAACATATGCAATATTAGTAGCCTGAGTTTATTTGGTTTTAGATTTAGGTTTGATTAATCAGACTTACATAAAACTATCTAATTAAACTGAACTCTATAATCATAACCATACCACATCTTTCTTCATGTTGGAGTTTAAAAAATTGTGATTATCCAATTTCAAAACATTAGAAGAAAACATTTCTTTGTAAATTAGATAACTCCAAAACCAAGTATCCAATCGATGCTAAACAATTAAAGGAGAGATACGGGCTTACAAATTAGAGTAAGCATCATTTATACCTCCACTTAAAATAAACTACAGTTTTCCAAACTAGATACCCAAATTAGGTCTAAGTCTCTAAGTATTCTTAAATTGGGGTATAAAAGCATAGCCCTGAATGTGTGGAATTTCAAGATATATAAATTCTCATACATAACATATGAATTTCAACAGAACGTGTGGAATCTCAACAAAGCATATATAAATTCGCTGTTTCGCAATAATCTGTTAATGATACAAATTCGACTAAAATCTAATACACCGTTTTACTCGTTTATTACACAAACACAAAATTTTACAGATTCGGTAGGCTACTTCGGCTGCGGCGCCACATGCATCTCTTTTGGCTGTGGTTCCATAGGCCACTATCTCGGCTGCGGTTGTGCAGACCACTCCTACAGCTCCACAGTCCACTCAGACTCCCGCACAGTCCGCTCCTTCATTAGTCGAGTTATTGACTACTCAGGATTGCACCGAGAAGCAGATGCGGCAGATTATCATAGGTGGAGGAGCTAGACCGAGTTAGGGTAGCTTTATTTATATTTTTGAGGATGTATATACTTATCTGATACATATTGTATATATTTTGGACGATATTGGTGGTTGTTTGTGTAAGTCGATGTACAACACCCCACGACTTGCGGGGAGGCGGAAATATGAAAAACGATCTTGTTCTTTGCTTAAACATCGACTAACCGCATGAATCGAAGCTAAACGATAACTAACATCAAACAAAGTTGTTAACAACTACTATGTAAAGGGATTATACCTAAAGAACCGTGTCCTTCGTCTTTACGAACTCCACCTCCTCCTCAGCCTTCTCGAAGTAATAGACGATCCACCCGAGAGCTTTACTCCAAGCTTAGCCTCTAAACTTGAGGCAACTAAACTTCTTTAAGTGCTAATCAAAGAAGCTAGGTGAAATAGAGTGAGGGTTATGGTTTAATGAGTCTAACTAATCCTTGTACTCAACACATGAGAGGGGAGGATTAGGGTTTGAAGAGGGAGAGCTTGAGGAGAGAGAAGATGAAGATAATAATGAAGTGAGAAGAATGAGTTATCATAATATATATCAAGCATTTCTTTTTATCAAGAAAAGAAAAGAAATGAATTTAACAACCATGCTTGATAATATCTAGTGATGATTCACATCCATGAGTCATTAAGCATTTATGATGCATTAATGACATGGATGAATCATCCATATGACTCACTAATCACATTCATTGTATATGCCACCTAAACCTCCTTAGTCACCATCTTCTAGAAGCTTCTCGCGCAATTACGAGAATGCCCCTCCTTTCCGCAAAAATACGGAAAAACTTTAGACTGTATAAATCCAATAACCGGATACCAGTAACTGGCTTAAACCAAAGCCGACTGGTAAAAACTGTCCGAAAGTCGTACGTGCGTAAACACACGTATGCGTCCGAACACTTGTCGTAAAACCATACGACCTCTATATCGTTTCGCCTGGAGTAGGGAAACTCTCTGTGTGGGACTCTAGAGACTCGACTACTACGCTGGCAGTGGGTTTAAACACAGACCGCAAGCGGCACTAGCTGTACGTAACGGTCCCCAGGTAGATGTCGATAAGAAGGCCGATGAGGAAACCCATCCGAACTCCTACTGAGTCTGATGTGACAATCTCCATACAGTCCGGTCCGTTCGTCTAAGACTATCGCATATCGGGCCTAGGGGGCAGCAAGCGTCAGTCCCCTAATAGCGGTATAAGTCGTGTCGGAGCGAAGCCCATTACACCCTGAGAAACTACTGGAACCTACCAGCAAATCTCGCTTGCCCTGGCCAGGGACTTTGCGTAATGGCTCTCTGACACAGCGCGATATCAACCCCCAATACCGGGAGAGACGAATCATGTCTAACCGCCACTGCCTCCAAGTGCTCGGGACTGCACCCAACTGCTACCTGTTTGCACGACTCCTTTGAGCCGTGGTAGGGTAGTAATCTAAGAATAGTGGGACACACTCGAGGCGAAGTAGCAGTGTCAAGTCTGCGGACTATGCTGTACTCATGTCACCTGGGAACTGTTCACTGACGACTGGTATAAAACCAACCAACAGTTCCCTGTGAGTCCTGTCCGGTGTACCCGTAACCTAACGAGCACCTGCATACTATCTCCAGTACGACGTACTGACGGCTGTGGGACAGACCATCTCCCCAACTGGGATGAGAGGCGTACACACTAGTCTACTCCGGAGTATCGATGCCCTGTCTCGATAATCCAATGACTAGGGACCCGAATAAGGATGTGCTTGTAGACTACCCAGCCCCCACTAGTGTGACTGCCATCACAACGCTGGTAGTCAAGCAAGATCCTTAGAGCTCTATCAATACGTATACTCACATATTAAGATAGAAAAACCAAGTAGCATACTACCATGTTTAGCAAGACTGTTATATACATGTGAATATCCCAAGCTTCCATTAAGTAATATACAAACTAGTATGATACAGTAATGGCCTTCTAGGGCATAAACACTAACAATCTCCCACTTGCACTAGGGCCATGTACTGGCGTATCGTAGACCGATGATCTCGAGTAGCCTCTCGAACTGAATCTGAGGTTGGGCCTTCGTGAATAGATCAGCAATGTTCTCTTCAGAAGCAACTCTCCGAACCTCGATCTCCTGACGATCAATGATCTACCTGATCAGGTGATACCGCCTTAAGATGTGTCTGGACTTCTGATGGGACCTTGGTTCCTTTGCTAAAGCTATAGCTCCGTTGTTGTCGCAATACAGAGGTATTGGATCAACTATGGTAGGAACCACCTGAAGTTCTGTTAGGAACTTCTTCATCCAGACTGCTTCTTTTGCGGCATCGCAAGCAGCTATATACTCCGCTTCCATCGTCGAGTTAGCAACGGTGTCCTGCTTGGAGCTCTTCCAGCACACCGCCTCTCCATTGAGGGTAAAGACATAACCCGACATAGACTTGGAATCGTCCTTATCACTCTGGAAGCCAGAATCAGCAAAGGCCTCCAACCTGAGGTCTTTTCCGCCGTAAACCAAGAACATCTCCTTAGTCCTTCTCAGGTACTTGAGAATGTTCTTTACTGCTATCCAGTGCTTCTCCCCTGGGTCTGACTGATACCGGCTTACCACGCTCAGTGCGTAAGCTACATCTGGTCTGGTGCACAACATCGCATACATTATAGAGCCTACCGCAGAAGCGTAGGGTATAACAGACATGCGTTCCCTTTCCAAATCAGTCTTGGGAGACATCTCTTTGGAGAGGGTGATTCAGTGACAAGCCGGTAGATTACCGCGCTTAGAATCTTCCATACTGAATCTTTTCAGTACAGTGTCGATATACCTGGACTGCGAAAGTCCCAACATCCTCTTGGATCTATCACGATAGATCCGGATCCCCAGAATGTAAGAGGCATCACCCAGGTCTTTCATGGAGAACCTGTGTGACAAGAATCCTTTGACAGATTGTAGCAAAGGAATGTCATTTCCTATCAATAGAATGCCATCCACGTACAAGACGAGGAACACGACACTTCTGGCTACAACTTTACTATATATGCACGGTTCATCTGGATTTTTGATAAAGTCATATTCTTTGACTGTCTCATCAAAACAGATGTTTCAGCTCCGCGATGCCTGCTTTAGTCCATAAATGGACTTAAGCAGCTTGCATACTTTCCCGCTGCTCCCACTCTGATCGAAACCCTCTGGCTGATCCATATAGACGCACTCTTCTAAATTTCCATTTAGAAAGGCCGTCTTTACGTCCATCTGCCAGATTTCATAATCATGGAAGGCAGCAATAGCAAGAAGGACCCGAATGGATTTGAGCATAGCCACTGGAGAAAAAGTTTCGTCATAGTCCAAACCAGGTCTTTTACGAAAACCCTTTGCAACAAGTCTAGCCTTATAGGTTTCCACCTGTCCATCTACACCAATCTTTTTCTTGAAGATCCATTTGCATCCTATGGGTTTTACCCCATCTGGAGCAAAGTCCAAAGTCCATACTTTGTGGGTGTACATGGACTCCATTTCGGTCCGCATTGCATCTAGCCATCGTACCGAGTCGCCGCTCTGGATGGCCTGCTGGAAGTCGGTAGGTTCATCATCATCTATGATGCAATCCTCTCTATCCCCATCTATGAGAAAACCGTAGTATCTCTCAGGCGGATGAGACGGCCTACTACTCCTGCGGAGGGGTGCGGGAATGTCCTGTTCTTCTTGAACTACTGGTTCTACCAAACTTTCAGTAGCAGTTTGTGGTTCTGGAATTTCTTCCAGTTCTATTTCGTTCCCACTTATTTCCTTTTCTAAAAACTGATGTTCCAGAAAATGGGCATTACGAGAAACAAAAACCTTTTGTTCCTCTGCGTAATAGAAATAATATCCCTTGGAGTTCTTTGGATATCCCACAAACATACATTTTACTGATCGTGCCTCGAGCTTGTCCATATGCTGCTTTTTAACAAAAGCTGGACATCCCCAAATCTTCATATGCTGAAGATGGGGTTTCTTTCCAGTCCACATCTGATATGGAGTGGTAGGCACAGTCTTGGTAGGAGCCCTGTTCAGAAGATATGATGCTGATTCTAGCGCATAACCCCAAAAAGTTCGCGGTAACTCAGCATTACTCATCATGGATCGTACCATATCCAATAGGGTTCGATTCCGTCTCTCCGATACACCGTTATGCTGTGGAGTGTATGGAGGAGTAAGCTGAGAGAGAATTCCTTTCTCTTTTAGGTAACCTAGGAACTCGGCACTCAAGTATTCACCACCTCGATCAGATCTAAGTGTCTTGATACTTTTGCCGGTTTGGTTTTCTACTTCATTCTTATACTCTTGGAATTTCTCAAAAGCCTCGGATTTATGTTTCATCAGATAAATGAATCCGTTCCTTGAGTAATCATCCGTGAAAGTAATGAAATAGGAAAAACCACCTCTTACATGTGTAGACATTGGACCGCATACATCGCTGTGTATGAGTCCTAAGAGCTCGCTCGCTCTTACTCCTTGACCAGTAAATAGAGTCTTTGTCATCATTCCTTTGAGACAAGATTGACAAGTGTCATAAGTTTGATATTCGAACGAGTCCAAATATCCTTCTCTATGCAACTTAGTCAACCTTCTCTCATTGATGTGACCCAGTCTACAATGCCATAAGAAAGCTTTATTTAAATCTGGAGACTTTCTTTTAAGTGTGTTCTGGACATTGAAAATTTGGAGTTGGTTTAAAACATATATACCGTTATTTAGTGTACCGGACCCAATCAAACCATGATTAAGGTGGATGTTAAAAACATCTCTTACAAACGTGAAATCATAACCTTTATTTGATAACAAGGAAACTGATATGATATTACACGTTAAGCTTGGTACAAAAAAACAGTTATGTAAAACCAAAATGTGTCCACTCGTCAATCCTAGGTGATAATCCCCGACGGACGCAGCTCCCACGCTAGCTCCGTTAGCAACCTTTAGGGTCATATCACCTTCCTTCAGCACTCTACGGTTTCTCAGTGCCTGCAATGAATTGCAAATATGAGATCCTGATCCGGTATCCAATACCCAGGAAGTAGAGTTGATCGACAGACAATTCTCAATTACAAACACACCTGAAGTCGAAGCCACAGCTTGCTTCGGTTCCTGGTTCTTGGCGTTCCACACCTTGCAATCCTTCTTCCAGTGCCTTTTCCTGTGACAATGGAAGCACTCATCCTGGCCAACTACCGGTACCGCAAACTTTTCTTTCCCTTCCCTCCTACCTTACTAACACCTCCTCTAGGTTTGGTGGCGGCCTTCTTCTTCCTTCCTTTGGCCTTAGCCTTAGACCCGGAAGAAGATGCACCGCTAACAAACATAGCGGGTGTTTCCCTTGCTTTCTGCAAGGTGCCCTCTGCACTCCTTAACATGTTCAGGAGTTCCGGAAGTTCAACTTCTTTTCTTTGAAGGTTGAAGTTCAGGATAAACTGGGCGTAGGTGTGAGGAAGGGACTGGAGAATAAGGTCTGTATAGAGCTCATTATCCAAAGTCGTCCCAAGGTCTGCAAGCTCTTCAATATAGCCGATCATCTTAAGGACATGTTCTCCTACCGATGACCCGACAGCCAACCTCGCTCGAAACAAGTTCATAGAGGTCTCGTATCTTGCTATACGAGATTGCTCTCCATAAAGTTCCTTTGTATGGAGAAATATGCCATCTAGGTTCATATCCTCGTGCCTCCTCTGATGTTCATTGTTCATTGAGGCAAGCACGATGCACTTGGCTTTCGCGCAATCTAAATCCCAGGTTTTGCGGATTTCCTTATCCGCATTGCTGGATTTGGGACCAAGGACAGCAGGTGCCGTAGCGGTGAGGACGTACCCCAGTTTGTCATAGGTCAAAGCCATTTTGACATTCCGCAGCCAATCTTTATAGTTTGGCCCTGTCAGTATATTTTTCTCTAAAAGTAACTTAAGTCCAGTCATTTTCAGGGTCGCTGCAATTAGGAGAGAGAGAAGAAAACTCTTTAGCATGATGCTCTTGCAAGTTTAGAGTGGTTTTTAGTTTTATCTAAACTGGATGGCTCCCACTGTTTCTCGAATCCTTCCTCAAACCATAAAAGAAGAATTAGCCAGGACTATTCTCACTGTACAATACTTGCTTAACCGTTCAGCCAGGCTAGTGTCGATACTTCGAGGGAGGTTTTCCAACGCTTTCGCGAAGTTCCTTAATTAAATAACCTCTTTTCTCTGGGGGCGTAACCCCGCTGACACCTTTCTTGACACCTACTTGGTTTATAGCATTGATCGTTAAGCGACGAATCTCCTAATAAGTAGCATATACTCACAGTAGGATCGGGATCCAAATATCATCGTATGATAATGTTGAAGGAATGCTACCAACATTTATCAAACTCCAAATGGTATGCATCTCTTTGCAAATTTCAGTTTCTTTAGAAATTCCCGATATAAGTTTTTGCCCCATGCTCTTATGACCTTGGCTTTGGTCAAAATGTCATAAGTCACATGTCAAGTTCTACCCGTCATTATCTTGTCAAATTTGAACCCATCCGTATATACCCCTGACTTTGGTCAAATGATAATACGACTGTCCCAAACCAACTCATCTATCTTATGCAACAAATGAAAACCCAGCAGCTACCAAACACTATGCCTTGACTTTGGCCAAAATGCATAGCTTGAATACTACTGAATACCCAAATGAAATGACGGAGGGCTACGAATGGTTTTGGCGAAACCGTAAACGTAGTGAACTTGATATAACCGAAGGAACCTGATAGCTTTTGAAAGGAGTGGTTAAAGCTCCGCATTTAAAAATATCTGTTTTTAAAATTAACCGAGTGGTTTCTTTTAAATTGTTCCAACGATTAAACTTTTGGTTTATTTTCTTTGCATTATAAATAATGCGTCCCATCATTAACCTATCATTGCAGAAAACAACGAAAATACAACGTCCTCTTATGCCATCCGCATTCGCTACGGGGTCCCGTCATCACCCGTTAGGTTACTTAACTAACGACAGAGCGGGGGCTGGGCTAGCGCGGGTGTAAAACATAAGTGACGTCTAAATAGCTATCATATATAGATATTGTACATTCGTCAGACGCAATAATAGGCATTCCAGATCACAGATGAACTTTATTGGATTTGCAAGCAATCCGTGTTTGTTTTGAGCCTGCAACAAAAGACGGATTACACAGTTGTGATGAATAGCCATTACCCCACCCAAGACCCCAACGGGTACGGCAAACTACCCGCCCGGCAGTTTGTGCACCCCACCTTGGGTCTGTCCTAGGAGCAAAAACAGTAAAATGAAATAATACAACGGTGGCTACAACCGCAACCTAGATGTGCCCCGCAAAATAATATTACAACAAATTACATTTACATCAAATGAATTAAATAATAACCCATCACATAACCCCGGCTATACATCACAACAGTCCAACACAGTTCATATCCACAAACATTAAAAACCATTACAGAAATGTGCAACCCCGTGCCAACCGACATACTAGCAGTTAGGGGAGGTTTACGAACACATTATACAAACACAGATATAATCCATCAAGCAAATACTGTATAATTTCGATCGATTAAACACTTCTAATTTTGCTCCAATACTTCTCTGTAAATCTGAAACCTGAGCAAAAATAAAATATTCCAGAAAATACCAAATATCACAGAGAAGCAACGCAGGAAATTTGGGTTCCTGAATCGCCAACTCGGCGGCGGAAGCGCGGCGGATCGGTGCGATCCGCCGCGGTTCCGCGGCTCTTTAGGCGATTCAGGGGCCCAAATTTCTTGGGTGTTCTTATACAGTCTTTTTAAGCTTTCTGAACCTCCCTGAAAAATTTTAGGACTTCATTTAAAATTCGACAGAAACTTGTGATTTCGGGGTTTTCCGGTTTTATTTTTTTCGTTCGAAATTCATACAAATTTGCAAGTAAGTTATTTATTGTTTAGCGAGGCTCTGATACCACTGTAAGTCGATGTACAACACCCCACGACTTGCGGGGAGGCGGAAATATGAAAAACGATCTTGTTCTTTGCTTAAACATCAACTAACCGCATGAATTGAAGCTAAACGATAACTAACATCAAACAAAGTTGTTAACAACTACTATGTAAAGGGATTATACCTAAAGAACCGTGTCCTTCGTCTTTACGAACTCCACCTCCTCCTCGGCCTTCTCGAAGTAATAGACGATCCACCCGAGAGCTTTACTCCAAGCTTAGCCTCTAAACTTAAGGCAACTAAACTTCTTTAAGTGCTAATCAAAGAAGCTAGGTGAAATAGAGTGAGGGTTATGGTTTAATGAGTCTAACTAATCCTTGTACTCAACACATGAGAGGGGAGGATTAGGGTTTGAAGAGGGAGAGCTTGAGGAGAGAGAAGATGAAGATAATAATGAAGTGAGAAGAATGAGTTATCATAATATATATCAAGCATTTCTTTTTATCAAGAAAAGAAAAGAAATGAATTTAACAACCATGCTTGATAATATCTAGTGATGATTCACATCCATGAGTCATTAAGCATTTATGATGCATTAATGACATGGATGAATCATCCATATGACTCACTAATCACATTCATTGTATATGCCACCTAAACCTCCTTAGTCACCATCTTCTAGAAGCTTCTCGCGCAATTACGAGAATGCCCCTCCTTTCCGAAAAATACGGAAAAACTTTAGACTGTATAAATCCAATAACCGGATACCAGTAACTGGCTTAAACCAAAGCCGACTGGTAAAAACTGTCCGAAAGTCGTACGTGCGTAAACACACGTATGCGTCCGAACCCTTGTCGTAAAACCATACGACCTCTATATTGTTTCGCCTGGAGTAGGGAAACTCTCTGTGTGGGACTCTAGAGACTCGACTACTACGCTGGCAGTGGGTTTAACCACAGACCGCAAGCGGCACTAGCTGTACGTAACGGTCCCCAGGTAGATGTCGATAAGAAGGCCGATGAGGAAACCCATCCGAACTCCTACTGAGTCTGATGTAACAATCTCCATACAGTCCGGTCCGTTCGTCTAAGACTATCGCATATCGGGCCTAGGGGGCGGCAAGCGTCAGTCCCCTAATAGCGGTATAAGTCGTGTCGGAGCGAAGCCCATTACACCCTGAGAAACTACTGGAACCTACCGGAAAATCTCGCTTGCCCTGGCCAGGGACTTTGCGTAATGGCTCTCTGACACAGCGCGATATCAACCCCCAATACCGGGAGAGACGAATCCTGTCTAACCGCCACTGCCTCCAAGTGCTCGGGACTGCACCCAACTGCTACCTGTTTGCACGACTCCTTTGAGCCGTGGTAGGGTAGTAATCTAAGAACAGTGGGACACACTCGAGGCGAAGTAGCAGTGTCAAGTCTGCGGACTATGCTGTACTCATGTCACCTGGGAACTGTTCACTGACGACTGGTATAAAACCAACCAACAGTTCCCTGTGAGTCCTGTCCGGTGTACCCGTAACCTAACGAGCACCTGCATACTATCTCCAGTACGACGTACTGACGGCTGTGGGACAGACCATCTCCCCAACTGGGATGAAAAGCGTACACACTAGTCTACTCCGGAGTATCGATGCCCTGTCTCGATAATCCAACGACTAGGGACCCGAATAAGGATGTGCTTGTAGACTACCCAGCCCCCACTAGTGTGACTGCCATCACAACGCTGGTAGTCAAGCAAGATCCTTAGAGCTCTATCAATACGTATACTCACATATTAAGATAGAAAAACCAAGTAGCATACTACCATGTTTAGCAAGACTGTTATATACATGTGAATATCCCAAGCTTCCATTAAGTAATATACAAACTAGTATGATACAGTAATGGCCTTCTAGGGCATAAACACTAACAGTTTGTATGTTCACGATGATTTTAGATTGATTTCGTATTCTGTTTGTTTATTTCTTTTATATATTATGCGTGAGATATTGATTATGAATATTTCAGTATTTGGTTATATGATCTATATATTATTGTGCACATAGCGAGGAAAAAACGGAAAGCCTATTAAAATTACCTAGTCCCATTGAAACAGCAAAACTCCCTACGGATTATTCCATAGGGGCAATTGTTGCACCTACGGCTTAAGCTGTAAGGGCATGTTTTGCCCTTACGCATTTCTCCGTAGAGACAAAATATGAGAATATCTGATATTTTTTCCTTATGGACTCAGTAATAGGGGCAAAACTTGCCTCTATGGTTTAAGCCGTAGGGGAATTTATCAGGCCCCATAGACAGATTTGTAGGGGCATTTATAAGGCCCTACGAATAAATTAGTAGGGGCAAGTATTTTATTTTTAAAAAAAATTAAATTAAATAAAGATTATGTCCGTACGGAATAATCCGTAGGGATAAATGTCCTTACGAAATAAAACGTAGGGGCAATTATTACACCGTAGAGGCATGTTCAGAACGAAAACTTGCACCTGCAGCTTTTGGACCTACGGTGGAATTTTATATTCCTACGGATATATTCGTAGGGGCAGTTTTTTGCCCCAACGGCTAAATCCGTAGGGGCAAGTGATTATTGTAGTAGTGTGTCAAAGTGGTTCACTATTACAAATAAGGGTTGCCCCTACGGATTTACCCGTAGGGGCAAACCACTGCCCCTACGGATATATCCATAGGGACAATAAAATACCCTGTAGGTACAAACGCCGTAGGTGCAAGTTGAAGCCCTGAAC
This sequence comes from Agapanthus africanus, assembly GCA_030015575.1. Taxonomy (NCBI): domain Eukaryota; kingdom Viridiplantae; phylum Streptophyta; class Magnoliopsida; order Asparagales; family Amaryllidaceae; genus Agapanthus; species Agapanthus africanus. The sequence continues at coordinate 210,844,723 of CM057350.1, forward strand.
TTGCCCCTACGGACAAATATTTGTCCCTACGGAGTTCTGTGTAGGTCCCGTTTGACCTACGGATTAGCCCGTAGGGGCAACAAATTTATTTTATTTACAGTTTTTTAAAATATATTACTTGTACCGACGGATGAATCCGTAGGGCCAAGTAATAGCCCCTACGGATACATACGTAGGTACTTATCCGTAGGGCCATTTGTTTGCCCCTACGGGTATATCCGTAGGGGCAAACCCAACCCTCCTGATACTGAGATCACAGGGGAAATATCAGATATCCTGATATTTTGCCCCTACGGTTTAATCCGTAGGGGCAAAGTGTGTACCTACGGATTAATCCGTAGGTACATACTATCATTTTTTTTTAAAAGGGCAGTTTATTTTTTTCTCGCCCTGTGCACAATAATATATACATCAATCGAATATAAAATTAATCATCACACAACATATATCGCAGTATTCATAATCACATCTCACGCATATAATATACAAAAGAAACCAAAAAACAGAATATGATATAAATATAAACACCGTAGGACCACCAATATCAATATCGTCCAAAATGTAGTACAATATGTATCATATAAATAAATACATGTTTCAAAAAGTAAGAATCAAAAAGCTACCCTAGCTCGGTCCAGCTCCACCTCTGATAAACACTAGAATCTGGCGCGCCTGCTCCTCGGTCAATAAACCATGCAATTCGGCACGTGCGGGAATCTGAGCGGGCTGTGGAGCTAGAGATGTGGTCTGCGCAGCCGCCGTCAAGGTAGTGGCTTGCGGAGCCGCGGCTGCGGGAGTCTGAGTGGGCGGTGGAGCTATAGGAGCTGTCTGCGGAACTGCAGCCGATGTAGTGGCTTGTGGAGCCGCAGCCGAAAGAGATGCATGTGGAGGCTCGGCCGATGTACCCTGTCGCGTCTGGACCTAACGTGTGTAATAAGCGTGTAAGAACTGTGTATTATTCGAATTCGTATCATTATCAAGTTATTTCGAAACCCCATTTGGATATCTAGTTTGGAAAACCGTAGTTTATTTTAATTAGATATGTATGTATGATTAATCAAACCTAAGTCTACAACCAAATAAGCTCAGGCTACGTACTAATATTGGATATGTTGATATCTATAATATGACATGATATTTTACTATAAACTAGTATACATACCAGCATCTCCTTCAAATCTTGAACGGTGGCCTTCAAGCTCTCCAGTTCCTGCTGGACACGTCGCTCACTGGAGACGGAGGAAGTAACCGCCGGGGTGGAGTCCAATCTCATATGGGCCCTGCTAGGGCCCAGTCCCCGGCCTCTCTCCCAACCTCCGTGGTGCCCTCCGTGTGCGGCGTCCAGGACTGGGGTCAGCGGCCTCGGATCGGTCTGTCTGGTAAAATCGATCCCCGAGGCCTCGGCCTGCTCAACCACCCGCTCCTACACCCACATTAAGCAGTAAAGTATAAGTATAAAATTTAAATTTGAACCTTCCAAAACTAAAATTTCAAATATGGGTAGAATAAATATTAACACTTACGCAATACTCCTGGGGCGACGTCGGGATATCGAAGCTCGCCCGTGGCGGGATCTGTCGAGGTGCCGTGGACGGCAAAATATGCGGACAGCATGCTCGGTGTACCACCTTGCGCCAGGGTCTGAGTTGTCTGCAATATTAGAAAATAACTCTTAATATTAGATATATTAGAAAATAACTCTTAATATTGCATTATATCACAAAGGCCGGTCTATTGTAATTTACCGATAACTCCATGGCTCGAGTAATATTTCTCGAGCCACCTGTGTAAGTGGGGCGACCCCTCTTCGCCGACTTCCTATTCTCTGTATTTTGAGCGGCCTGTTTCTGCACAACGCATTCAAATTTAGTTTTCTAATTAAGGAACACAAAAAAATAAATTATATCCTAAACAATGAATTACATTTAAAATACATACCTGTTTGCGTTGAGAGTCGAAATATTCGCACAATAGAGGCCATGTCTCTACGTCGACTCTCGCAAACGCCGGAGTAGATAGGAGGGCCGCTCTCTTTGCCTCGAGGGTCTCCATCCACAGGGAGTAGCAATCGGCCTTCAGCTCATTCCTGTTGTATCGGACCTTGGTCTGCATGTTCTTCATCAGGCCATTGTACAGAGCATGAAGGTAGAGCACCCTCCCAGGGTGATCAGGGTCGGCTACAGGCTGAAAATCGTAATCCAACTGAAAATTAAAAAAAAACATTGCTATTAGATTTCAAGTGTTAATAATAAATATATTGGATAAATCAAATGAAAATATATATTAATACCTGAGCCTGATCAAAGAAGCGGGCGAATGAGCGCGGGTGCTGCTCGCCCCACTCAACGTGAAGTGGATAGTTCTTCACGAGCCGGCTCTCATCCCCTATATACCGGCCGAACCTCTCGGCATGAGGACCGGTATAGCGATAGTCAAGGGTAAAAAAGAGGGGGAATGCTGCCTCCCCTCTAGCTCTGTCAGGCCTCAGCCTATGGGACTGATTCGGGCCTCGAGTCCCCCTCTGGGGATAGGGAGGCCCTGTGTCTGTAAGAAATATCAAGACAATCAATATTAAGACAAAGTTGTATTAAGAAATCAAGGTTAAACGAAAATTGAAGTGTGATATATACCTCCGGTGACTAAAGCACGAGCCTGGACCCGGGCAGCAGCACGAGCGGGACGATAGTTCCTCCGGTGAGGAACAGCCGGTGTCCCGGATGCGGACGCATCCCCTCCAACTAGAAAATAAACATTGACATTAAATTTCCATGAAGTTCATATTTATTCTATAGAGCATATGTAAAATGAATAAATATTTTATATTTATTCATACCTACCTGCAGACGATGTGGAGGGTATGGAAGTGGCAGGAGTGGCCCCTGCGTCAGATGTGGACGCACCACCTATAATTAGACAATTAAAAATAGATTATATAAGTAATTGCAAAAAGAATGTGTAGATCAGTAATATAACGTTCTAAATCAATATGCATGTACTATAGGATATATAAACATACCCGCAGGTGCGGTGGTGTCACCACCTACAGCTAGACAATAATAAAAATTACTATCTAAGTAAGAGAAAAAGAAATGTGTGTATATTTATGATATAGCATTCTAAATCAATATACATGCACTATATGATATATAAACATACCTGGAGGAGCGGGAGTGGCCTCTGTCCCAGATGTGGACGCATCACCAACAACTAGACAATCAAACATTGACAATATAAGTAATTTTGACATAAACAGGCATGAATATCTATAATATTACATTCAAAATGGATATGCGTGCAATATACCTGGAGGTGTGGCAAAATCCACACGGAAGGAGGCATCCGAAGGGGTCTCTGATCTGGGTGCAAGACCGGCCCTCTGAAGCTCCCTACGGAGCTCTCCGGTGGCAGAACCGCTCTGCCTCTGCCTCTGTCGCGGCTGGAGCTCCTGCCGCCCCTCGCTACTCCCGACATCGTCATCAAATCTAGATAAACGGTTCGTGGACGAATTAGACAATCATTAAAAGTATTGACTATATATGTATAGATCGTAAAATGTGAAGTAATAATATAACATTACTGATAACCTTTTTCATTTCGTGGGCGCATTATACATATCTACTTGGATTTCATCGTCGATGTCATTTCTAACCCACGTAACTTCATGATCGGTCGAAGATAACCCGTCCTTAAAAACAGATGGTCGGAGCACTCTAAGCCTTCTCTCTTCTTCATCCTTATCGTTGTCCTCGAATTCTGGGACATCGTAGACATCTCTGGGTTTCCATCGGCATACAACACTCCATCCCGGATGCTTCAAACACTGTGAGTAGTATACTTGGAACGCTTGGTTCGGAAAGATAAACGGATCTTCCTGACCGTAAAATCGAAGTGTGTTCACATTGGTCAATCCATATTCTTCTTTCCAAGTCCCAAGATTGCTTCTCCACTTATCCGTATCGGTTCGCGTATCGTACCAAGTACAATGGAATATATAAAAGGGTTCTGATCGTCCGAGATAGTGGATGCCGAGTATATAATTTAAATACCCATAATAAATCACACCGTCTGATCCTACCGTCGGAATCCCACTATTCTGAGTGATTCTAGATGTTTCTATGTCCTTAACTTCGAATTTGTATCCAAGGACACCAAATCCTTTGTAATATGCAACCTCCATACTAGGAAATTGAGCTAAATATCTTGAATCACTCTCAAATGATGCAGACAAGTTCGGATCGTGGATCTAACAAAACAAATTTTACGAAAAATACATAACGATACAAGTTTAGATTAAAACTGATAGCAATAAAATGTTATTCGAATAACTTACATGGTCTGTGACCCAATCAAAAAAATTATCCTGATGATATTTTTCCAATCGTTCTTCGTTCCAATCAGGATGCCCGTCACGTACCTCGTTAAAACGAATTCTGTTTTCGACAAATAATGGTGACATTAATATTATATCATTTCATACACACACAAACACAAATATAACAATTAATCCAAAAAAAACATACTCTCTAATTTGTTCAAGACATGCGCAATTAAGCAAGATAAACCGGTATATCTTGTTGATAAATATAGTGTCTACCCTCTTATACTCGGCTTTACCATATGGCCCGTCTTGAATTCTTCGAGGCCGGTTAAGTCTTGTCTCAATGTTCTCGTCCAGATAGCGGGAACAAAATGTGGTTGCTTCATCAAGAAGATAACCTTGCATGATAGAACCCTCTGGTCGATTTTTATTGCGTATATACTTTTTAAGAATGTAGAGGTACCTAATGAAAATATGTTGAATAAATAAATACGGGCATACAAGACAACAATAAATTTATAAATTGCGCGAAACAAAAAATTACACGTACCTCTCGACGGGATACATCCATCGATATTGTACCGGTCTGGCTAACTTAGCCTCAGTTGCAGGATGAACCGTCAAGTGTATTATGATATCGAAGAATGACGTTGGGAAAATACGCTCAAACTTGCAAAGTATCAACGCAATAGAATTTTCTAGTTTATCCAGTGTCACAACCTCCAGTGTTTTAGCACACAACTATTTGAAAAAACAACATAGGTCGTTGATTACTAGACCAACCGATTCGGGGAGAGAAGTCCTGAGGGCTAATGGAAGAAGGTGCTCCACGATAACATGGTGATCATGACTTTTCATCCCATCGATCTTTCCTTTCACAATTTTTATTTTCTTGCTGAATGATCCTGAGAAACCTGTGGGAACTTTCAAATCATGCAACACCTGCAGGAATCTTTTCTTCTCCGGTTGTGACATATGATAAGCGGCATTGGGAAGTACAAACTTGCCCGGTTTACCCGCTACCGGTCTAGGGTGCAATTCACTTCTTATTCCCTACTCCTGTAGATCCATCCGAGCATTCAAGTTGTCTTTCGATTTTCCGTCTTTACAAAGAAGTAAGTTAAGTATGTGCTCTGATACTCCCTTCTCTATATGCATGACGTCCAGACAATGACGCACTAAATTTGTTGACCTGTACGGAAGCTCGAAGAAAATGCTTAACTTGTTCTAAAATGGTGGTTTGACCTGTTTCATCGGATCCATCCCGAAGGTCACATTATTGTAACCATCCCATTTAGCAGTCACGTCCTCTCCGGACAATGGGGATGGAGGTCCAAGAAGCTCCTGATGACCATCAAAGTGAACCATGTCTAACCTATAGGGGTGGTCTGGAGGCAGGAAACGTCGATGGCCGCAATAACAAACCTTCCTGCTAAAATTCAAGAATTTCGATGTTGTGTGTTCATGGCAATGAGGACATGCTTTGTGACCATGTACGAACCAACCTGATAGCATTCCATACGCAGGAAAGTCATTAATTGTCCACATTAAAGCCGCACCCAGTATGAAGGTTGTATTTGGGTTTGCATCGTATGTCTCTACACCATCAATGAACAAAGATTTCAACTCCTCGATCAGAGGTCGGATATAGACGTCGATATTGTTCCCCGGTGAGTTTGGTCCGTCGATAAGAAGAGGCATCATAAAGTATGATTGGTCCATAGCCAACAAAGGCGACAGATTATAAATTATCATTACAACGGGCCATGTGCTGTGACTTCAAGCCATATAGTTGAATGGGCAGAAGCCATCAGTAGCCAGTCCGAGCCGGACATTACGAGGATCGCTACTGAATATTGCGTGCCTCCTATCGAAATCCTTCCATGCCGGTGAATCTCTTGGATGGCTCATTTTTCCATCTTCACTTAGAGGAGCACGGTGATACCAAATCATTGCCTCGGCTGTTTTCTTGCACCTGAATAGCCTCTGTAGCCTGTGTGTTATGGGAAAGTATCGTGCTATCTTGACAGGTATATCAGACTTCTTATCAGAATCTTTCGGCTTATACCTGGCCTCTCCGCATGTTGGACACTCTTTCAAATCTGAATTCTCTTTCCGGTACAACACACAATTTTTAGGACATGCTTGAATTTTCTCGCACTTTAGACCCAAATCAGACATCATCTTCTGGGCTCCGTACCAGCTGTCGGGCACGTTATTTCCCGGAGGCATAGAATCTTTCAAGAACGGAAGAAGTATTGTGAATGACTTGTTGCTCCATCCATTTAGGCACTTAATCTGGAAAAGTTGGACGAACCATGAGAGGGAGGAATACTTCGCATTCTCAAAAATTGGTTTTCTAGCATCATTCATGAAATTTTCATATTTATCCGCACGCGGTCCTTGACCAGAAGGAATGTCATCTTCGGTACGAATAGATTCACCTAGGGCAGCCTCTACCATATCCTCCATTTCTTCTGATGGAAATAAATTACCGTCTTCTCCTTCTGCCGCATTACCGAATTCTCCTTCTTCTCCTGCCGCATTATCGTGTTCTCCTTCTTCTTCTGCCGCATTACTGCATTCTTTTCTTTCGCCGTGATATTTCCAAGTTGTATAAAGTCTAGTAAACCCATATTTTACAATATGAAGCTCTACCATTTCTACCTTCTGCCAGTACTTATTGCCACATCTATCGCACGGACAGAGAATCTTCTCCATTATGATCTTATTATGTGCGCGTGCAAATTCAATGAAAGCAGCAACTCCTGCGACAAACTTAGGTTGCATACGTTGTTGCCAATCCACATACATCCAGTCCTTAACTCTGACGTACTCATGAGCCATGTTAGACTGTATAACATATAAATTGTAAGTTATGGTGACTATATTGAGAAATATAAGAACGGGATAGTTACTGACAAAGGAGAAAATCCGTGTATATGCTTTGTGTGTGCGTTTGTCGTTGAAAAGAATAAATTATCGAACGTATGTTAATCGATAGACGGGGACTAAGTGGCGCTTTTAATTTCATATATGAGTATCGATGAGAATATGAAGGTTTCATATTATCATCGAGTATCATATATTGGTTTTAACTTGAACATCTCGAATCACTCTCTAATTATGCGTTTGTTGTGTATTCTTGTTATATGTGTGTGTTTCGGCTGTCGGGGGTAAAGCTTCTATCCCATTAAGAATGTATAGAGCGAGCACCCATCACTTGTGTTTTCAACCGTTTCGAGTAAATTTCAGCAGCACCTCCCCGCTGTTCTCCGAGTACACTGTAATAGAATAGATAATCATTTCAAAGCTGTGAAACAACGTTGAAATGAACATCTAATCTATCTTTGTACACGGAGAACCAGCGCAAAGGTACCGACGAAATATCTCGAAACGGATGAAAACACAAGTGAATGAAGGTGTTTTCTTTATACATTCCTAACTTGTCCACACGGGACAAATCTATCGGTTACCATACGATTGAATCTTCTCGTCGCATATATAGACTATACGACGGTTGTTAGTATCGAGCTATACCGTCCGATATTTAACAACCTTCGTATAGTTCTATGTCACGACGAACATTGCACGTATGTTAACCGATAGACGGGGACTAAGTGGCGCTTTTAGTTTCATATATGAGTATCGATGAGAATATGAAGGTTTCATATTATCATCGAGCATCATATATTGGTTTTAACTTGAACATCTCGAATCACTCTCTAATTATACGTTTGTTGTGTATTCTTGTTGTATGTGTGTGTTCCGGCTGTCGGGGTTAAGGCTTCTATCCCATTAAGAATGTATAGAGCGAACACCCATCACTTGTGCTTTCAACCGTTTCGAGTAAATTTCGGCAGCACATCTCCGCTGTTCTCCGAGTACACTGTAATAGAATAGATAATCATTTCAAAGCTATAAAACAACGTTGAAATGAACATCGAATCTATCTTTGTACACGGAGAACCAACGGAAAGGTATCGACGAAATATCTCGAAACGGATGAAAACACAAGTGAATGAAGGAGTTTGCTTTATACATTCTTAACTTATCCACACGGGACAATTCTATCGGTTACCATACGATTGAATCTTCTCGTCGCATATATAGACTATACGATGGTTGTTAGAATCGAGCTATACCGTCCGATATTTAACAACCTTCGTATAGTTCTATGTCACGACGAACATCGCACGTATGTTAACCGATAGACGGGGACTAAGTGGCGCTTTTAGTTTCATATATAAGTATCGATGAGAATATGAAGGTTTCATATTATCATCGAGTATCATATATTGGTTTTAACTTGAACATCTCGAATCACTCTCTAATTATGCGTTTGTTGTGTATTCTTGTTGTATGTGTGTTCCGGCTGTCAGGGGTAAGGCTTCTATCCCATTAAGAATGTATAGAGCGAACACCCATCACTTGTGCTTTCAACCGTTTCGAGTAAATTTCGGCAGCACCTCCCCGCTGTTCTCCGAGTACACTGTAATAGAATAGATAATCATTTCAAAGCTGTGAAACAACGTTGAAATGAACATCTAATCTATCTTTGTACACGGAGAACCAGCGGAAAGGTACCGACGAAATATCTTGAAACGGATGAAAACACAAGTGAATGAAGGTGTTTGCTTTATACATTCCTAACTTGTCCACACGGGACAAATCTATCGGTTACCATACTATTGAATCTTCTCGTCACATATATAGACTATACGACGGTTGTTAGTATCGAGCTATACCTTCTGATATTTAACAACCTTCGTATAGTTCTATGTTATTAGTTATATGTATGCCCTAGAGGCCATTACTGTACATGAGATGTATATTGTAGTGGATGCTGGGACATATATAGGTAGGACTTTCTTGCTCGATATGATAATACGCTATCTGGTTGCTCTTTATCTTAACATGTATAATTGCTGTCTCTCTATTACATGTTGATAAAGCCCTTAGGATGTGTACTCGACTTCCAGGACTATGATGCAGATCATACTAGTGGGGCCTGGGTAGTCCATGAGTACATCCTTCAATGTTCCTAGTCGTGGGAATATCGAGACGGGGCATCGATATTCCAGAGTAGACTAGCATATATCTTCTCGACCCATGTGATGGGCGATGGATGATCCCATATCCATTGGTGTTTGACATCAGAGATGGTATGCGGGTGCTCAGTGGTGACTGGGTACACTGAACGGACTCGTCGAGAACTCCCAGATGGTATTATACCTCACGTCAGATGGCAGTTCTCTGGTGACACTGGTACAGCTTAGTCTGTTGACCCGAGATCGTCATAGAGTCTTGTGTGTCTCCCACTGTGCTTTGATTTCCACCCTACCACGGCTCTACTGAGTCATGCAAACAGGTGGTTTTTAGGTACAGTTCCGATTCACATAGAGGCAATGAGCAATAGGAGGGGATTCATCTCTTCCGGTATTGGGGGTTGATGTTGCGCTGTGCTCGACTGGCCATAACTGGAAATACCTGGCCAGGGTTGCACTGATTTACTGGTAAGTGTTATCAGTAGTTTCATGCTTGTTATGGACCTAACATCGGCATGACTTATCAAGCTACTGGGGTCTGACGTTTACCACCCCTAGGCGAGATATACGACATATCAGACGACAGACAGGACTGTGCGGTAGTGTTACTGATTGGATTCGCAGGAGTACTAGCGGGCTTGCTTGTTGATCTTCTGATCGCTCAATACCCGGGTGGCCTTTACGTTTAGCAGACCGCTTGCGGCTTGTAGGTTTTTGATATGATCATCACCTACTACCGGCGTATTGACAAGTCTTTAGAGTCCAACACAAGGGTTTCCTGGCTCAAGCGAAACGGAGTAGGAGCACATATGTGATATGTGCGGGACCGAGATTAATACGATATGAGATACCGTATTCTATTCTCGCGATTCGTGACATTGATCGGTTGTATGAAATATAGCCGGGTTATCGGATCAAATGTTGATTCGATAAGTTGTTACACATGATATTAGTCGGTTATAGCCGGGTTATTAAATCAAGAGTTGATTTAATAATTTAATGTATAATTATATATTTGATATATTACATTACATTAACTAGTATTAGATCACTTAAGATTTATTTTCTCACTAGATTGTGCACATTGTTTATATGTGATATATGCAAGTGTACATGTTTGTATCATGCTTGATGATACACACAAGATGGGTGTATGAGACTTATACCAAGATTAGGGTTATTGTTTTATATTAAGATTTAACAAAAGGATTAAACTTGGTCAAAGTTATCAAGCTTGAAGAAGCTTGGAGAAATTTTGACAAAGTCCACTCTTTTGTCATTTCTCTTGATATTCTTTAACCTAACCCTTAACCTAATACCTTGGTCAATTCTCTACATGAGTTAAGCATGAGTGCTTAACTCAACCATGGTGCCATAATTAAAAGGATAAGTTTTCATTTTGGATGAATTATCCTTTCATTTTCTTCTTCATCAAGCTCCATGAAAAGCTTGCTAGCTTTAATTGTGCCATGAGAGAAAATGTGAGAAAATCAATTCTAAAGTGAGCCCACTTCCTACTTCTTCATCCACTACCACTTGCCATGTAGTAGAGTGTGTTCTCTTCACAAAGCTCATGACCTAGTGAAGGAATAGCTTGAGTTTGAGTCTCCCCGACGTAGATCATCTTCGGCCTCGAAGTCAACGACCTAGCCCATTCATTTCTCTGAGAAAACCATCACAAGAGTCCGGGATCGCGATGATCGCAGCGAAGGGACGTCAACACGGAGCTTCAGAAGTGAAGGACCGGATCTACAAAGGTTGTAATCCTTTTTCACTTAGTAGCAAAGTAGTTTGCTTGTTTTTTGTTTCGCCTATCTTCTAGTATACGATTTTGCATAAGGTTGTTCGGCACATAAAAATTTGATTTTGGCATGGTTGATGCCTTGTAGAACCTCATAAGTGTGCCTAGGAACCCTACAGTAGTATCAGAGCCTAGCTAGAGCTTTAGGCGAAGTGTAGACGAAGTTAGAAACCCGATCGAACCCCGAAACCCTAATCAAAACCCTTCTCTGTGCATTTTTTAAAACTGTGGATTTTTCCTAATTAAAAATGCTCAGAAAATAGAGCAGGGAATTCTAAGGAAGGCTGCAGAAAACGACAACCTAACTCTACAGTATAGCCACGGAACCGCGGCCCTACCCTACTTGTTGCGGCGGTTCCGCGGGCGTATGTGATGATTAGGCACTTCTTTTTCTACAGTTATCTCCGTAGGTGTTTCCTGTTTCTTCTTGGAATTTTTAATTTATACTCAACAGTTGAGTTTTCTGGAGTGTATTGGGGACTCGTTGATTTGATCGGATATTTTAACTTTGTTTTTGTGTTTTTCTGGGTAATTTAGAAAGTGTTAAAAAGTTCGACCGGATATCAATAACTCACTTTTTCCCCTGCCGGAAAATTTCCAAGTGTTGGATTTTTCCGTAGTTTAAGAACGTCTAAATCGTGTAAGTAACGCAATAGACCCTCTAGAAGACAACAAACCTTAACTCGATTATGTGACCGTGACCGTCTTGAACTACCTTTTGAACATTAGGGTTTGGGGTAGTACGGCGTGCCACATGTGAGGCATTGGCTTGACCCTTCTACGGCTGGACCGTTGGTACTGTGGCATAAAATGGATGTTTTTAAACTCCCCTCAAGTGTTGAGCTATTTGGAAAACTTGGGTGTTTGATTATTCGATCGGAAAGTTTAACATTGTCTGTTTATCTGGAATGTGATACAATATTTGGAATCCACAAATAGTTATGAGATAATTGATTTGAATATTATAAACATAGCACTTTAGTCTCAATTGATCGGTTGCCACGGGATTTTGATGTGATCAAAAGTCCGTCGCAACCACGTAGCGTACGCGGATACTCGCCGGGTAAACTTAATAGATAGACACGCCCCATAGCCCCGACTAAGTGACTGTAGGAGAACCCCGTAGCCAAAAGCATCCGTTCGGGTACTCACGGTAACGGTGTTCCGCCTTAGTGCACTTCGTCGACGGCATCCGGGGGTGCGGCCGTCTACTAAAGTTTGCGACGAGCATTCGATCAGGATGTCGGGAATCTTGTTGAATTGCCTGACTTGGTATCGAAAAGTGTTTTCGATTTTGAGACTAAAATGCGGGGTTTATAATTGTTAGGCATGCGATGTCTAAGGAATTCATTTGATTAAGCATGCGATGTCTAAGGAAATTGCGGATTCCAACTGTTGTAGTTTTACACTTTCTTTTCTGCGACCGTAAGTGTAATATGTGATATCGCCGGTTTCGTTGCTATATGTCAACGACAATTGGGATGGGCATATTTACTTACGTTGATGACATGTGATGTTATGTGTTGCTGGATATGTTATATTCGATCGTCGTGTTTGAATAGCAGGGGGTTTTTATGTGAGACGAGTGTTTTTCATTTTCATTCATGTAAAAAACTTGTATGTGATATTCTTTTATTGGGGCACTTCCGGGTTGAGGATGATGTCACCATTGTATATTATTTACTTTTTCGCATTAGGATAGAGCCAAGGCGGGGAGCACAAGTAACCGGGTTCTAGGGTCCAGTGGGAGACCATCTCGAGGAGTCAAGTCCGGGTCTCCTAACTCTAGAATTGGTAGGGTTGCTTGCCGCTCTCGTAGGGGTCTAGGGGTGTAGGATTGGCTATTCATCACGACCGTGGAATCCGTATTTTATACAGGCTCAAAATAAAACACGGACGTCCTAGTATATCCAATATTTCATATGATATTTTCTGTTGCGTTATTTGTGATGTGATCATGTGATATGTTCAGATAGTATATAGTATATATGATATATTATATAAACGTTGCTTATGTTTTACACCCGCGCTAGCCCTGCCCCGCTCTGCCGTTAGTTACCTAACCTAACGGTGCAGACGGGACATCGAGGCGAATGCGGATGGCATAAGCGTACGTTGTATTTATCTGTGATGTTTAGGTGGACTTAAATGATGGGACATTCATTAATGAGATTAATGAAAGAAAATAAACCTAAAACATGTTGTGGAATCGAATTTCAAAAATTAGGTAGCTCTAGTTGTTGCTTTGCATAGCGGTGTTCCTTATAAAACATCCAGCACCTTATTCGATAAGGAAAGAGCCGACGATCCCTTCACCGGGAATGACCTCTTTAGCAATAACTAGGAGATGTTACAACCTTCGGTTTGTCTTTTGACTGCTTTTCTAGTTATTGCTTTGCATGGTGGATTGTGAATATCCTGCACCTCATTCGACGAGGAAAGAGCCGAAATCCCTTCACCGGGAGTGATCTCTTTGGCGAAACTAGCAAAAGCCTCAAAAGCACTCCATTTTTAAAACCATTTGATTCCGCAACGAGATCAAGTTCAAAGCGTTAAAGATTTTCTTAAAAACCATCCGCAACCCTCCATCATTTTAGGAAGTAGAGTACTTAGTATTCGTGCTGTGTTTGTTGACCATAGTCAAAGCACAGTGTACGATAGCTAAGTGATGTCTTCCTACACCGTATATGATGCGATTAGTTAGGACAGTCACGTGACTTTGTTGACCTTAGTTAAGGGTCATGTGGGTGGGTCTAATTAATCACGAAATGACGGGTAGAGCTTGACTAGTACTTATGATTTGTTGACCATAGTTAAGGTCATAAGTGCTAGGGGTAAAAAACCATTATCGGGAGTTTCAAGTATTGAAATTTGCAATGAGATTGCATACCTTCTATATGATAGTTGGATCCTGATACCCACTGCGAGTAATTGTTACTCCTGGGAGAGTTTTGCACTTTGCAATTAGCCGATCAAGTAGGTGTCTAGAAAAGTGTCAACGGGGTTACGTCCCTGGGAAAACGAGGTTTATTTTAATTAGGTCCGTGCGAAAGCACGGGAAAGCTCCCTCAAAGTACCGGCACTGGCCTGGCTGAAAGATTGGCGAACTTGTAGAGTGTAATTAATTCCGGCTAGTCTTTCCATTTAGGGTTTGAAGGAAGATTTGATAAAAACAGTGGGAGCCATCCTGATTAGATAAAATATATAACCAATCTAATCTTGCAAGAGCGCACGCAGAGTGTTTTCTTCTCTCTCTCTCTCTCTCCAGGTAGCGACCATGTCACGCCTTAATCAAGATAATAATATGGATGTATTGACCGAACCCGCTTGTTTTACTGAGCTGGGGAACGTTGGTCCCGCTCCAACTTATAATTGTTATAAGACCGAGCAGGAATTAGGGGAATACTAGATTTCCCGTGCCGCCCAAACGAAGAAAGTGCATGATGATGCATCTTCTTCGGGTGTGTTCATTACAAAGAACTGTTTCTCTATATCCTCTACGTCCTGGGTATTAGATACCGGATCAGGATCCCACAAATGTAATCTGTCACATAGGCTAAAGAAAAGTAGAGAACTGAGAGCGGGTGATAAGTTTCATAAGACAGAAAACGGTGCAAGTGTTGCAGCCAAGTCTGTTGGTCACTATCACCCTGTATTACCAGAATACATTGATTCTGAACGAATGTTATTAGATACCGAACCTGATATACAACATCATATCAGTCTCTTTATTTACTAAAGAAAGGATATAATTTTGTATTGTTGGATAATGTTTTGAACATTTCCTATATCAAGAGTTGATCGGTTCAGGCACGTTATCTAAAAGCATTGACGTTCTAAATCAAACTACAGTTCTTAGTATACAGAACACACACGAGAGGAAGAGTTCAGAAATGAACGAATTCTTCTTGAGGCATTGTAGACTAGGTCATATCAATGCGACCCGACTAGCTAAGTTACATTTAGATGCATATTTAAATAAGTTTAAATTTACATCTTATGAAACTTGTTAGTCATGTCACAAAGATAGGATGACCATAGCTCCGTTTACTGGAAACAGAGAAAGAGTTAGTGAACTCTTGGGATTGATACATGCTAATGTATGAAGGTCCCCAGTCTACATATGCCAGGACTGATTCTTTGTACTTCCTTACATTCACTGATGATCTCTCAAGATTCGGACACATGTTCCTGTTGAAACACAAGTCCGAAACTTTTGAGATAATCACCGAATATAAGTTAGAAGTAGGGAACCAAAAACGGGTATAAATATTATGTCCTTTGATGTGATCAGGGAGGAGAATACTTGAGCACGGGATTCCTGGACTATTCTAAAGGAGAATGAGATTCTCTCTTAGCATTACTCCTCCGTATACACCACAGCACGTCGGTCTATCGGGGCGGAGCAATCACACCCTATATGATATGGTGCGCTCTATGATGAGTACTACTGAGTTACCTGTTTCCTTTTGGGGGTTATGCACTTAAGAAGCTGCATACCTATTGAATTAGGTTCGAATCAGATCACTGCCTACCACTCCATATGAGATATGGTATGGGAAGAGCCCATCTCTTAAGCAAGTTAAGGTTTGGGTTGTCCGGCCTATGTCAAAAGCAAAATCCGGACAAGCTCGAGGCAAGGTCAGTTCTGTAGAACTGGAAGGATTTCCAGCTATACAAACTACAGCTGATGATTTGATAGAACCAAAGGATTCAATAGTCTCCGACGAACCTCACCCTCTCCGCCGATCTAGTAGGGTTCCTCATCCTCCTGAGAGATACTTCGGTTTCTCGATGACAGTGGGAGTGAGGATTGCATCATGAGATGATGACCCAACTAGTTTCGAGCAGGCCATCAAGAGTGAGGACTCTGTAAGAATGGCTGGGTGCTTAGCAATCTGAGATGGAATCCATGTACACCAACAAAGTATGGACTTTGGATGCTATATCTGAAGGGTTAAATCCCTATCAGGAGCAAGTATATCTTGAGAAGATTACTTATTGTAGATGGAAAAGTTGAGACTTTCAAAGCCAGTCTTGTTAAAGATTTTCGTCATCGACCAGGCATGGATAATGATGAAACATTTTCCAGTGGCTGTGCTTAAGTCCATCCAGATCCTACTTGCCACGTCTACATACCATGACTACGATATCTGACGGTTGGGTGTCATGAATGCTTTTCTAAATACTGATTTAGAAGAGTTCGTCTATAAGAACACAACCAGATAGCTTCGTAAACAGTGGGAGCAGCGGAAACGTGTGCAAGATACTTTACAGAATAAAGCAGGCATCGCGGAGTTGGAACGTCTGTTTTAATGTGGTAGTCAAAGTGTTTGACTTCATCAAAATGGTAGATGAACCTTGTATATACAAAAAGGTAGTAGAGAGTAAGGTGGTCATCCTCGTATTGTACGTGGACAACATACTCTTGATAGGAAAAGAGTTTCCTATGCCACGCTCGGTCAATCTCCGCTTATCACAAGGATTCTCCATATAGGATCTATGTGATACCTCCTAAATCCTAGATTTTATATCTATGAGATAGATCTAAATGGATATTAGGATTCTCACTAGGTGTAGTGAGATAGTATCAATTGATCCTGGGGAGAATCACTGGAAAAGTTCCACGGTGTTCAGGATGACTGAATGTCAGTCGCAGGCATTGTCTTTACCCTCAGTGGAGGAATGGTATGTTGGAAGAGTTCCAAGCTGGATACCGTGGCAAACTAGACGATAAAGGCTATTGACATCGCTATCAAAGATACTACCAAAGAGGCAGTTTGGGTGTATATTAGTTCATGAGATGAACTAGGTTCCTACCATTGTGTGACAATGGAAGTGTAGTTTTGGCCCAGGAACCCCGGTCCCATCAGTGACCCAGACATATTCTGAGGCAGTATCACCTGATCATGGAGATAGTTGATCTCCAGGGTGATCGAGGTTAGGAGAGTAGACTCAGAGGACAACACGGCGGATCCACTCACAAAGGCCTTTTCCCAGAGAGAGACTTTTATGGGATGGTTGAGTATGAGATACTACAACCACTGCTACAGATGGCCCTAGTGCAAGTGGGAAATTGTTAGTTATATATATGCCCTAGAGGCCATTACTGTAAATGAGATGTACATTGTAGTGGATGCTGGGACATATATAGGTAGGACTTTCTTGCTCGATATGATAGTACGCTATCTAGTTGCTCTTTATCTTAACATGTATAATTGTTGTCTCTCTATTACATGTTGATAAAGCCCTTAGGATGTGTACTCGACTTCCAGAACTATGATGCAGATCATACTAGTGGGGCCTGGGCAGTCCATGAGTACATCCTTCAATGTTCCTAGTCGTGAGAATATCGAGACGGGGCATCGATATTCCAGAGTAGACTAGCGTATATCTTCTCGACCCATGTGATGGGTGATGGATGATCCCATATCCATTGGTGTTTGACATAAGAGATGGTATGCGGGTGCTCAGTGGTGACTGGGTATACTGAACGGACTCGCCGAGAACTCCCAGATGGTATTATACCTCACGTCAGATGGCAGTTCTCTGGTGACACTGGTACAGCTTAGTCCGTTGACCCAAGATCGTCATAGAGTCTTGTGTGTCTCCCACTGTGCTTTGATTTCCACCCTACCACGGCTCTACTGAGTCGTACAAACAGGTGGTTTTTAGGTACAGTCCCGATTCACATAGAGGCAAAGAGCGATAGGAGGGGATTCGTCTCTCCCGGTATTGGGGGTTGATGTTGCACTATGCTCGACTGGCCATAACTAGAAATCCCTGGCCAGGGTTGCACTGATTTACTGGTAAGTGTTATCAGCAGTTTCATACTTGTTATGGACCTTATATCGGCATGACTTATCAAGCTACTGGGGTCTGACGTTTACCACCCCTAGGCGAGATATGCGACATATCAGACAAACAGACAGGACTGTGCGGTAGTGTTACTGATTGGATTCGCAGGAGTACTAGCGGGCTTGCTTGTTGATCTTCTGATCGCTCAATACCCGGGTGGCCGTTACGTTTAGCAGACCGCTTGCGGCTTGTGGGTGTTTGATATGATTATCACCTACTATCGGTGTATTGACGAGTCTTTAGAGTCATACACAGGGGTTTCCTGGCTCAAGCGAAACGGAGTAGGAGCACATATGTGATATGTGCGGGACCGAGATTATTACGATATGAGATACCGTATTCTATTCTCGCGATTCGTGACATTGATCGGTTGTATGAAATATAGCCGGGTTATCGGATCAAGTGTTGATTCGATAAGTTGTTACACTTGATATTAGTCGGTTATAGCCGGGTTATTAAATCAAGAGTTGATTTAATAATTTAATGTATAATTATATATTTGATATATTACATTACATTAACTAGTATTAGCTCACTTAAGATTTATTTTCTCACTAGATTGTGCACATTGTTTATATGTGATATATGCAAGTGTACATGTTTGTATCATGCTTGATGATACACACAAGATGGGTGTATGAGACTTATACCAAGATTAGGTTTAAGATTAGGGTTATTGTTTTATCTTAAGATTTAACAAAAGGATTAAACTTGGTCAAAGTTATCATGCTTGAAGAAGCTTGGAGAAACTTTGACAAAGTGCACTCTTTTGTCATTCCTCTTGGTATTCTTTAACCTAACCCTTAACCTAATACCTTGGTCAATTCTCTACATGAGTTAAGCATGAGGGCTTAACTCAACCATGGTGCCATAATTAAAAGGATAAGTTTTCATTTTGGATGAATTATCCTTTCATCTTCTTCTTCATCAAGCTCCATGAAAAGCTTGCTAGCTTTAATGGTGCCATGAGAGAAAATGTGAGAAAATCAATTCTAAAGTGAGCCCACTTCCTACTTTTTCATCCTCTACCACTTGTCATGTGGTAGACTGTGTTCTCTTCACAAAGTTCATGACCTAGTGAAGTAATAGCTTGAGTTTGAGTCTCCCCGACGTAGATCATCTTCGGCCTCGAAGTCAACGACCTAGCCCGTTCATTTCTCCGAGGAAACCGTCACAAGAGTCCGGGATCGCGATGATCGCAGCGAAGGGACATCAACACGGAGCTTTAGAAGCGAAGGACCGGATCTACAAAGGTTGTAATCCTTTTTCACTTAGTAGCAAAGTAGTTTGCTTGTTTTTTGTTTCGCCTATCCTCTAGTATACGATCTTGCATAGGGTTGTTCGGCACATAAAAATTTGATTTTGGTATGGTTGATGCCTTGTAGAACCTTATGAGTGTGCCTAGGAACCCTACATATGTCACGACGAACATCGCACGTATGTTAACCGATAGACGGGGACTAAGTGGCGCTTTTAGTTTCATATATGAGTATCGATGAGAATATGAAGGTTTCATATTATCATCGAGTATCATATATTGGTTTTAACTTGAACATCTCGAATCACTCTCTAATGATGCGTTTGTTGTGCATTCGTGTTGTATGTGTAACATGATTTTAAACCATTGAGATCAAGATTGATAGAACTGATCATCCTACATTGCAATGGCATTTATCTACCAAAAACTATTATTGCAATGGCATTCATCTATAACAATCAACAATTAAAACTACAAATGTAGGATACTGATATCATAAAGCATTATACGCAACATATGAATTCACATGACTGAAACATGGATCAAAAAACATGTTCATCCAAAAGAAAGGCCACTGTCAACAAATATAGACAAAGGATTATTATATTAACTATGAAACATATTAGAAAAATGATAGAAGTTCAAGATATTAATAACACGATGATAATCAAAGCAGTTGCGTACAGATGCTAAAACCGAATATGTGACACGATATTCTTGTAAAGATAGACATGTATTAAAAGAGGAGGCGCCCAAGTAAAATCCATAACCAAATCCCTATCTTGCCCTTCCTTTTCTTCAAATCAGAAATGTGTCTTTTTTTTGCATTATGAATGGTCTGGTACAACAAGCTCAGTATGTTGAATCATGTTTTGGTTGGACAAAGACTTGCCAATGGCAGCATGCAAAGATTTATTTGGCCGCAAACTACAACCACCACATGAATGCATACAATTATAATTTTTAGGCAATCAATCTATAGCTAGCTACTTGATTCTATATCTACAACACGAATTCTTCCCATGTCTCCTCATGTCTCCATGGAAATTGGGGTAACATCGTCAGAGACTCCATTAATTCCTCATGACTCCATGAATTCTTCGCTAGCCCCAGCCCAGCCCCACCCCAACCCCAACCTAACCCTAACCCCAGCCCCAGCCCCAGCCCCAGACCAACCCTAACCCCAGCCCCAGCCCCAGCTAAACCCCAACCCTAACCCTAACCCTAACCCCAGCCCCAGCCTCAGCCCCAGCCCCAGCCGAACCCCAACACTAACCCCAACCCCAACCCCAACCGCAACCCCCTGCCAAACCCCAGCCCCAGCCCCAGCCCTAGCCCCAACCGATACCTCATCGGTACCCAAACCATGAACCATAGCCCTAAAACAATCAAAAATTTGAGTGATTGAAGATTTCCTTACCTGTGCAGAGGCGACGATCGATCGGAGGCGACAACGAAAACGGAGATGAGCCGGCGCTGGCGACGACGAAAGCAGACGGTGGCTACGACGAATCGGCCGGCACTGGAGACGACGAGAACGACGATCGATCGGCGGGAACGAAGGGTTTGGGAATTTGGGTTCGTGCGCAGGAGAAAATAATATTAGGGATAATCAGCGTAGGGATCGATCTGTGCCATTTTACTTAAATCCCTATTTAGATGCCCCTACGGATAAGTCCGTAGGTTCTTGGTTTGCGGCTACGTAGGGGCAAACAACAATTTAAGATTTAATATTTTTAAATTAATATGTAAGGACCGTAGGGGCAACCTTTTAGCCCTACGGATTTGTCCGTAGGGCCAAACTAAAATTGCCCCTACGGATGTCTTTATCCGTAGGGGCAACCCCCTATTTTAGTAGTGGTTGAAATTTCACACTTATAGATCACTCCATGCATAGAACAAGGTGGTTAGAGCGGATCGTCGATTTGACGGTCGAACTGGGCTATTTAATAAGCTAGCTGATGATTTTAATATCAGCTAGCTAGCTGCCCGTTTCCTCTTCATAAATTACTTATATAAACTAAAGATAAGTAGGTCTGGCTTTAAACGAGTTTGAACTAAAGAGACCGAGTCCCGACCTATTTATTAAGCTATTAAATAGGTATGGGTCTGTGCGTTACCTATACCGGACCTAGATTTTATCAACGAGCCGGGTCAAGACCAACGGGCTCACTAACCTTTGAACCTCCTATTTTTATTCTATTATCTTTTAATTTTTATTTGCATTTTCTCGGCTCCATTGTAAACAGTTTTCAGCAAATAATAATAGATTAAACATATTAAATTTATATAAATCAACTTAATCAGTTTTAGCAAGGCTCCTCCAATGTGGTCGGTCAGAAAAGCTGAACTCTGAATGTAATATTTTCATGATTTCAAATATATAAAAAGTTAGAGAAAAAGTAGTATATAGATATAGAAAAGGCAAGCAGCTTTCTCTGTAACAAAGCCTTGTTCTTGCCTTGCATGTGTCCCTCCTATAGGCTTCAGAGAAGAGAAGTGAAAGGCCATGCTCCCATCATTTTCCCACATATTTTATTTAACATACATAAAACTTACAACATCACATATAATATGATCATGAAGGAAATGAATATATTTGAAGACACATGCATGACCTCCTTTTCATGCATGCCACTGCCTCCAAAATATTCTCTTAAGCTAGCCTCATCATATGCATGTTTGTATTATATTAGTGTTTGCTCATGTTCACTAATTTCGCAATTAGTTTCATCCTTTGGAAAACTATTAAAGTACAAGAGCCACCATGCATTAGTCCCTACAAAAAAATCATCATTAGGAGACCAGCTCTAGCATAATAGAATAACGACCGTCTACATGTCATTGATTTCTGTGAAACAACTTCTTATACATGTTTACAACTTCCTAGGGAAGCATGATGTGCTCTTTTTAAGGAGGAGCTAGCCATGATATGGAATTATATGTTACTATAGGCCTGAAAAGTTCTGACTTGAGGTGATTATACATGGAGCATATCATTAGCCAATACAATTAATAAAACTAGCAATTTAACATAACATATAGCACTTTTCTTAATTATGAAACATGAATTGACTCATAATTGTTTTGTATTCTTATTCAAAGAGTAAAAAAGGCCTGCATTATCCATATATAGAGTGCCTCTTAGAAGGGAGCATATATGACAAGTATTTATTGGTTTTTGCATACTGTTTTCACGTTTAAGTGCAAGACCTAAGTCCAATACAAAGTGCAAAAGAACCATATAAAGTTCAATTCAAAAACACCACATATGCTCCACTGTAGGGTGCATCTTATAGGGACACTTCAAGACCCGTTTACTCTTATTCAAAAATCGACCCAAGCTTACCTCTTAAACTGAACTAATAAAATAGGAAAAATTTAATTAATATAATTTCATGTTTACGGTTCACATAAACTTCAATCTCTTGGCATATTGTCACGCTTCAGATAGTTCTTATAAAACCTAAAATTCTATAGGCAATGTGGATTGTGTGATAACAATATCATAAGTTTAACTCATAAAGCTAACATGTATAGAAGATAGATTGATTATCTAAGAAAAGGGAAGGTACCCCACGAGAGTTTAATTTAATTAGATCTAAATTAAAAAAGTACTTAGGAGTTGATGAGGCTCGATATCGATGACTCTCCAGATGCTGACACGTTGCAGATGACGTGTCCCAAAACCTATAAGAAAGGATCAAGAACTTCGGTTGGAATCACACCTCGGACCTCCGGCCCGAGGAATTTCCCGACCTTTGGTAACCTTCCAAGCCCCCACCCTCCCCTGGCTCGCCTCCGAGCTACCACAGAACCAAGATGCCTCGGCCTCCCGCTCGTGCCCGAGCCTCCCGCCGAGCTCATCTTCCTCGGTCTCATCGACCGACCCACAGCGCAGATGACAGGCGCCTCCGCCATAACTCCACGAATCCCGCCATGCGCGAGATATCTGCCGCCCACAATCTCGCGTTCCACGCCATCACGATCCCTCATTAACGAGCCTGTCTCGTCATTAATGCGGGATCCCGTCTATCACGCGGGCGTGACGCCAGAGGCGTAATGGCCGGCGTGATTCTCACGTCCGTTTACTCATTGCTGCCACTATATAAACTCATCTCTCAGACGATCGAGGTAAGTCATTTTTACTCCACTAGGCTGTTACTCTGCCAAAATACTCCGCTTAACTTGATCGTCGGACGGTCCTCAGTGGCACAACCATCCCGGGACTTCTTTGCAGGTAGCTCGGCCTCAACCACACCAAACCCATTGAGATCCACTGTAACATTTCAGAAAAATAAAATAATATTTTTGGAAAATTAAATAATTAAAATAATAAATATCAAGAATATTTTGATAATGTGGTATAATTAAATACCGATAAATTGGGAAATATTTGAAAAATTATAGGAATTACTGAAATGAGCGTGTTTTATACGATTTAAGCAAATTATAAATTCTTTATGATTAATTATATTTCATTTTAATGCTAATCGCGATTAAATATCGCTAATTGTGCATTAAGCTTGATTTGTGCACATGACATGCACCATATCATATTACACATTGTTACATTTTCCTACCATGGTGTTTCTTTTATTTTCATTGCATGGCTTTGTTTTAAGTGAGATGAGAAGAAAAGAAAAGAAAAGAAAAAGAAATGGGAATAAACAATAAAGTATGGGCATGAGAGAGAAAGGAGAGAGAGGTGAGGGGTCTTTGACCATTGCTCCCATTTGTTTCCATCCATTTCCTTCATCATTCTCTCCCCCTTCATCTCCATGGCTGCTCTTATCTCCCACCTCCACTAAACCCTCACAAACACTCTCAATTCCACATCAAAACATCATCCACCTTTCACCAAAAACATGCACAAGCTCATCACAAGCACTTTAGACAAAGAAAGTTTGGATTTTGAGCATTTGGGGCAACTCAAGAAAATTCTTGAGCTGCCAAATGAAGTGTTTTCTTCACCATTAGTATAGTTTTTCATTCACATTAGTATCCATGCATGTTTAGAAGTGTTTTAGTTTGGTTTAGTGAACTTAGAAAATTCCAAATTAGGGTTTTGAGGAATTCTTGATTTGAGATAGTGTAATTGAGATTAGTAGAGACCATACAACCCCTGTAGTGATGGTGTATTGGACTAAACCAGAGACAAAAACCCCGAAACTTGAACTTAGAAACCCCAATATCGGAAAATTTTGGGATTTGTGATGAAGTTTAGGGATCTGCTATGATCCGGGGCACCTGAAAATTTTATAGCGATTACTTGGAGTCGTGCAGGCAACCTGGAGTATACCCTAAAGATTCGAGACCCAAATTCCATTTCTTGGCCACAATTTTATTCTTTCTGGCATCAATTTGTGGCCAGGGTAGGGGCAAGTGGGTCCGTGTTTGGTTCATGACTCCAGTATCTGTTAAATAGACCCTCCACATATACAAAATTGGCTAATTTCACCTGAGGTAAAATCTGGAGGTGTTTTCTTGGGTTGCTTCTTTGTTTTGCAACTTCGTTTTAACTTGAGTTTTGGTATTTGATATTGTGTTCCGTCGTCTGATGTTTGTACGACAACGATAAGGGTTGTTTGGTGGTTTTGAAGGCGTAGGCTATAGGTTCTAACCTATAAGCAATTTGTGTACCATATTGGTTTTCCGACTTGATTTTAATAAGCATTTGCGATCATGTTTATATGTGTAGGTACCCTCAAGTGGACTTGAACAACAAGGACGAGCGTGGTGTCATCGACTTCGGCAATTAAGGATCAAGTGAGTAGATATATATCTACGGGGGAAAGTCGGGTGGATGGCGTATAGCGCCCCCGCATATTCGTATCATTTGATGCGTTATATATATACATATATGTACATATATATACATATGTGTACATATATATACATATGTGTACATATATACACATATGTATATATATACATTTATATATATAGATATATATGTTGTATTATGAGATGTGTATACTTAGCATGAAATGCTTAGGTGACTATGGGTTAAATTTAGTGTATTTGGATGATAGTGTCGTTAGTTATTTTTTTAGTCGCGAACCCTAGAATAAGGTTTACATACACGCACACACACATACGCATACATTTTATTTTCTTGTGCGCACACACACACACATATATGTATGTGAGTATATATATATATATATATATATATATACACACACACACAAATACACATATAATGAGAATAGTATATGATATTGGAGATGAGTCGATGTGATTGGGCCGGATGCCGTGAGATCCGTGATGTGATTTGGGTCGTGTTTTGAGATACGACATATTATTATAGCGGATCGTTGGGCGATATCATGTGCTTTCATACACACGCAGATATATGTTGACGGTATCGGTATGTACTAGACTTAGATCAGTACCCTGTTCATGATATATTGAGAATAATACCATACGGATTTAGATGTACATGTGATGGGCGACCCGTACCCATATTTTGGGATGCCATACAATTGATTTACCGTACGAGATATAATTATGAAAATTGATCCGCTCTTTTGATTCGAGAATGTCGTATTATATATATGTTATCGTATGAGACGCTATTGAGGCGGGATCACCGACTACTAGATATATAGATCGACTCAGACTTAGGTGGTTTCCTTTACCCCTTTCGATTAGTCTGTTAGTTTAGTCATGTAGTTTACTTAGTATATGTTAGACTGGGCTCAAGTCATACTTATTTTCAAAACTAACGAATCGTGAGTATTTTAAAAACATGCCAAGGGATGCTACGGATATTTCAAAGGACGTACATTTTCTTAAAAACACCGTAGCCCCCATTTTCTAAACACCATGATTCGTGCGATTTCAGACAAAAAACGGTATGACTCGTATATAGATATGTATATTTTGTATTATTGCGTTTATTATTTATTCTCCGTTTATTCATGTTGTTATCATCGCATTGCATGTTTAATATGTACTTTAGTGATTATGAAACCATGATGTCAGGATACCAGCACCATTACCGATGATGCGTATGCTCCACGTACACTTGCTTGCCGGCTCACACACATCATCATCAGTAATTGCTATGTCACATACACTTTAGAGAATATTACTTTATTGATATCGTTTGCTAGCTGATAGTTCCGATATATCATTACTGTGCTGGTTTAGATATTGCATTTATCATTATGATATTTCATGCATATTTATATATTTATTTTCCATGCGATATTATGGGCCATTCCGGATTGCCGGAGCCCGGTAATTCATTATTATTACTCTTGAGATTGGGATTTTGGATTTCTATGAGATTTCTGGATTTGGAGAAACCGCAAGGATTTTATATAAACTTAAAATCATTTTAAAAATGCAAGTTGCGGTTTTCTCGTGATATGATATGAGATATGTCCACCATGAGTTTTCTCGGCTCTTGAGCGATATCATACACCCGATTCGAGGAGGAGGAGGAACCATCTGTGGATGCATGGTGGATCCGGTGCGGTGCCCCGGGGCAAGATGGTCGCAGATGATGGCGTTGAGCCTGGCAGGGGAGAACTACCGACCGGTTATTTATGACGCGGAGGATATCCGGAGGATACCGACGTAGTCGTGAGATTTGATGATTTGGGCCAGTCCGGATAGCCGGAGCCCAGCGGCCAGTCTGGATAGCCGGAGCCCGAGATTTTGTATATTTGGATATATGTTTTATGTCGATACTTGACACAGATTTCATGTTAATTTCATTGATGATATCTCGATTTTTATATACAAAAATCTCACTAAATTAAGAAAACAGTTTTCTCATTCATGATATATTCTGTTTTCATTCGTAATGTATTCATGCATCATATATATGATATGTTGCTATCTGAGGCACTGACATGAGCACGTGGTATTATACTTATGTGTAGATGGTTCAGGATATTATTTGAGAATATTATTATCGTATGTCCTAGGACTGAGTCATACATGCGATTTCTGTTCGGTGATATTTTCTACTCACGAGTTGGCAACTCACCACCATTGTGCCACAGTTCTTGCAGGTTTTGCCGCACAGGTTTCCTTGACGGCTTTGCTGGCACACTACTTCATTCCGGGGGATTGCTTTGATAGGTGGGTTCACTCGCATCGTGACCACCATTGTACTTTATTATTTCAGTTGTATCTAGTAAACTCCATCAACCAAACTTGTATATTTAGTAGACTTAGAAAACCATTATGTTTATTAATTCGACCTTAGAGTCGCGCTTGTATTATTTTGGTTTTCTGGTGGATATTGGTTTTCTTTCGAGTTTAGTTCTCGCCTTTCGGCGTTGTATATTATTTTGCTTGCGTGGTTGTGTCCGCCAATTGGCGAAGGGGTAGCTCCCGCTTGGGGATGCCTTTATTTCATTATGTATATTATTCATGTTTGTACCCGTTTGGGGCCATTTTTTACAAGGAAAACTCTGCCGAAATTTTCAGAAAAGACTTGAGGTTTTAAAAATGCATACTACGGCTTATTTTATTAAACCACTTGGTTTATAATTAAGCTTTTCCTTCTCTCACTTTCCAAATGGTTTAGATTTCTGGGATTTTTGGTTTACTTGAATTAGATGGGGTCCTATAGACTTCATATGATTCAAGTGGTAGTCATGTGTCATTTCGGGTCGTGACAAAGTTGGTATCAGAGCTCTAGGTTAACCTTGGTTCTAGTTTATGTTTGACTATGCGGAGTCTAGAGCGTATATTTATTCGGAACCTAAGCTTGACCTTACGGAACATAGACTTGGTCGAGAGGGTATTAGACCCAAACTTTCGTCGCATAGGTTGACCTTGGTTGATGGAGTAGGTGACATAACTAAAGTGACGCACCGTGTGTATGTTCCGCGATATACTTACGATACGCTACTCCGCTTAAGAAGCCTTAGGATGTACATTTCTTTACACAGTATTATATTCATTCCTATGATCTATTGTCACAACCCAAAAGTACGGAACATGACCGGCACTTAAATTACGAAACGTCTCAAGGCGTACGTAATCTAAGTAAGCCGAAAACCTAGAAATCCAAACCAAGAAAATTAGTAGAGTGAAGGAAAACCATTTTAAACCAAATAGTTTACAACATAAGCCGAAATATGCATTTTTAAAATCACAAATCTTTTCTAAAAATTTCAGCAGAGTTTCCTTTGTGAAAACAGACCCCAAACGGGCACAAAACCTGATAAAGCATATATAATGAAAAATGCATCCCCAAGCGGGAACTAGCTCTTCGTCAACCGACGGTCACAACCAAGCAAGCAATATAATATACAATGCCGAAAGGCAACAATCACAACAGAAAAAGAAACTCAAAACAACATGAAATCCATATAAATACAACGCGCGACTCTAGGGTCGAAAGAATAACCAACACTAGTCTCTATCTCAGAAATAATACATGTTTGGTTGATGGAACTTCTAGATACAACTGAATAATAATATACAAGGTATAATGATGGGTACGATACAAATAAACCCACGTACTAGCAAATCACCCGGAAATGGAAGTAGTGCCAGCAAAGCCGTAATGAAACCTGTAAGGCAAAACCTGCAAGAAACTGTGGCACAACGGGGGTGGGTTGCCAACTCGTGAGTAGAAAACATCTACGAACAGAAATCGCATGTATGACGCAATCCTAGGTCGTACGATCATAATATATCCTTAAATATATAACCAGCAGCCTATAACAATGGCTAGGGTAAATGTCTAACCCAAGTGTAATCCCATGTGCCCGTGTCAGTGCCTCAGGTAGCAATATATCATATGGATGATGTATGAATGCATGAAAACAGAATACATGTACTAAAGAAACTGCTTTCATAATTTAGTGAGATTTCCTTTGTATTTTTAAAATGAGGTTTCATAAATGAAATCAGCATAAACAGTGTCCAGCATCGACACAAAACATAAATCTCATTGTCTCAAAATCTCAGGCTCCGGCTATCCGAACTGGCCTGTATCATCAAATCTCAGTACCTCAATATCTCGAAATCTCAATGTCTCAATCTCAATATCTAGGGCACCGTCGGTCTAGACCGGCCCCTACCATCCATCTCAAGACCACGACGGTATCCTCCGGATATCCGACGCGTCGGGTAAAATCACCGGTAGGTAGTCTCCCCCTGCCAGGCTCACATCGTCATCACCACACGCTTCTTGCCCCGGGGTACCTTACCTGGTCCACCATGTACCCGAAACGGTTCCTCCACTCCTCGAACTCGGGTCTCACATGTCGCTATCAGCATCGAAAAAACACATGGTGGACGCACTAAAATATCATATCAGGGTAACCGGGTTTTTAAAACAATTACATATTCTCTTTTGAAATACCCGCGGTTCCCAAATCCAGAAATATCATGGAAATCCGAATCTAAAACCTCAATAGCACATAAACTAGTGAATATAGGCATGAGAATCCATGAATGCGGCATAACAATGAATAACAGTATGCATGAAGTGACAAGTAATAACTACAATGTCTAAACTGGCATATAAGGCAAGTATACTAATATCATGTCGAAACTATTAGATAACAAGCTAAGTCAATGCAATAGTATTTTCTAAGTGTACGTGACATGGCAATTACCGATGAAGATGTGTGTGAGCCGGCAAGTAAGTGTACGTGGTACATACGCATCATCGGTAATGGTGCTGGTGTCTTAACAGCATGATATCAACAAGCAATATGAAATCACAATATAAGTATGCGATGCGGAGCGAACAGCAATAATGAGCGGGAGCTGAATACTAGACACAATGATAACTAATCTGCATTTAATACCCTATGAGTCATACAGCTACACTAAACTATAAGGCTGAGCTATCAGACTAACTGAAGGTAAGGAAACCGCCTAACATCTGAGTCGATACATACATATATATATATATAAAAGAGTCGGTGATCACACCTCAATAATATCGCATCCGATACCATATCTATAATCAGATATTCCTAAGTCAAGAGTGCGGATCAAACATCAATATATAGCCCGTACGTAAATCCGTCGTACGGCATCCCAAATCTGGGTACGGGTCAATATCACATTCATCATATTATTCATCTGGTATCCTCTTTATCAAAGATCATAATCCGGGTACTGATCTACGCCTAGTACAATACCAATATCATTAATATAATCATGATCTGACTACAGATCGACAGTCTCGTACAACCCGATATCATCAGCACATATCATCATAAAGAAGTATACATCGCCCAATACGGCCTATCATAAACATCCTAACATGTCATATCTCATATCACGATCACATGTCGACCATTTTATTTATATCACTATCCACATGGTATCGTCGTCCAAGATTCGCTATAACCTCATGACGTATCTCAAATACGAATCCTACCATATCACCGATCTCACGGTCTCAAATCAAATCTCATCGACTCAGCTCAAATCCTAAATATATCCTTAAATCCAGTATATGAACACATAGTCCCATACCCATGTGAACACATAACCATATATTCCCATATAAGCACATATGAAAGAAGAATGTATGCAAGTATGGGTGTGTGTGTGTGTATGGTGCAACCACTACTATAGGGTTTCGTAACACTAAACCAATCCAAACACACCAAATATCCATCTTTATCATCAATAATCTCAAACAACATATAATAAATATATGTGTGTATACGTATTCGTATACATCACCACGAACTGCGGGGGTGCTATACGCCATCCACCCGACTTCTCCCCGTAGATATAAATCTACTCACCTTGCTTCTCGTGTTCCGATGCCGATGCCACCATCTTCATCTTCAACGCCTCGATGCCACGTGGGGTACCTACAAGGATATCATAAACACTAAAGCACATGAAAATCACATCAGAAACCAAAACGGCATACGCTACGCCCATAGGTAAAAACCTATAGCCTCGCATGCAAACACGATCAAAAACTCTTTGCCGTTGACGTTCAAACTCCACCCGACAGAAACGAATCATCAAATACCAAAATCCGTGCTAAAACAAGTCGTAAATCATGCGCCAACACAAGAAAACTAACCCAGATTTTACCCTAAGTGGAATCAGACAAAATTGCACATGCCAGGGGTCTGGTGTACTGGAAATATGGCCCAGAAACAAAAATGAAGGGGTTCCAACCTGGTCTGGCTGCAATTTGCGGGCAGAAGGGATTAATCCATGGCCTGAGGAAGGAGATAGGGGCTAGGGATTTAGGTGGTGGTTCCTAGGTGCCTGCACATCTTACTGTCAAACCAATTTTATTTTCAGGTGTCTCTGGTGATAGCAGATCTCCAAAAACAGTGACAGATTTACAGTTTTTCCCGATATCGATTCACTAAATCCGTATTCTGGGTTTAAGCTTCAGGTTTTGTCCAAAATATCATCACACCAGGGGTTCTAAGGTCACAACAAGCCTCAATTTCACTTTACAACTCAATTCAACTCCTAACCCTAACTAGAAATTTCCAAAGTCCATCAAAACCCATAATATCGACATGAAACAAGTATTGATGCACAAGAAATCGAAATATTACTCGAAAGGTGCAGAAATTACCTCCTTTGGCAACTCAAGAAAATTCGTGAGTTGCTCAAAGTCCTCCAAATCCATTCCTTCTAGGTCCAATGTGTAGCTAGTGAACTTGGGAACAAGTTTTGTGAAATGGGAATAGGGTTTTGGGGTGAATTTCATGGTGGATCTAAGCTTGAAGAGGGAGGAGGAAGAAGAGGGAGGGGCTGCAGCAGCAAGGGGAAGGAGAGGAGAGAGAATGAGAAGAGGGAGATGATGGGGGATGGTTCAAAGAGAGGGGTTGACTCTCACTTTCTCTCTCTTCATTATACCCTCACTTTTTCTTTTCTTTTCTTTTTCCTTTATTCCTTCTCACTCAATGGTTACCCTAGGCCACCATCTACCCACAAAATGTAAGAAAATGTAACAAGTGTGGAAAAATGATATGTGCATGTTTTGCACCAAAAATGCTAAAAACTTGATTAGCGATTTTTAATCGCGATTAGCACTAAATTAGCATATAATTAAACATAAAAACTTAAAAATATCATAATTCCATAAAATACCCTATTTTAGATTTTTCCAAAATTTTTCCAAAATTTTCCCCATTTATCGGTATTTAATTATACCGAAATATTAAAATATTCATTAAAAATTAATATTAAATTATAAAAATTCCCAAAAATAATATTTTATTTTTTGGAAATGTTACAATCTTCCCCCCTTAAAGAAATTCGGTCCCCGAATTTAAATTAAAACCCCCAAATTCTAAAACATTTCAATAAAATGTCCAAGTCGTCGGGGCTCCGAAATCATCAATACATAAAATGCATCATAGCGCAATGCATGCGCGTGAGTAATGAGCAGATAACTTAAAATCGAAACTCCGTCAAGCGTTCCGCAATCATCAGAGTCAAGGTAAAGACACAAATGCCAAATCCAAGCAAAACCAATATGATATAAATCGGAACTATACATGTAAATACCAAATCTATACATGTAAATATCAGAAGGAAATGCATGACAAACCTTTAAAGTCGCTGTGTAATGAGCATAACACTGCACTGGCGGACGTCTATTATAAGAAAATAACCATATACATATACATCTTTTGTTTAATGTGTACGTTCCGCCGTTTTTGAAAACAATTTAGATGGGTTTCCTTGTTTTAAACGTTTCGTGTCATATCAGACACGTAGGTAAATATTGAGACTATAGCTCGCTTTTTGGAAATCCCTTCAATAACTATTAATGCATGAAAAACATATCCAGGTACTGTCATCTGACTAGTCCTGCTCAGTACGAAAACAATAATAAATATCATAAAAACGTACTGCTCCATAAGAAATCAATCCCAAAATGTGCATATGAATACTACGTGCGTCTGGTGCGCACGGAAATCAACATCCATATATGTGCCATACATGCGTACAAAAACAACATCTAAGTGCATCGGGTGTGCACGTAACATCTGTCAAGGGCAACAGATGTGCCTGACAGCAAAAACAGGTGCATCTGACATGCACGAAGAATCTCGATTTAGTGCATCTGGTGTGCACCAAAATCGCATCTCATAACATGCGTCCAACATGCGCGAAAACCCAAATCAGGTGCATCCATCATGCACGAAATCATGAAATTCAATATCAAGCGCCTAACATGCGCAAAAATCCAATCAGGTGCACAAGGTGCACAAAAAAAATATCGAGCATCACCATCGAAATCGAAGTCCAGTGCATCTGAGTGCACAAAATGCGTATCACTGCACTGCAAGCATATGTGAACTATACCGAGTGAAAAAACCAAATCGTGTGCGTACATATGCACAAAATCAACTCAACTGTATTAAACCCATAAAATCATAAACATGATAAACTAAGGCACGAAAACGATAACAAGTGCAACAACTATGCAAAAATCGTAAATACTCAATAGGTGCAATCATGGTGCATGAAGGAAAATATCATGAAACTCAATCATCAAAATCAATCATGCGAATAGATCGCCCAAAATACCGAAATCATATATGGAGGAATAGTTCCGCTCGAGAACATCCTCCAAGAATCTCTGGCCAACTGTCGTGGTCACTCATAGCATGTCTCGTCGACGATCCTGAACTCTGGCCTGCTGGTGTGCATAACATGACCACTCCTGGGTCCAAGTCTTCTCGTAATTTATTCCAGAAAGGTCTTGTCAGGGTCTCTCCCAAATCTCGTCTCTGCCGAACTGTCCGGAAGTCATCGTCCTTTACTATATCTGTTTCATGTTCCGGAACGGCTGCATTGTCACGACCCGCAGGGTACGGAACATGACTGGCACTTAAGTTACGAAACGTCTCAAGACGTCCGTAAAATAAGTAAGCCAAAGCCCAGAACCCAAAACCAAATAAGCAAAAGAATGAAGGAAAACCAATCCATTGAAAGCGAGTTTATCAAATAAGTCATATAAAAACCTTTTTTTAAAACAATACCAATTTTTCTGAAAATTTCGGCAGAGTCTCCTTTGTAAATACTGGCCCCCAAAATGGGTACAACAAGAATATATATGAATCCAACAAAATAGGGCATCCCCAAGCGGGAGCTAGCTCTTCGCCACAAGGCGGTCACAAATCCCACGCAATATAAAACAACAACATGCAAAATAATCATAAAGAGCATGAGAAAAACAGCATGTCGACTCAAGTGAGCTCGACCCCAAAATACAGCATAAAAAGTCCACAAACCTCACAGTCTCATCTCTAGGTCAAAATACAATAACACTGGTAGATACAGTAGATGGAGTACTCTAGATACAAAGAATATACAAGGTGGTGCAAAAATAATAATATAACCCACCTAAGAGCAAAACCTCGAGTCCAGGCAAAAGAAGCAAGTGCGCCCGCCGCTACTGTACTGACGGAACGGACCTGAAAAAGGCTGTGGCACAACGGGGGTGAGTTGCCAACTCGTGAGTAATAAATAACATCTACACAGGCTATCGAATGCATGCACACAAGCATCCTAGCATCTATAATACAGGTATGGAAGGACATAATGGCAGGTATGTATGCAATATGAATATACTAGCAGGTATGAATGCAATGCGAATCAACTCATGATCTGAATGTGTAAGTATAAGAATCATGTTTTTCCCTTTAAGAATCTCTTTTGAAATACCAGCACAATACCAATAGAATCAACAAGAACCTGTGTCCAGCAACGACACCTCAAAACTATCACAAATCTCATATATCCATGTCATAGTATCTCTGGCCTCAGCCATCCGGCTGACCCAGCTCAATATCAAAATCTCATCATCTCGCGGCCATGGTCGGTTTCCTCTGGATATCCGCCGTGCCAAACAGTCACCGGTAAGTAATCCGTCCCCTGCCAGGCTCAACGTCAACACCACATTCATCTTGCCCCGGGGTACCATACCGGGCCCACCATGTACCCGTGACGGTTCCTCCACTCCTCGACACGGATCTCGAAAACCACAGCAAACTCATGGTGGACGACACTTACATCACTAGAAAACCGCAATTTACATATTTTAAAAATATAATAAGTTTAGAAATTTTGCGGCTTTCCCCCGAAATCCAGAAATATCATAAAATCTCAAGAAATCCTCATAAGTGCCTATATCAATGGTGATGAATGCATATGGTATCAATAATTAAGCTACGATGTATGATTAATAGACTAGGCATGAACAAATAATATAATGAGGTACATGCACATGAATAGCAATCCTACGATTTCATTTTAAGGAATTAAAGGCAATAGCACAGGTTTAAGCATCAATTAGTAAAAGGTTTCAAATTATAGGTTATCTAGTGTGGTGGCATGGCAATTACCAGGGCGTGTGTGTAAGCATGAATAGTGCTCGTGCTGCATGTAAAAACCCTGGCAATGGTGCAGGTGTCCTATAGAATGGGTTCGCATATGTATGTCAATACAAGGCATGGATGCAGCAAATAATCATATAAGTATTACACCCCTAATTACTAACATCACTAAGAATCTTTTAAGTTACTAAAACTATCGGGCGGCTTGCGCCATCCAACGATAGTCCCCCGTAGATGTTACATCTACTCACCGAAATCCCTAGCTAGTCACGTCCAATCACCGCTTTCCCCTTTCGTGCCGCGTCTGATGTCTCCGCGACCGAATCTGGAATTTACATCAAAACCAAACATAAGGTTACATATCAAGAACGACGCAAAACCCAAACGAAAATACTAATGTTCACAAGCTAGGTACAACGTGCACAAGGTGCGCGGAACACGCGAAAATCGCAAAAACTGCAAAAATCGTCGATTTGGTCGCCCGGCAAAACTAAAACCCGATTACTCAAAAATCCGCACTCACGCATCCTAAATATCATAGGATAAGCCAACAATATAATCTACATATCGCAATTAATTCTCCACAATAATATAATAAAAACCTAGTAAGCTAGAAGTTTGCAAATTTGGTGCAAACATCGACAATTTGCGACAAGGTGCACACATTATCACACAAATATCCAAATTAAACCATTAGAAAGCCACTACAATTAAATTAACCCCTTTACCATGCATCAAAACCCACATTCCATACACAAACCTTTTCTTGATTTTGGTAATTAGCAATCTTAATGAAAATTTCACACAAGATTAACATAGATTAGCCTAATATGAAGCCACTTAAGCAAAGTAACCATATAAATTGGTTGAGTAAACCACTAGATTAATTAACTAGATTTAATTAACTAAAAGATGGTTTCAAGAAACCCTAGTTAACTCAACCATTAACTTTAAACAAAACTGGAATGAAAATAGCACTAAATTAACACTAAAACAATTTAATTAAAGGATTCTAACCATAAGAAATTAAAAGAGTAGAAATTATACCTCAAATCTATGGATCTAGCAAGAAGAAATTTGCCTCAATGATGGCCTCCTAGCACCATGATTCCAAGCAAGAGAGGTGAAGGAAAAAGGGATGAAGAATGGGGTTTAATTTGTGAGTTTTAAGTTGCAATTTTTGAAGCAAACTTTGAAGAATTTTGAAGAAGATGAAAAGAAAAGAGATGAAGGGGAGGGCTGCTGGAATTTGGTCAGAATGAGGGAGAGGGGATGGTGTGGGGTGTAGGAAAAAAAAGTCTAGGTCAACTCCTACCAATCCACAAAAGACCATACCCAATTAACAATTCAAAAACCTTTAAAAAAAACCCTCATTTCCACACAATAAAACAAGTCAAAGAGCATGGAATTTTTTCTGGACCTGATGATGGTGGGGCCGGCCTAGAGGTGAGGAATGAGTGAGAGAGAGTGCACAAAAAAAAATTTATGCAAAAAGACCCCCTACAAATCCAAAATTGCAAGTTTAAGCTTAAATTCAATAAATTTTGTTTCCTATAATAAAAATTAGTTAAAACTCAAAATAAAATACTAAAAATTTATGTTACAACTAGATTTTAATTAACATAATTTTAAAGATTAAAATTAGCCCAGAAAAATTTGTATTTATCGCTAATTTAATGTATTTTCTTGAAAAATAGGGAAAAAATTTTAAATGACCAAAATTTAATAAGTAACTCATTAGCTACTAAAAACAAGCAATTACCTATCCATTTTAGGTATAACTAGTCCTAAACTGCAAAATAACAAAAAAGACGGTTTTCGGAAAAATACCGAATTTTCACCGATTTTCAGGAAAACTCCAAAACGACTTTTCAAGACGCTACAATCTCCCCCCCATAAAGAAATTCGGTCCCCAAATTTAAAAATATAACTACGCGTACCTTCAAAGAGATGGGGATATTTCTTCCTCATCTCGCCCTCGGTCTCCCAGGTAACCTCCTCGCTGCTCGGGCTACGCCAAAGGACCTTGACGGTTGGTTTAACTTTTGATCTCAACTTCTTCACCTGCCGATCCAGGATGGCCACCGGCTGCTCTACAAAAGAAAGGTCGCGCTCTAGCTGGACTATCGGGTGCTGAATCGCATGCGAAGGGTCGTGAAGGTACTTGCGGAGCATCGAAACATGGAAGACGGGGTGAACATCGGGAAAGCTGGGTGGAAGGGCCAAACGATATGCAACAGCGCAGACACGCTCGAGGATCTCGAAGGGACCTACAAATCTAGGGCTAAGCTTCCCCTTTCGCCCAAAACGCATCACGCCGTTCATCGGAGAGACCCTCAGAAAAACATGGTCGCCAACTGCGAACTCTAATCTGCGACGGCACCTGTCTGCATACGATTTCTCTCTGCTCTGAGCTGCCCTCATCCGGTCTCGAATCAACTGTATCTTCACTGTCGTCTCCTCAACAAGCTGCGGCCCCAAAATACTGCTCTCGCTGAGCTCTGTCCAACAGACGGGCGATCTGCATCTCTTCCCATACAATGCCTCGAAAGGTGCCATCTGAATAGTATCCTGGAAGATGTTGTTGTAGGAGAACTCCACTAGAGGTAAATGACGATCCCAGCTACCGCCGAAGTCTAAAACGCACGCTCTGAGCATGTCCTCGAGAGTCTGAATGGTCCGCTCTGACTGTCCGTCGGTCTGCGGATGAAACGCTGTGCTGAAGCTCAAACGAGTGCCCAAAGCCTCCTGAAGTCTCTGCCAAAGTCGGCTGGTGAACTGGGTGCCTCGATATGACACGATACAAGTCGGTACGCCATGTAGTCGCACGATCTCGTCAATATAGAGCTGAGCATACTGAGCGAAGCTGAAAGTGGTCTTCACTGGTAGGAAGTGAGCCGCTTTCGTCAATCTATCCACGATCACCCAGATGGAGTCGTACCCTCGACTGGTCCTGGATAGACCCATAACGAAGTCCATCGAAATCTGCTCCCATTTCCACTCCGGAATGGGTAACGGCTGTAGCTCTCCTGCGGGCCTCTGGTGCTCGGCCTTGACTTGCTGACAAGGCAGGCATCTCGATACAAACTCCACAATGTCCCTCTTCATCCCGTCCCACCAGTAGGTCTCTCTCATATTATGGTACATCTTGGTGGAACCGGGGTGGACACTATACACTGATCGGTGTGCCTCCTCAAGAATGTCGCGCCGCAATCCATCAGCATCTGGTATGCACAGTCTAGATCCATATCGTAAAATCCCCTGATCATCAATCACGAACTCGGAAAATCTGCCCTGTCCCATCTGTGCCATGATCTCTGAGCTACGGTCGTCGCTGCGCTGTGCCTCATATATACGGTCAAGCAACTGTGGGCGTGCACGAACATGCGCGAGCTGTCCCCCTGTCTGAGTGAACTCGAACTCAACTCGGCTGTCGCATAAAATCTGCCTATCTGCTGACGACTGCCTCTGCACTGCGCGCAAAAAGGATAGACTACCCCCGGGCCTCCTACTCAACGCATCTGCCACCACATTCGCCTTTCCTGGGTGATATAGGATCTCACAGTCGTAGTCTTTCACCAACTCCATCCAACGACGTTGTCTGAGGTTCAGGTCTCGCTGCTGAAATATGTACTTTAAGCTCTTGTAATCAGTGAATATCTGACACGACTCGCCGTATAGGTAATGTCGCCAAATCTTCAGTGCAAAGACCACTGCAGCCATCTCCAAATCGTGAGTGGGGTAGTTCTGTTCATGCTTCTTCAACTGCCGAGAAGCATAAGCGATCACCCGGCCATGCTGCATCAATACGCATCCTAGCCCCACTCGTGAAGCGTCATAATAAACCACGAATCCGCCTGATCCCGAAGGCAAAGATAATACCGGCGCCGTAGTCAAACATGTCCGCAGCTGCTGAAAACTGCGCTCGCACTCCTCTGTCCAAACGAAAGGAACTCCCTTCCGGGTCAAACCGGTCAAAGGTGCAGCTATACGGGAGAAGTCCTGAACAAAACGCCTGTAGTAGCCCGCCAGGCCTAGAAAACTACGGATCTCAGTAACCGATGTAGGTCGGGGCCACTGCTGAACAGCCTCAATCTTCTTCGGGTCCACACATATGCCGTCTCTCGTAACCACGTGACCCAAGAATCCGACGCTGTCCAGCCAGAAAGCACACTTGGAGAACTTTGCAAACAGCTGGTGCTCCCTCAGAGTCTGTAACGTAATCTGCAAGTGCTGCTCGTGCTCCTCTCTGCTCCGGGAGTACACCAAGATATCGTCGATAAACACGATGATGAACAAGTCAAGATACGGCCTGAATGTACGGTTCATCAAATCCATGAATGCTGCTGGGGCGTTGGTGAGTCCGAACGACATCACCAAAAACTCGTAGTGGCCATAGCGTGTACGGAAGGCTGTCTTCGGTATATCCTTCTGTCGGACTCGCAGCTGGTGGTATCCTGATCGTAAGTCGATCCTCGAAAAATATCCCGCACCCTGAAGCTGGTCGAACAAATCATCAATGCGTGGCAACGGTTATCTGTTCCGAACGGTAACTTTGTTCAGCTGGCGGTAGTCGATACATAAGCGCAAACTTCCATCCTTCTTCTTGACAAACAGGACCGGAGCACCCCACGGAGAAACACTCGGTCGAATAAGCCCCTTATCTAACAATTCCTGCAACTGATCCTTCAGCTCTCGAAGCTCAGCCGGGGCCATCCGATAAGGCGGTATAGAAATAGGCCCCGAGCCGGGAATCAAATCGATGCAGAACTCAACGTCGCGCTCAGGTGGTAGCCCAGGTAGCTCATCAGGGAAAACATCAGGGAACTCACAAACAACCGGGACCCGGTCCAACGGAACCTCTGCAGCTCGAGGATCACAAATATACGCTAAGAATCCCTAACATCCCTTCCGCAAGAGCTGACCAGCGCGAAGAGACGAAATCAAGCTGGGAAGGGTGACGCTGCGGTCTCCCTGAATAACAAGGACTGGCTCCCCCGGAAAGCTAAATCTGACTGCCTTCTCACGGCAGTCCACCGAAGCATAACAAGTGGCGAGCCAATCCATGCCCAGAAGCACATCAAAGTCCAACATATCGAGGAGAATCAAATCAACCGATGAATCCCTCTCCCCGATACGAACGGAACACAATCGAAATACAAAACGAGCGACAAACGACTCGCCTACCGGAGTAACAACAACAAGCGGATGATCTAACGATGACGACTCACGGCCCAACATTGGTGCAAAGTGTGTAGAGACATACGAATGTGTGGAACCTGGGTCAAATAATACCCGTGCGTCGAAAGAGCAAACTGGCAAGGTACCTGTCACAACGGCATTGGATGCCTGCACATCCTGCGGTGTCAAAGAAAATACTCGGGCCTGTCCTCCACCGATAACGGGCTGACCTCGACCTCGGCCTCTGCTTCCTCGTCCTCTCTGAACAGGACCGCCGCGTCTACGGCCTCTGGGTGCACAACATTGGTGCAAAGTGTGTAGAGACATACGAATGTGTGGAACCTGGGTCAAATAATACCCGTGCGTCGAAAGAGCAAACTGGCAAGGTACCTGTCACAACGGCATTGGATGCCTGCGCATCCTGCGGTGTCAAAGAAAATACTCGGGCCTGTCCTCCACCGATAGCGGGCTGACCTCGACCTCGGCCTCTGCCTCCTCGTCCTCTCTGAACAGGACCGCCGCGTCCACGGCCTCTGGGTGCACCTAACTGGCGTGGAGCATCGCCTGTGGTAGGAAGTAGGGCTCTCTGAGGAGGGGGTGGTGATGGTGGTAGGGTCACATGCGGAACTGTCGCTGCTCCCTGTCGTCTCGCCGGACAATCTCTGACAAGATGGTGTGGACTCCCGCACCCAAAACACCCTGGCGACGGCTGCTGTCCCTGGGGATAAGAACCATATAACTGTCCCCGTCCAAATCCTCTGCCAGGCCTATCTCTCGGAAAGAATCTGGCGCGCTGCCTCTGAGACGGTACATCGGTGCGAATCCTCTTCGGCCCAGAAACGGCCGAAGTCTGCGATATGCGTGCCTCCATCCGTAATGCCGTATCCATAGCAGCTGAATAAGTGTCTTAGTGCTGGGCGCCAATGGCAAGATATAGCTGGGCATCAAGTCCTTGTACGAACCTCTTCACCATCTTCTCTTCGGTATCCACCAAATACTGAGCATATCGGGATAACTGTGTAAACTGGATGTCATACTCAGACACCGTCATCCCAGGTGTCTTGACTAAGGCCTCGAAGCTACGAGCTCTGGCATCACGAACGCGCTCTGGGAGGAAACGAGCTAGAAAGACCGCTGTAAACTCGGCCCAAGTCATAGGCGGTAGACCTGCAGCTCGACCTCTCAAAACTGACTCCCACCATGTCTGCGCGAGACCCTCTAGTCGGAAACTCGCAAGCTCTACCCATCGATCATCCGAACATCTCAGCGAACGGCAGATCCTGGCTAAACTGTCAAGGAACGTCTGTGGGTCCTCCGCTGCCTCGGTGCCGGTGAATACTGGAGGTCTCAGCCTCATGAAATCCTGTAGCGAAACCGGAATGGCCACGGTGGTAGTAGTAGGAGAAGGTATCATGGTCGTCTGTGATGTAGTAGGTACGTCATCCGGCCTCGGTGTACGAATGGATGCAACTAGGGATCCTACCATCTGACGTAGCTCCTGCATGCCCCCCATCATCTGTCGCAACTCCTCCATACCAGTCTCGAGCCTATCCATACGGCCTGGGGAAGGTGGATCGGTCTGTCCCTGCGGCGTAGGCATGCCACCCTGCTCAGTCCTAGTCTCGGACGAGCCAGCTCGAATCTCGTCTCTGGCGGTAGCCCTCTGTGCCTTCGTAGCCTTCGGCGGCATAGTGGCTGTTACAGGAAAACGGATAATAAGAACAGTGCAATAGGATCATAGGATACACGGAATTGAAGAAGGAATTTTCAACCAAGTATATCCTAAAGTCACTTAGGCGGAGTACCGTATCGCAAGTATGCCGCGGACATACGCACGCTACGTTACCCTGCTTAAGTCACTTACTCCATCTACCAAGGGTCATCCTACACTCAAAAAGGTAAAACCTATCGCTCTGATACCAACTTTGTCACGACCCGCAGGGTACGGAACGTGACTGGCACTTAAGTTACGAAACGTCTCAAGACGTCCGTAAAATAAGTAAGCCAAAGCCCAGAACCCAAAACCAAATAAGCAAAAGAATGAAGGAAAACCAATCCATTGAAAGCGAGTTTATCAAATAAGTCATATAAAAAACTTTTTTAAAACAATACCAATTTTTCTGAAAATTTCGGCAGAGTCTCCTTTGTAAATACTGGCCCCCAAAATGGGTACAACAAGAATATATATGAATCCAACAAAATAGGGCATCCACGAGCGGGAGCTAGCTCTTCGCCACAAGGCGGTCATAAATCCCACGCAATATAAAACAACAACATGCAAAATAATCATAAAGAGCATGAGAAAAACAGCATGTCGACTCAAGTGAGCTCGACCCCAAAATACAGCATAAAAAGTCCACAAACCTCACAGTCTCATCTCTAGGTCAAAATACAATAACACTGGTAGATACAGTAGATGGAGTACTCTAGATACAAAGAATATACAAGGTGGTGCAAAAATAATAATATAACCCACCTAAGAGCAAAACCTCGAGTCCAGGCAAAAGAAGCAATTGCGCCCGCCGCTACTGTACTGACGGAGCGGACCTGAAAAAGGCTGTGGCACAACGGGGGTGAGTTGCCAACTCGTGAGTAATAAATAACATCTACACAGGCTATCGAATGCATGCACACAAGCATCCTAGCATCTATAATACAGGTATGGCAGGACATAATGGCAGGTATGTATGCAATATGAATATACTAGCAGGTATGAATGCAATGCGAATCAACTCATGATCTGAATGTGTAAGTATAAGAATCATGTTTTTCCCTTTAAGAATCTCTTTTGAAATACCAGCACAATACCAATAGAATCAACAAGAACCTGTGTCCAGCAACGACACCTCAAAACTATCACAAATCTCATATATCCATGTCATAGTATCTCTGGCCTCAACCATCCGGCTGACCCAGCTCAATATCAAAATCTCATCATCTCGCGGCCACGGTCGGTATCCTCTGGATATCCGCCGTGCCAAACAGTCACCGGTAGATAATCCGTCCCCTTCCAGGCTCAACGTCAACACCACATTCATCTTGCCCCGGGGTACCATACCGGGCCCACCATGTACCCGTGA
Source organism: Agapanthus africanus (assembly GCA_030015575.1). Lineage (NCBI taxonomy): Eukaryota > Viridiplantae > Streptophyta > Magnoliopsida > Asparagales > Amaryllidaceae > Agapanthus > Agapanthus africanus. The sequence goes on from CM057350.1 coordinate 210,888,598, forward strand.
CGGTTCCTCCACTCCTCGACACGGATCTCGAAAACCACAGCAAACTCATGGTGGACGACACTTACATCACTAGAAAACCGCAATTTACATATTTTAAAAATATAATAAGTTTAGAAATTTTGCGGCTTTCCCCCGAAATCCAGAAATATCATAAAATCTCAAGAAATCCTCATAAGTGCCTATATCAATGGTGATGAATGCATATGGTATCAATAATTAAGCTACGATGTATGATTAATAGACTAGGCATGAACAAATAATATGATGAGGTACATGCACATGAATAGCAATCCTACGATTTCATTTTAAGAAATTAAAGGCAATAGCACAGGTTTAAGCATCAATTAGTAAAAGGTTTCAAATTATAGGTTATCTAGTGTGGTGGCATGGCAATTACCAGGGCGTGTGTGTAAGCATGAATAGTGCTCGTGCTGCATATAAAAACCCTGGCAATGGTGCAGGTGTCCTATAGAATGGGTTCGCATATGTATGTCAATACAAGGCATGGATGCAGAAAATAATCATATAAGTATTACACCCCTAATTACTAACATCACTAAGAATCTTTTAAGTTACTAAAACTATCGGGCGGCTTGCGCCATCCAACGATAGTCCCCCGTAGATGTTACATCTACTCACCGAAATCCCTAGCTAGTCACGTCCAATCACCGCTTTCCCCTTTCGTGCCGCGTCTGACGTCTCCGCGACCGAATCTGGAATTTACATCAAAACCAAACATAAGGTTACATATCAAGAACGACGCAAAACCCAAACGAAAATACTAACGTTCACAAGCTAGGTACAACGTGCACAAGGTGCGCGGAACACGCGAAAATCGCAAAAACTGCAAAAATCGTCGATTTGGTCGCCCGGCAAAACTAAAACCCGATTACTCAAAAATCCGCACTCACGCATCCTAAATGTCATAGGATAAGCCAACAATATAATCTAGATATCGCAATTAATTCGCCACAATAATATAATAAAAACCTAGTAAGCTAGAAGTTTGCAAATTTGGTGCAAATATCGACAATTTGCGACAAGGTGCACACATTATCACACAAATATCCAAATTAAACCATTAGAAAGCCACTACAATTAAATAAACTCTTTACCATGCATCAAAACCCACATTCCATACACGAAACCTTTTCTTGATTTTGGTAATTAGCAATCTTAATGAAAATTTCACACAAGATTAACATAGATTAGCCTAATATGAAGCCACTTAAGCAAAGTAACCATATAAATTGGTTAAGTAAACCACTAGATTAATTAACTAGATTTAATTAACTAAAAGATGGTTTCAAGAAACCCTAGTTAACTCAACCATTAACTTTAAACAAAACTAGAATGAAAATAGCACTAAATTAACACTAAAACAATTTAATTAAAGGATTCTAACCATAAGAAATTAAAAGAGTAGAAATTATACCTCAAATCTATGGATCTAGCAAGAAGAAATTTGCCTCAATGATGGCCTCCTAGCACCATGATTCCAAGCAAGAGAGGTGAAGGAAAAAGGGATGAAGAATGGGGTTTAATTTGTGAGTTTTAAGTTGCAATTTTTGAAGCAAACTTTGAAGAATTTTGAAGAAGATGAAAAGGAAAGAGATGAAGGGGAGGGCTGCTGGAATTTGGTCAGAATGAGGGAGAGGGGATGGTGTGGGGTGTGGGAAAAAAAGTCTAGGTCAACTCCTACCAACCCACAAAAGACCATACCCAATTAACAATTCAAAAACCTTTAAAAAAACCCTCATTTCCACACAATAAAACAAGTCAAAGAGCATGGAATTTTTTCTGGACCTGATGATGGTGGGGCTAGCCTAAAGGTGAGGAATGAGTGAGAGAGAGTGCACAAAAAAAAATTTATGCAAAAAGACCCCCTACAAGTCCAAAATTGCAAGTTTAAGCTTAAATTCAATAAATTTTGTTTCCTATAATAAAAATTAGTTAAAACTCAAAATAAAATACTAAAAATTTATGTTACAACTAGATTTTAATTAACATAATTTTAAAGATTAAAATTAGCCCAGAAAAATTTGTATTTATCGCTAATTTAATGTATTTTCTTACCGGCTTAAAATAATATTAAAAAAATTGAAAAATAGGGAAAAAATTTTAAATGACCAAAATTAATAAGTAACTCATTAGCTACTAAAAACAAGCAATTACCTATCCATTTTAGGTATAACTAGTCCTAAACTGCAAAATAACAAAAAAGACGGTTTTCGGAAAATACCGAATTTTCACCGATTTTCAGGAAAACTCCAAAACGACTTTTCAAGACGCTACATGCATACTCATCGCGACTCCTTCTGGAAGGTATATCCAATTACAATGTCTCGGCATGCGTATCGCATCTCTGATGTCGGCGGAGTGGGACGTCATCTCGTCGAAACCTCTTGAGAACTCCTTCTTTACTCCACTTTGTTCCAATGCCGACTGCTTCGGACTCGTCTCGTCGTGGCTGCATGGACTGAGCTCCAACGGCTATCCTCGTATCTGGAGTCTCCCAAGAAATGCATCTCACCACTTAGCATCCGAAAGAAGTCGAACCATCCGATTGATTTGTCAAAACCTCATAATCCCCCAAGAGCTCAACATCTTGGGTACAGTTTAATAGTATCGAGTACATACCACAACATCGGTGGTCCAGCCGTAGAAGGGCAAACCCAAGCCTCACTAATGGCGCCGTGGAACTGCCGCAAACCCTAAGGTTCAAAGGCTTTCACACGGTCATTATGTCGAGTTAGGGTTTCATTCTTCTAGAAGGTCCATAGAAATGCCTGCATGTCTTTCCGAATACTTTAAACTTGGAATAATAGGTTTCTGACATTCGATTGTCTCTGTCGACTCTCAACGTCTCCGCGTGAAGTCGTCTCTAGCTGGAATCAATCTATCTGATGACCTCGCATCGGGGTAGCGAACGAACCACATGTCCTAGTCATTCATCATCGGTGACTAGAGACCTTCTATCATCTCTCAGTACAACTCGTACTGCAATAGCTCCAACCTCTGGGGCGATATCTCGTCGTTCGCAGCAATAACTGGCTCACTCGTCTGCACGCTAAACAGTGCCTTAATCATCATAAATAATCAATACATCAGCGGTCATCAAAATCTGGCTGGCCTCTATCAGTGGCTCGATCCTCTGGTGCCGTTCTGCACGTCCGAGTAATTTCATACAGCGATCCATCAAACGCTCGTGGCGTGAAAACACCCTAAAAAGACACATTTCTGCAATCGTGTGTTGCCGGAATCACGCCCTGGTCAGTCCTCGTTCGTAACGAAATCGTGCTGACCATAACTCTAGCCGTAGCTCTCCCTGCCCGTAATCGTTGCAGCATAACCATAACTGGTACCGATGAGGCTAGATCATGAATGAATATAATAATGAGCAAAGAAATGTACATCCTAAGGCTTCTTAAGTGGAGTAGCGTATCGTAAATATGCCGCGGAACATACGTACGGTACATCACTCTACTCAAGCTACCTACTCCATCAACCAAGGGTCATCCTACGCTCCGAAGGTAAAACCTAACGCTTTGATACCAACTTTATCACGGCCCGAAAGTACGGAACATGACCGGCACTTAAGTTACGAAACGTCTCAAGGCGTACGTAATCTAAGTAAGCCGAAAACCCAGAAATCCAAACCAAGAAAAGTAGTAGAGTGAAGGAAAACCATTTTAAACCAAATAGTTTGCAACATAAGCCGAAATATGTATCTTTAAAATCACAAATCTTTTCTAAAAATTTCGGCAGAGTTTCCTTTGTAAAAACAGACCCCAAACGGGTACAAAACCTGATAAAGCATATATAATGAAAAATGCATCCCCAAGCGGGAGCTAGCTCTTCGTCAACCGACGGTCATAACCACGCAAGCAATATAATATACAACGCCGAAAGGCGAGGATCACAACAGAAAAGGAAACTCAAAACAGCATGAAATCCATATAAATACAACGCGCGACTCAAGGTTCGAAAGAATAACCAACACTAGTCTCTATCTCAGAAATAATACATGTTTGGTTGATGGAACTTCTCGATACAACTGAATAATAATATACAAGGTATAATGATTGGTACGATACAAATAAACCCACCTACTAGCAAATCACCCGGAAATGGAAATAGTGCCAGCAAAGCCGTAATGAAACCTGTACGGCAAAACCTGCAAGAAACTGTGGCACAACGGGGGTGAGTTACCAACTCATGAGTAGAAAAAACATCTACGAACAGAAATCGCATGTATGACGCAATTCTAGGTCATACGATCATAAAATATCCTCAAATATATAACCAGCAGCCTATAACAATGGCTAGGATAAATGTCTAACCCAAGTGTAATCCCATGTACCCGGGTCAGTGCCTCAGGTAGCAATATATCATATGGATGATGTATGAATGCATGAAAACAGAATACATGTACTAAAGAAACTGCTTTTATAATTTAGTGAGATTTTCTTTGTATTTTTAAAATGAGATATCATAAATGAAATCAGCATAAATAGTGTCCAGCATAAACACAAAACATAAATCTCAATGTCTCAAAATCTCAGGCTCCGGCTATCCGGACTGGCCTGTATCATCAAATCTCAGTACCTCAATATCTCGAAATCTCAATGTCTCAATCTAAATATCTAGGGCGCCGTCGGTCCAGACCGGCCCCTACCATCCATCTCAAGACCACGACGGTATCCTCCGGATATCCGACGCGTCGGGTAAAATCACCGGTAGGTAGTCTCCCCCTGCCAGGCTCACATCGTCATCATCACGCGCTTCTTGCCCCGGGGTACCTTACCGGGTCCACCATGTACCCAAAAACGGTTCCTCCACTCCTCGAACTCGGGTCTCACATGTCGCTCTCAGCACCGAGAAAACACATGGTAGACGCACTGAAATATCATATCAGGGTAACCGGGTTTTTAAAACAATTACATATTCTCTTTTGAAATACCCGCGGTTCCCAAATCCAGAAATATCATGGAAATCCGAATCCAAAACCTCAATAGCACATAAACTAGTGAATATAGGCATGAGAATCCATGAATGCGGCATAACAATGAATAACAGTATGCATGAAGTGACAAGTAATAACTACAATGTCTAAACAGACATATATGGCAAGTACACTAATATCATGTCGAAACTATTAGATAACAAGCTAAGTCAATGCAATAGTATTTTCTAAGTGTACGTGACATGGCAATTACCGATGAAGATGTGTGTGAGCCGGCAAGTAAGTGTACGTGGTACATACGCATCATCGGTAATGGTGCTGGTGTCCTAACAGCATGATATCAACAAGCAATATGAAATCACAATATAAGTATGCGATGCGGAGCGAACAGCAATAATGAGCGGGAGCTGAATACTAGACACAATGATAACTAATCTGCATTTAATACCCTATGAGTCATACAGCTACACTAAACTATAGGGCTGAGCTAACAGACTAACTGAAGGTAAGGAAACCGCCTAACATCTGAGTCGATATATATATATATATATATATATATATATATATAGGAGTCGGTGATCATGCCTCAATAATATCACATCCGATACCATATCTATAATCAGATATTCCCAAGTCAAGAGTGCGGATCAAATATCAATATATAGCCCGTACGTAAATCCGTCGTACGGCATCCCAAATCTGGGTAAGGGTCAATATCACATTCATCATATTATTCATCTGGTATCCTCTTTATCAAAGATCATAATCCGGGTATTGATCTACGCCTAGTACAATACCAATATCATCAATATAATCATGATCTGACTACTGATCGACAGTCTCATACAACCCGATATCATCAGCACATATCATCATAAAGAAGTATACATCGCCCAATGCGGCCTATCATAAACATCCTAACATGTCATATCTCATATCACGATCGCATGTCGACCATTTTATTTATATCACTATCCACATGGTATCGTCTTCCAAGATTCGCTATAACCTCATGACGTATCTCAAATACGAATCATACCATATTACCGATCTCACGGTCTCAAATCAAATCTCATCGACTCAGCTCAAATCCTAAATCTATCCTCAAATCCAGTGTGTGAACACATAGTCCCATACTCATGTGAACATATAACCATATATTCCCATATAAGCACATATGAAAGAAGAATGTATGCAAGTATGGGTGTGTGTGTATGTGTGGTGCAACCACTACTCTAGGGTTTCGCAACACTAAACCAATCCAAACACACCAAATATCCATCTTTATCATCAATAATCTCAAACAACATATAATAAATATATATGTGTATACGTATTCGTATACATCACCACGAACTGCGGGGGTGCTATACGCCATCCACCCGACTTCTCCCCGTAGATATAAATCTACTCACCTTACTTCTCGTGTTCCGATGCCGATGCCACCATCTTCATCTTCAACGCCTCGACGCTACGTGGGGTACCTATAAGGATATCATAAATGCTAAAAGCACATGAAAATCATATCGGAAACCAAAACGGCATACGCTACGCCCATAGGTAAAAACCTATAGCCTCGGATGCAAACATGATCAAAAACTCTTTGCCGTTGACGTTCAAACGCTACCCGACAGAAACGAATCATCAAATACCAAAATCCGTGCTAAAACAAGTCGTAAATCATGCGCCAACACAAGAAAACTAACCCAGATTTTACCCTAAGTGGAATCAGACAAAATTGCACTTGCCAGGGGTCTAGTCTACTAGAAATATGGCCCAGAAACAAAAACGAAGGGGTTCCAACCTGGTCTGGCCGCAATTTGCGGGCAAAAGGGATTAATCTATGGCCTGAGGAAGGAGATAGGGGCTAGGGCTTTGGGTGGTGGTTCCTAGGTGCCTGCACATCTTACTGTCAAACCAATTTTATTTTCAGGTGTCTCGGGTGATAGCAGATCTCCAAAAACAGTGACAGATTTATAGTTTTTCCCGATATCGATTCACTAAATCCGTATTCTGGGTTTAAGCTTCAGGTTTTGTCAAAAATATCATCACACCAGGGGTTCTAAGGTCACAACAAGCCTCAATTTCACTTTACAACTCAATTCAACTCCTAACCCTAACTAGAAATTTCCAAAGTCCATCAAAACCCATAATATCGACTTGAAACAAGTATTGATGCACAAGAAATCGAAATATTACTCGAAAGGTGCAGAAATTACCTCCTTTGGCAACTCAAGAAAATTCGTGAGTTGCTCAAAGTCCTCCAAATCCATTCCTTCTAGGTCCAATGTGTAGCTAGTGAACTTGGGAACAAGTTTTGTGAAATGGGAATAGGGTTTTGGGGTGAATTTCATGGTGGATCTAAGCTTGAAGAGGGAGGAGGAAGAAGAGGGAGGGGCTGCAGCTGCAAAGGGAAGGAGAGGAGAGAGAATGAGAAGAGGGAAATGATGGGGGATGGTTCAAAAAGAGGGGTTAACTCTCACTTTCTCTCTCTTCATTATACCTTCACTTTTTCTTTTCTTTTCTTTTTCCTTTATTCCTTCTCACTCAATGGTTACCATAGGCCACCATCTACCCACAACATGTAAGAAAATGTAACAAGTGTGGAAAAATGATATGTGCATGTTTTGCACCAAAAATGCTAAAAACTCGATTAGCGATTTTTAATCGCGATTAGCACTAAATTAGCATATAATTAACCATAAAAACTTTAAAATGTCATAATTCCATTAAATACCCTATTTTAGAATTTTCCATAATTTTTCCAAAATTTTCCCCATTTATCGGTATTTAATTATTCCGAAATATTAAAATATTCATTAAAAATTAATATTAAATTATAAAAATTCCTAAAAATAATATTTTATTTTTTTAAAATGTTACATCTATCCTCATAGATATCGGTTAGTGGTTTTGTTGCCACGATTGCATAGGCAGAGAGAGTTGCGGCTAGAGTTGCGGTCAGCATGAGCTCGTCTTGGATGAGGACTGACCAGAGCGAAATTCCAGTGACACACGATTGCATAGATGTGTCGTTTTATTATGTTTTTTGCGCCATGAGCATTTGATGGATTGCTTTTACAAAAATTTCTCGAACGTGCATATCAGCACCAGAGGATTAGGCCACTGATAGAGGACGGCTAGAATGTGATGGCCGTCAATGCACCGTTATTTTGATGATTGAGGCACTGTTTAACGTGCGGACGAATGAGCCAGTTGTTGCTGCGAATGACGAGATATCGCCCCAGATGTTTGAAGCTAATGCAGCACGAGTTGTACTTAGAGATATGATAGAAGATCGCTAGTCACCCTTGGATGAATGACTAGGACATGTAGTTCGTTCGCTTACCCCGATGCGAGGTCATCAGATTGATTGATTCCAGCTTGAGAAGAATTCACGCAGGTACGTTGAGAGTCGATAAAAGACGATCGAATGTCAGAAGCCCATTTTCCAAGTTTAAGGTATTCGGAAAAACACGCAAGTAATTCCGTGGACCCTCTAGAAGAATGAAACCCTAACTCGATATAATGACCATGGGAACGATTTTGAACCTTAGAGTTTGCAGCAGTTCCGCGGTGCCATTGATGAGGCTTGGGTTTTCCCTTCTACGATTGGTCTATAGGTACTGTGGCATGTACTGGATATTATTAAACTGTACGAAAGAGTTGAGAGGGGATTATGTAACTTTGACGAATTGATCGAAAAGTTCGACGTCATTCGGATATCATGTGATAGGATATATTGCTTGGGAGACTCCAGATATGAGTATAGCCATTGGAGCGCAGTCCATGCAACCACGAAAAGACGAGTCCGAATCAGTCGACATTAGAGAAAAGTGGAGTAAGAGGTTCGTACGAGATTACGAGATTTTGATGAGATGACGTTCCACTCCGTTGACATCAGAGATGTGATACGCATGCAGAGACGTTGTGTATAGATATATCTTCCAGAAAGAGTCGTGATGAGTATGCAGCCGTTCCGGAATAAAAACTAGATTTAGTAAATGGTGATAACTTCTGGACAGTGCGGCAGAAACGAGATTTAGGGAGAGACTTCGATAGAACCTTTCTGGAATACTATACGAGAAGACTTGGACCCAGGATCGGTCATATTACGCACACCCAGTAGGCCAGAGTTCGGCATCGTTGACGAGACATGTGATGAGTGACAATAACAGTTGGCCAGAGATCTTTAGAGGATGTGCCACAGCGGGACTGTTTCCGCCATCTTTGATTTCGGTATTTTGGCGATTTATTTGCATGATTGAGATTTTGTGCACCACAGTTGCACTTGACTTCGATTTCATATCATTCGAGATGTTGATTTTGATTTCATGCCTATAGTATGCATGTGATTTGACTTTTTCTTTCGGCATAGTTTTCATTCACTTTAGTATTTTGATACGATTTTGTGCACGCTGATGCATATGGTTGTGAGATTATATGCCACGGTATACCTGATTTGGATTTGCATTGAGATGTGTTGTATACCGTCAATTTCGATTGTGATACTCGATATTTGTTTTAGTGCACTTGGTTTGGATTCTTGCGCATATTTGACGCGCTTGATATGATTTTGGTGCACGCCCGATGCACTAAATCGGGATTCTTCGTGCATATCAGATGCACCTGATATTGCTGTCAGGCACACCCGTTGCCTTTGACAGGTGTTTCGTGCACACCCGTTGCACTTAGATTTTGTTTCTGTGCACATGTATGGCACATTCATTGATTTCGATTTCTGTGCGCACCAGACGCACGCGGCATTCTTATACACATTTTGAGTTCGATTTCTCTTAGACGGCATGTTTTATGATATTTACTACTTGGTATAGTAGCTGAGTAGGACTAAACCGAGGATAGTACCTCAATATATTTTTCCATGCATGAATAGTTACCGAAGGGATTTCCAAGAAGGATCTATAGTCTCAGTATTTACCTACGTGTTCGAGATGACACGCAACATTTTAAAATGGAAACTATTATAAATTATTTTCAGAAACGGCGGGACGTGTATGTTAAACAATGATATATATAGATATAGTTATTTTCTTACAATAAACGTCCGCTACTGTGCCGGGATACGCGCATTGCACAGTGATTTGAAAAAGGTTTGGCATGCATTTCTTTTAGATATTTTGACGAGTTTACAACGATGCGTACTATGTACATATTTTAGTCTTGAGTATATCATGTTGGTTTTCGTATTGG